>CM061919.1:226800035-227029450 GCA_031002005.1 Vandiemenella viatica | reverse complement strand
TTGTTTCTGGAAATTATCGCAGAATGCAATCAGTGACGGATATGATAAAGGAGCTGGAATGGGATTCATTACAAGACAGGAGGAGGATGAGGTGGGTCATGGGAGTGTACAGGGCATATACTGGCGATGAGGCATGGAAAGATATTGGAATAGGTATGAAAAGTAGTGCATGGAAGGGAAAAGATGACCATGACCACAAGCTGGCACTCGATTTCAGGCACAAGGGTGTGGGAAGATTCTCTTTTTTAGGTAAGGGTGTCAGGGATTGGAATGAGTTACCAAGAGAAATGATGAATAATTTACCGAAAACTTTGAAAGAATTTAAAGATAAAATTTGTAGAGGGCAAATGTAGGTAGGTGCAGGATAGGGGGAAGATGGGTGTGTAGGGAAAGTGCCACCGGAGCCTGTGCTCCATTGCAATTAAATTAAATTAAATTAAGAATGTTGTCACCAAAAAAGGACATACACTATTGTTTATGAAAATTGCAACACCAAGAAGTAAACACGTGGTTACAACGAAATTTATTCCACAGATTAGTCAGTCCAGGCAAATACTGGGATGGTTCCTTCTAAAGGACATGATCGAAATCCTTCCCGTTCCCTGCTCTAAGTCCTTTCCCGTCTCTTATGATCTCGACGTCGACGAGGAACTCATTAGCAAGAAGAAAGGGAGAGGTACATGGAAATACACAAATTATTAAAATTACAGAATTGTACATGCACTTTGAAAATTCAATATAGTATGAAGCCTCACGTGCTGCGAACAGTCTCTATACGTCAGTCAAAGAGAGCATTAATACGCTGCTGAGCAACACATTAACACACAGTTTATAGGCGCGTCCACAAAACATCGACAGTGTTGCAGGAGTATCAGAACGAAAAAGTTGCCAACCGACCTTATCATTTACATATTCGAAGGGTGATATGTCAGGCGAGTGTGGAAGTCGGGGAAGCAATGGTACCCGTCGTTCTCATAAGGGGGGCGTCAATTAATTACGTGAGCTTAAATGGGGGGGAGGTGTTCCGGCGAAATCTCACGAAATCTCACCATGGGGGAGGGAGGATAGACAGAGATCTCACGTAAGGTTTTGAAGGGCTGTAGACCTAAAAAATGGCTCTCAAACGATTAGCAAGGGTGGGGGGGGGGGGCGGATTTCCATCAAAATCTTACGTCATCTTAGGTGGGGGGGGGGGGGGGTAATGTTGCACTCTGTGGGTAGTACACTTTTTTGCAGCAGTAACTGTACACCAACGACGAAAACAACCAGTGATGTAAACATCCAGAGACATTTCAGAAATATGAAAGACTGATAGCGTAGTAAATTTAGTTCAATAAAAAAGTGAGCTGTTAATTAAATATTTGTTTTTATTATATCCTAATCGTAGTAGGTAGCCTTTTTTAAAGCAGGTATTTAATTTATAATTTTGGTATTTAGCTTATATTTTGGTACGTTACCTTCCATCAACGTAACGTGTGTCGGGAGAGATATTGTCCTAAGATCAAGGCCTCATTACATCACACATGGCGGTAAAAATTTCCCGTTTTAATTTTATTTTTAATTTATAATTTTGGTATTTAGCGTTTATTTTGTTACGTTACCGTCCATCAACGTAACGTGTGTCTAGAGAGATATTGTTCTAAGGTCCAGGCTAAGGATTGCAATCCCGCAGTATTTTCAATCCCGCGGGATCCGTGCGGGATTTGCGCCAATCCGTGGGAGATGGGCGAAAACAGTTTTTTAACGCATATATTTTTGAAAAATACTTACTTAAAACGTTAATAAATTAAATAATAATTAAATTAATAAATAAATTTTAATGTTAAATGATAAAAATTAACAGTTAACAATATTTTAATTGGCAAAATGACATTAAAACTTTTTAGCATGTCTTAAGTACATTTCCAGGTTTTACATTTTTGTTTTTTAATCTAAACCAATTTTTAAATAAATAATAAAAAATGGAAAATATTCAGAGTTAGGTCATATTACCTATGCGCCTTACAACAGAGACAATATAGCCTTACAATACATCACATAAGTTTAAAAACATGATTTGCTTAATGGCCAAGTTACCAGAGTTTTTTTAATTCTAAATAAACGTTCCATAACACCGAGAGAAAGCATTCTATTTCACAAAGTGAAGTTAATATACTCTGTAAAGCGTAGACTTGGCTCAGAACAAGATCTCATAACTTTTTGTCACTGCACAAGCACGGGACTTGGCCTTTTTTTTTTTTTTTTTTACATAAATTGTTTTTGTGGGATTTATTATTATATGTCCTGACTCCTTGATTGATATTACAGTTGATTCAATGTTATTTGCAGTGAAGTTTTGATAGGTTGTATCTCCGGATTTCATTGTAAAAACACAAAATTTCACACGTGAGGGAGACGGCGGAGGCAACCATCGAAGTGTTGTGTTCCTACAACACAATTCGTCGATACACCCCTGAAAACGTCAGTATAACTTTTTTTGCCTTTAGTCGAAATAATAACAAGGAGAAGAGAGATTAATCGATAGCCTGAACGGCACATGTAAGCAGGCGGCTTTTGTCAAAGAAAGCATTGAGGCAGCGGCCAAAACAACAATAAGTCAAAGGATATACATTTGCCTTTCGATAGCTGCTAAATAAATAGCCTAGATATCCGATCGTTAAAATTACGATAACATTAGTTGCATATCAACGAATAATCAAGTTTTCAGCAGCAAATAAGGAAATTGTTACAATAACTTTATCTGCAAATACAGAAAATGGGAATAATGAAACTGTGAATAAAAAGCTGTAACTGTGTAGTTCAGATAACGTTTGCGACACATAAAAAATAATTATATAATTAGAAAATCGTACTAAATACGCAACATAACTCAAACTACAGAAATGTGTACTCGAAAATGAATACGTCAAAGTGTATCTGTTTACTTACGAATGACGAAGGTTGACAAAAACAAACATTTATTCACACGAGTCAAATGCCAACTGCGAGGGTACAAGCAAACAGTGCAAAACATCCGATAGAGATCGAGTGGGGCAGCGAGTCACGCAGACTGACTTACGTTTCCGCCGGATTTTGCGGATTGCGGATCCGCTTAATTTTTTGCGGGATCCGCCAGACTGTCTAATAATGCGGGATCCCGCGAAATTCCGCTTCGCTGGATTGCAATCCCTAGTCCAGGCCTCATTTCACCACACATGGCGGTACAAATTTCCCGTTTTAATTTTTTGCGATAAAAATAAAAATTACTCTCTTGTAGCGGACTCATCAGATAGCGGGGATGGAAAACTGTTTAGTATTTATCTTTTTAGATTTATGGTACAATGAAGCCTGGACCACCGTAAGGACAGCAGATTGATGGGTATTCCATGCTTTCCTCAAATCACTCCAGGCGAAAGCTGGGATGCTTCCTTCAAATAGGCCATGGTCGTATTCCTTCCCATTCTTTGCTCTTTGCACAAATCCCATCCCGCCTCTAATGATCTCCACGGCTTCCTTGATAGTTCAGTCTCACGACTATGAAGAAAATGTACAATATCTTTCTCACGGCTTCCTTGATTAAATAAATCTATTATATCTCTGGATGTTTAATTCTCTGGTTGTTTACATCGTTGGTGTACAGTTACTACTGCAAAAAGTGTACTAAGCACAGACCGCAACATTACCGAGGGGGGGTGGGGGGGTTCTGGAGTCCGGAGAAACACCCCACGTAATTAATGGACATCCCCTAAGAAGACTTGCACATTCATTGGCACTTGTAATTGAGAACTGTCCCGCTGTGGCATTTAGGGCAGACTGGAGGAGGAGCAGTGCCTCGAGCTCTAGATCCTCCATGATGTAGCGGTTGCTGTTCAGATTGCTGTCAATCCGTAGGAAGCGAGATCGGATGTTATAGCCAAACCCCCCTCCCCCCCCCCCCCCCCACCCCATCGCCATGTTGCTCAGCATTGTAGTCTGTCCGGTTGCGTTCACCACGGTAGCGTCTAACACGTTTTTTTTTTGTTTTTTTTTTTTTTGTAACAGTTTAACGTCCCTTTTTAACAACGTGGTCTTTAGAGACGGGAAAGGATGGGGGCAAGGAATGGGAAGGAATTCGGCCATGGCCTTTTGAAGGAAGCATCCCGGCATTCACCTGGAGTGATTTGGGGAAACCATGGAAAACCCAAATCTGGATGCCCGGACGGGGATTCGAACCGCCGTCCTCCCGAATGCGAGGCCAGCACGCTATCCGTTACACCACCACGCTCGGTCGTCTAACACGCATGCGCCCATCACTGCAGGACAAGTTGAAGTAAGGCTCGTCCGAAAACATTACATTTTTTCACTCAGCATGCCAATGACGGCATTCACCTGCGAATTGCCGTCTGATATGGTGGTGACTTCTGTTCAATGGAATCGGACACAATGGCAGGCGTGACATCAGTCCAGGCGCCAGCAGACGGCGCCGAACCGTAAGCACAGGCATGTCGACACCCGTTGCATTGCTCCGACTTCGAGCCAACACTGTGGACGAAGCTGTTGTGTCGGTTACGGCCATGCGACACGATGGCGGTCGGTATGACACAATCCCGTTTCCCAGAAACCAATCATTCTGCCATGTTCGAACTCACTCGTATGCTGATGTTGCGCCGAGCCATACGGGCACTTGTCAATCTATTTCCACTTCGTTTGACGGATTGCACCGATTGAGCGTGGCTGCTCAGCTCATACATAAGAGGCAGCTGCTCGACCTACGTGAACGCCATTTCTGTGCAATCTTAATCACTTATTATGGCTCCATTGTTCTGCACATTCTCCGATTTTGGATGATTCAGACCATTCCTTATGATTGTTGCAATTTTCACAAACAGTACAGGGGGAGGATGAAATAATACGAACACCTGTGAAATAATGGAAAATCTTTATTAATAGGGGGTTGGACCACCCTTTGACTGAAGTACAGATTTAATGCGACGTAGGTTAGATGCATAAAGGTCATGGACACTATTTAAAGGTATATTAAGCCATTCCTCCTGCAGAACGGTGTCTAATTCCGAAAGGCTGGATGGAAGAGGAAATCGGGAACGAAGTTTGGACTCCAAATTTCCCATAAATGTTCAATAATATTCAAGTCCGGAGACTGAGGGGGCCAGGCAAGATGTTCAACTTCATCGTCATGCTCTTCGAACCATGCTTGAACACACCTAGCAGTGTGGATAGCGGCGTTGTCGTCTTGAAAAAACGGTAGCTCTCCAGGGAATACAGTCTGCACAAAAGGATGGACATGATCCCCCTTAGATAGTGATTGGATTTGATTCTACCATGCAGAATAACGATTGCTTGTGCTTTCGGGCTACTATACGCTTCATGACCTGTCTATCCCTATCAGTAAGCTTTGACTTTCGGCTTGCAGACGCCGTCTTACCCTCTTTCGTGTACGCTGTCATAACGGCTGATACCGTATTCCTTGCAAACCCCAAAAGGTTTGATGTTTCCGTAACCGATGCTCCACTTAAACGGGCTCCGACAATCATTCCTCATTGGAATTCTGACAGGTGCGACATTTCAACTTATCACAGACAGTTCGACAGACGCATGCAACGCAGGTGACTGCTGTTGAGAGACTGATACCTTCCTCTTCACGCTCACTAGGTCGCAGACTTCTGTTGCAGGTGGCGCGGCTGTACTGGAGGTATGAAATACGTCATACTTTTTCGCAGGTGTTCGTATTATTTTGTCCTCCATCTGTATATGCTTACTAATTACTTTAGACTCTTATAATTACTCATACTCTCCATTGGCTCCATTTGTAGTAGAAACATAACGCGAGGATAACTGCTTCGTAACCTTCGTTCCCCATTGGTATAAGAAAATTTCGTCATCACGATTTGGCTGCAGAGTAGGGGAGGTAATGGTGCACGATTTATTTCACCAGATTGTGAACCATGTCCTGAGTTAGATACGAGACCTCTCCGCAATGCATGTTTAATGAGGGTATGGTGATGATTCGTTTGTCGGATGGGGATGTAACACTCGTCGGATCACACTCTGTGCAGGATGAACAGGCCTGAATTCTCCGGCACCGAGTTTCTCCCTCTCCTTGCTTTCATCTTCCCATACACAAACCCCGTACAACACTACAGTTGATAAAACCAAGGTGGAATATGCCGGAAATTCTTCTTTTCCAGAGCAACGAGCCAAGTGGCTCCGCTTCGACAAGTTCAAGGCTCCAGTGATGGAGACGCTGGAAAGACTGAACACAATGTTGGACCAGAGTGATCCTGACGTCGACGTGCCCAACATTGTGCACGCCTTCCAGACGGCGGAGCGAATCAGGGAGGACCATCCCGACTGTGATTGGCTGCAGCTCACGGGACTTCTGCACGACTTGGGAAAGGTCAGCGTCCAACCATCAGATGTATAACTGCCGAACCTCCGTTATCTTTGTGCCACTCTTCCGATTTCAACATATTGGTTTCTTCCAGCGCTTGAGCTAAACTTTGAAAGCTTTCACCGCTGTGATAGGCTCTGTACCTGATTTCTCATATTGTGTCATTTTATAACAGAAACTTTTTGCTCACAACTCAAACTCAGTGGGAATACTTCTCATATAGATCGAAATTAATTTTTACTAAATGCACGAATTCATTAATATACTCTCACAAGAAGCCAGAAACATTAATACAAGTTGCAGACGGGGGAGTCGAACCCGCTTCGGGAGTACGCGAGTTTGAATCCCCGTCCGGGCATCCAGATTTGGGTTTTCCATAGTTTCCCCAAATCACTCCAGGTGAATGGCGCGATGCTTCCTTCAAAAGACCATGGCCGAATTCCTTCCCGTTCGTAGTTCCCAATCCTTTCCCGCCTCTAATGACCTCTACGTCAATGAGGCGTAAAGCCAAAAAAACAAGATGCAAACATTTTAAACCAATGCTATACAGTTTTTGGTTCTTTTTTAAAACTATATAAAAATTTTTGTCATGTGACCTGGGGCAATGCAGTTGGAGAGACATTAACAAGACGTATTGACATAAGGAACTGGTTAAACTAAATTTAAACGTGATATATTGTGAGATATTTTTTGCTTTTAAATTAGAAGATATTTCAGTTGTCTTTCCACCAATAAGGATATTTAAGGTCTACATAAATTATGAATTCAGTAACATAAATCATATATCAACTAAGAAAATAACAATATAAATAAATTTATAGTGAGATAGTAGTAATAGAACGGGATCTCGTGACATTTTATACATGTTCAAGGAGAATCAGATGGCATCTTGCTCGTCTTCGCTCAGGATGTCTTGTGGACGGCTATACGGTTTTAGGTATTGTTGATCTACTTGAGTAGGCATAGAAATGCATAAAGTTCTAACGAACCCCTCGGTATCCTAAGCCTCACATTATCCTCAATATAACAACAACGTTAAAAAAAAATTGCACTCCATTTAACTTACAAATATCCAAATTGACTGTAAATCGAATAAGTGCTGCAAAGTCCTGTGTATCCTACCCGTGACGTCAAATGTTTCCACTGTGCCGTAGGTGATGGCATTCTATGACGAGCCTCAATGGGCAGTCACTGGAGACACCTTCCCCGTCGGCTGTGCCTGGGCAGACTCCATCGTCTACAGGGACACCAGCTTCCACGACAACCCAGATACCCACAACCCCAAATACAAGTGCGTATTTACATGATTCGGATCACGTGAAATTTCATTATCCCCAGATCATTATTCTTGAAAACGGTGATAAGCAAATGCTTTATTCTCATGAATATTACCTCATACTGACGACAGTGAGACAACTTTAGAAACTATTTTTCTCACTTTCTGAACAGAGGTTATTGTGCTCAGGTCGGTCTTCCACCAACAATAATAATTCCATGTGGTCGTAATGACCTGGTGACAGGGTTTCTAATGGCTGCGTATTCCGCCCCTGCCGTAGCCGCCTTAACCTAGCCCGGCAATCCTGCTGGGTACAGGGGACGTACAGTTTAACGTGGAATCCTAACCCGGAAGCATTCTGGCGTACTTCACATTACACAACAACCTGTGCCAGAGGTGAAGGCTGGATCAAGAACCCATGAAAACCCCCTCCGAGACAGGGATTCGGGCAGGGGATCTTTCAATCTCCAGTCAGACGCCTTAACCACTGAGCCACCAGACCGCTATGGTCCTCCACCTTATAAGACGACACAGCCTTCTGCAGATAGTACTGCTACGTGAGCTTCGGAACACAGAAATATTTCGGAACGTTGCAAGAGAGCTGTTTATCCGTGCTTTTGCCCGTAAGGGATCGGAAATTCCAAGTCTAAGCAAAGTTTCCTGCTCCAGAGAACTTGGCAAAAATACCTGGTTTGCTAACTGCCAGTACTGACGACGATGGAGACTAGCGCGCGTGACAGTATCCCCTGGTCGACAAGCAAGCGAATCTCTGATCCTGGGACGCCAGGTCTAAACATACTGTTTCACCGATGTCCTGGGGTCGTCATCGGAGGTACCTCCTACTAGACACCCTACGTACTCCACTACGCAACGAAACTATCCGCTACTATGAGGCCAATGCCTAGAGAGGGCACCGGCATAGTCTGGTAGGGCTCCCCTTCCCCTTAGCAATCTCGTTTGCAAGGCTTCCCTCGCAACTCTTGAAGAGTCACCATCGGAGTCACTCGCGTGAACACCTGCCGCACATAATGTAGCGCCCGTTACCAGCATGATGGGATTGGATAGTTCACGAGCAGCTTTAAGGGTAAACGCCCTAGGGGTCTGTCGAGGGCTTGTCTCGGATTCTTCGAGCCGACACATCCGATTAGTCCCGATACGTCAAGTGATTGACCTACGCGTATGCCCTATCGGACGGACCAAGTCGGTTCGCGCCTCCGGAAGCAATAATGTTTGACCTCTTGCTAGCAAGGCTTCCCTTACAGCGTTTAAAGAATGACCGCTAGGGACCCTTCCTTACCGCAGGTCTAAACGGCGAAACAAAAAACATTTTTCGGTGGCAATTACATAATTGTGATGTGTTTGGGTGACACATAACAGAGCTGCAGCCAATCACGGCAGTGTCTAGTTTTGCAGTAGTCAGTGCTATAATCACTTTTTTTACGGTGTGCTTCGGACAGAATCACTTCTCTTCACGTGTGGACTCGGGTTGAAAGACTCTCCGACGTAGTACGATTTGTGATGACAAGTTATCAAGCAGGCGCCGGCTTCAGTACGAGAAAGATGCCTCTGTTTTGCGTCCCACTCTCGACTCTCGAGCTCTTGACGGCTCGCCAACACGACGCGAAACTATCTTTCAGAGTTTGCCGATGGCGTCTCCGAATACCTGCGGACCAGCTGACTCCCTAGCCAAGGCTGTCCAACCAATTTTGGATTCTAAGTTAAATTGCTACGTAATACTTGCCTACAGTTACAATAGATATTTAAATATAACAAAGATATAATTAAAACAGTTTAATTGCAATCAAAAAGTAAAAGCCAACAATGAGACCTATGCAGAGGTTTTTTAAAGTTATATTCAAAAAGTAAAAAAACTCAATGAGAGTTTTGCAGATGTTCTTGAGCTAGCATATTCTAGACCACTGCTGTTGGCGAGCGAATTCAAATTCGCTGGCGGAACACTTCGTGGCCCACGGGCTTGGGATTAGGCGGCTTCCCCGAGTCAGTGGTATCCAGGAAGTCTCCACTTCGCAGAAATTTGTTCTGCCGTTCTCCCCCACAACGAAATACGACCATCGTCATCTCGATGGAACCACATGTGTGTTCCCTCGTCTAACGAACATCCTTCAGCCAGTCAAGCGATCATGAGATAAAGAAATTCGTGGCTTGTAGCCAGAAAGCATTCAGTTATTGTCCAGCAATATCGAGTTTGAGTAAAAACTATAATTTTATCAATGATTATTCCACTTTTCTTTTAAATCAAAATCAATACAGGTTTCGATTCATTTAACTAAAATCTTCAATAATTTAATGTAACGTTCAAAGTATTAAATCTTTCGTTTTAACTATAATGTCACCTTTGGATCTAAAGATAATAATTAATTGTAGAAGAGATGCCGCTTGGTTGTTGGTAAGTTTATTACACTGTTTATTGTGTTTACAGCACCAAGTACGGCATATACAAACCACATTGTGGATTGAACAACGTGACAATGGCCTGGGGACACGATGAGTACGTGTATCAGCTGCTGAGATATAACGGCTCCAAGATGCCAGAGACCGCACACAGGAATATCCGCTTCCACTCCTTCTACCCGTGGCACTCTAGCGGCGACTACATGCACCTCTGCAACGAGGAGGACATGGAGACCCTCAAGTGGGTCTTGGAATTCAAGTGAGTACCTTTTATCAGTTGTTTACTAATTGTTAATTACGTTTTGACATAATAAAGAGATGAAATGTTTTCCTTTTACTGCGTGTCATTTACTGTTTACTTAATCGCGAAGGAGCAGACAAGATATCTCCCTACACTACCACTTACGTATTTTACGTTGTTTTTGGGTTTTTGTTTTTTTCCTGACACCTTTACCTACAAAAGTAAATTCCACCAATATCCACCCAAGGTTCATCATCAATATATGCCTTATACATTTCCAACAATCTCGTTACTAGTCTTCTAATGACACACAGTTCTATTTGATTATCTGATCAACAACTGATTGTGTTTTGCCATAATTTCCACAAAAAATCTAGCTGCCTTTCTTTGTAACCCATATAACTCATGTATTTTATACATATAATGTGACTCCCATGATATCCCATCATGCTGAAGCATTTTTATGACAAAGTTTTTACATCGTAATTCCCTCACTACTCTGGTAAATCCCCTACTCACCCATTCAGTAAAATCGGGACTTTGAAACTTCTTCCAATCATTTGCCCAACGTGTTTCACCGAATTTATTTTATTTTCAAATAATATTGCAGGATATTTACCCTCTAAATCTTGCAAATCCACTTCCTTTTTTTGGCTTATGGCTTTACGCTTCGTCGACGTCGAGGTCATTAGAAGCGGCAAAGGATGGGATGCAAGAAATTATTGCAAATGAGCATAAAAAGTTGTCTACATAACAATAAATTTAATGAAGCCAGTTTTCAAGTGACGGGTTAGTTCAGCCAATTCTGATGACCTCCAACCATTTCATTTAGTGAAAAGATCCTAATCACATTTGATGTAAAAACTATCATTAGTTACTGGATTCGCTCACTCAAGATACTTTCATTACGTCGGTAGCTATTCCGTAAATAGTAACAATATCATCACTATGGATGACCGCTCCAAAGAAAAGGTTACTGTTCCCTATAAACGATGATTGAATGTTATTTGTTGTTTGCAGCAAGTACGACTTGTACTCCAAGAGCGACGAGCTGCCAGACGTGGAGGCCCTGAAGCCATACTACCAGGGACTCATCGACAAGTACATCCCTGGAGAAATCAGCTGGTAGATGCATCTTGCTGTAAAACACCACTCAGCTGAAAAATGTCATAGTTACTGACTATTCTCTAATAAAAAGACTGATGTTTTTACTATGTTATTCATACAATATTCCTTCTTTCAAGAAATTTTCTAAATATGAACTATAAGTTTCATTTTTATCATAGCAACATGTACCACAATCATTTATACAGTTCAGTGTTTTAGTTTTGTTTTTACGAAAATCGTTAGTATTTTAATATAGTAAACTAACAGGCACCGCTTGATTGTATCGCACAGCAATTGGCTGTTGTTTCTCCAGTTTGCAATTTATTGAAGGAATGGTAAATAGAAATACTGTGTTACTGTACAATAAATTTTATAAAATAAAGTCAATCTCTATATTGAAATCAGGATACAAATATATACACTCCTGGAAATTGAAATAAGAACACATTGACGCCGGTGTGTAAGACCCACCATACTTGCTCCGGACACTACGAGAGGGCTGTACAAGCAATGATCAAATGCACGGCACAGCGGACACACCAGGAACAGCAGTGTTGGCCGTCGAAGGGCGCTAGCAGTCAGTGTCAGCCAGTTTGCCGTGGCATACGGAGCTCCATCTCAGTCTTTAACACTGGTAGCATGCCGCGACAGCGTGTACGTGAACGGTATGTGCAGTTGACTGACTTTGAGCGAGGGCGTATAGTGGGCATGCGGGAGGCCGGGTGGACGTACCGCCGAATTGCTCAACATGTGGGGCGCGAGGTCTCCACAGTACATCGATGTTGTCGCCAGTGGTCGGCGGAAGGTGCACGTGCCCGTCGACCTGGGTCCGGACAGCAGCGACGCACGGACGCACGCCAAGACCGTCGCATCCTACGCAGTGCCGTAGGGGACCGCACCGCCACTTCCCGGCAAATTAGAGACACTGTTGCTCCTGGGGTATCAGAGAGGACCATTCGCAACCGTCTCCATGAAGCTGGACTACGGTCCCGCGCACCGTAAGGTCGTCTTCCGCTCACGCCCCAACATCGTACAGCCCGCCTCCAGTGGTGTCGCGACAGGCGTGTATGGAGGGACTAATGGAGACGTGTCGTCTTCAGTGATGAGAGTCGCTTCTGCCTTGGTGCCAATGATGGTCGTATGCGTGTTTGGCGCCGTGCAGGTGAGCGCCACAATCAGGACTGCATACGACCGAGGCACACAGGGCCAACACCCGGCATCATGGTGTGGGGAGCGATCTCCTACACTGGCCGTACACCTCTGGTGATCGTCGAGGAGACACTGAACAGTGCACGGTACATTCAAACCGTCATCGAACCCATCGTTCTACCATTCCTAGACCGGCAAGGGAACATGCTGTTCCAACAGGACAATGCACGTCCACATGTATCCCGTGCCACCCAACGTTCTCTAGAAGGTGTAAGTCAACTACCCTGGCCAGCGAGATCTCCGGATCTGTCCCCCATTGAGCATGTTTGGGACTGGATGAAACGTCGTCTCACGCGGTCTGCACGTCCAGCACGAACGCTGGTCCAGCTGAGGCGCCAGGTGGAAATGTCTTGGCATGCCGTTCCACAGGACTACATCCAGCACCTCTACCATCGTCTCCATGGGAGAATTGCAGCCTGCATTGCTGCGAAAGGAGGATATACACGGTACTAGTGCCGACATTGTGCATGCTCTGTTGCCTGTGTCTATGTGCCTATGGTTCTGTCTGTGTGATCATGTGTTGTATCTGACCACAGGAATGTGTATATAAAGTTTCCCATTCCTGGGACAATGAATTCACGGTGTTCTTATTTCAATTTCCAGGAGTGTATATATACGAGCTGACAGAAGTGGGTAATTTCCTCACGGTCCCACTCACTGGAATGCTAGCAGTTAGTGATTAAGCCACGAGGTGGATCGGAACTCAGTTGCCGCCATGTGCTGTAGCGAATAATGAGAAAATAGCTGCGAATATGGAGCCACAGGCAGAGCTTTTCTCAACTGACAATAAACATCTATGCTTGATAAATAAAACGGGACCAGAACGTCGAATCACAATCAAAGAGTACAAAGCGCAATTCCAAAGTAACAATTCATTAGATGCGGAGAACTTAATCTTGAAAACTGTACCTCACTTACCGATTTTGGTTATGTATGATGGGGAGAAAAGGATACGCACGATATATCACCTTATAGAAATTAATTGAAGAAAAAAATCTCCAATATTTATTTATCAACGGTTACTTAACTTGTGGGATTCACCAGGTACTCGTTTTATGTTGTAAAGTCTCTTTGTTACCTCGATTTACAAGATTTGTAAGATACTTTTTAAAAAGGCTAAGTTTAGTCGGTGAATGCGAATCAAGTTTATTTATGCGTGGTGATAAAATTTTTGAATGTCTTTGATTCCCTTAATGAACCGCAGAAATTTGTTTGGTCAAGACGGAAGCTACAGAATTTTTTATTTAACAATTCTATATAACATACATAACTTTCTGGTACTGTTTGAAGAAGTATCTTACTAACGTAGCTTATACACGTTTTAATTAGTCTAAGTTGAACCATCAGCTGGCTAGCTCGATTTTTTTTTTTTTAACAAAACTTTATTATAAATCATTAACTGTACCAACTTGCGAAAAAACATACACATGAAAACCAGCATAAGACAGTAACAATTTACATAATAACACTTCATCGATAAAATTAACAACAACAGTTCATCCCCCCTTCCGTTATAAACACACACCACCATCATCCTCAACCAATGTCCACCATTCCCAAACAGGCGTCTCGAACTAACGAGAACCCAGAACCTCGATTCAATCGTACGCATGTGCATCCTTGTGTAAGAAAGAGAAAGACAATGCGCTGAATCCAGCGGTTGTCTAATTTAACCCGCATTGAAGAGCAATGTAGATGTTTGAGGAATAGCGGCATCTGACATCAGGAAATGATATTTACAGGAGCATTAACAAAGAGGTAAGTGGCGGGTTCAAGACACACTATCCATCTACGCTCCATTTCCGACATCACATCATTGCAACAAAGCAGTCCCTAATGCCAGCAGGGAAAGCATCCTTATTTTCTTGAACACATTTATAGTCAATCCGTTTGTGTCAGAAGTTTTACAAGAGTCGTAATCATCATCGTTATTATTTTTAAGCGTATGGCTTTCATTGCCGGGAGAACTCATTCTAATTATGGAGCGGATGTGTTGCCATCTATCTGCAAATTTGTAACTTGTGTACTTGCTGACGAATGTTTTTTTGTGAAATGTGTAGTATATGAGACGTAAATTCGGCACATGATAGTGGGAAACCGCCTATCGAGACGTTGGTACGCAAAGACTTGAACCTGAGCGTGGTGCACCTTCCAGATCCAGTGTATTGGCGTTTAACTCGTACGGGAAGAGTGGTAAATGATGTTGATGTTTGTATGTTGGCTAATTAACTAAAAGGGAAACTACGCCGTCATATTATCCCAGCCCATTGCCTGTGTAAAATCCCCGCAACATGTAAAGCTTTTATTCCTTCTGTCTCGATACTAATAATCAAATCAGTGTGATGCAGATAACATACTCGCTAAAGTACTCTAGATGAGAACGTACAAGAGTTTTATACACTGTCTACTGAGGGTACAGTTCGACCTAAGAACTACTTTTACTACAACCGACACCTCCAACGTTTCCTCCTTCATGTTGCAGTATTTCCCGGGTGGCAAATGGGGGAGGGTTTTTTTAAAATTATAAATTATTAAAAACATGAAATATTGAATTATTGATACTATGCAAATGTATGACTGGGAATTCTACATCTACAAAGAACTTTGATGCTGCAATTACAAGGCACACAAATGACCAACCTTTAATGAATATAAAGCAATGGCTAAATACAGGTTGAGCATATTTAACGTTAACATGAAACATATGTTCTTAAAAGGAGGCAATCAAGCTCAACATTACAAGTTGCAGACATGAAAAGCATAATGAAAGTATCAACTGAACTTTAATCGTTAATTTGCAAAACAAGCACAAGAACAAATAAATGCCTGCACATGCCAATAGTTAAAGAACAAGGGCGCCAATCCCAATCTAAATGAATGAACAAATTAGTCCTAATACCCTCAGGCTAGGTGATTGCACTATTCACACGTTGGAATAATATGAAAGTTTTTGCCAGCTAGCACAGTAGTAAAATGGAATTCTGAGCTGAGATTCTCTCACAGGGCTTCGCTTAAGGGTTCAACCTCAGATAAAAACCATGAACTCATGAACTCGTCTTTGGTGGCTGAAATCAACACTTTACCCAAATGTGAGTTGATTGCCGCGCGATCTGCGATCTCCACCGGTTCAGCTCCAAGCAACCCTGTCGGACGGACAGGCAGACAATTCCAGCAGACTTTGCCAGAAGTGATGCACCACTGCGCCATGCAGCGTGCGTGATATCTGCCCTGACTTCCAGACCTGATCTCTCCACCGCACTGGGCGAGAGCAACCGTCCACCTTGGCGGCTTGTTCCAGAGTGATTTTTCTTCAATCTTCGGTTGGATTCTCCCTCCTCCTCTCTCTCATGGAACAGAAATTCACCCAATCAGCCCTCTTGTTACAAAAAGAGAGTCCACATTGGCTACGTTTTAAACCTAGATAGGTCACGAGGTGACGCACAGAATCGTGGCACCGCTGGGGATTTCTGGAACGGTTGGCGCTCACCCGCCACAGGGAAACTTTCCCATCACCTGACCGCCGTCGTCCGACTGACTGGCGCCAGGCACTGTCTCCTTGGCCACCCATCACAAGTCTGAGTGTAATATTTCACATACAAAACTATATAAAAGTCTTTGGCAGCCCTTCCTTAAATAATTCTACGGAATAACTTCCTTGAATAATTAAATATAACAGATTAATTAATTCCTTTAATGGTTAAATATTAATTAAACTGGAGCTCACGACATCGTCACGCTACAATGTTACTTTGTATTGTTACGACATATATTTTAGGTATTGTTCGGTTTATCGTGTTCTCACGGGCGAGCCTGTTGTTTTTGCTTGTCTTCCGATTTACCTTGCAGTTTCTGCAATCTATGTTGTCTTTTATCACGCACAATGATGAATCAACCCTATGTGAGCGATCTGGTGGCTGATAGATAAGTCCGGTATTTGCACCCGGGATTCGGCTGAAAGTTCCACGGGTCTTTAACAGCAGTTCTGTCAATGCTAGCTTTGTAATTGTGAAATATGATTGTACGGATTCTACCTTAAACTTTATTTTCCATGATAATGGTGGATTATACTACAAATCAGTGTGGCTCGGTGCGCCGGTCGGGGAAGTACAAAGGGATCGGGCACGAGACCAAGTCCAGCATACCGCAGCTATAAAGCGAACGCCGGGGCGGTCCCCAAACTCCACGTTATAAACTACACGTTTCACTAACAAAAAATACACTTATCATTCAGAACGTAGTTACACATTTCGTACACAGACGGCAACGTAATAAATGACCTGACAGTAGGAATAAAATGCTTGGCATCAGCAAGTAAAGGTTACCGTTAAATCAAAGCTTGAAATTTTAGTTTAATTTAATTTTAATTGCAATTTGTACGCACGCTCCGGCGGCAATTTCTCTACACACCCATTTTCCCCCTTTCCTGCACCAACCTACATTTACGCTCTACAAATTTTAATTTTAAATTCTTTCGACGTTCTTGGTAAATTATTCATCATTTCTCTTGCTAACTTATTCCAATCCCAGGCCCCAATACCTAAAAAAGAGAATCTTACATACACCCTTGTGCCTGAAATCGAGTGCCAGCGTGTCCCTTCCATACACTACTTTTCATACCTACCCAAATATCTTTCCATGCCTCATCGCCAATATACGCCTTGTACACTCCCATGACCTCTTCACCCTCCTCCTGTCTTCCAATGAATCCCATTCCAGCTCTTTTATCATATCTGTTACTGATTGCGATCTGCGGTAATTACCAGAAACAAATCTAGCAACCTTTTTTTGCACCCTCTCCAACTGTTGTATTTGATACTCAAAATGTGGGTCACATACTACACTGCTACATTCAAGAAATGGTCTGACCAATGTTCTGTAACCCAATTCCTTTACTACCCTCGTATATTCCCTCATCACTCTCTCCAACAAGTGCAGAATTTTGAAACCTTTTCCTACTACCCGCCCAATGTGTCCAATTTGACCAGGGCTGTGACGATTAAAAATCATCAAAGGCAGCCGACCCATAATGTTGAGAAAGGTGGTGAAGAAGAAGGCAAAGATATATTGTGCAGCTTCAAATTATTGCCACTCTTTTTTTATCAACGTCACGTCAGATCTCAAAACATTTTTTTTTTTTTTTATAACTGCATAAACAAAGAAAGTCTCAATCTACAAGTTGTTTCCAAGATCATTTATAAAATTTAAGGTCATGAACCTTCGAAAGAACCCTCCCGGATTCGGCCTGAGGAATTTCTGGAAATCATAGAAAATCTAAATCTTAATTACCCACTAGACTCCATAACAACATCTGGAGTGTTCCCTAGTGATATTACTTCTGTTTAGAAAAATGATACAATATTCCGTACCTTGTATATTGGCAGAAAGGCGATTATGTGGCGATGAGATGCTACATGTAAGGTATGAATCTACAGACCATAGGGAGAATTCTTTGCCATCCTTCGCATGGACATTTCTTTTCAGACTCCTTTATCGAATCTTCTAACACCGAAGAACCTACAACGATATAGAATGTTACCAAAAACACTGCGTAGAAGTCGAACTCATCAGTCATCTGCTGACATGAAAGACCTTGAAAGACACGTACATAAACATGCTTATCTTCCTAAGTGCAAGTTACGAAAGACGATCTGTAATCCAGCAATTCACCACGGCTGTCTCGGTCAACCTAGCCGGTACTAAGGATCTTGGTTTATAGGGATATTTGTGACTGATATGGGTGTTTTTAATTACATTATGATCAATATTTCAGGTTTCTTGTTGCTATTCAATACACTGGTTGTCGCGATAAAATTAATAGACAAGGGCTTCAGTGTGTAACGGTCTGGTAGAAGAATATTGGTTGTGTTGCATGACATCGTCCGTGTCAGACAATCAGAGAATTATTTAAAGTGTTACATTTTCCAAAATTCTAAATAACAATATTTTTAAGGAAGAGAATAAGAACCCATAAAAGTTTTGCTACTTTGCCAGATAAAGACTGCGTAGTTGGCTGTCGAAACGTTGACTTTGAAGAAACTAGCTGGCTGAACACGGAATCAAATACAGGAATTGTAAAGGAGGGCAGTAAGTATTGTTTGTTAAAATTGCCCTAGAACGGAATCAGTAATTTACATGCCAAAGGCGCTGGCTATTTTCACTTAGTTTTGTGAACAAATCGACTGCAAATTTAATTATCTTCATCACAGTGTTTAGTTCAGTTGAAAGCTGGGAGCTCCCTGTGGATCAAACAGTTAGTAAACATAACACATGTAGGCATCGTCTCACATCGCCTTCCACAGACACTGAGGAATATAATCCAGTCAAAGTCCTGCAGCTGAAAACACTAATGAACTGGTAAGAACGGAGACTTCCCGGCGTATGATCATGGAGGAAAGAAATATATGGCGAGGAAATGCCGCTTATTCTGTGACAACGCCTCTAGCGGCGGCGGCCATATTACTTATCCATACAATTGCTATTTGGAGACAGTATATCCCGAAAACTAAGCAAGATATTGAAGAATTGTATTCTTTATTTTCGATTTTTTTCGACGTGCTACATAAGAATCCATCATCAAATTTGACTTTTTGCGAAATTTTTCTTCTGCATTTCAACTCACTTTTGAGACAGTATATCTCGAGAACTAGGAAAGATTCGAAAATTTTGATTCTTTATTTGTCTCATCTTTTTAAATAAGAATCCACCATCAAATTTGACTTTGACCAATTGTAATCGTAGGCCAAGAATCAATTTGACCAATTGTTTGTTCTGAATTTCAACCAAATACATCTCATATTTGAGACAGAATATCTCGAAAACTAAGCAGGATATCAAAAAAATTTATTCTCCATTTTTTATTTGTCTCTTCGAGTTACATAATAATCCATCATCAGATTGCGGCGTTACGTTTATCCTAGAGTCCCTTTGACGTTTTTGCTCAAAATCCCCGTGTCTGTATGGATAGGTAATATGGCGGCCACACCTCCCCACTCCTCTCCCACCGGCGTCACTTCAATGCGTGGTGAAAGTCCCTTGCGTCGTCTCCATATATTTCTTTCCTCCATACGTATGATTGTATTGAAGTCTTCATCGCATCGCTGCATTTTGTTGTAAAATCACGATACTTCAACAGCTAGCTCCGCCGTTTTGGTCTACCAAAGATCGCGATTTCGCTACAACAATCCTCGCTGTCTAAGGCGCCATAATACTGTGGTAGTCAACAATAAGACGTATTACTTTGAAGCATTAATTGACAGTGAGTGTTCGTAGCATATGGACGGGTTCGACCAGTAAGTTTCAGCGCGGTAGTACTTCCCTGAACTGATTCTATAAGCGCTAGCGTCGGCGATCGGTCTCCAACAACTTATACTTTCCACCGCCAGGTGGAAACACGTTCTTCTTTTCGTTAGAGGGCGTCCATTAATTACGTTAACTCAAACATGGGAAGGGGGTCCCGCGAAATTTCACCAAATCTCACCAAGGAGGGAGGTGGGGGGGCCGACGGAAATCTCATGTCAACTTTTTATTTCAGATTGCCGCCTTTCAAACGACATTAGAGCAAAAAAAAAAAGTCTCCATAATCATGAGGTCGATTCACGTTAGCGAGGTCCCACCAGATCTCACCAAATCTCACCAAATATCACCAAATCTCACCCAAGGGGAGGGGCAAGTGGTTCAGATTTACGCAAAAATATCTCACGTAATTAATGGATTGAAATACCTTGTAACCGGGCTGTAAGACACTGCTAGAACTACTTCCAGATGTGTCTTGTGTTTGCCTGCTGCAGTATTACGACGCCCATTCCTTGAGGAATCACATCCTCCAGTAACCATCTCCATCTTCATCATGTGTGAAACCACCTGGTCGAAAGCTTAGTAGCTGCTCTATTGAAGAGGATTAAGTATCTAAGTAAATGAGGGAAACATGACCTTGATTTAAGTCTTCATCCTTACTACAACTCATGAAGCAAAGAAGAATAGTATGATCCCTAAGACTTCAACGGCAGTCTGTAGGATACCAGCTGAAAGCTGGCAATTAAATAAACATCGCGGCATAACCCGAAAAGCTATTTATCATGAAGAATAGTATGTTTATTCATGTCAGTTGGTTCATCCAATTTCTTTATCCTCTGTACAAGCCAGCCTCGGTAGAGTAGGGGCAAGAGCACTAGCTCTACCTGCCGAAGGTCGTCGGTTTGAGTCCGGCCGCGGGCATGGGTGTTTAAGTGTTGTGTCTGTGAATGTAATGTCCGTCCTGTTTTGTGTCTAATTAACTGGGAAAATTTCATACTATCGAGTTGGCTGTATGGTCGTCGTCGTCGTCGACTGGAAGTTTGTGCCACCACGGCGTGCCGTGGCGACACTGGACGCTTTGGGCATTCCCTGCCCCTCCGTCCTTTTGCTTAATTTGGTTTAGTTTGATTTGCGATCAGTAATTATTTTAACCAGCAGGTTCAGGAGGCAGGAATCCGGGCTCCAGGGTTTGCCGGCATTCATCCATGGCATCACCAACCAGGCCCCCCCCCCCCCCCCTTGACAGAAAGAGGTATCTCACGCATCTCTGGTTTTAGGATGGGATGGGATTAGCTATATGTGATGGATGGGGGGGGGGGGGATAGAGAAGAGGAAGACTGTCACCATAATAGATTTGTCAATATTATTTGTCTTTGTCTAAAAGTCAATGTCAGTTAGTCACATTTCAGATCATGCGGGGTACCACTTTGATTCTAATGTTAGTGATTGTGATAGTGCAGGTTGGCACATACAATTGACTGCTGATGGTGCTGGCCCACCTCGCAGAAACCCGTTACCCCGGCAGTAGCTCTCCGTTTCTGTTGTAATGCATGTTAAAGTGAAGACCTCCCTCGCGTCTAACGGCTCCATATGAGGCCCGTTTCGCTCCGGGGGTCACTGTTCGCGGCTGGTTATGTTGTGGTGTGATGTAGCCGGAGTAAGGTAGTTGGGAAGGGGTGGGGGGCTGTCAGCTGTCGCTGCAGTTCGTCCAGTAGGGGTCTGAAAGCCGGCCGACCCACTGCCCGAAGCATGTAGCGGCGGCCAAGCTCCGCGGCATGCTCGAACAGCGGAGCGACCCCGCCCAGTTCGTAGGTTGCATTGTTATTGAGGGACATGGGAGTGTGTCTGTATGCAGTCCTAATCGCCCGTCTTTCAAGAATGTCGAGCTGTTTTTGTCTTGTTATGGGGGGTTGGAGTAGGATGGGGTGGCCATATGTAATGTATGGGCGTATAAGTGCTTTATATAGAGTCATGAGAGTGTTATAGTTGCAGCCTGTCCGGAGTCCACGGAGCAGGCGTAGTGTAGAGAGGCGTCTTTTTGTTTCGTTGATAATCTTATCAAATTGGGCTGTGTATTTCAGTTTAGTGTCAAATGTAATGCCGAGGTATTTGGCCGTGCGTCTGAATTCTACTGGTCTGCCGCAGACGTAAATGCGTTTTTCACGCATTTTACGCTCCGGCAGACGCTGCTTTTTGAAAATTATGATTTGCGTTTTGTCTGCGTTGAGTATAACCCGCCATTTACAGCACCACTGTTCAAATATTGCGATTGACCTTTGCAGCGCTGCAATGGCGGTATTATACCGTGCATGTGTCGCCCAATATGAGGTGTCATCCGCGAACAATCCGAGCCCAGAACCTGGTCCTATTGCTAGCGGGGTATCTCTGGCATATATTATATAAAGAAGAGGAGAGAGCGGTGACCCCTGTGGAACCCCCGCTCCGATCTCGAATGGTGCCGATAATGTTCCCTCAAGCCTTACTTTTGCCCTGCGGTCGCTGAAGAAATTAATGATCCATCTGCACGCTTGGGGTGGTATGTTTAGCTCTATTATTTTCCGGCGCAGACCATCCAGCCAGACCGTGTCAAAAGCTTTTTGGACATCCATAAAGGCCATAGCGACCGAGCGTCCTGCTGCTAGTGCTGTTTCGGCAGTGTTTATTACTCGCAGAAGTTGGTCTATGATGGAGCGGCCCGGCCGGAAGCCGAATTGCTCCTTCGGCAGTTGGTCTCTTGTGTTCAGGTGGGCGTGTAGTCGGCGTACTATGATTCGTTCCATGAGTTTAGATAAGCTGGAGGTCAGGCTGATCGGCCGGTAGTTGTTGGGATCGGTTTGGTCTTTGCCTGGTTTGGGAAAGAGCAGAATATGCGCAAGTTTCCAGGACTTTGGTAGGTACCCAATTGCGAGGCTGGCATTAAAAAGTCGGGCCAGATGCTCGTGGAATATTGGCGGTACGTTTTTCAGAGCATAGTTCGGGATTTGGTTAGGTCCAGGTGCAGTGTTTTTTAGATGCTTGGTGTGGCGGGCTATTTCCTGAGCTGTTATTTCAGCGGTGAGTGGTTCATTGTTGTCAGGTTCTATGATTCTTGGAAGCGGTTGGGTTAGATGGATGTTATTTCTGATTAGCTCTTCCGTATCTGTTTTGAAGTCTGCATCGAAATGCGGTGCGTTGGGAGGTTGATGTATGTTGGCCAGATGTTGGCGAAACAGTTCACTTTTGGTTTCTGAGTTTGTTATGATAGCACCATTCTGGTGCAGAGGATAGGATGTTTGGGAGGATTTGCCTGTCAGCCTGCCCACAGCCCTCCAGAAACTCTTGGGGTCTTGCTGCCTCTGTTCATTTAATGTCTCGCAGTAGTCGGTCCATTTATTGTCTCGGTATTCCGCGATCAGTTGTTTGACCCTCCTGGCTAGTCTGTTGTAGACATTACGCTCTTCTGGGTCGCCGGTCCTAGCCCACCTGCGGTGTGCTACTCTCTTCTCGCGGATCAGCTCGAGGATGTTTGCCGGTAATTGGTCAGGGGCTCGGCGCGGTATAGGGACAGATGGTACTGCTGCATCAATGGCAGCATGTATGGCGCTCTCCAGCACATCGCTATAGACGTCAACATCGGCAGTCGTTTCAAGCGGTATCGCTCTCAAAGCTGGCAGCTCTGCTTCCACGACGCGGTGGTACTCTTCCCAGTTGGTGTCGCGCCATTTGCGTGTAGTAGGGCGCGCTGCGGCCGCAGCCTGTGCCACTGCAGGCATCAGCGCCCAGCGAGATATGACTGGGAGGTGGTCCGAACCTAGGTCCGGACCGGTCGCGCACTGCATAACACAGCGCGATAGTGGCGGGGTCGTGATGACCTTGTCCGGGCTTGTGGCATGCACGGCGGCTCCTCTCGGAGCGATGCGGGTGTGGCCTTGGACTGGTACATTGCGCAGTTTCGCTGCTGTTAGCGCCGCTACCAGCTGTCCGCCTCTGCGCGTCGTATGGCGATCGCCGAGGGCGAGGTGGTGAGCGTTTAGGTCGGATAGTATTATGGGGTGATCATATGTGCGGCTGATATGGAGTAGAAGTTCTTCAGGAAATGGAGCGGTGGGAGGGGGGGAGTAGATGCTGCAGACGGTGAGCCGCCGGCGGCCGGCCTGCACCTGGACTGCAGCGACCTGGTATCGATCGAACACCGGGTCGGTCACTTCTACAGCAGGGAGAGTGGTTTTATAAAGGATAGCTACACCCCCCAGCCCCCTATCGCCGTCCCGCCGCAGGATCCGGTACCCGTAGGCACTCAGCCTACTTCCGGGGGTCAGGCGAGTCTCGTTGAGGCTGATGATGTCTATGTTTTCTTCTGCCGCCAGCCTCTCGAGCTCTGCCCGCCTGTCCCGAACCGACCGAATGTTGACGTGCATTATAGCGAGCGGTGCTGCCCCTAGGGGATTAGCCATTGTTGACTTCTGTTGTCCCGCTGCTGTTCTCTTCGCTGCTTTCCGAGGACCCGCTGCTTTCTTCTGGCCTACTGCTCTCATCTGTTTCGTTATTGATTTCGCTCACAGAGAAGCTGCGTAGGGTGAAGAGGGGGTGTCCAGTATTTACTTCATGATCTCTTTTATTTTCCTGTTCTGGTTTTTGGTGCTCGACGGTAGGGGAGGCCTTAGTCTTTTCTGGTGTTGTTTTTGCGTCCAAAATCTTCGTTAGTCTTACTATCGTTTCTGCGAGGTTTGTTACTTGTTGCTCGAGTCGCGCTATGCGCTGCTCGAGATTGGCTGTTAGCGTAACTGGGGATGGTCTGTCCGTTATTTGTTGTCCTGGAGGGGATGGTCTTGTTGCTAGCTTAGCTGCAGCGAGGAAGGTTTTCTGCTGCATTAGCAGGGGGGTTGGGGTGGTGGTGGGGTTTGCATTATTGCTGCACCCTGTAGGGGTGGAAAATTCACCTCCTCCAGTACTATTGCTTTTGGCGGTTGGTGGGCTTCTTTGGAGGGTGCTTGCTGTTGGGGTGGCATTACTGCCTCTGCTTTAGGGTACTGGGGGCAGCAGATTTGCCCTGTGAAATGGTCGCGGTTTCCGCATGTGGCACAATAGGGAATTGCTAGGTTGTGATTTAAGTGTGGGCAGCCACGAGAAAGGTTTCCTTTGCCGCATCTGAAGCATTTTGGTTTGTTTTTACAGGAGCTTTCGGAGTGGCCATAGGTCTGGCATTTTCTGCAGGGTACTTGTCTTTTCCTTTCGGGTGACGGCTCAACATCGTATATTCGATCTGCTATTTCTATGTTTCCCTTTTCAATGGTGGAGTTGTACGCTACCTCATCTTCCCACACTAACCTAACCATGTTGCGGGGATGCTCGCCTTGTTTTATTCTGTATACTTGTTTAACTCCTGCATCAATGAGGGCCTCTAATATATCATTTTCGGCAATGAGAGGGTGAATGCGCTTTACCACGCAGGTCATTGTTGGCTGTTTATGGGCTTCAGGGTTTCTCTTATTGAGCCTGTAATCAGTTGCTGTGAGAGGGGTGAATGTGGTGGCGGGGCCAAAATTTGTAGGGTGTATACCCTCCAAGAACTGCGCTCTGTGCTCTGCCTTTTTAAATCTTAGGCACAGGGCGTTTTCCTCGGCTAGATAGTTACATCTAGGCATGGGGATGCAAACATTATTTTTCTTTAATACGATTTTGATCCTAACATGGTTTAATAGGCTAGGGTCTCCCTTGCTTATTAATAAGGCTTCATTGACTTCAGTGTCATATTTAGCAGTAATTTGTTTGGGCGTGCTATGCGCCTGTGGCATACCCGGTGAAGTGGGCGACGATTGGTCGCTGACCTCGTCCGGCTCAGATGGACTCTGTTCGTCGGTGGATGTATTTTCGCCGCTAGAGCGGGCTAGCGGTTTGTCTGGGGAGCTACTGGCGGGGGTGGACTGCGTAGTTTTCAGTTTCCCGCTTGGTCTGTTCCCTTTCTTCCCCATTTCTTAGTTGATGTCAGGTCAGTCAGTCAAAGATAATAGTAGTACAGAAAAGGAAGATATATCGGGCCTGCCTCTGGACGCGCGAGCTGATCCGACGTGAACGGGGCTCTGACGTCCAAATACCCTAACTCTAACGCTAGGTGGGGCTACTCCCCAACCGGAAAGAAGAGAAAACTAAAGAAGTAATAATATGGTGGCAGCAGGAAGCACTGCGCGGTTGACGACTTGCTTTTTTGAAAGCCGCGCAGCGCAAGGATGGGAGGGAGGGAGGGTAAGGTGCGTCGCGTAGATCGCCGCGGACGCAGCCCAGCCAACAAAAGGCAGGGACGGTCTTCAGGCACCGGCAATCGCAGATATTTCCTTCCACTCTTTATCCCGACTTGGAAGCGCAGTAGCGACCTTTCCGCTGCGGCTCTCCCAACTCGAATGTGGCTGTATGGCCTCAGATGCCGGTAAAAATATCGGGTGACCCCCCCCCCATTTTTACCTACTTCAACCACGATTTTCAGGACTATGGAGGCTGCTGCGACTCTAGATAGATAGATATGTTCACTTTGATCCCATGTGAGAATAATCTCGGGGATGTGGAACAGTACATACACTTATTAGTAATGTCAATGTTACTATATAATTGATAATATTATTATATATTGACAACAAGTTAGTTACGACCCATTAGTATAACCAATATTTCCTGTAATCTACAAATACAATCCCGAGTTAATTAATACTTATTATGTGGAACAGTGTATACACTTGTTACCAGCATCTAACAACCAGTTATTTTCTTACCAACCAGTTACCACAACTCATAAGCAGTCAATTACTTAAAAACCTGTTAGTATCATAATTTTTCACAGCAGTTTTTGAGTACATGCTATCCCATGTTAGTTACTATATATGAGTGAAATTTTGTAAACAGTGTAATTACTTCATTTGTCAAAAGTTTCAACAGAAAGAAAAACCATATATCATTTTAGTAATTGTGGACAACTTTGTCACCTTCCCCTTCCATACACCATATATACTATTTTATCAGTCATTCTTAGTTACCAAATTCCAAGAAGAAAATTCTTTCACAGAGTTAAATGGATTCTGAAGCAGAAACTCTTTCAGTTTGGACTTAAAGTAGTTGGGTTTTTGTAGATAACATTTAATTTTTGTTAGTAAGACATTGAATAAGGAAGCTCCAGTAAATGTTAACCCTTTCTGTACAATTGACAGTGATTTGTAATCCTTGTGAATATTATATTTGTTCCTAGTATTATGGCTATGTATGTCAGCATTAAGATTGAAGTGTTCAGGATTTTCCACTACAAATGATAGTACGGAGTATACATACTGTGCTGGCATTGTTAGTACACCAAGGTTTTTAAATAGATTTCTGCACGACGTCTGTGGGCTTGCTCCACAAATAGTTCTTATAGCACGCTTTTGCAATTTAAATACCCTCTGTGCTTGTGACGAGTTTCCCCAGAATGAGATGCCATAAGTGAGCAGGGAATGAAAATATGCAAAATATACTAACTTTCTGGTTTCTACAGGGCGTTCGCCAGAAAACGCTACCCTCCCAGTCTGTTGCCGTCGGCAACTTGCTCGGTCAGTGGAGCCAGCAGTTTCCGCCACGCGACACCGTGAATCACCGCACTGTTTAATACCTCCGCTGCCCCAACAGTGCAGTGCAGTGACCCTTACATTGTTAAGAACGGTTTCTTTGCATTGTAGATAGTTTGTGACTTCAGTCTCTTATTAATCAGTGTTGTGAATAAACGTTTCTTTGCGGTTTGGCTGGTTTGGGGCTTCATACTCTTATTAATCTGTACCGTGTTTGAGTGTGAGTAAAATTATGGTACGTTACAGTTTGCAACAAAGAATATTTCTCTACGATACATATGTGAAGAAGAAGTCGTTTAAAAAGTGTCGCAGTAAATTTCGTCGCGAATTTCCTGGCGCTTTACTGCCAGCTAAATCAACAATTCTGCGTCTGGTTAAAAAAGTAAGAGAAACGGGTTCATTTTTTAACAAAAAGAGACTGTCGGCCAACCGTATTCTCACAGAGGAGAAAATTGACGATATCGCTTTTCGACTAGAACAGTCACCCAAAAAATCATTAAGTCAGTTAGGGCAGCGTGTGTCTCGAAATATGTTCAGAAGATGTGAAATGTGCATTACACAAGAGGGTCAACACTTCCAGCATCTTTTATAAGGTAAGCTAATGAATTACGTCACATTTAAATGCTTAGCACACAAGTTTATGAAGCGTAATTATTATGAAATAGTCCGCGGCCGACGGTCGAACAATGCCGGAAACTGAGCGCTCGCTCGCCGGGAGCAGTTTCTTCCTTGTAGCGCTAACAGTGGGTTGCGTTTCCCGGCGAACGCCCTGTATATTAGCTATTCTAGATATTATCCTAAGTGAAAATGTTGCAGAATTCAGTTTTTTAAGAAGTTGTTGAATATGCTGTTTCCAGTTCAATTTGTTATCTACACACACACCCAGGAATTTTGTGAAATTACTTTCATTGATTGCTTTTCCTTCTGATATCACATTATAGCTGTCCTTTGTTTTATTTTTTGTAACAAACTGAGGTAACTGTGTCTTTTCTACATTAAGTATTAGTTTGTTGGCATTAAACCACCTGTTAATTTTCTTTATAGCATCATTTGCTGTGTTTTCGAGGTTTTGTGTGTTCCCGGTTTCAAATCACTCTCCGTACCAATTCCTATACAACCCTGAAGTTTGAACCATGTATAGTATAGATGTGGATTTGCGCTGAGCCAGACTATTATTTTGTGTTTACCTGATTTTGCCTTAGTTAAATCCCCCTCTCCCCGTTCGTTTCTATTTTTAAACATATAACAAACTGGTTCTCTTCATGAGAGAGGATCAATGCCTTTCCAATTGTATTATCCCGTCTCGATGCTTTTTGGGACCCCTTGTACGTAACTTACAGCTTTCAATATCCAATGCTAGCAATAAAATTCTAAATCCACGCGTACGAATCGCGGGTGGCAACTAGTGCAGTTATACGTTAATTAATGGCGAAAGAGAAGTGAAATACAGGACACGAAATGACGGAATTGGAACACGAAATCTTAGTCAAACAATTGCTTGAATCTGGTGGTAGATTATGGGACCTACATTATGGCTGTCAAATGCATCAGTTGGAGCCTCTTCAAAAGAGGGTATCTAAGAATTGTTGGCAAAGTTACCGTTGAATACAGTGACTCTTTCATTACGAAACTGGAACAAATCATCGAGGGATATGTTGAACAAGTTACCAAAAACACTGAAAGACTTTAATGAAGAAATTACTGTTTCTGAAAGGTAGGAGTGTAGCGAAATTGTCACCGTGCCCTGTGCTCCGTCGCAGTTAATTAATAAGAATAATAGTAATAAACTGTGAATTCAGCTCATATTTTATAATTGCCAGAAGATATCCAAACGGGAATAGTACTTTTTTCTAACTTCAGAATAGAGAGGTGTTTTTGTTTAATTGATAAAGTTGATTTCTGCTTGTGTATTGCGTCAGTTGATGCTGTTAATTTTGGTTGCCACTGGCGGAAACTGCGTCTTCTGCAGAGGGCGATAAGGGCATCTGTAGGATTGCCCAACGTCCTCCGAGGCGATAGGAAGGGCGTAAGGGCCCAGGGTCGGCTGATTACGCGACGGTACTTCTCCACGTGACTGTTTTGCGCAGATAATCGCAAACATAAATACAGACCGTAAGCTGAACTCTGCATTCTAGCGATCAGTCGGCACAGAGGCTCCAACATGTCCACTGGAAAAGTCTTGGTGAGTTCTGCTCAACTACTTAACAGCAAGTGCTGGGACATGGGAGGCCTCAATAACCAACACAGAGAGTTTACAGCACGTCACGCAGGCAATCACGGTCTTCCGACGTAGGGAGCGGGTCAAGTAGACACGTACTTCACGCACTTCTGCAGTGGGGGGCGCAAGAATGTCTTGTACAAGACGTGCATATTTGACTAGCTGCTTCCCGTGAATTTGTACGCATTGACTTAGATTTTTATTGCTAGAACAGGATATAGAAACGTGAAATGTGTTCCATAACACATGGAGTCGGGATAGTGTGACGGAGAAGTTATCACCATACCATTCTACCATTGAACCTCTCTCTTGAGGAGAAACGAAGCCTGGGCAACCGTTCTGTTGGTTTTCAAAGTTTCGTAAAATATACGTTATTTATACCGAAAGAAGTATCCTATGTCATTCGTAATGGTACGTAGTATTTCCTTGTTAAATTTCATCAAGGTCGGTTTAGCCGTTTAGTTGTGAAAACATACAAACGGCTAGGGTTACTTTCGCATTTATAATATTAATAGTGTAGATGAATGTGATTACCAGAAACACTGTAATGTTTTCGTAGCTTGAAAACTTGGCAATGAAAGTAAAAGGTTGTTGTGCTGTTCCTTAAAACAAATATTGCTTTCTTAATGGGAACATTATTGTAAATGGCTGTAAATCCGTTACGTCCAACGGCGGGGAAGTGTTCGATTTGGTTCTCGTATGAACCTTCAACCCTGTGTATAGATACAGGGTGTTAAAAGAAAATTATCGAACATTTTAGGAGGTGATAGTACGCATTATAACATGACATAAATGTCATGTAAACATTGGCCCGCAAACACATACTTTCGGAGTTAATAGCAAGTGCGCAGGTCTTCAATGAATGTCAGCACTTACAGGACCATTTAGGACCGTTTACAAGAGTGCGTGGTTCCTTGCACCGAAGGGCAGAGGCATGCATTGGGTGTCACGTTGAGCACTTGCTATGTCACACAGAATCCCAAGTGCTAACATATTGCTTCTTCGCCATCAAGTCTTTACTTAAAGAGCTGTATTATAGACTTCTCTCATGTTTCTTGCTCTGACATGTGGTGCTCTGCCGTGTATATGTTCATGGTAACGAAAATCCATAACAAATACAACGATTGATTGAATTCGCGATAAAATACATCTCTACACAACGTGCCTTTGCTGAGTATCTTAATTATTAGTGTTTCGTATTACTAAGGGATTCACATTTCAATTGTTATTTTTTATTTTTGCTTCAGCTTTCCGGGTTCTTGAAGTCATTAGAGCGGAGAGCGGACAGGGGATGAGGAAAGGGGAGGAATTCAACCATGGCATTTTGAAGGAAGCATCTAGGCATTCGCCTCGAGTAATTGCGTGAAAGCGTCGAAAACCGGATGACCTGACGTTGATCCGAACCCGCCTCCTTCCAAATACAAGGCCGAGCGTCCCATCAGGCTCGGCGACTCACAATGAAGTCATGGAATACATTTTCTGGATGCTATGTCAAATGCTTAGCATGTACTTACAATTAATATACTTTACACAACTAGCAAACATAAATTTTTTCCAAAAAAATATTATGTAGGAAATGTTATTAGATTGAAATCGCTGTCATTGTTAATAGTGAGCCAAATTCCATTTACAGTGAATGAAAGCCATCAAACGCTACTGTATTAACGTCATCAAAACCCACGCCACCTCCTAAAGAAAATGTCGCAGATAAAGAATTCAGAGCTTGGTCTCGCAGTTAAACCACAACAAACGGAAACAATTGCAACAAGTACTATTTGACTTAATCACGATCTGGAATTTGGGATCATTCCTGTAATTATTTCTCGAATCAGACACCAGCTAACAGAGGTAGGAAGTTCGCAAGAATCTAAAATCCTTTCTCGCAAACCGGAGCGTGACAAACGAGAGGTCCTTGTCAATTTCTGGAATCTAAACATTACTTCCTCAGAAATATCCTATAGCCCTATGAAAGATCTAACTACAGCACACGTATGGAGTTCATAAATTTAAGGAGTGGTCTGGTGGCTTGGTAGTTAAGGTGTCTGTATTGGGATCTAAAGGTCCCCGGTTCGAATCCATGTCTCCCGGGAGGAACGGGGGACTTTAAAGGCCTTTAACCCGACTTTTAACTTTGGCATAGCTTGCTGTGCAATGTGAAGAACGCCAGAACATTCCCGTAGTTCGGATTCCATGTTAAATTGTAGGTTCTCTTTACCCGCTAGCCACGACAAGGGCATACGCGCGGCAAATCGAAACTGTCAATCGGCGGCCGAACCTTCTGGGATATCCGGACCAATAATGCCATACGCATTATTATTATAGGCATTAGGAGCTTGAAATCTACTATCTAAAATCGTTGTGTAATATTTGTTACACTGTCACAAACAATTTCGGTCTGTTGCATTAAGTCCAGTTAACAGCTGACACGTCTAAGCAGAACGCTAAGTGCATATTCTGTTTCTAGCCACGACCTCTGCTCGACCCGTCGGAGATCCTTCGTCCTGAACCAATCCATGCGGGGAAGCCGGTCGCCCAGTTCAGAGACTACTCCATCGACCCCAATGACCCCATCAAGGAGCGGGTGAGGAAGCTGTACCATGAGATGCACAAGTACCAGACAGTCGACTACGTCAAGAGTGAGTAGCTCTCATCACCACTCATAATGTCACACATCTACCGGCATTATTGTTTGACTTTTGCCTTCCAAATTCACTAATCTCTCTTTGGCTGTGGTAATTATGAAAATGCATTTGCTGTATTTTTATCTCAACGTTCAAGTGATCAGACATACTGTTTGATCTCTTGAGATCTGTTTGTTGAGATTAAGCTGTGCGATACCATCATAACCTTTCTTTTTAGAACAACACGAAAACTGGAGGCGCTTCGACAAATTCAAGGCTACAGTGATGGATGCGCTGGAGAAACTGAACGGCCTGGTGGACCAGAGTGATCCTGACGTCGACGTGCCCAACATCGTGCACGCCTTCCAGACGGCGGAGCGAATCAGGGTGGACCATCCGGACTGCGATTGGCTGCAACTCACGGGGCTGCTGCACGACTTGGGAAAGGTCAGACTTGGACAAATATCAGAGATAAACCTTCGTTCAGTGCATTCATTTTCATGCTACTGTGTATGTAAAAATATACAGCGAGTCCGATAAGTAGTACAGACTTAAAGAGAGAGAGAGAAAATCAAAACTATTCAGAATTGCATAAGAACCGATAACCGGTAACGTCCTGGGAAAGTGGTACCAGAGGTACAAGAAATGAAAAGACTCAAGGCAGCGATTAAGGAAAACATTTATTCCATTTCGTCCTTTTACAGGGGGTATTTTAATTTTTCCCAATACAAATTGTATTTTCTTGTAACAACTATGTTATGAAAATCATAAAACTTCAGCATTGAGCAATCAACCGAGCTAGTGGATTTTAATAACTGTACTATTTATTACTATCTGGTAGCCGTTCGTGTGAATGTAATGTTCACCAAACGAACGTAATATGTTAGATGTTTGTTCGTTTGGTTCAAACACTTTTGGAATACTGATCTGCGACCACAGTATCGCTAAATGAACATTAGACTTCCTGCTGTCGCCCTAACTGGAACCTATAATTTACGAAGAAGGTTTTACTTTTTTAAAGATATGTAATACCAGCAAATGTTGACTCCTGTTTTCATATTAAGACTACGAAAGCTCCTACACCCCATTGACTCACGTGGTTGTGGCACTGTGATGATGCTTGGCGTCTGGCATGGGCTTATCAATACACTACACTGAACATACATACGTTACGATCACCCTCATAAAACAATAAACACGTAAATGTATTTGCGTCACTGGGGAAGCCAAGAGAAAACCACCACAGTTCAATTTCTCGCCAACTTATCGGTTGAGGAGACGAAGAAGAAAGCTTCTGGGTGAGGAATGTGCAACCCAATATCTCATCCTTCAAGATGTTTTTAAAGAAAGCTAGTACTCTGTTCCTTAAAACTAAATTAACTGCACACCAGAGGCTGTTACGATTGTGCAATAAGCAAATGACGCAGAAGTAATGTTACCAACTTTATTCTCGAGCGTTGGTAGCGTACTTCAGGTACACAAGGCCAGCTTTGGCTGCGGGAAGCTAGGGTTACGGAACATAAGAGTAACCACGATCAGAACCTCAGGGTTACCACCACCTGTTTCCCTTTACTATCATTCTCAGTCTAAGAATTAACGGCCTCTGTATACGAGAAAACTTGTATCATCTAGACTCAAACAATAGCTTGAATATGGTGGTGTAGTATTGGACCCACATTTTGGGTATCAAATACAAGAATTGGAGGGGTGCTAAGAAGGACTGCAAGATTTGTTTGTGGAAATTACCGCAGAACACAATCAGTAACATATATAATAAGATTCATTGGAAGACAGCAGGATGGTGAAGAGGGTCATGGAAGTGTACTAGGCGTATATTGAGGTGTGGTAAGATATTGCTGTGGTGCTGCATAAAAAGGAAAGATGACCATGACCAATGCTGCCAGACACTTGACTTTGAATATCCGTAGATGGCCGCTAAATCCGTAGATTGGGTATAAAAATCCGGAGACTCGCTAACTGAAAGACGAAAACAATAATTATCGAAGAGAGAGTCAAAACTAAGAGTACTTTTTATTTCAAGGTCATTAAAATTACAATAATAATATTCTACATTGAAAGTAAGAAATATCCCTGAACATGTTTTATACATAGTCACTTTTATCACCACTGCTGCTGACCTACTCTCTCTCTCTCTCTCTCTCTCTCTTTTTTTTTTTTTTTTTTTTTTTTTGCAGTCATACATTTTTTTTGTTGAAATTAAATTTAGCATATGTTTTGTAATAAGAAATGTTAAAAACTTCGACCCCTTTAATTCTCGGATATTGGTTAAGCCTTCTCGGAAGCCACTTCTTTGTAAGCCGTGCTAGCGAGCATGTCACCGTATATAAAGTTTGCGTCGGTAGTTTTGTATTACAGTCTTTTAAGATATATAATATCTGTAACCAATCAAATTAAGAGTTTTATTTCAATCGTTGGTTCACACGACCGGTTGCAAGGAAACGATTCACACTTATTGACGATTCTGTAATGCATTAACACTACACGCTCAAATTTTAACAAAACACCAATATAAGGAAATATCTACAAATGATAAAAGTATCTAAAATCCGTAGATATTTTAACAAAATCCGAAAATCCTAACTTTTCATAAAAATCCGTAGATCTACGGATAAATCCATAGAAATGGCAGCGCTGACCATGACCTACAGCGGACACTCGATTTCAGGCACAAGGGTGTGGGAAGATTGTCTTCTGTAGGTAAAGCGGTCAGGGATTAGAATAAGCTATCAAGAGAAATGAAAAATAATTGATCAAAAACGTTGAAAGAATTGAAAGTTGAAATTTGTAGAGGACAAAAGTAAGTGGGTGCAGGCAAGGGGGGAAATGGGTGCGTAGGGAAATTGCCACCGGAGCGTGCGCTCCATCGCAATTAAATTAAATTAAAAATAGTTCAAGTAAGAGTTGTTACTAATTATTTCACCTTGAGGTGACATGACACACTTTGCTCCAGGTGATGGCGTTCTACGACATGCCACAGTGGGCAGTGGTTGGAGACACCTTCCCCGTCGGCTGTGCCTGGGCAGACTCTATCGTCTACAGGGAAACCAGCTTCGAAGAAAATCCCGACAAATACAACCCTAAGTACAAGTGAGTATACCTTAACAACATTGACCCCACTTCCTGATTTGCTTCACATGATCTCTAAGATATTTGAGAGTTAAGCAATTACATATCACTCCATATAATTTGACAGAATACAGTATATTTCGACTTGATCACTTTCTTCATTCAGACAGCTCCTTTCTGCTCTGTGCTCATAGTCCGGTTGATTTCGAGTTGGTAATCTTCACTGTTGGTTATGATTACAGCACCAAGTACGGCATGTACTCTCCTCACTGTGGACTGGAAAACGTGCTGATGTCCTGGGGACATGACGAGTACATGTACCACAACCTGCGACACAACGGCTCGAAGCTGCCCGAGATCGCCCACAAGATCATCCGCTTCCACTCCTTCTACCCGTGGCACTCTGGCGGCGACTACATGTACCTCTGCAACGAGGATGACATGGAGACCCTCAAGTGGATCCTGGAGTTCAAGTGAGTAACAACTGCAAAACTGTCTAATAATATATGTCTCTGTGATACGTTCGGCTCTTTTGCCATTTTTTCTGCGATGACAAGGTAAACTTAATTGCGACTAATGCTTTAAACTATTCAGAAGTGACAATCTTCGTTGGCTTAAATTAATTTGTAGACATCACTTCACAACTACGACCTGAGGGGCCTCAGTTTGTGCTTCACCAACAGAACATTGTCAAAATTACTATACTGTACTCGACCCCTCCATTCAAAACTATAAAAATATCACATTTCTCACAGAACTGTCATGGAAATTCATTACATATGCTTTACATACCGAAGTCTTCTCCTGACGTTTGTGTTTAATGATGTGTTAATGTTAGGTCACAATTTACTGCTCAGTAAGTTGACATACGAGCCTTAGCTCAAGCAACATCGCATCGTCAACAGCATCGTGCTCGCACCGAGTCCAAATAGTTTATTTTTTGACGGTGACGGTATTTTTGAGTGGAAATTTTCGTCCTCTCCGATCAGAGTTTGTTTTCGTGTTACTATTGCCTTAAAAATTGTATTTTTCTTCAATATCCCTTCCAGTTTCGTTAGAAAGCCGTGAAATGTAGATTGCGTCATTCTAAAATATCCCTAAAATTTCGTCGATGAGGCAAAACTCCCGTTACAACAGGTCTTGAATTCCAAACATTGTGTGTTAACTTTAATTGCATTCGGGATGACGCGGGCTCAAATCTCCGTCCGGCCATCCAGTTTTGGGTTTTCCGTGATTTCTCCAAATCACTCCAGGTGAATGTCGGGATAGTTCCTTTAAAAAGGCTCTGACCTGTTTCTTTCCCTTTCCTTGCCCCGAGTAGTTTCCCGCCTCTAATGTTCTCTCGAGTCCCCCTATAGCGCGAGTGCTATTGAACCCCGACTAACGGTTATGGAAATTTTTGAACATTGTTTGCGTGAAACAACTACGTGTGAAGAAGACTGAAGACCGAGTAGGAACACTTCCGTCTTAGTCTAATGAGTAATGACATACTATGCGGTAAAACTCATAACCTCAAAAAGCTGAGGTACCTGTGAATCCGCAAGCACGTGTTATCTTGCAGGACATGACAAAATAGAGAAACCGCAATCCGGAAAACGCGCCCGATTTTTTTCTACCGCATCCTGTCGGCGGAATGAAAATTTCCGCAACCGGTCGGCGACGCGGATTGGAGGGGTAAACACAAATAAAGCAGGGGGTACATCAGCCGCTCAGTCTCACTCCGGACGTGGATTCTCGCATGTGAAAAATGTTGTCTGAAGACATTATATTGCGATTTTCGCATTCTTCGTCATCCTCCTCATATACGCCAACCCAATCACCCACCTCACTTTGATCATTCCAATATACACTTGTAAAAAAATAAATGAATAAACACTTTTTTAATCACTTCAGTTTTCAATTTTTTCGTATCCACGAGGAAAATAATAAAATGACTAAAGAGGTTCATTGTACTTTCTAATGTTTGCATAAAAAGCAGGAAACTTATCTGGGCCACGGTTATATGGGTGCACAGAATATCTATGTTTACGACGCATCTGCAACAAGCCTTCACTTTCAGCAGCGAAAACAACTGCTACCAGGGACGTAGCTACTATGGGGCTAGGCGGGCCCCTACGCTCAGGGCGCCCCCAAGCATACCTCTGAGGGCCCCAAAGCGCACCTCTGGGGGGCCCCAAGCGCAGTTCAGAGGCCCAAGGGCCCTCTCACTGCTCAATGGGGGCCCAACCTCTGCTCAGGGGGCCCCTAAGCACAACTCAGATGCCCCATCCTCAGCTCAGGGGGCCTTTACCAGCAACACAAAGTAAATAAAAGGTCGCCCATCTAGCCTGAGGGCCCAAAATAAATTTTTTGCTTCGGGGCCCTTGTTGACCTAGCTACGCCACTGACTGCTACATATATGAAGTGAACCAAATCCATTCTCTGAGAAAACTGGAATTACACTGAACGAAGAACGCGCTGGAAACCTCATCGAGCATGCGGTTTCCGCACCTACATGTCATCTAGCTCCAAACGCGGTTTTTTCCTATGCGTTTGCGGTTGCGGATTCCGGAATCCGGATCCGCTAGTATGTCATTAGCTTTACGGACGAGTGTGGACATGAGAGCGATGAACCGTCACCCGGCTTAGTGACGATTCGGGCACAGTGCGACTATGGTGTGGTAAATTGTGACCTTTATACCTGTAAGTGTTAAACTGGACTTTAATGTTATCTATCTTGGTGACTTGCAACCCTTTTAAATATTCGTTTTTGATGGTGCAAGTACAGAAAAGAAATGTTTCAGTCTCATTTCAGTAAACTCACTGAGTCGCTGTGACCTTACATGATGTTTAATCACTGTTCTCTGGTCGTTTGCAGTAAGTACGACCTGTACACCAAGAGCGACGACCTGCCCGACGTCGAGGCCCTCACCCCCTACTACCAGGGCCTCATCGACAAGTACATCCCAGGAGTACTCAGCTGGTAGACGCATTACCTCAACATGAGCAAATGATAAAACCACTAACTTTTAATATGACTGTATTTGGAGGTTCATTGGCGTTTCTAAGAATGTCAATCCATTTTTATTCTGTAAATATGCCTTCCGAACTGAATCTAGGATCTTAAGTAACGTCTGTCATATCCATTAAACAATTTTAGTGTTAATCTCATTGTTAATATGATCATAAATTTTCGTTATAATAAACAAACAATTATCTAGCATTTATTTATTTATTTTACTTCAACATTATTCGTTGTATACCTGGGAAGCTCTTGATTTTATTAAAGATTTGTAATGTGATCAACCATGAATAAAGCCAAGATTAATAGCTTTAAGGCTTTTGGATGATATTGAATTTACTTAAAGTTCGAGTCTTTGTTATCACGTTCTCTCATTAATTTGTTCTTGAACCAGATGTTATTTTTATTTTGCGTATGATGCTTATGACATTTACAAATCAGATGTTATGATGTTATGATACGTTCGCTACAGAACGCGCTTGTCTACGGAAATTACCATACAACACACTCGATAACATCTTGGCATGTATAGCACCCTGATCGAATAATGGAAGTATCACCTCTCCCAACCACCACTACCCCCTCCCCCCCCCCCAACCAAGTCCTGACGAAGAACATTTCTTCCACCAACAGAACTGGAAGCAGCTAATCCCATGTCAACGTCGGACACCATCATGGTGTGCTGCAACCAACTGAGCCAATACTTGTAAATCCCTTAGATTGAATACGCCCTTGGCAGTATTTGAGTACTGCTATCTAAGTTCGTTGATACATCGCTCCATCATCCACTACAATAGATGCAGGGCATAGACACCTCGCCCTACATCTGTCAGTGGGTGCTTATTAACTAATGACATGGTGAGATATTTAACGTCGTCAACAAATAATTCCTTCTTCACCGTACAGTCACACACAGCGTTTATTCTTATAAATGTGTTTCTAATACGCAGATTGTTTCTGGTTTGTACCTTAATTCTGTGCTAACAGACTTGAGCAGCTAACTGTGCTGTCCAGATCCTTCTACAGATGCTCACAGTACTCTCCAGTTTTAATCGTATTATACATTAAGTCATCTGAAAACATCCTAATTTCTTACTGTAAACGAATAAAAGGATCATTTATTAGAAAGATGTATAGCAATGATCTCAACACTCTATCCCATGGCACTCATCCTGTTTCCAAATTACTTATAGAAATTTGACCACTGCATCTGCAGTTTCGTCACGAATGACTGAGCATGGTGGATGAGTGGTTAACGCTCTGGCCTCGCATTCGGGAGGACGGTGGATCGAATCCCCGTCCGGGCATCCAGATTTGGGTTTTCCATGGTTTCCCCAAATCACTCCAGGCGTATGCCGGGATGCTTTCTATAAAATGGTCATGGCCGAATTACTTCCCGTTCCTTGACCCCAGTCCCATCCCGCCTCTAATGACCTCGACGTCGACGAGTAGTAAAGCCATAAGTAAAAAAAAAAAAAAAAAAAAAAAAAATCTTCACGACAGTGTTGTTGTGGAACTTTAGCTGTTTAAGAATGGTAGTTATAAGTAATTTTATTAGCGCAGTGTTTTGCTTGCAACTTATTTAATGATACGAAGATCTACACAGTAATTTGAGTATTAACGTTAAGTTTGCGGAGATTTTAGTCATAATCTAATGTCGTCAACGCACTCAATGAAATTGATTTGAGGACGGAGGGTCGCTTATTGTGGTTAGATTGAATGAATGCAATTGAGACCAGAGCCATAACTCACATGGATGCTGATTTGTTGCAGTGGGACCCGGATGCAAAATTAGTTGCAATATATCACCATTTAGATGTAGCGAACTGAGTTTCAGCAGGAAAAATCAAGTAATTTAAGAAAATAGATATGGTAAGTTTGAATTGCAACTTACCCTATTAAGAGTATCATAGCAATAGATATTCTCTTTTTTAAAAAACTCTGCTTTGAGAATTGACTGGAAATCTGTAAGTGATGATGAAATGTTCGCAATTGTTCGAATGACTGGAGAGAGAAAAATTGGAAAATTTGCCAGGAATATTGGAAAATTCGCGAAAAAAACTGAAATTGTTTTTTTTTTCTATTTACCGATTTGGCTAATTTTTTAAAACAAATTCATAATAGTCCGAATAAGGTTTTTAGAGGAAGAAAATATGGAAAAATTACTCGAAAAATTGGAAAATTCGGGAAAAACTGAAAGTACTTCTTTCTATGCACCGGTTGGGTATTTTTTTTTTTTTTTAACAATGTTTGTAATAGATCGAATGACGTTTTCAGTGAAAGAAAAATTAGAAAAGTTATCGGGATAATTGGAAAATTTGGAAAAAACAGAATGTGACTTTTTCTATGGGATTTTTGTATGAACTCAAGGTCATAATTTACAATTCGAACGACGGATATGCGTAATTCATTTTTTTTTTATGCTCCCGGCATGGAAGTAACTAAGTTGAATGTTTTCTGTTGGAAAAGAACTGGTAGATCTGGAGAAAAATCCGGAAAAACTAATTCCAACCTAAATTAAAATAATTTTTTTTTATTTTGGTGTTGTTTCTGTTCAACAGATGTTATTTTATTTCTATTGATATTAATTGATTACGTGGGCTTGATGATATAACGAACTGGATATTACCTCAATTAGGCACGACAACTGCCCAATCGTTCGATACACGACACATTTAACAAAGAGTTGATTGTGATGCATTGCGAGAATCAGTTAGAACGAACGTTCCGCTGTAAGCTTACGACACTGTCTTGAAGGTTGTGAACGATGCAACTAGAGGGATTTTCTTCTTGGACGCTGCCGGTGGAACTGGAAAAAACTTCTTTGGTTTCATTTTTTTTTTTTTTTTTTTGCAACGATTCGCTTGTACTTGCAAATGCTTCATGAGAAATTGCAGCTGCGTTGTTGGAAGGCGATCAAACAGCTCGTACAGCAATCAATTTGAATCTTTGGAGTTAAAAATCTTTGGAGGAATTAGACCGAATGATGCAAGATCTATGAAACAATCAAAACCGGTTTAGTAGTGCGATGATCGAATTCAAAATGTAAATACATTGAGAAGTATTGAGATTTCAAATTTAATGGAAGAAAATAAATCATTTGGTTAACATGAAATTCTGGCTTAATTCGATTGCGATTTAAATTTAGCATGCGGCTAAACGCTCTCACTGAATTACTTCATGCTTTTAGCATCGACAGTGTTATAAGCGTTTGCAGTGGAATGTTCGAGAACTGGGCGAACTCCAAAAAACAATCCACTAAAAACTGTAAGCGCGAATGGCATCGTTGGCCGGGAGATCTCGATGGATTGTTCGGCCGCCGGGTGACAGACTTTCGTTTAGCCGCGCATGCGCCTCTGTCATGGCTGCCCTACCCCGATAGTCCTATTGGGGGAAGAGGACCTATAGCTTTACGTGGAATCGGAACCACGCAGGGTCCCAGCAAAGCCAAGCTTTGCCAGAGGTGAAGGTCAGTTTTAAGGCTCACAAGCCCACTTTACCACAGACCGGTACTTTCCAGCGAGACCTCCAGATCTTAAGGCCGGTCTACACGTAACGTCTTGACTGACGTTTTACTTGATCAGGCAAGACGTCAGGTAAAACTGACTAAAAGCTCGCGTCCACACACTTACGTTTTTGACTTCCGTCTTTAGCTCAGTTCTACTGAAATCATGGGTGAAGCATTAATTTTAGTGGTTATTTCACTATGTCTGATGAGATTAAAAAGTAAGAATGGTCTAGAAAATTTTTGCTAAAAGGTTCTTCATCTGAATTTGCTTCGGAAATTATCTCATGAACCTGAACACTGGTGTAATTATTTACAAATGTTTACGAATCCTTATTTGAAATAATCTAAAAAATAAAATTGTAGTTTAAAAAACTAAAATCACGCTTTCGTAGTAATGTGAACTAAGAGGTTAAAAATAATATTTAAATATAAACATTTTGTTTAACAGTGATAGGACGTCCCACAATTCAGGATAAATTAATTTTTTTTGAATAAGCTTAAAGAATAAAGTCACTGATTACAAAATTAACTTTAATGTAAAAAAGCATGGGGTGCTATTTCAGTTGTCTCATATTTTTTGTCGTTGGCTGTTTGTAAAGACAGAGTCATTGTCAAAAGTTATGTAGAGCGCACCCCAAGCTTTTTTAACATTAAAGTTAATTTTGTAATCAGTGACTTTATACTTTAAGCTTATTCAAAAAAATTAATTTATCCTGAATTGTGGGACGTCCTATCACTGTTAAACAAAATGTTTATATTTAAATATTATTTTTAACCTTTTAATTCACATTAGTACGAAAGCGTGATTTTAGTTTTTTAAACTAAAATTTTATTTTTAAGTTTTTAGTACAGATAGTTTAAAAAGTATGTTTCTTACTGTTGGCTTTTCTTCGCCAATCTCTCTTTTTCTTTGAGTTGTAGTTTCATTTTTAATTATTATTCCCAAGAGTAAAATACAATTAAATGGTCAACTCAACAAGAGATCCAATAGCAGGGTAAATGAGGAAGGCTACTTTTCTATAAGAGTACGAAGTAATATTTCGAATACTTACTATTCAAACTCACGTTAAGCGACTGCAGACAGAGAAACCTTTCTGGACAGGAGACAGCGGAAGACGATCGTCTACAGCAATCAAGGCTCGTAAATCACACCCAGGAAACTGGAGAACGATGATGATGATGGCTATATTGGGCGGGAAATTTCCGTAGGATGTGGCCGCCAAATGACGAAGATTTCTCGAATCGCACCTGTGCACTAATGTCGCGGCTGCATTTGCCTAACTCAGTAATCCCATCAAGTATAGGATACGTGTAGTTTAACTTGAAGTCCTAACCATGGGTTATCCTAATCTTTTCCATTTATAATATCCGCCAAAATGCGAACCGAAATCGGGATTCGAGCAGGGAATGTCTGCTCGCCAGTCACGCGCCTTAACCAACTAGGCCACAAAGACGATTCGGAAAGTGGGTGAAAATGAGCCACATCTTTCATAAGACGGTTAAATCACTCTAATGTTTTTACTGTCAAAGTAATGAGATTACCAAGACATAGATATGAAATTATTGGATTGTCATCGGTTCTTAATGCATGTACAAAAATTTCAGACAATTCGGACTTTCTGAAGTGGGTGAAAATTGAAATGAAATTTTCCATTACATAAATCCACTTTTAAGTTGTTTCTGACAGTGAAATTATTGAATTTTTATCGGTTCTTAATAAGTGTGCAAAATTTCAAACGATTCGGACGTCAGGAAGCGGGTAAACACTGAAATGAAAGATTCCATTACATGTAACCATTTTTCAGTTGTTACCGTCAGAGTAACGAGAATAGCAGGACGTTGCTAAGAGACCACTGTATTGTCAACGGTTCTTAAAACGTGTGCAAAACTTTTATGTTTTTACTGTAAACGTAATCAGAATATCGAGAAATTATTGTATTGTAATCAGTTAGCAATACATGAGCAAAATTTCAAACAATTCGGTCATCTGGAATTGGGTTAAAATTAAATTGCAAAATTCCACGACATTCAACCATTTTTCTGTTGTTACTGTCAAAGTAATGAGAATAGCAGGATATAGCTATGAAATTATTGTATTGTCAACGGTTTTTAATATGTGTGCCAAATTTCAAACAGCTCGGACATCTGGAAGTGGGTCAAAATGGAGTTGTAAAATTCCTTTACATTCATACATACATATATACATACATACAAGTCAAGCTAATATAAAGCGTGTAAAAACAGAAACAAGACACTGCTGTGAGAAGGAGAATCTCACCCCTTGAGAGACTGACTGCTATGTTAAGATTTCTAGTAACAAGTAGATCTAGAGTTCACAACTGTAATGTCGAAACAATCTCAAGATCTTGAGTTCACAGTTGTAATGTCGCAACAATCTCTTAGCCGCCTTAAACCAGAATCTTGTCGAGTTATATATGAAATGCTGAAACCAGGAAATTCAATTACGAAGACGTGGACTTATCCTGGAAGATGCGAAACGTGTAAGGGATACATTCAAGATGTACTTTAATAACCACGGATCATGACAATGGCAGGACAACGCCGTAACTTTTTATGAGAATTTGATAACATAAAATAATTTTGAAGACAATAATTATTTCTTTTGTTTATATTTAGCACTACTACTGTCTAGCTATTAAATAAATCTACTTTAATTTTATACGTACATTTCTATGTACAGTTCTGTTAATTTTCAGCGGTTAACAACTTACTTCAACTTCTGAATCATCCCCTGTATTGATAATTGTTTCTCTTGGGGTATCTTTATAATTTAAGAATAAAAGAAGGTCGAAATTCCACAGAGAAGATTTTTAAATATCATCAGCAGCAGCACCAAAACGTGCCAGCTTCTTAATTTTTAACAACCTTTTAAGAAGCACTGAACGAAAAAAATTGAATATTTTTTTCATATCCGCTTCCTTTGTATCTCCAAGATATACTTGCTTACATTTATCAACCAAAGCACATGCTTAATTTTCTTGTCCCGGTCGCTGTAGTCATTTGACTTTAACTTGCCGTATACAAAGATAACCCGGATACAACTCAATTAATTCCGTAAACAAATCACTGTCCTAGATTCTAAAAGACTACCGCGTAAAATGTTTTCGAAAATATAACTACCGATCCGTTTTCTGGAATTTGTCAGTCAAGACGGAAAACAATGCTCCCGCTGATCCATTTTCTGGAAGTCGTTCGTCGTCTTCATTCAGTTCAACTAAAACGTCCGTTTTGCTGTCCACACGCAATGTTTTGTCTGATACGTTTTGCCTGATCAAGTAAAACGTCAGTCAAGACGTTACGTGTAGACCGGCCTTTACTCACCCATTTCTATTGTCAGCCCATGATCCTGCCCACAGACTGCTCATGCATTCCGTTTTGCCGAAAAGATAAACAAGTAGCCCGACGTCGGAGAGCTGCATAAACGTCTAAATGTTGGGCCCACGAATGGTTGAATAGTTGATAGAGCATAAAAAAACCTCGTAAAATTAATGTTAATTTATTTAATTGCAACGGAGTCCACATTTCGGTGGAAATTCCCCTACATACACTCATTTTGCCCTTTCTTGTAACCGCCTACTTTTACCCTCTGCAAATGTTAATTTCAATTTCTCTCAGCGTTTTTGGCAAATTATTTATAATTTCCCATCCTAATTTATTACAATCCCTGATACATACGAAAGAAAATTTTCCCACACCCTTATGCCTGAAATCAAGTGCCAGTCGTCTTTTCCCTCCCATGCGCCCACTTAATTCTTCCACCAACATCTTTCCATACCTCATTTCCAATATACGCCTTGTACACTCCAATGATCCTCTTCACCCTCCTCCTGTCTTACAATGAAACCAATTACAGTTCCTTTGTATATATGTTACTGGTTGTGTTCTACATAATTTCCAGAGACAAATTAGCAGCCCCTCTTTGCAACCCAACTCTAGTATTTGACACCAAAAATGTGGGCTCCATAGTACACCACCATATTCAAGCAAAGCTCCGACCAAAATTTTGTAACTGAATTCTCTCACTTCTTTGGCACTTCCCCTCATCACTCTAATAAATGAAGGATTTTGAAAACTTTTCCTACCTGCACCATTAACGTGGTCTGAATTTCATGTTGGAGTAGGTTGAACATACTACAGAACTGAAAACTGTGCGAAGGTGTTACTGAATAAACAAGAGAGACACACACAAGATAACAATGGAGTATAAGCTTAAAGTTATCTTAAACATTCATTGTAGTTTCATGGTTAGGAAACATTTCTTGATGCAGATATTTTGTTCGCGTGTGACAGAAAATGTTTTATGTCACTATGAGGAGAAGGATGTAAATTGATGTAACACGATGGTTTATATTAATTTTTGAATTTATTACAAACAAATAGCCATTATAACAGAAATAAGTTCACAAGAGTGACGATAAAACTAAATACATACAATGAATGTTCAAATCTGACAAAAATATGAATTTATTTATTTAGAGTTTTCAGCAAATAACTGAAAATATTGTATTACTGAATGAATAAAGTATCTATGTGCACAGTCATTTTATGAAAGAAATCTAGAACTCTTAAAATCTCTTCCTAATACAGAATACTTGAGGTGGCTGTATCTAGATTCTAGATTCGTCTACCAGCTGATTACTCCTGGGATGTACTTGTCGATCAGTCCCTGGTAGTAAGGTCTCAGGGCCTCCACGTCGGGCAGTACGTCGCTCTTGGAGTACAGGTCGTACTTGCTGCAAAAAGAAAAACGAAGATCAGTCGACAGGCAGAGAAAGGAAGGGCATCAAATTTAAGTCAGAAGCCACTAAATTTTCCTGGATAATATAACGGCTGCAACTGGTCAAAGATTCGCAGCCAAAATTCTTCATCTACCAGTCGACTCTACCATTGTGCTAATTAGCAACAGAATTTAGTATAAAAACATAACTCACAATTAAATATTGACGACCTGTAGCTGATTAACCTTGTGTTTAATGAACAGCAACACAAGGACACAAACTGTGCACTTAGTGACGATGTAAACTGGATTGATGGAACTAAAATTGTCTGAAGCCGTTATCGGTTGAGCTATATTACTGGCGGCAGCAGGTAGAACGCTATGACCTCCATCCACGTTACGAACTGCTTAAAGAGCGTAACAACAATCTTTACTTGAAGGTAGATTATAGTATTGGTAAATGGATGGGAGGACGCCTGCTCGAATCCCCGTCCGGGCATCCAGATTTGGGTTTTCCATTGTTTCCTCAAATCACTCAAGGCGAATGCCTGGATGCTTCCTTCAAAAGGCCATGCCCGAATTCCTTCCCCTCGTCCCACCCCACCTCTAATGACCTGAATGTCGACAAGGCGTAAAACCATCAGTAAAAAATAAAATAAAAAACAAAAACAAAAAAAACCTTCTCGAAATCAACTCATTCGGTTAACAAGATGGCTCCTTAAAATTTCTGTCACATGACCAAACACATTCTGGTTAGCAAACTCAGGCTTATAATGAATATAACATCTGCGGGCCGGTAATATCCAGAAATGGCTTAAACACTTTTAATGTTTCAATGAGAATTCAGTTTGAAAACAGGAGTTATAAAAATTTTCCCGCTGCTTCACCCGCGCGGGACTTGATGGGCATTTTAATGCGTTTGACATTTTTTCTTCTTCATATAGCAAATCATAAAAGTTTTTAATGTAATATCTGCATAAAAATTAGAATAAATTAAATTAAACAGTTCCTTTACGCCTACTGGAGTATTAATGTTTGATGTATTGGTTTGGTTAACGGTTTTGGTGTATTCTAACGTACTGCATTGCTTAAAACTAAACAAATAAATAACATAGTCAAAAACCAATATTAACAGAATGCAAAAGTTAATTTTTTTTTTTAACTGCTTAACGTCTCTTAACAGCGAGGTCTTTAGAGACAGGAAAGCATGGGGGAAAGGAATGGGAAGGAATTCGGCTCTGGCCTCGCATTCGGGAGGACGGCGCGGCGGTTCGAATCCCCGTCCGGGCATCCAGATTTGGGTTTTCCATGGTTTCCCAAATCACTCCAGGCAAATGCCAGGACGCTTCCTTCAAAAAAGGCCATGGCCGAATTCCTTCCAATTCCTTGCCCCCCCCCCATCCTTTCCCGTCTCCCCGTCTCTAAAGACCTCGCTGTTAAGAGACGTTAAGCAGTTAAAAAAAAGGGAATTCGGCCATGGTCTTTTGAAGGAAGCATCCCGGCATTTGCCTGGAGTGATTTGGGAAACCATGAAAAACCCAAATCTGGATGCGCCGTCCTCCCGAATACGAGGCCAGAACGCTAACTGTTACACCACCACTCTCGGTGTGCAAAAGTGAAGTGTTTGTGTTGTTGCATGTTCTTTGTTGGGTAACTCGTAAAGGAGTGCTCATCTGAGATGTAGTGTTATCTCTGGTGCTTATCTGTTCTCGGTATGAATGAATTATTGCTCCGTTCACTGATCACATAGACTTATAAAATATACTGGAGATTTTAACCTAGATCATAAGCATTTAAACTATGAAAGTGTCTTCCGAATTGGATCAATAGCTTTTGTGTGATGCCTGAACAAAGGGACAGACAGATGCTACTGCTTACAGATTTATAATTGTATATAGATCTAGAATAAGCAGCAACCAGTTGCTCTTGATAATGGATCTAAAGGTTTACTGCTTTCCTATTGAAACGAACCTAACATAAAAGACACCGAACGGCCGGTGGATAGTACTCACTTGAACTCTAGGACCCACTTCAGGGTCTCCATGTCCTCCTCGTTGCAGAGGTGCATGTAGTCGCCGCTAGAGTGCCACGGGTAGAAGGAGTGGTAGCGGATGATCTTGTGGCCGATCTCCGGGATTTTGGAACCATTGTGTCTCAGCAGATTGTACACGTACTCGTCGTGTCCCCAGGCCATCAGCACGTTGTCCAATCCGCAGTGCGGTGAGTACATGCCGTACTTGGTGCTGTAAACATATTTAAAAAAAAATACTCTTTCAACAAAAGGCAAAAAGACAGACAAAAATACCACAATTTAACTGTAAGAAGGCATGAAACGATCATATCAAAATGAATCATAGTTATCTCAAATGTTGTAAGCTCATTTAACATATTCTCGTTTATGTCAGACACCTGGAGTCTAACTGAACGTGTCAGCATATATTGTCCCATTGTGGATGTTCTGAAGGGAGGCATTGCACTCACTTGTATTTGGGGTTGTGGGTGTCTGGGTTGTCGTGGAAGCTGGTGTCCCTGTAGACGATGGAGTCTGCCCAGGCACAGCCGACGGGGAAGGTGTCTCCAGTGACTGCCCATTGAGGCTCGTCATAGAACGCCATCACCTACACAGTGCAAACACTTGCTGTAACGTCACAGCTAGAGGAGAATACTGATTGATCATTTGATCAAACCAATTTTACCTAAGTTACTTAAATTTATATTTATTTAGAGTGTCCTCTGATTTTTTGGTTTCATTGTGATATTTGCCTTATAATTCTAGAAGTTCCTTTTGGATTATATTGCATGACTGAGAATTTAAAAATCAAATAAATGTAGTGCGAAATATTTTGACATCTGTATCACTCTTACATGTTCAATATATATATTTATATATAGGTCTAGTGGTAGGTTTACAAGTGATCTCATAGAGAAAATATAAACCTGTAGAAGAGATAAAATTATTCTGATCGCGAAGAAGGACTTGTTACAATTAAATATAGTAAAGATCGCCTTACTGCTAAAATTTTTCAATATTTTGTTGGTTGTGTTCATCTGCCTCCCAAGTAGAGTACCGACTGAACAAGATATTACAAAGCTTGAAACTAACGGTGTACTATCTGTCTTATGATGAATTACAAACTGTTAAAAATCTCTATTCAGCAATCAATTACTACTGTCTACGAGATGAATGATTAACTGTATATTGTTTTGGAATATATGAAAGCTGTTTGAACAATCATTGTCACATAAGACGTGATCTATTTTTCTAGATTTCTGAGAGGAAACACAAAACTCCGATTGATAATTGTAGGATGGAAAAGAAAAAAACGACTTAGTGACAAGTGGATTACTGATCCAAGTCTGACCTTTCCCAAGTCGTGCAGCAGCCCCGTGAGTTGCAGCCAATCACAGTCCGGATGGTCCTCCCTGATTCGCTCCGCCGTCTGGAAGGCGTGCACGATGTTGGGCACGTCGACGTCAGGGTCACTCTGGTCCAACATTTCATTCAGCCTCTCCAGCGTCTCCATCACTGGAGCCTTGAACTTGTCGAAGCGAAGCCACTTGGCTCGTTGCTCTGGAACACAAGGATCAGAACCATATTGCATTTGGGTAATGCGTGGCGCAAGAAGAGTGAACATTTAAAGTTGGAAAAAAAAATCGAAGTCTTGAGAAGAGAAGAGTCATAGCACAACATAGCTCAGTTATGATAAGTTAATACACTTTACTGACAGTAAATATGTAGAAGTGGTTTTAGAAGCTTAAACTCACGAATATATTGCTTAGAAGTTGTGTCTCGTTATCTCGTGGCGACATAACATTACGGGGTGTGGGTGAATACAGCTGGTACTCACTCTTGACGAAGTCGACTGTCTGGTACTTGTGCATGTTGTGGTACAGGATCCTGACCCGCTCCTTGATGGGGTCATTAGGGTCAATGGAATAGTCTCTGAACTGGGTGATCGGCTTCCCCGCATGGATCGGCTCAGGACGAACGATCTCCGACGGGTCGAGCAGAGGTCGTGGCTACACACAGAGAAGATTCTTAATTTTTCACTAAAAGATAGTTAAAGAAGATCTTAAATACATTTATCATTATAACATTAAAAGTTCTCTTCACATGATCCATGTATCAATTCAAGCTGTAAAGGTAGTAGCGTAAAGATTTAGGAGGAACATGGTTCGCTTTGACAGGTTGGTATTAATTTCTTAATAAACTCAAAGTCAAATCCTAGTTACAACTTCATCTAACAGAATGCACAGTTTGTCGTAGTAAATCTATTGCTCTGCTCATATTGTTGGCCATACAGGAAATTCTGCAGAAAATTCAAATCCTTGTCGTCATTTCTGTGGTCCTAAAAACCATCAAGCCAATACAAGATTCTTGAATATTGCCGTGATGGTTTAACATGTCTGCAGAGATCTGCATCTTAAGAATTTTTCGAGTAACATCTCGAACAATTACAGACAATCCAATGTTGTAGGTACCATGTTAACACCCATTATCAGAAATATTTTCGACATAAAAATTGTTAATATAGTTCAAAGCAGTGTCAAGGTTCCAACACGGTTGCACAGGAAACCAGCAAGTTGGAAAGCTATCAGTGACAATAGCGTTCTTGCTTTCCGCCACCATAAAATTCTTCATCACTTTAAATCAAGTTTAATGTTTCAAATTGGCTTCTTTAGAGGAGGAATACAATCCTCCCAGACCAGTGGTCAAAATTAAACGGCAGAGCTCGTCCCAAGTACTCACCAGGACTTTTCCAGTCGCCATGGTGTCTTGGTGCTGCTGTACTGATGCTGATTCCAACTCTGGGCCGGTATTTATGTGTGCCACAATCTGGAGCATGGCAGTCTCGTGACGACAGAACATCACATGACTAGGCGACCTCGAGCCCTTCTGCCCTTCGTATCGCACTTAGGGCATTGCCCAATCCCAACGACGCTACGTAATCATCTGGCATCTTTTTTTTATTGGCTAGGATATCTGCGTCGTTTCCATTTTATACTTCTAAGAAAAGGGTATTAGGGGTCATGATCGCGCAATCAATTATTGTTAAGAAACGAAATAATTTAGAAGAAATTCTTTCTTTAAAAGATGCAAGGATTATCTACTATAACGAAACAAAAAATTACTAATAATGAAGTTTAATGTTCATACAATTTTTTCTAGTGTCCGGTTGCTATATCCGCAAATCCGCCACATTCACATAAACATTTTTGGTAGTGGCATCGGGTTGGTAAGGAACGTTGCTTTCTGCAATTTGCGGGATAGAAAGTTGTGATGTTATGGCTGCACCGTTTGGTATTCGGAGGTGAATTTAAATATGCTAGTGGTCAAAAGAATACTTTCAGGTTACAACAGCAGAATTGGGTTCAATTTCCGAACTGCAGGCCACGTACACATAGTAATTTATAGCACTAAACGCAGGGCCGCATTTAAGCATAGGCAATATATTCTGTATCCTAGGGGCCATCACCACAAAGGGGGACCCGCACCACAAAGAGGGGGCCCGTACCACAATCCTGGATCCCCCGCCTGGGCCAGTAGTAGACCTTTTTTTTTTAAATTACAGTTTGCACATAAATTTTTAGGACCGAATTTCTAATATTTCAAAATTTAAGCATCCATCTCAGTATCTGTGGGTCAGCCGACCAGTGCAGATGTCTCTACACCTGAAGAAGACCGCAGAGCCAGCCGTCGAAATATTGTGTTTCCACAACACTAACCGGCGGTACACCCGTGAAGACTACATTGCAATAAAAAAGTTGTTAGAAGACGGATTTTTATTCAAAAACATTTCTTGGCCTAGTTTACTGGATACTGGTAACAGCTCTTTTCGTTGTTCTCCTTTTTATATGTTTGCGATTCTGCGTGAATATTTTGTACTTTTACTGTTCTCTAAACCGACGGATGTGAAGTAATGCCGATATATGGCATTCATAAAAGCAACGTGAATATTCTTGTACCTCGTACTGCACAGCAGAATATCGTTTATAATTCTGTTTCAGGGTGTGGACACCGAGATGCGTGTGGAATTACATTCGTCCACATGAATTAATGACGTCATAAACATGGAGATCATGAAACCGACGTAACTTAAAAAATAAATAGTACGATCATTATGCTATTCCACAGAATGTCAGTTGGGGTTACAACCTAACCATAATCTACGCTAATATTACTGGTTCATCATCAACACTTGTACCGCACATGCAAGAGTATATTCTATGTATAGCTATTTGCAACATAACAATCAGTTATATTGATTAATATAGATGGCTATCATATCCACAGAATGACATATCCCCATTTCCAACCAACTTGGCACATTCTGGGGATATTCTTACTCTACGGCTTAAATTTTCTATTTAACATAAAAAGAATAATAAGATTCAAAATTCTTGAATGACTTTATGGCTCTCAGACATATGCCAACATACCGTATCCTCAATTACATTAGATATCCTCCTTCATGTTCAAGAACCGTAAAGTCAGTCCAAGTAAAACAAAACAAAAAAATTATATTTGAGTCCTGCATTCGAACAGTCAATTATTAAAATACTTTACTAACCTCACGACACTTGGATGTATCGAATCTTTGAGATGCGTTCTTCATTTGTGATTGAAGGTTTTCTTCTAAAGCCACAACGAAGGAAGTCACGAATAATGATATGAATGAAATGTCATTTGCATCGATGTTTAATACTTAATTACTTCTATTAATACAATATAATGTCTGTTTGAATAAGAGTTCTGAAACAAGTGGATTTGTTTCGTTAAGTTACACAGCGTGTGAATAAGGAAACTCCTGCTCAGCTATTTATAACGTAAATTGGGAGATGAAACTAACTATACCATTTGTTTCTTAAATCTTTCTTCCAAAATCAGAAGTGACTGACTGATTTACAAATTGTTTCTTTTTAGATTAAGATTCAATGTGATTTAGATATTTTACATATTTTATTTTCTCAAAACGACGAGATTTTTTGTACGGCATGTTATGTGACTGAATACCGAATACTCGTCATATTTGATTATTTACTTAACTACTAGAATTACATTTCAACATAAAAAAGACTGTTCCAGGTATCATTACAATCCAACATCAACCTTTAAACTATCGATCTAATTGCAATGCTTGCACGTTGTCCTGGAAGGATAAAATAAATTAGAAATTAAGATCGTCTACATCTAGCGAGTCTGGAGGGTGAGCGGTAACGATCGGACCTGGCAATCGGAGGGACGTAGGTTCGAATCTCCGTACAGCCATCCAGATTTCGGTTTTCCATGGTTTCCCTAAATATATCCAGGCTAATGCAGGGATGGTTCCATCAGGGGTAGAATTCCTTACCGTTCCTTGCCCACCATCCTTTTTTGGCTCTCGTTATCGACTAGTCGTAAAGCCTAACCCAAAGAAGTCTATACTTTCCATCTAACTGAAGAGACATTTAAGAAACTCACTTCGTTCCAGTTACGACAGCGATTGTGCTTTGATCCTGGTACACCAATAATGTATATTCATTTGTCTTAATATACCATGATAAAGGCAATTGAAATCCGTGGACATTCGTATTATTCACATGTTGTCACACACATCACTGTCGCCTGAGAGTGACGGCAACGTCTGACCGAGGGTGGTGGGTAAGGATTGCAATCCAGCAAAGCGGGATCTCGCAATCCCGCGGGACCCCGCATCATTAGACAGTCTGGCGGATCCCGCACAAAATTTTGCGGATTCGCAATCCGCAAAGTTCTGCGAAAACCTATGTCTTTTTTTTTTTTTTTTTTTTTTTTTTTTTTTTAATGGCATTCAGCAACGGAGGCCATACAGCCAGCTCGATGTGTATTTCTTCCAATGTATGGACGCCACAGGACGGACAAGACATTCACACAGACACACAACACTTAACATCCATGCCCGCGGCCGGATTCGAACCGGCGGCCTTCGGCACGTGGAGCTAGCACTCTAGCCCCTACGAAAACCTATGTCAGTCAGAGTGACTCGCTGCCCCACTCTGTCTCTAACGGATGTATTGCACTGTTTGCCTGTACCCTTGCAGTTTGCATTTGACTCGTGTGAACAACGTTTATTTTTGTTAACATTCGTCATTCGTAAGTAAATAGATCCACTTTTACGTATTTATTAAAGCTTAAGTTTCTTTTGAGCACACATTTCTATAATTGAGTTATGTTGCGTTACCATTAGTAATTTTTATGTGTCGCACACGTCATCAGTATTTGCAGATAAAGTATTTGTGACAACTTCCTGTATTTGCAGCTGAAAATTTTATTATTCGTTGTACAAAACTAATGTTATTGTAATATTAGCGATTGCAGTTATCGAAAGGCAATTGTATATTCTTTTACTTATTGTTGTCTCTACCGCCTCCTCAATGCGTTTCAAAACACATGTTCTTTGACTACAGCCACCTGCTTACATGTACCACTCAGGCTTTCGATTAATTCCTTTTGTGATCATTTGGTAAATTGCCACAAATTATTTTTAGTTAATAGCATGCGTCGTATCAACTCATGATTTCGACTAAATGCAACGAAAGTTATAATGAAGTATTAACGGGTGTATCGCCGAATTGTGTTGGAAAAACACCATGCCTTAAAAATAGGTTTAGATTTTTAAAAAAAATGTAAATCTCTAAATATTATTAAGACAGGCTAAAAAAATTTAATGTCATTTTGCGAGTTAAAATATTGTTAACTGTTAATATTTACCATTTAACATAAAATTTATGTATTAATTTAATTAACAGATGTTTATTATTTAATTTGCTAACACTTTAAATAGCTATGGTTTAAAAATATGCGTTGAAAAACTATTAGCGCCAATCCCGCGGGATTGAAAACACTGCGGGATTGCAATCCTTAGTGGTGGGTGAACACTTAACGTTCTGGCCTCGCATTCGGGAGGACGCGGGTTCGAATCCGCGTCCGGGCATCCAGATTTGGGTTTTCCAAGGTTTCCCCAAATCACTCCAGGCGAATGCCGGGATGCTTCCTTCAAAAGCCCATGACCGAATTCCTGCCAGTTCCTTGTCCCCAGTCCCATCGCGCCTCTAATGACCTTAGCCGTCGACGAGGCGTAAAGGAATAAGTAAAAAAATAAAGGCAATGTCAGACCAACTATCCAGTATTCAATAGGTGCAATATTGGAAAATCTGGACATTATTTAATGGTAACTTTTCAGGCAAACATGCTAGCACAGTTTCTAATCTTGATGTTTATTTAGGCAGTAATGATTCGTGGACAAGTCGCTAATACATTGCATTAAATTAAAAAATATGTAAATAACTTTCCTTGTGCTGGGCTTACAGGTAACCATTCAGAATCCATATTCGAACGCCTCAACTTAACATCAGATGTTAAAACACACCAAATCACACCATGGCTCCCTAACATGTGAAAATTCAAATCAAAACACTTCCGATCATAACAGGACGTGTAGACAGAGTACATCTCGGAGTGAGGTTGCTGGCATCTTAGTAAAGATTAAACACACCGTGCAGCAGTGATTGCGGAGGGAATGAACTCCAGTGCGAGCGGAGTTCCTTTGCTTCGATTTGTTTCAGCTGTTTGCTCGGCAGACACACGCGCCGGCCAGTTATCGCTGTTGGGTCACGAGAGTCGTCGGAACGTGTCTGTCCTGCACGTGCAGTCCCTTGGCGGGCCAGGGTCGAGTCACTCGCTTGCGCGCTGCCCACTTCTTTCGTCCCTTCAGCCACAGTCACCTCGAAGGCACTGCACGATGCTGGAGGGCGAGCTGTAATCGTTCACCGGCTCTCAGTTTCCCTCCGGTTCGAATCACCGTCCGACCATCCAGATTTTGCTTTTCCAAGCGAATGCCAGCATGGTTCATAGCCAAATTCGTTACTGTCCATCCCCTCCCCCCAACATCCTGTCACCGCTCTAGTGACCTCAAGCCGTAAATCTCCAAGCAAAACAAACACAATGAGTAGATATTAACAACTGGATGTTGTGGGCCATTTCCTCAATTAAAAGTTAATTATTTTTTAAAAAAGATTAAGAATACGCCAATGCAATTGAATTTTATTTTATTTTTGGTCGTACGAGTTTCACTCCATTTTCCAGAACATCTTCAACGACGCGAACGACAAAATATTAAGTAAAATTCAATTTTATTGGTGTATCATTAATTTTTATATATAAAAAATCGATGAACAGATATTACTCACAAATAGTTTGCACAGCACAGTTCCAAGTAAATCGAAAATCGTAAGTGTTTGTGCTGCTTGCTGGGATTTACCGAAAAAGTTGGGAAATCCATTTCAAATCACTTCAGAATTAAAACTGTATGGAAAGACGAAAATATCTCAAAAGACTGGTACGAAAAGTTTGATACATCATACTCAGCTAAAATTTCGTGCCATTATTAGGAACGACGCTGTAACGGAATGACATAAATGTGTCATTCCGTACATTTTTGTATTTAACATATAAAAAGAATGTTCAAAAGGAATAAATCTAAGAAAGTCTCGCCAGCGAACATCCATGGGACCTCCCAAAGTCAGGTAGCAGTCACTTAGACAGCGGCGACAGACAGGCGGCTACTGGACAATGGCAGCTACCCTACCTAACGGATCTGGTCAGGCGTATAATCCCTAGCTCCGGGGAATTACCCCACTAAGGTGAACGGACGTTCGGCGACCTCCGGTCCCCAAGCGGACGCTTTGGAGGTCATATTTGGCGAATATGTCCGAGTTCGCACGAATCTCTAAAAGACGATGTTGTCCAATCGTCGTAGCCTGTGTAGGTGGAGCCAAATAGTGGAGCCAATCAACGGCAAATAATCCTCCGCATTTTCTAATTCCTGTTATTTTCTCGCAATGTTAAAGTAGCGCCCGGAAAAAGAGGCATGGCTACCATGAGCGACGGAGAGGAACGAAGACTGCGGAGGCGACGTCCAGCCTTGAGAGAGGAAGCAGTGCATTTTTCAAAGGTTGGAAGATTGTTCTGCCTTGGCATCGAACCCGAGGATTTGAAAGAAGCGTACTGTGGCAACCACTGAGTACGTTACTTGGAGGACGTTGTGCCCTGGTGAATGTGCTATAACATCTTCGCCGCCAACGAACGCCCATCGCCATTACGGTAATAATCCTACGAACAGTGCAGTGTGGTACTTATATTCAGTCATTGCGTACAACCCAGTCACGACCTTTGAATGATTAGGAGTTCTCGCTAATATTGAGCTATTTGGGACAGACTTTCCTATAACAATACTTGGTGGATAGTTTAAATTATCCTGGCGCCCGGCATTTAAAATCTAATGTAGCTTCATGTTAGTGTTATATTTGATTTTTGGTTCCCAATTATGAAGGGAACTTTTCATTAAAACCAAGTGTGAAGCTTTCTTGTTTGTTTGTTAACGTTGGGAATTTGTTTCATGTTCAACTAGTAATGTGATAGTGCTTAAATGTTGTTGTTTGATTATTTATGTTGGCATTTTAAGGCGAGGCTCTGCATGATCATAGATTTGAGATTTCATTTGTTAATGTTAAAAACAAATAAGCCTCAGCCTGTACGCCAGTACGAGCACCAAATAAAATAGCAGCATAGGGTTTTCATTTCATATTAAAGAGTAAAAAAGTTTTCACCCTTTCATCCCACCTGAGCACCTACTACAAAGCTAAACTATAGCAAATTCCATATGCGCGGAAGTACGTCGGTACTGTACCAACGAAAATTCGGTCCAATCCAAAGTTAAATCAATAAGTTCAATAAACATTTATTAATAGTGTAAAAAAATTCTTACATTTGAAATTCGCGCAGTTCATATCAAAATCGACGTGAATGTTACCATTATAAAGAGCAGTTTTGGCAAATCCAAAGGTATAAAACATACACCAGAATCCAGTGAGTGAGCGGTAACGCCAGGGCGTGGTATTCCGGAGGATGGGGGCTTGAATTCCCGTCCGGCCATCCACATGGTTTCCCGAAACCGCTACAGGGGTATGCAGAGATAGTTCCCTCAAAAGGCCATAGCCGAATTCCTTCCGGTCACTGTCCCTCATACTTTTTCGTCTCTAATGACCTCGATGTCGACACGTAGTGCCGGATACCGCATATAGTCCACCTCGATGAAAGCGAAATGAAGCCATATTGAGTACTAGCTGTGTCCGTGTTTCACAGGGCTCTAAACCGTAAACGGAATAAATTGTATATGTAAATTCTTATTTATTTTTTCCCATTTATATTCTACGATGATTCCATACAAGTAAATGGATTGCATGTTATTTTCTACCATAGCTTATGGTGTATCGTTTCGAAAACAATGGCACAGTATTCAGTTTTTTTGCATTTCGAATTAAAGACGTCATCGGTCCTGAAAATTATTGATTTTAGACCATTTTTGTTATCAGATCCACACGAAAATCGCTATTGCGTAGGAACTATAAATATGTATTTTATATCAACCACATAAAGTGTTTAAGAAGCATATACTAAATATTTTTACATCAAATGCAGAATGTAAATTGCGAGCAAAACAACCATAAGTTTTATTTTGCACTTACTTTCCCATATATTACATTTTTATTATTTATTTATTTATGACTATTCTTCCATTGATCTCTGCTGACGGAGAACTTCTGGATCTAAAATATTTCATCGTTAATATATATATGTTGGGTTCAGAGACCATAAACGCTTTCTAGCGAAAAAAAACGTCCAGAACGCTTTGTGGTTTGTTTAAACCAAACGGCCGTAACACATTATTCGTATTATATCACCACCAAAAATAGCCATAACGGGCTGTGGCTAACTCAAAAAGACCACAACATTAAATTCGCGTCGTGGCTTTCGTGATATTTCACCACTATATTTGTGGTTATTAAGAAAAGCAACAACGCGTTCGGAAGCCACGATACGACAGACAGGTTGCAACTACATCTTTGGAATATCTACTACATAGTTTCCTAAGCTTACTCACTCATCTCGATAGCTATTGGCTGGTGACAGGTGTCACGTGTCAGCCTTCGCTTGAAAATTAACAGCCACCAGAGATACCATTAGAAGAAATTCGAGGTTACGTCTACAGTTTAATAGCTAAGCAACTGTTACCAGATTAATTGCCATAATAATTGCCATAATACATTTATTAAGTTTGCTTTTTGTAGCATTTCATAGTTTAAAAAAATATCGGTAAATTTTACGGCTGAAAAAATGAATCTGCTTTTTAGAAACAAGTTCGTAAAGAGAGCAAAATAAAAAAGCTTTAAAAAAATTAAATCACTCGTGGTCTCTGCCGTAACCACGAATGCCAATTTTTATTCCACCCTGGACTAAATTTCAGTTTAATTAAAACTTTCACTAATGTTGCTGCTTGATCAAAGTTTATACATTACAGTTTATTTGATTTTTACGTATTTTACTGACCACTTTCATTGATAGCCATGTTCATGTTCGCTGTACGTTAGTTACTAGGTTATTTAAAGTGGACATCAGACCAAATATGTTACCAAATCGAGTTTTCAGGCAATTCATTTTGGGGGGGGGGGGGGGACTTGCTTAGCTGTTGAATAATATGTATTAAGTTCTCTGGTAGTTACAAACACTATGAGCAATGATTAAATTATGAGTGTTTGGTTGGCGTAGCCTCAACAAAAAACAACGTGATGGTTTCGAAGCAAACAGGAATTTTTTAAATTTTGCACAGTGGACTTTAAGGATCAAATACAAGTCAAGTTTGCACTTCATCAAGTTGGATTCTACGACCTTTGAAACAATTATACGATAGCGTGATCGTCCCTGTCAGTGTTTAACACCTGTGTACATTAATACTTCGGAGTTTTTCAAGTTCAAGAGATTTTATTCACCCCAAGGGTGAAACACAGGTCAAGTTCATATTTGGTCAGATCAGGTCAATCTGTCATAACCTTTAACCCTAAAAACTTGAAATATTCTAGACCCGTCATTATACGCAAAAAACGGTCATGGGCTTACGCTAGCCTGTAATAAATTTGCTTGAAATTTAATTACTGTTCCAAGGGCGCGAGGATGAAGGGCGCGAAATCCGCTACTAATATCGAGAATGCAATGTTGTTGCAGGCCATGTTTCCACAGTTGCTTAATTAATTACCAGTTGAAAGATAACACCAATGCAACTGTTTAATTTATTTATTGTTGCGTCGTACGCGTTTCATCTCTCATCGAGGCATCATCAGCGACGAATCTGCGTTACAGTTTTTATATACAGTTTTATATACATTTTTATCCTATTATTACGTAATTATAAACATAAGATATTTTTATAGCTAATAGTTACTTTCAGGGGCCAAAATGGAGCTACGTGGTTTATGCACGCTCCCTAAGTTCCCTGGTTAATCCTATGTTTATTTTGCTTTCAGATTTTTGTTCTTGGGTTAGGATATATTCTGCTTCTATTGCTGTTTTTTCAACGAATTTTTCTACTGAAGTGTTAATTGTGTTGTATTTGAGGCCCTTTTCTAAGATTTCTGTTTCTTGTTGATTGATGTTTGTTTTTGATAAGTTTATGAGTTTTGGATAGAAGGTATTGTATTTAATCTGTTGCAACTGTTTTCATTATATTTTTGTTATGAGTTTGCTTTATTTGCTTCAATTTCTGGTCTGTATAGTTTTCAGTTTTTTCTATTAGATATGCAAGGATTGATATAATATCTAACGATTTGGAAAGTTCTAAATGTGTTCTGTATAAAATCTTGTTTAAATTGTCTTTTTTAGTATATAGAGATTTTATTTCATTACTTAACCACATTTTTTCAGCGACATGCTTTGTTTTAATTGCGGAGGCTAAGCAATATCCAAATACGTTAATGTGAAGGTAAGTAGTGGATTGCACATCTTTAATGGAAATAAAATCTTTCATAAAAGTAATTACCTAATTCCGCAATCAGAACGTAGTATGCTACGAAGTCATAATGTTTTCTCAAAAGCAACGTAAGACATTCCTACCAAATTGCTTACTGAAAACAAAGTGGAGGCAAAAATTGATTGATTGGTGCCCCCAACCTAGGATATCCCTTAAACCCAATCCTCATTCGTTATTAATGACCTCGCCATCGATGAGTTTTAAAGCCCTTATAAAAAGAAAAATAGTTGGCGCGTGTAGTGATATATCTATTTTCATTTTGTGGACCTGATTCTTCACTTCAAAACAATAAGACGTTGTTAAAAAAAAAAAAAAACCACTCCAATGTTGTGAGTTTTAGTGAATGTGCGTAGGACGTACTATCAAAGGCTGCCACGCCTTGAAATGCTGTTGACGTCAATGGGCATGTAGCTAAATATTAACCGCGTATCTGGCGTGATTACATGAACTCAGCAAAACAGATCTGAAGTTTGTAAGCTGGAGCGATAGGAAAAAAAAGGAGAGAGAGAAAAAAAGATAAGCATTCGAAATGCTTAGAAGCCCGCAATAAACTAAGTAGACCGGTATAGTTAAAGCAACACATTTTGAAAACAGTTGCTGAAGATCTGGCCTCGTAATCGGGAGGGCGTGGGTTCGAATCCCCGTCCGAGCATTCAGATTTGGGATTTCCATGGTTTCCAAAAAAATCACTCCAGGCAAATGCCGGGATGTTTCCTTCAATAGGCCACCGCTGACTTCCTTCGCTTTCTTTCTCCCCAGTCCTTTCCCGCCACTAATTACTCGACGTCCGCGAGGCGTAAAACCATTAGCAAAAAAAAATAAAAAAAAAATAAAAAAAAAATAGCTGAAGAAGTGATAGGTAGTTCCAAAATATCTTGAGACAGTTAGGAAATGAATATTTTCATAATAGAGTGGGGACAGGAAGAGAAAAATTGCAGAGAAAGAAAAATATCACTGTATGTGGAAAATTATATACTAACAGCAATATGAGAACTAGAAGGCAAAACTGGATGTCAGCTCCACTATTTTTTTACGGTAACCAACTTTAAAAGAAAATTATTTTTAATGCAGTAGAAATAGGATGGGCGAGAGGATTTTCTTTACTTTCTCACAGCAGTTTCAGAAAACCTACAGCATTCATTCGTTCATCCAACTTGTTGTGTCAGAGAAATTAATTGCTTCTTTTTCTTATCTGTAAATACGTCAATTACATCTTCATCCTCGCATAATTCTGGAACTTTGCTTGTGTTGACGGAGGTCATACATTCCAACAGAGGAGCGAATGCTCTGAAGTCTATATCTCTCCTTGTCATAGTAGCCTCATTGCTGCATGTAACTTTTTGAAACCTTTGTTCTTAAGCGGTTGATGTTTTTCTAGATGGTACGTGGTAGTTAATGGCCATTTTTCGTTTTGTATTGTAAGTCCTCGACATTACAGATTTCGAGTGGTACTATTTGAAATGATTCACTTTTATTACCTAACAGATTTTCCGGCTGTATGATGTAGGGTTGATTTACCAACACAGTAAGTTCATAACATAAGTCAGTTTTCTGCACTCGTGAATCAAATTTCTAGTCAATCGCTCGATTTTCTACAGGTATTTGAACGACTAGCCCTCGGTGTAGCAGCAGCAGCAGCAGCGTCATCTGTTGGCTTACGCCATGTTGTTGATGCAGTTCCAGGTTTAAAACCTTCTACTGCTATCTGAATATGCTTTTTTGAAGTGGCTTTGTGGTTAAGTCATGCGTTGGTTTATCATTGATTGGTGGTTCGTTGTTGACATGGCACGAGGGCAGTGATCAGTTGCGTGAGCAGCGTCACCACCACTGTCAGCTGGTCACTGGGTCCGGGACGACAGGCGTGGCAGTGGTCTGGTCTACTGGTCGTCAGCAGAAAAGAGATGGAGTTGATTTATTCCTGAAATATTTTTTAGCCACCCTATCAGGAACGTGAGTACCAAGTTTAATCAAAATAATCACAGCGATTCGTGCAGCAATAGAAACAATGATTTTTCTCTGGGAAGATCGTAAAGACAGAATCGTTCAACAATAAATTATAAAAATACAGGAAATGACAACATTAAGGTTTTAAACAGTTCATTTTTATGTTCAAACCAATCAGATATACATTACTTACTATTAACAACGTACAGAATTTTATTGCAAAACGTCGGATATTGTAACTGTGTAGCCTGAGATCGTAGTTTCAAGAAGCAACGAAGTTCTCGGATGGTTCTACAGTAAAGGTTTTAAACAGTTCAATTTTATGTTCAAACACATCATATATGCATTATTTACGTACTACTGAAAGCGAGTCTAAAATCACTGCCAAACATCAGAGATTGTAGCTGTGCGTCCTGAGATCGTAGCTTCAAGAAACAAAGCAGATCTCGAAAGGTTTTTTTCATTTTGTAATTGAAATTGATTCACATATTTTTCAGTTAAGGTAGTTTCCTCCTCGCATTCAATAAGGCCATCTACGGGATTTGAAGGCTACAAAACAAAATTTAAGGAAGGAAACGTTAGATGCAATAATATGGCTACTATATTTTTCGAAGTATGACGTATGGAACTACTTAGTATAGTTGGTATTTCATCTTTGGTGTTTCATGCTATACGTTCAAATTTTCTCTTACTGCTTCCTGTTACATTGAAGCAGAAGACCTACCAAAAGATTCAATTGAGATTCTTATCTTTAAAACGGCGAAAACACTATCGAAATCATGGCAGTAGTTTTTCAGTTTTCCTGGAACCAATATACACGGTTTTCGTTTTATATACATAAAATATTTAACTAAGAAAGCCGCATGGAGAATTCTATTTCACCAAGTCTGCTGGACGCTGCTACAAGGTACAGATATAGGAGGTATGCGACCCTGGGTGGAATGCTCAAGGCCGCATCGCCTTTGTGTCGTGCGGTGCAGGTGTGTTTGGGGCAAAGAGGTAACGGTCTGGCCTCTTGTAGAAATTCTCATATTATCGTATTAGTTCATATTAATCAAATATTTGTGCACAATTAAAAGTTAATATAATTTGGTTAATGGAGTGCATGGAGAATCTCATTGAGTGAGTGAAGCGCAGTAGCTTCAGAAGAAGAGGAGCTACAGATGATTTAGAACTCTCTGTCGAAGACTTTACACTATATGGTAAATACAGAGAACTTTTCCTTCACAAATACAAGCTGACTCAGAAGTGTTTCAATGTGGTGCATTTAGCACCCGATCATGCCACAGAGATAAGAACTCGTGTGATATCTGACTGACAACTGAGCTAGATAAAATCTTTAAACAGCCTGCAATATCATTGTTCCTTTCAATTAATGTTTTATTTGTGAGTATAATGTAGATGTTTGACTCCGTTTTTATATTTACATATGATCTTTGATTGTTTTTTCTTTTTTTTTTCTTTTAATATGAATGTAAGTTTCGTTGCCTTGCAAATAATTTTATCGTTTTGTGGACGATTCTAAACCTCATCATAAAACATAATTGTATCTTTTATGTGAGTTGTTTTACTTCAATTTTGGAAGTACCCTTCCATAGCGCCAATATTGAGAAAGGCAACAATATACAAATATTAAAGTGCGCAAAAATAACAGGTGGTATTAATCCCTCGTGTGGTACAGTACTTCACATGTTCTCTGAACAAAGCTGTGGCTATACATTAGTTGAACATGCTTATTATGTAAGAATGACACATTGCGCTCTTAGTATCTATCAGTTTGCAGTAAAAACTTTCTCATCTTGTGCAGTACAAGTGTGCTATTGGTGGAAGTTAAATTAACAAAAAAAGTAAAAAAAGTTATGCAGATTCCATTTTCAGCACCTTTTTATCTCAGCGTCTCGGTGGGTGTGTTATACAACTGTACTCAGGTGAACTTTGTGTTTGAATACTGGACAGTGTCTCGTGCCAGTAAACAGTGATACAGCTACATTTTACGCATACTATTTACCAAACAGATTCCAATCTCTGACGTCATGTTTCGCCTCAAGGGCGAGTGGATGCTACTTCCGATCAAACCTAAGCCCTGCCTCCCACTCGTTTATTTCGATGTGGTGCAAAAAGTTTTCGCCATTGATTATAGACAACGATCTGACTGGAAACTATAAAACATAGAATTCCACTAAATTTTGTGAATATCTACGTCTCTAGGAATTATGACTTTTCAAGACATTTCGTAAATTTGCTATTGAAACGTCGAATAATAAGAAGAATGAAGGATGCAGAGAATTTTTCAGATCGCCTTTCACTTTCTGAAACAACATTCGACTCCGATTATTGCCTTCCAACAGTGGTATCGAGTTTTAGGGCTCCATAGCCAAGAGGATACAAACGGAGGCGCATTAAAAATGACATGTCTATTCGCCTGTTTGTTACAGTTTCATAATTCCGCCGACTGTTATAAAGTTTCGGAGTATGTTTACTGTTGAATCAAAAACAGGTTTGTAATTACATTACTCAAAAATTCTGAGATCTAAAAAACATTTTCACGTACCCAATTGGTGTGAATAAGTATTGGAATATGTAACCAGTACTAAAATAGAATATTTTTTATTTAGTTGTGTATTTCACAAGTTGTGAGTTCCCAAAGTCGTTAAAAATATGGTCCCCCCCCCCCAAAAAAAAAAACATTAGAGGCAAAATTTAAAAAAATTTAGCCATGTTTTGCGAAGTTTTTTAGTGTATAAGATACGTCGAAAAGTGTTTTATATTTTCACATTATTCTATAACCAACAACAACACCGAAATTTCAACATGTTTGAATCAATAACAATGAAACCAAACAGACTGGTAGACTAATACGAGGGTGAATCAAATATAAACAAGACTTTATTTTTAAAAATATTATTTTTATTTTAAGTGCAAAAAAGTACATATCTTATTTTTCTACGTAATCTCCTGCTTTAGAAACACATTTTTCCCAGCGGATAGGCAGCTTCCCAATTCCTTCCATGTAGAAAGATGCAGGTCGTGTCTGCAGCCAATTGCGCACGTAGGCTTCCACCTCAGCATCACTGTTGAATTTTTGGCCTCCCAAAGCTTCCTTGAGAGGACCAAACACATGAAAGTCACAGGGTGACAGGTCTGGACTGTAAGGAGGGTGGTCCAGTGTCTCCCACCCCAGTTTCTCCAATTTTTCCCTGGTTAAGGCTGCTGTGTGGGGGCGAGCATTGTCATGGAGAATAACCACTTTCCTCATCGGTAGGTCTCGTCTTTTGCGGCGATATGCAAGTCGGACCTCACTCAAAATGTCGCAGTAGTAGGCCGCATTGATTGTCCTGCGCTCATGCAAAAATTCGAGGTGCAGCAAACCACGCTGGTCAAAAAAAACCGTAGCCAAAACCTTGCCAGCCGATAGTCGTGACTTGGCTTACACTGGTCCAGGTTCTCCTTTTTTTCTCCACTCCATACTCGCTTGTTTGGACTCAGGGGTGTAGTGGTGCACCCAAGTTTCATCACAGGTGATGATGTGAGTCAGAAATGGGTCCCCTTCTTCCCGAAATCGTGCCAGAAGACGCTCACACACCTGAAGTCGATTCAATTTCTTTTCTGCTGTGAGAAGGCGAGGAACCCACCTGGCGCACACCTTACGGTACCCAAGCTCCTCTGTGAGTATGGAGTAAGTGCTCCCATAACTTATTCCGACCTTACTTGCAATTTCAGAAGTGGTAAGACGCTTGTCATCTTCAATAAGCCGTCTAACACAGCTGATGTTGTTCTCTGTAATGCTGGTGCGGGGTCTGCGATTATGGCTCTCATTTTCAACATGATTACGACCATCCACAAACTGTTTATGCCATGTAAACACTCTGGCTCGCGACAGTGTCTCTTTCCCGAACTGGGCAGTCAATCTCCTCAAGATTTCTGCCGGTTTTACGCCTTCTGCAGCGAGAAACTTGATTATAACACGTTGCGCAATCGACGAGTGTACCTCTTGCTCCGACATCGTGACGGTTGGCACTGAACGAGTCGAGGGGGGGGGGGCTAACGGTCTTCCCCCACTCCTGACAAACCTACCTATCGCCAAACGAAGCGGGAACGTTCTCCCACCACTATTGCGCCCGAACGGCCGAAAGTCTTGTTTATATTTGATTCACCCTCGTATCTAAAAACAAGGGATACTTCCCAATGCACGAACCAGACGGATGACATTCTTTTCGTGAATCACGTTGAGTGTGGTATCATTGAAAAAGTATTAAAAATGAGATCACTGTCTTTATGGAACATTTTTACTTAATTGTGTATTTCACGAGATATGAGCCTATGATATAAGACGTAATTACGAATGTTTATTTAGTTACTTATTTTTTATACGAATCTTTCACTTTTTGAACAAATTTAGTTCAATATTTTTACGCGTTTTTTTCCGGTTCTGTACTCTTCTATTTTTATTACTTCCGTTCTTTTTCCGTTGTACGTAAGCTACAGTTCAATCAGAATATATTCAATTTGTTCCAAAGATGATATATTGTAAACCAAAGATACAATCCAATCCGAATGTTGCACACTCCATGGAGGAAAGAAATATATGGAGACGAAATACCAGTTATTATTCGACGCCACTCTAAACTCTCGGCTGATACTGCGCATGCGCGGTGACGGCGGCGGCCATATTGCGTATCCATACAATTCCTATGTTCACATTGTATTTAATGCTGTGATTATTTCATTTTCTAATGTGTCTAAGTTTTTTATAATGCCATCTTGTATTGCATACGGTTGCCCAAATAGGCCAGATAGGAAAGAACCTGGAATATCATTCCATAAGTAAGTTGCATTGTTATTATTGTTCTTGAAGTGTGCAGTGGGTACTGACAAGTTTGGCGCCTGTCTATAAATATTTAGTCATAGCTCTCAATAAGGTGACTTTGTTCTCAAATTTTTGTTGGTGTAGTTTAGAAAATCAGCATACACATAATAGACTAGCATTACTTTGTAAGGAGTGTTGAAAATGAGATTTTAAGGGGTGATTTTTACATCGCGATTCAGTAAATTTAGTATTGCGCTTTCTTTCGTCACGTTGCAGTTTATACTGACAGTGTATGATGAAATTAAATGTGTTAAATTATGTTATGCAATCTAGGAATCTTGATAAAGCAATGATGTTGTTACCCCAAATGCAGTTTGCGATTCAGATACGCATGTGTGGGTGTGCTTACATAGTTTGATTCTGTAGCGGTAATTTAATGGAGACTGTGGTTAGGGCTAAATGCAGTCGTACCAGAATGGTTTTTTTGTTGCATAAGGGACAGAGAATTTATCTATTATTGATAGTAATTTCATGAGAAACATGTTAATGACAAAACGTGTATCGCGATGTAAACTACTTCCATCTATTCCCAATTAAGCTTACGTTGTATGGTAACAAGATAAATTTACTGATGTTGCTGGCGAATTTATGTAGGTCACCAACAGTAAAATATCTTTTGAGAGCATTTCTATCATTACAGTGGTGCCACAATCTGATGACGAATTCTTTAGTATCTCCATGAAAGTAAAGAATATTTTTTTTTTTTTTGATATCTCGCTTAGTTCTCTAAATCACCTACAGGTATAGTTCCTTGTGCTTTAGATGAGTTCTTCTGATCCAGACGTTACTTCATCTTGACAACAACCGCTAGGAAGAAAATAAAACACCTATTGTGCATATCCAGCGTGTAGTTCCTTGTGAATTTGGTCCAGATAGCATCTCAGCCTAACGACCTCTTTTTGGACAGTATATCCTCAAAAACTAAGCGAGATATCAGAAATTTTTATTCTTTATTTATAATTTGTCTCATCTTTCTAAATAAGAATCCATCAACAAATTTGACTTTGATCAAATTTTTCTTCTGAATTTCAATCAAAACATCTCACATTTGAGACAGAATAACTCGAAAAATAAGCAGGATATTATAAAATTTTATTCTTCATTTTTTATTTGTCTCATCGAGTTACATAATAATCCATCATCATATTGCGGCGTCACGTTTATCCTAGAGTAGGGTTACCAGAATTTTCTCACCGAATCCGGGGACGCTTCGGAACTTTTACACCAAAATCCGGGGACGCTTTCGGCATTTGTCCTAATGAAGCGTTGCACTTTCATAAGTTATATGATTAAAGGTTGGAGTAACCTAAAAGAAACATATTTATCATTTAAGATTGAAGTTTTTCACAGCGTTGTATATAAATAAATAGTTCTCGGGCTTCCAGCCGCGTTAAGATGTCACACTTGAGGGACGTTTCGAAGGCGTCTATCTCAGCCCTCATTTTCAACAAAACGTCAATGGTAACTAAGGAATAAACTTTTCTTCCTTCCTTGAAGTAAGCTACTTCACTAAATTACTCAGTATCATGGAAGACTCAATTACTGTGACATCAGTGCCTTCTGCCTGTTTTATTGTATCCTGAAAAAGGGGAAAACTTGAGTTTGAAAAATTTTCCACAAGAAGCTGCAGGGATCATCAAACCACTTCTTGCGCATTACTGGGCATTTATCTTCAGACCGGAAGAATGATTTGAGAGCAGGATAGATTTCACATATTCTTCTGATAACTGGTACAAGAGAAAGCCACCTAATTTTATTGTAACCTAGTATTTCTTTACATTCATGCCCAAAAAAAATTCTAGGGAAAACAGTAAAAATCCGGGGACATTGCGGGGACGAAATCTGTCCGGGGACAGAGAGCTAAATACGGGGACTGTCCCCGGCAAACGGGGACGTCTGGTAACCCTATCCTAGAGTCCCCTTGAGATTTTTTACATATTGCCTTTGTCTGTATGGATAGGTAATATAGCGGCCACGCCTCCCCACTCTTCTCCGCCTGGCGTCACTTCAGTGCGTGGTGATGGTCCCTTGGGTCGTGTCCATATGTTTCTTTCCTCCATGGCTCACTCCGTCAAAGATAAATACCACACTTGTGGGAATATACATTTCCTATTAACTCATTCACGTTTAACCATTACCTTGTGGTAACGTAGTGGTGTGCGCTGGTATGAAAGCTTGAGTAAGATGACAAAACGAAACTGTTCAGGTTGAAATGATCCCTGTATTAACAACTGTTTGATCTGTGTTTGCTGCTGTGAATATTATATTACATGTACTAATATTTCAAAGTTTTTTGATGCCAGCTTGTGTTCCATACGGTTGCACAACCAGATCAGATAGGATACAAACTGGAATAATGTTTCATAAGTTAAGCCTTTTTGTAATTTTTGTTCTGAAAGTGTTTGATAGGTAACTGCAAGAGTAAGTCCTATCGCTATTAATTTATTAATTTCTCTCAGTAGAATGATGTCGTTCCCAAATATTTGTTGGTGTTGTAACGTGACACGATGTCGCCACGTTACAAGGTGCATTTTTATTATATATGTCATAATGTTAGAGTAATTTACATAAATCTTGGGCGACCACCTAAATAGATTTTTGTTGTAATTTTATAAAGTATGCTAGATTCCAAGTGAGGACTGTAATAAAATGGTGAACATACAGTGTATCTTGGTAAAGCGAATATTAAAGAGTTATTGAGCTGCGTAGGCTTGAAGCTAATCGTGGTCTTCCCGAACCATGGTGACAGGGAGTCGCGGATCTGGGGTTTTGCCGGCCCACACATTCTGCTCCCTGGGGATGGGTGGCCAACAGGGTCACTCACCTGGCGGGAAATGCCTGCCGCCCGACACCCGAATGTGCTCTCACCCGGGCGAACTTAGCCGAATATGTCCGACCTCTGTGATATGAGCGGGGCAAATCCGATATCGGGGATATCACGTGACATTAGGTGCCGACCTGAAGATCCAATCCAAATGAGCGTATAACTTAAAATCCTGGGAATTTCTGTTATATGTGAGCTTCGAGACTACAAAGGGGCGGAGCGAGAAGTTTTCCTCGTGGACCGAAGAGCTGGACATTCTACATGCGATTCTAGTCGAGTCTAGTCTGAGGTGGACTTGGAAAGTTGGCTTCTCTCGCCAACTGCCGTTGTACGATTTCTGGCTGCCGGCTTTCCTTGTTGGAGCAGGCTTATCACGGCGACACCGCCAGGAATGCGATGATGCGCATTAACAGACAGGACGTGTCTGTAGCCGCCGTGTGAGATAATCTCACATACCGTAGGTCATCTCCGGTCACCGCAGACATCAGACGCAGAGCTACAATGGTAACTTATTACGACCAAGCCATCTGATTGTGCATTCCGTGAAACAGAACCCTTAAACGACTTTGAGAGGATAGATCCATGTTCTCACATTGTAATTGTAAAAAACCTGAGCTAGCGGCATAATTTGCCAGAACTAGTTATTTTCGAATGATATATTGTTCATTCGTGGCGCACATGATTTTATTTTTAACTGTAAAGTCACAGTATTATGATAGCTTTGTCTGAGGTCATCATAACTTATATTTTTCATTGTTTCCTATTGTCATTATTTCATGCATTTTGATTCTGAGATATATTTAAAAGTAAATATGCAATTGTTTGCTTGCTCATGACGGCTAATTGTACCTCTGAGCGTTGCTTTTATGATTTTGCCAATTTGTGTTAATGTTAACGGTAAATTCGCTCAGTCTTGTCATCGCCAGTGATAAGAAAATAAATGTCATATTGTGACAATTTTTCCTAAATTCCAACTAACGTCGAGATTCTTGCAAAATTAATAAATTTTCACTCCTTCATAAAAATTAAAATTAAAAATCCCATTTTATTAATCATAAAGGTAAGAAAGATAATAGTAACGTAGTTTGCCCACCAAGGCACCCACTACAGTGTCGTGTGGAGAATCAGCATATGTTACTAATTTGCACATAAAAGGCTAGACTTATTGTAAACAAGTGTTGAAAGTCTAATTTAAGCGGGTCAAGTTTACATCGCGATACAGAGAATATGATATTTTGCATGCTTTAGTTCAATTCAGTTTACACTGAAAGTGTAATATCAAATAAACTGTGATAATTTGTGCTGTGCGAAGTACGAAACGTGACGAAACAAACTTTGTTGCCACCCGAAATTTAGTTCGCGTTGCATTTCATGTGTTTAGGTGTGTCTACATAGTTTGATTTTGTAGCGACAATATTAATGGAAATGTGGGTAGGTTGAAATGCAGCTTGTACCAGAAGGGACAACAATGTTAGTGACACAACGTGTATCGCGTAATTTCCTTTTTTCTTAAAGAACTCTGTAATCTACGGAATGATGAAGTTTCGATTGGCCTTTGTATTCAAAATTTAGTGGTGGCCAACCAGTTCGATGTTCTTCGATCTAACAATGAACGTGTGATGAACTTAAGTTTGTATTAACGCACTTGATGACTTTCTTTCACTAATTATTCACCCATTTCCTGCTTCGGGCTGGCTTGGTACATCACCTGGCGACCGGTGGCGATAACGAACTATTTAAATAATTAACCTGTTTCTAAAACTGCACATGAATAATTTACCAAACTTCGATAAGCTCTAAGCACTGAGTTCGAGTTGAGAGAACATATTTCGCAAGATAATACAACAATGGACCTAAATTCTTACAAAGTGCTTGGTGGAATATCATCAACATTTAAATATGAGAATCAAAAGTCAGTTGCAGAAACATATCTTAAAAAAACGTATTTAGTAAATATGATTAGCATTTAAAACAATGTAATAACGGGCAAAACCACCCACATCCATTATATAAGATTGTGTCGAATTCTAGTAGACTGTAAAGTCAGTTTGGCGATCAGTGAATTATAATATCAACACTAATGAATGGTCGCATCGTAGTTTTTTGCTAGATTTCAACTTGTCGTAAAAGGGGTAGGGGGGGGGGGGAGGATGGGAAGGAGCGTATTGGAATCATTTGACAAACTGTCGAGCTGTTGAAGGTTTGTTGACTAACTGTGTTCATTTGACATGGATTTCACCATCGAAAAACTTCTCATTAAATATTCCACGAAGAATGACGCAAAGTGTAATGTTGTATTCCTGCTTATCACCTATTCAAAATTTCAAAACACACATATGAGATATTACAACAGCTGAATGAAAACGATAATTTATTGCAACATGAATACAATACAAATCACAGCTACTAAAAGCGCAATTATATATATATATACCGTATATATATATATATATATATATATATATATAAGGTTTCGCATTTAGGTGTCTCGATGCAACAAGATTTTTCGTTGCAAGTCACAAGGAAGGATCAAGTCAACATAATCTTCTTTTGATATCGTTAATATCAACCAGAAGCATCATTATATTTTCAATATTAGCCTACTATTAATGAGCATTTTTTATCAACTGTCAACATCAGTTTTTGTGAAGACTTACCTCTGATGCAAGAAGAAAGCTATGCTAAACATACCGAATTTTCTTATCAGTTACTATAAATATACCTGATGTAGAAAAATGAATTTCTCGAGAAGTTGTTGAAAGTCTTTTTACTGGTTGAGTTGTTAACAATGAACAAATCTGGAACTTTGGGTAAATTGTTTCATTGCTTTTTTCTCACTCCAAAAAAACAACATGTTATAATTATTTTTCCTTATTATCGTGATAAAACAACTTATTTTTATTGCTTTGCTTTCACTACGTTAAAAATGTGCTGGTTAGCAGAAATAAAGTTTATAAAATATATATACTTGATTTTTGTATTATATTGTTACAAAGTAAACTCCATAGGAACCTTCTCCTCTCCATTCGAAGTTTTAGCGAAAAACAGATTTGTATAATCTTAGGAACATGAAGTTAGTGACAAAGTAGAAAGTTTTTCTAAACTGCAAATAGGAACCATAATGCGTCACTAAAGCATTACTTAAAGTATAAACCCGAAATGGAAGCAACTAAATGTAAGGTCTCTTGGTGACAGTTCTTCATCCTCTATTGGCACTCGTCTTAGGTGGTAGTAAAAATGTGATTGTTTTTGCTGATTACAAAAGCATCCCATCAACCAATCATCAGGAACAAGTCTCATACTCAATTATTTTCCTAATACAATAATTTATTGCCGTTTACAAACAAATATTCAGGACATATGCGAATGTAATTTACCCAGTAATAAATAAAATATAGTATAGGTAACATTTGAGGTATCAAGATAAGTAACCGATAAACTGCAATAGCTTCTTGGATGTAATACACAAGTAACAATTGAAAATGGTAATATTGCATCCAGTAACTTTTCAAAGTATTCAAAAACAATGATGAGAATATGTACTGCACTGTGTAATAGACATTTCTAACTGCATATTAACGTCTGGAAAAACAATGCCATCTCTGTTTTGTAAAGGAATAGAAGAAGAATATTTGGGATATTGTGTCAACTAGATTTTTTTTCTTGAGCAAGCTTTTCTCGTAATCATTCTGTATCCTCTTGTGAAACCGTTACTAAAATTTTGTCAGTAACGTCATATTCGCCTAAAATACATATTTAAAAAAAAATCAATTTCGTATATTTTTTTAAATTTTTGCAAGAAAACAGAGAGGCAAATCACAGAACCTGGAAGAAATGCACTATTTCTCCGAAGATGTTTGATTACGGGATAAATTAATCTTATTTTTTTTTGTGTTTTTTTTTTTGGTAGTGATTTTTTCGCAGTTATGTTAATATGGGTACTAAATGAAAGGGAAAGTACGCGAGGCTCCACAAAATAAGTGCACAACAATTTGAATAAGTCAAATGTGGGCTTGTGAATGTTTCATCAGCTTCATAATTTGCCAAGCATGTGCCATGCATTTGTTATATAATTCTTGAAAACCACATGTAAATCCACATAGCAACTTTTTTTTTAACTCTCTGCTTCGTTTCATGCGAAGTACTACAGCAAATTTGGCGATTTTTTTAGTTAAAGATACATAATTGGAAATAATAAAATTAAAATAAAATTTATTGAGAACCTTCTGTGATCTGACTGCAAATTTCCTCTGTTTAATAGGAAGCTATTCCCTGCTCACTTATGGCATCTCATTCTGGGGAAACTCGTCACAAGCACAGAGGGTATTTAAATTTCAAAAAATGGAGCAAGCCCACAGACGTCGAGCAGAAATCTATTTAAAACCCTGGGTGTACTAACAATGCCAGTACAGTATGTATACTCCGTACTATCATTTGTAGTGGAAAATCCTGAACACTTCAATCTTAATGCTGACATACATAGCCATAATACTAGGAATAAATATAATATCCACAAGGATTACAAATCACTGTCAATTGTACAGAAAGGGTTAACATTTACTGGGGCTTCCTTATTCAATGTCTTACCAACAGAAATTAAATGTTATCTACAAAAACCCAACTACTTTAAGTCCAAACTGAAAGAGTTTCTGCTTCAGAATCCATTTTACTCTGTGAAAGAATTTTCTTCTTGGAATTTGGTAACTAAGAATGACTGATAAAATAGTATATATGGTATATGGAAGGGGAAGGTGACAAAGTTGTCCACAATTACTAAAATGATATATGGTTTTTCTTTCTGTTGAAACTTTTGACAAATGAAGTAATTACACTGTTTACAAAATTTCACTCATATATAGTAACTAACATGGGATAGCATGCACTCAAAAACTGCTGTAAAAAATTATGATACTAACAGTTTTTTAAGTAATTGACTGCTTATGAGTTGTGGTAACTGGTTGTTAGATGCTGGTAACAAGTTTATACACTGTTCCACATAATAAGTATTAACTAACTCGGGATTGTATTTGTAGATTACAGGAAATATTGGTTATACTAATGGGTCGTAACTAACTTCTTGTCAATATATAATATTATCAATTATATAGTAATATTGACATAACTAATAAGTGTATGTACTGTTCCACATCCCCGAGATTATTCTCACATGGGATCAAAGTGAACATATCTATCTATCTATCTATCTATCTATCTATCTATCTATCTATCTATCTATCTATCTATCTAAGTATTCCTTAAAAACAGGAATCAGCGTAGTTACAAACATGGGAAATTGTATAATCGTGTACCCAGAAACAAATCCATTTTTAATTTTTATACGCAGATTAAGGCGAACTGCTATTCAGAATACAACAATCATGATTTGAGTATAGTCTGTCCAGAGATCACTTCCACTACTATCAAGAGTTTGTAATCAGTTGGACATCTCACAGAAATTAAATGAGGAATTTACACTATTTTTATTCTAATTTCCCGCGGTCTTCCGAAGTGTGGTTAGTGATATCAACTGCGTTTATGTATTATTTTCTGACGGCTTATAAGAGTTGTCTGCTGTACATATAAATGGAAGAAGGGAAAAGCTGAACACTCCCTCCCAAAATACCACCAAATCTAACGCCACCATTTAATGCACGGATCGCCATCAACATTGTAGTAAAACCCACACCACATGAACAGTTGGATGTAACAGATGCCTTGAGTAACTGCACAACGAGTCTCAGAGGGGTCGGCGATTGGTCGGGCTAATTATTTGCTACAAGGACCAAACAACACAATCTACGTTATGCTGTCAATCAAAGCTAAAGTTCACTGCGATAGCTTTAGTCTGGCAGTGATGTAATAGCCGCACCAGGATAACGCGTTCATTCAGACAACAGATACAGTTCAGTAAAGGGTTGTAGCCCTTTTATGCCACCATTCTATTTTACAAACACGGGGGTATATAAATACTGAACATTAAAACTAATTAATTTAAAAAATATTTGTCATTCTTTCCTTATTTAGTATATTAATTACACGAAAGGTTTCGGGTTTGCAGTGATTCTTGCATGCTGACGGTATAATGGAGGAAGGAAATATATGGAGGAGAAGCGACGTTAAATCTGTGAAGCAGGCTCTAAACTCTCGCGCATGCGCAGTGGCGGCAGCGGCGATATTGCGCTTCCAAACAAATGCGATGTTCACATGCTGTTAGATGCTGTGATTATTTCATTTTGTAATGTGTATAAGTGTTTTAAAATGCCATCTTGCGTTGCACACGGTTGCATAAATAGGCAAGAGAGGAAAGAACCTGGAATATCATTTCATAAGTAAGTTGAATTCTAATTATCGTTGTTGTTGTTTTTTTTTTTTTTTTTTTTTTTTTTTTTTTTTTTTTTTTTTTTTAAATGGCTTTCGGCAACTGAGCCATTCAGCCAACTCGATGTGTTTATATCACTTCCAGTGAATTAGTTTCTCCAGTATGTATTTTTCAATTCCTAAGTATAGACACCACAGGACGGACAGGACACTCACAAAGACATACAACACTTAAACATCCATGCCCACGGCCGGATTCGAACCGGCGACCTTCGGCACGTGGAGCTAGCACTCTAGCCCCTACGCTACCGAGGCCGGCAATTATCGTTGTTGAAGTGGGCGGTAGGTTTTGCAAACTTCAGTGCCTGTCTATAAATATTTAGTCATAGCTCTCAATGGGATGACTTTGTTCTCAAATTTTTGTTGGTGTAGTATAGAAAATCAGCATAATAGACTAGCATTAATTTTTAACGAGTGTTGAAAATGAGATTTAAAGGGGTGTGTTTTACATCGCGGTTCAGTTAATTTAGTATTGCGCTTTCTTTCGTCACGTTGCAGTTTATACTGACAATGTATGATGAAATTAAATGTGTTAAATTATGCTATGCAATCTAGGAATCTTGATTAAGCAAACGATGTTGTTACCGCAAATACAGTTTGCGATTCAAATACGCGTGTGTGGGTATGTCTACATAGTTTGATTCTGTAATGGCAATTTAATGGAGATTGTGGTTAGGTCTAATGCTGTCTGTACCAGAATGGTTTTGTTGTTCCATAAGGGTCAAAGAATTTATCTATTACTGTTAGTAATTTCATGAGAACCAAGTTAGTGACAAAACGTGTATCGCGATGGAAACTACTTCCACTTCCAGCTATTCCCAATTAAGTTTACGATTTATTGTAACAAAATAACTATTTTTATTCTGTTCTAGGCTTCATTTCAACCTAACCACAAGTGGTAGTAAAAACAACTGAAATATCCATTCTGCATGTCCACCATGTAATTCATTTTGGCCCTTGGCAGAATTAATTTTTGGTCCAGGCTGCATATCAACTCAATCCCAGTATATCCCGAAAACTAAGCAAGATATCGAAAAAATTTATTCTTTATTTTCGATTTGTCTCGACGTGTTACATAAGAATCGATCATTAAATTTGATTTTTGCGAAATTTTTCTTCTGCATTTCAACTCAAGACACCTCACTTTTGATACAGTATATCTCGAGAACTAGGAGAGATATCGAAAATTTTTATTCTTTATTTTTTATCTGTCTCGTCTTTATAAATAAGAACCCGTCATCAAATTTTACTTTGACCAATTTTTTCTTCTGAATGTCAACCAAAAACATTTCACGTTTGAGACAGAATATCTCGAAAACTAAGCAGGATATCAAAACATTTTATTCTTGATTTTTTATATGTCTCATCGAGTTACATAATAATCCATCACCAGATTGCGGCGTCACGTTTATCCGAGAGTCCCCTTGAGGTTTTTGTACATATTCCCCGTGTCTATATGGAAGCGGCCATGCCCCCCCCCCCCACTCCTCCTCCGTCCGGCTTCACTTCAATGCGTGGTGAAGGTCTCATGCGTCGTCTCCATATATTTCCTTCCTCCATGGACAGTATACTAAAAGATGGTACTCGACCAAAGAGTTCTCATTATATATTTGGATTTTGTTCAAATTTTATCTTTGATAAAACACTTTCTAATCTTCTCTGGAGGCTCTGTATATTTTACTATCTCCGACCATGGTTTCAATTTATTTATAATTTATTCCACTTTTACTATTATTGTCTTCTTTAATTGCTCACATGAGTACATTGTGTCATATTTTATTATTTAGATGCGTTTTAAACTGAATTCTCCAGTTATAATTTTATATCTGCATTTTTAACTGTAATGTAGTGCATTCTGCGGTGGCACATTCCCTTGTCACCTATTTACCCATTTCTTATTATTTTTTTACTATCTTAAATACACATCTACTTTTAATATTTAAACTTTAATTTTAAATTCTCTCGTCGTTTTTAGTAAATAATTTTGTATATTTGATATTTCTTCTTTTCATCCAAAATAAAACGTTTACCTTGTCTTATTTCGCTCTCTCTTTTATATTAGATAAACCCTCAATTCTCTGACCAACATAAAACTTTCCAAGTTACACTTAACCACACGTTTACTTCTTCTTAAACACATTGCACTTTAACATATCTTTTTCTTTGGCCGCAGCCACATTTATATAATTTGACTTTCTCACACTTAAAGTAATGATATTTGCATAATAACTATCGCAACTCTTCACTATCTGCTACCGTTCGAATTGGCTATCATCATCTGTCTTTGTGTGTGCCCATTTTAATAATCGTCTCATCTTGAGATTACATTTATTGCAATAGCACAGCCCTACTACATTTTCACTGCAATATTCTGATTTTAAGTTCTTTCAATGTTTCTGGTAAGTTCTTCATCATTTCTGTTCCAATCCCTGACTCCGTTATCTGCAAAGAGAAATTTTCCCACTTCCTGATGCCTGAAATCAAGTGCCAGCTTATCAGTCATCTCTTCCTTTCCTCCCACTTGTATTGAAAATTTTATCTTGAATATTTGAATTATTTGAACATAATTTGAAAATCAGATAGAACTGCGTCGTCAAATAAACGTATTTTGACACAAATTTATTTATATCTAAATATTAAGGATAAACTGGTAAACTTAAAAAGTTATAAAAGTCTTTCCGTTCAGACGATGAACAACAGGTTCCGTTTCACCACTCGAGAAACCTATTCCGTTTAGCCTAATTTCACTGATAGGCAACTATGTCAACAATTTTTACGTAAATTTATCACATTCGAGCAGAAAAGAAATGGAATAAGTAGACACAAACATAATGCTGTAATTTGGCATGGTCGAAAATTGATGAAGCCACCATTCGAAGATGAAGATTCAGCTCTTTTGATGAAATGAAAAGATTATAACTTACCATAAACCATATTTTGATAAAGGAATGTCAAAGTTTGTATAGTGAACACAGATCCTTGTTAGTTTAAATGTTTTATCGTATTTTATCTTGCTGTATTGGTATATAAAGAATGTTAACGTTTCATTCCCCCAGCTGAAGCCCGGGAGGAGTGATAACGTCTCGGGAACCTCTTTCAGTTAACCTAGCCGACCTTGTTTAGACACTTCAGAGAAAGTTTCAGCAAATGGAAGCATGGCAAAAGCACAGTGGAGTCGAAGTAGGTAGAGTACAAGGAGAAAATAAAAAAGGTGAAGCAATATTTGTTCCAAAACAGAAAATAAAGAGAAGTACGGAACCTACATACTATAATAGCGAAATGAGGCAATTGAAGATGATGATGAGAAGAGGACGTAACAGATTCAAGAGACGGCAAGTAAGGATTGCAATCCCGCAGTGTTTTAATCCCGCGGGATTGGTACAAACAGTTTTTTAACGCATATATTTAAAACATAGTTACTTAAAACGTTAATAAATTTAATAATCATTAAATTACTAAATAATTTGTAATGCTAAATAATAAAAATTAACAGTTAACTATATTTTGATTGGCAAAATGACATTAAAACTTTTTAGCGTGTCTTAAATGTATTTCGAGGTTTTACATTTTTGTTTTATAATCTAAACCAATTTTTAGATAAATAATAAAAATTGAAAATATTGAGTCTTAGGTCATATTATATGCCTTACAATACATAACGTAAGTTTAAAAATATGGTTTGCTTAATGACCAAGTTACCAGAGTTTTTTAATTATAAATAAACGTTCCATAACACCGAGAAAAGCATTCCATTTCACAAAGTGAAGTGAATGAATATACTCTGTAAAGTGTAGACTTGGCTCAGAACAAGATCTCATAACTTTTTGTCACTGCACAAGCACGAGACTTGGCCTTTTTTTGCGTGATTCATTATTATTTCTCCTGATTCCTTGATTGATATTACAGTTGAATCAATCTTATTAAAAGAAACTACTCACCAACCGTAAACTGTCAAGTATTTCCGATTTACTTATGTGGCGTAACGACGTTTTTAGAGTGGAAATTATTATTTTTTTTAGTAAGAAAGGAGACTATCTCGGCGAATGATTGCAGTGAAGTCCTCATAGGTTGTATCTCCGGATTTCATTGCAAACACACGAAATTACACACGTGAGTAAGACGGCGGAGGCAGCAGTCGAAGTATGGTGTTCCTACAACACAATTCGTCGATACACCAGTGAAAATTTCATTATAATTTTTTTTTTTTACCTTTAGTCGAAATAATAAAAAGGAGAAGAGGGATTAATCGAAAGCTTGAGCTGCACATGTAAGCAGGTGGCTTTCGTCAAAGAAACGCATTGAGGCAGCGGCCTAAACAACAATAAGTCAAAGGATATACAATTTCCTTTTGATAGCTGTTAAATAAATAGGTACGCGATCGTTAGAATTACGATAACATTAGTTTCATATCAACGAATAATCAAATTTTCAGCCGCAAATTAGGAAATTGTCACGATTACTTTATCTGCAAGTACAGAAAATGGGAATAATGAAACCGTGAATAAAAAGCTGTAACCGTGTAGTTCAGATAACGTGTGCGACACTTAAAAAATAATTATATAGTTAGAAAATCGTACTAAATACGCATCATAACTCAAATTACAGAAATGTGTACTCGAAATAAACGTAAGTTTTTGATGAATACGTAAAAATGTACTTATTTACTTACGAATGACGAAGGTTGACAAAAACAAACGCTTGTTCACATGAGTCAAATGCCAACTACAAGGGTACAGGAAAACAGTGCAAAATATCCAATAGAGACCGACTGGGGGCAGCGAGTCACGCACTGACACACGTTTCCGCCGGATTTTGCGGATTGCGGATCCGCTTAATTTTGTGCGGGATCCGCCAGACTGTCAAATGATGCGGGATCCCGCGGGATTGCGGGATCCCGCTTTGCTGGATTGCAATCCCTAACGGCAAGGCAGGAGGTAATACTTGAAAAAACTAAATGAGGAAATAATAATAGCAAAGAAGGTGGCTAAAGGATAGTTTAATGAAGAATATTATTGATGCACCTCTGACAGATGCATCTAGAAATTTCTATAGCTATTGTAACAGCCCTCAGACCTGAACTGTAAATAGAATTGTATTTTATGAAGTATCTGTAATAAGCTAAAGTTTGCTTGAATATGATCTGGTATGTTTGTTTTGCAATTTCTTGTAAATCAGTGTATGTAGACTTTGTTTTATGAAAGAAAATTATTTAAAGTCCATTTAATATGTTTAAGAACAGAATTGTGCAAGAGAATTGCTTAAATGTTTGTAATTCCAAGTGTTAACGCAAGTTACGATGTCTACAGGACAATTTTCTACTGTTTAAAATGATTTCTGTAAATAATTTTGTATTTAAGTATCTCTAATTTCCATTTCTGACCATGTTGTAATGATGTTAAGTGATTATGTATTAATTCAGATTGTTTTTTTTAATATGTTTAATAGTTTGAGTAATTGTTAATGTTCGAGAAATATCGGGCGGATGCTTTTGAAGAATTCTCGCAATTTCGATAGAGCCTATATAAAGGAATCAGCAGGACAGTTAGTTAGTTTACAGTCAGTTTTATAAAGATTCACTTTGACTGCGCTAGTATCTCTGGATTGTATCTTGTGACAAATATCGCTGACTTGTTGTTTTGGAAAATAAACAAACATCTTTAACATAACCTTCTGGTGGATTATTCTTAATTAATCAGTATATTAATTAAACCACCGAAGACCCCAATACTATGTTAGAAAACTAAGGGAAAGGGAGGGAGTTGAGACAATTATAGATAAGGATGGAGAAGAAGTTACTGAGGATTTGAAAATGGCAAAAATTTTAAGTAACTGGTTTAGTGAGACCAGGATTTGAAAATGGCAAAAATTTTAAGTAACTGGTTTAGTGAGACCAGGGCCGGGTTAAGAAAGCGCGAGGCACGTAGCAAATGTGAAGAAGAGGCCCTTGAGTGTTGCCGTCCGGTGGGAAAATTGTAGAGCTAAAAAAAAAAAAAAAAAAAAAAAAAAAAAAAAAATACTGTGGATGTCTTTTCGGTGTAAATTTTTATTAGAGGATTCGTGTAATTATAACGTTTTAAATGCCGATAAATATTCATGTGATGATTGTGGTTTTGTTTATTTTGTAATGTGTAATGACTAGCTAATGTACTCAGCATGAAATAATAAAATGAAAATTCATATAAAATATATTTTAATTTATTTATAAAATTAAATTATAGTGAAAAATATTTAAATACATTTTCTTGAAGTTTTGTACATACTTATTGACGAGATTCTTAACAACAAATCCCTTTGTAATATTTTAGTAATTGACAGTATCATTCCATTTCAACTACTAGAAAAAAAATGTAGTATTTGCTGCAGAAACTTTTTGCTCAGAACATTTATTGAATTAATTCAAATAAGAATGAATTCATCTATCTGCTTGCTGTCAGTATCTACTTTCTGTACATGCTTGATAGACAAATTGTAACCATCAGCTTTGGAAATTTAAAATTTCATAGTTAATACAGGAAACTATTTAGTTTTTTTTTAAATTAGTAATCCATAATCATTACATAGTAACATTATTGGTTTTGGTAAAATCATCATGTACAGTTCAACATCCCTAAGACTGTTCTCACATGCGAGCATATCTAATCGATCCAACCTAACCTCACATTTTAATGGGAGAAACCTTGCCACGCAAATGTCAAATGGAACACCATAACTAAAATGTATCAGCTGTATGCTTCTACAGTAAAATTTTCTGAAGTTGTTAAAAGCTCACCTCTTTTTATCGAGCAAGAACGACTTTATACTAAACACTAAAAGATAAAGACCATCGATACTGCAGCGTTGCTTTCCTAGCTTCCGGCAGATAGATCAACATCTTGTGCTTCGCACTAACATTCTTTCTATCTTTATAAGCTTCACCGCGCCTTCAAGTCAAATTCTCCTTCTGATACCTGGGAATCCATCTTTGATTTACAGCGTCGAAAAAGAATCCTCAACCATCTGGATATGAACCCAAACATTCCAGATTGTAGTGAATAACACAAACTCGTTGCTGAAAAGACAGGATATAAGTCAAGTGAGACGGTAACGGGTAATCACTCATAATCCTTCCCAAGTCTGTTGAGTGAAGTTGTGCAAGACATAGCTCAATATTCCCATGGATGTCATCCATCCAGATTTGGGTTTTCTACGGTTTCCCCAAATCACTCCTTCAGAAGGCTATGGCCGAATTTCCTCTTCTCCTTCTCGGTAATCATAGATCTGAAAAGCTTCCCGGAATCGTTCTGGGGGTTTAGTTTCTAACACACGTCCTTGGCCCTGATCCGAAGCCTGCCTGAAGGGGTGTAGTCACCAGATCTAGTGACTGAAGTAAGTGACAAAGAAGGTGAACAAGAATTAATCTCAGTTTACAGGTACTGTAATATTACTGAAGTAAGATGTATGAAATATTTAAATACTTAGCTTAAATAAAACATTAGAATGAAACTGCATTTACTTTTCAGAACGACTGAAAATACTGTTAAATCGGAGAAGAAAAACTGTTCAGTGAAACACATTCACTGCCAAAGAATTTACACATAGTATCTTTTGAAATTTTCTTTCGGTCACTGCGCAGGCAATAAAATTATTTGTACCTTGCGTTTATGTTGCACGTTGCGAGTACCTAAATTCTGTCACAATTTCTAAGTTTCTTCTATAGTACATACCTTCGAGTTTTTCAACATTACGAATGGATCATTATTAATATGCCGTATCTCTTATTGAGTTTTGTTGCTTCCTCTCCTATCCGCTACATCTCAGGGGCTTACATTGAGCTCTCCATTGGACGTGTCTGGTTGGCAGGCAGTGTGATGCTTTCCGATTAGTCCCCTCATGAAATTCAGTCAGCTGACTTGGTCTACCAGCTGAGTACTCCAGGGAGGTACTTGTTGATGATCTTCTGGTAGTATGGCCTGAGGGCTTGCACGTCGGGTACCACGTCACTCTTGGAGTACAGGTCGTACTTCCTGAAATACACAGTACACAAATTGTGACATCGTATCGTTCAATTTCATATCCTTATCTAACGTAGTTTTGAGTGCAGTTTCTATATTTATTTTGACATGAATTATAGGAAAATTGTATACTGGTTAAAATATTTTTGACGTAATGCAAACCTAAATTGGATCTTTGACTGAGAACTTCATTGAAACGCATTATCAGAGAAGAAATGGATAAAAATTCCGGGAGGTGGAGTGGCGAATGTAAGAATACTGTATTACAGAGCCAGTTGGGTGAGCGATTTCGCTCTAACTTGGCATTCGGGAGGACGTGGATTTAAATCCCGTCCGGTGTTCTACATGATTTTGGATTCCATGGGTTCCCTAAATCACTCAAGGATCCTTTAAGAAGCATTGATCGAAAATAAATAATAATACTGAATGAGGCAGCGGGAGGTGAAAAGATTTCACCCAAGCGCTGTTAGCATTGGTAAGTTTAAGTGATAGAACGCGTAGAATTTCTGGTATGTTGGATAAAAACTAGGTTGGATTGCTACAATGAGACTTGGAAAGAATTAGAAATCAGGTAAACGGCTAAATTAAATCTTCAGGTCTGATGCTCACGCTGTGACAGTCAGAGATGCATTGGTTGTCACAGCGGCAGAATCAGACCTGAAGACGACGGCTCGTCTTTCATCAATGTCATCCGGCAGCGAACCCATAAAGATTATATTTCAGTGGCACGCCGGGAAAGCCACATGTCAGGCATTTTCAGCGTTCGACAGTACCTTTGTAAGGTAAGTGGCTGATGTGACTATATCTACTTTAACAGAATCGCGCGCCGTAGTCCAAAGTTCTCTATCCACCTCTGAAAATTTTAAAATCAGTAATTTCCACAAACAAATTGTAAAGCAACAGATGACTTCCCTTCCGCCGTTTTAAAAGTAGCGCGACGTCGCGCATTGATACAGTTAGCCGAGACAAGTACTGTACATTAGTAATTACAAGGAAACCGAAGAGTGTAAATGATTCCAGGGAAGATGAGAACTGAGGACTGCAAGTAATGTTATGAGTGATTTTATGTTTCATTAACTTACGCTAATTTTCCTCTAAAGAACCTGCAGTCTTTGGATTTCGAAGTTCTGATAAAGACATAGAAATTAATTATTTGGTGATGGTCAATCCGTTATGGGTGTATCAGTGGGACTAGCAATAAACTTTCATTATTGTGTTTTATTTTAATTTGTCTGCTTACGTTACAGCAATATTCCCACCCCAGATCGTACTTTGTTCCACCCCTGGCGACCGCGGCAAATAACGAACTATATTACTTGGTTTCTCGTTGCTATGTCAACATAAACAGTATCTCTGACGAAGGCATGGCAGGCGAAAGCTCAGATTCTGAAATAAACAATGCGGCATACCCTCAAAATCTATTAATCATATATTACTTGGAACTGTGTTTAAAATTAATCAATTCTTTTAATTAAATCCGCCAATCAGGTAACAAGCTTAAAAGAATCTAGCTGCCCTCGTTTATACGCATTCCAACCCCTGTATTTGATACACATAATGTGGATCTCAAATTACCCCTCCATATTGAAGCAAAGGTGTGACTAAAGTATCGTATCTCAATTTCCTCACTTCTAAGGTATAATCCACATCATCATCACCACTAAATACGGGATTTTGAAACCCTTTCCTAGCACCTGCCCGATGTGTCCCGCCCAACTAAGTTTATTGTAAAATTTTATGGCTATCTGATCATCCAACAAAGAAAGCACTCAAGGAGATACGATTTAAGAGGGATAAAAACTAAAATTTCTAGAACTTTCACTGCAAAAGACAAACATTTAATGGATAGTAGCAGAAAGATATACTCACGTGAACTCTATGACCCAACTGAGGGTCTCCATGTCCTTCTCGTTACACAGATGCATGTAGTCGCCGCTAGAGTGCCACGGGAAGAACGAGTGGAAGCGGATGATGTTGTGCGCTAGTTCTGGCAGCATCGAGCCATTGTGTTTGAGGAACCGGTACATGTACTCGTCGTGTCCCCACGACATCATCACGTTGTCGAGTCCACAGTGGGGTCTGTACATTCCGTACCTGGTGCTGCGACAGAGAAGAAAACATAGTGCGTATCAAAGTAACGCCATCACAAAGGCTGAAATGTAGTATATGGTGGACAATCCTTTTCAGGGAAATATCCACAGTTTCAGCACAAATATTGTGGATGATCCACATTGGTTAAGCAACGATAGTTGCAGATTCATTATACTCGAAATGACATTTCATGTCCTTTTTAAGTTTGATCGATCCAGATTACCTCTCAAAATAGGCTGGCTAATCTAGTGGCTCAATTGGTAAAGTCACGTCGGTAGGGTAGGGAAGGGCCTCGGTTCGATACCTGGTCTTGGCTGGAGTTTTATCGGACCTTAAAAATAAGCTTCACATCTGGAAAAATCTTGCTTTGTTAATGTGAAAATGCTAAAACTCATGGTTCGGATTCTACGTTACGATATTATAGAGGTGCATTGCGCAGTCGAAACCAAAAGATATTATTGTATCTCTCTAAAAGTAAAAAGAAGGAATGTCTTTGGAAATACTCTTAAACGGTTATATGCACCGACATATTCTAAATTTTTTACGTTACTATTTTTTGTGGGGGTATGATTCCACTATGACATACGCGAAATAAAATTTCGTGTCCACCATGAGATAACACTTATACATGCGTAAAGCTAGATTAGCATCCTCGTGATTGATGAGAGATTGTACATCTTCTACCCAAAAGTAATTGGGTAACTGTGCACAATATTTGCTCGGTGGTTGTCACCTCGTTAGAATCTCCTCTTGCAGCTATAACAATAACGAACTTGTCTGGCATGATCTCTAAGAGCATTTGCAGGATATCCACTGGAATTCGTTGCCTTTCGTTTTTGCAACCATGAGCGATTGATTTTGGCCACTAGTGAAAAGCCCTTAGCTGGTGATTCAGTTTGTCCCAAAGATGTTCTACAGGATTGAAGTCGAGGTTCTGGGCGGTCTAATACACATGGCGTACCGATACGTTGTACCCCTTGAAACATGGCACCTAGTATTGACATCCTGCAAGTGACACGCGTCCCATCCGTAAAAAAGCCACAATGATAGTTGTATTTGATTGTTTAGAATGTTACAATAGGCCTCTGTGTTCATGCTACCACGGACAAACACCAGCCGTGAAACAGTTCCACGCCATCACTCTATCACCATAAAATTTCCTCGTTCGAACTACACATTCCAGTAGAAGACGTCACACTCATACATGTCCGAAATGTAATCCTCGACTCACCACTCCATTGAGCCGATTTCCACTGCTCCAGTGTCCAGTTGCGAAGTTCCAAACACCACCTGAGTCACCGATTTTTACTTCTTGTCTTGATGTGGGGCTTACGTGCAGCTGCTTTTTCAAAATATTCAAGTCAGTGGATCTCTGTATTCAATACTCCAACTGAAACGGATACTCCTGTTGCTGTATGAAACTCCTGTTGCTGCAAGAAACTCCTGTTTCTGCATGAAACTTCTGTCGGATGTCAGCCATGGGTTGCACCACATTTCTGACAATTTCACGTTCCAGTGCTCTGCGATGTCTGTCTGTCAAAATTGGAGGTCGCCAAGAACGTGCAATATTGGCACAATGCTCATCCATCTTCCACATACGTAGGGCTAATGAGACCGTTGATTTGGGCATATTGATCTTCACTGCAATCGTCCGTGTAGACATTCCACTGAGAGTAAGTCCGATAGCTCTGTGCCTCGTGCCATCACCTTGTCAACTGACTGAGTTTCCTATCTTCACTGGTGTCCAATTATTTTTGGAGGATAGTGTATAACGGAAGTGAATTGTGAGAGTTATTTATGGAAATACGAGCTCTGTTTTGATGAGAGCACCGCAGCATTGGTAATACCTCTTTCAAGGCTCTAATATTATAAAAGATTGTTAGCGTTTGATGTTTAGTATTATCCAAGTTTTTAGCAATTTTTCTGTATAGAGAGTTTGCTTCTTTTGTGATTGATATTGTTCAAAATGTACTTGAAATTTACATTTGCTATTGTTAATAGTGGGAAAATAAGTTAAAAAAAGTAGTTGCTTACTTGTAGAGAGGGTTCCAGCCGTCTGGGTTTCTCTTGAAGCTGGTGTCCCTGTAGACGATGGAGTCAGCCCAGAGACAGCCCACGGGGAAGGTGTCTCCAGTCACTGCCCACTGCGGTTCGTCGTAAAAAATCATAATCTGTAACATAACAAACAACACGACTCTGATTTCAGCGTTATAGAGACATCGATGACATGAAGTCTAGTGAGTTCGGTACTATGATGTGAACAAGATAACATGTGAAATACCTTTCCTTCACAAATTTTATTTTGGGTTCTTGCCGGAAGATATCAATTTATGCCTCTTTTCTTAGTGTTGAGGTACATACAATACTTAAACAATATCTGCTTGGTTCACAATCATAGCAGGCAATGTAAATATGTGTGTGAAATTTTATAAATCACAAGAGTACGAGCAAATAAAACACCCAGCACATATTTTGGATGATATTTTTTTTTTTTAAATCTCTTCCAGAATATAGTATTTCTTCTATATTTCCTTCTATTAGTTCTTTTGTGTTTTAAATTCAGTCTACATCATCGATAAAGCAGAAGTTACGGTTTTACACCCAGTGTAACGGGGCATCATTTGGGTTAATAGTTGAGTATTTAAATATTTTAGTTTTATAAGGCTACACAGTCGACGCTCAGAAATAGCCACGCGCGAACATGTTTATTCAATAAGCAATCTGCCGATCGACGGTTCAAACTTCAAAGTACAACACACATGTGGTGCCGAGAATGTACTCTAAACAGTCTACCAGCGAGCTGGATGGGTGACATATTGACAGTAAGCACACTTCAGTGCCTCGGGCTTTTTCATTCGCTTACACTAGCCTCGCCATCTCTGTTGTAATGAGCAGGGCCAATCAGTCATCCCACTGGTTAAGTAGTAAAGGACTACGAGATACCTCAGAATTGCTGTACATCATCGACTGTAATTGTGACACGGTTTTCTAGTGCAGTATTAAAAGAGGTTCCTACAATTGCTTCTTTGACTACAAATAACCCTTAGCTGTCCACTTCCCTCCTAACAAAGAATTCATCACGTTCACATTTATCTCAATAGTTAGGTGTCTGGTATAATTACAGAAGAGTTCAAGAAAGGAGAGATCAAGAAAGAAGACAGTACAAGTCTTGGGGCAATAAAAAGTATTAATTTATAACCACGTAACAATTAACCACTCCCATTACACCTGGACCAAACCTTCTGCAAGACATTTAGTACACAGGTACCAGAAGCTGCAAAGGGGGACGCCAGTTGTCGCCGATAATTATTATCGTCGGCAACTGGCGTTTATTGTATAGACGAAGCAAAAGAAAACATGTTTAAGACAGCCAGAAAATGTTCATTAGTGAGATAATATGGCTGCAGTAATGTGAACTATTGTTCTGTTTCCACACTTCTAAGTGCGAAGAGCTTACGTTTGCTCAGAGCAATAGGTGAAGTGAAGAGACTCTATGTAGCACCTTGCCCAGGTCGTGGATGAGTCCCGTGAGCTGCAGCCAGTCACATTCCGGATGGTCCTCTCGGATGCGTTCCGCCGTCTGGTAGGCGTGTACGATGTTGGGCACGTCGATGTCGGGATCACTATGGTCCAATACTGCATTCAGTCTTTCCAGAGTCTCCATTACTGGAGCCTTGAACTTGTCGAAGGCCATCCACTTCTCGTGTCTGCCTATAGGACACAACCAGAGGGCTATCTCAACAAACATGCCACATTTCTGTACAACTTCTCTAAACAGTTGTAGAGAAATAACAATATGAACCTCACTTCAGTCGATACAGCTCCAACTGAAGCAAAGCCAAGAAAAGTTATAAAAATTCAAGTCAGCTGAGACACCGGTGTGGCAACACATAGAAGTTTGAATAAAAAAATATTTTGTTACACAAAAATTTGAGCTATCCAATCCAACATATTGTAATTTGGTACGAGCCATGTGACAAAATTTAATGCAGTAATTAGTGAAGGTATAATTTCTGCTGCTCTCCCAGTCTGGCTGATATGTGGCTTAGTTGTGGCGGTATCGTTTACCTGAATATTGAGTTCAGCAATTTGTTTAGGCACATTAGTCAGTTGTTTTTGACCTAATGGTTGAGACAGTAACAAAAGTGGGGATCTTATAAACACTAAAATATGAGAGACATTTAGAAGTCAATTATTTTCATTTCACAGATCTTAGAAGATGATGTATTACAACGATAAAACCAAAAAAGAAATATTCAAATATCGTGTTCGCATTTGTCAACTAATTCTGTTGGTTTAAATGCAAGTCAGGAAACTACTTGATAGTTATTGCGGGATAATTCGTTGTGAGACTGTTATCAGTTATATAATCCGTTACGAAACAGCTGCCTGTTGTGTGATCAGCCATGTTGAAATCCAATAATCGTAATATTTTATCCGTTTCAATGCAGCATTGTGTTGAAATAATGATAAAAGTTTTTAATGGTTGCAGTCAAGTTACTAAATACTAATTAAATGGTAAAAGTATAGGGAGGAAGCAAGTAAAGAGTCATGTGGTCGTGATGACCCGGTGACACATTTTCATTGGTTTTAATCTGCCACCTTAACCTAACCCGGTAACCCAACCGGGTATAAGGAATCTACAGCTTAACATGGAATCCCAATCACGAAACTGTACTACCACACTTCGAATTACACAGAAAACTATGCCAGAGGTGAAGATCGGGTTAAGGGTGTTTTAAAACATAAGCTGAGACCGGGTTGAACGTAAGACCTTTCAAAAGTCAAAAACTTTCACCACTGAGCCACCAGATCAATAGGAGGAGAATAAGATTACGGTTTGCGGATTGTATGACAAAGAAGAAAAACTTTATAGACAGTTGAGGAATCTGAGGAGAGTGTCTTACTCTTGACGAATTCGACCGTCTGATGCGAGTGCATGTCCAGGTAGAGCAAGCGAATGCGCTCTTTGATGGGGTCGTTCACATCTATGGTGTAGTCCCTGAACTTCCAGAGAGGTTTCCCTGCGTGCAAAGCCTCAGGCCGCAGCAGATCCGAAGGATCGAGAAGCGGCAGCGGCAGCGGCTGCAACAACAAACCGACAAAATAATTGTAGACAGCTTCATGGATTACATCGTAATAGGTTATGGCGTGAGTCCTTAACCTTTCAGATTATAGCTTAGTGCAGAATAAAAGAAACAAATTCCAAAGCTGATAGCTTTCAAAGATGCCAGGGAATGAGTACTAACCTATTTCACTCCTAAAACTACAAGCATGGATTAACGCGAGTCAAACTGAATTGAATCTAAATAATAACGAAATATTAACAGATTTCTTGCAACTGAGAATGGAAAATCGTAAGAAATTTCAAGAAACACTTGAAAGAGGTGTCAAAAATAAGCTTTCAGTGGTCGCTGAGAATATGCAGGCAGAGAACGCATTCTTGGTGTCCAAGTGCTCCAACAGCAGAAAGAGTTTTCCTTATAGAGTACTTAATCTACCAGAAAATTGATGCATTGAAAATAAGGGACATTATATTGCAAACTGTAGAGTTTAAATGTTTATGCTGCTTAACATACAATAATTAAAATTTTATTGCTTCTCACATAATACTTGTGAACTTAAGAGCAAATTAACTGTTCAGGTAAACTTCAGAAATAGGATACATGGGCGCCGGCAGAATATACTTTAAGGGAGGTGCATCTGTATCTTTTTTTATATATAACTTATTAACTAAGTATACTGAATTTATTGATAAGGTATTGGACAAATTTGGACAACAACCTAGGCGCCTTAAGTTATTATTCAAACAGTGAATTTAATAATAAAATTTGTGTTTCTTAAACTTTTTCTGTGTATTTTCTTTCATAGTAGGGGGAGGGGGGGGGGTGTAACTGCACCCCCTTGCACCTCCCTCCCGGCGCCCATGATAGGATATGTCCCCTTTCTACAGTGACAAATCCGTTAGCTGACCCCCTTCATGTCCGTTCGTCCGATGTTTCAGCTGAGTATGTGTCGTCTACCTTGTATAAATAAAAAACGGCGTACGATGTAACGGATGTATTGACGGAAGAATAGTGTATCATATACCAAGATGACACAAAGAACAGAGGACAGGTAGGTGCTCTACTTTGGAAACTATTTCATGATCCACCGTAAATTCAACATTTCTCAACAAGAGACGCAACAGACCTTAGAACTCTCCTTGAAAGTCATCCTATCAAAAAGCGTGACTTGCAAGGTTATTACTACCAAAATAAACGCAGAAAATATGATATTATAGTTTTCTTATATCTATTACTAGCTTCTAGCCCGTCAAAAATGACGGTTTGAACGCCATATTCTGGCAGTTCCTTTTATTATTATTATTATTATTTTGCAGTTGGTTAATTATACGGGATTGTTATTAGATAATGCTAGTGGCCTTGATTTTATAATGTTCTACACAGCAATACGGTAGTAACTTCTACTGAATTAATGAGGGCGGATGTATAGAACCATTAAAATGAAAAATAAATTAGGAATCCAGAAACTTTTGCTATCCATGTAATATCAGTTTCATTCCTAGTCCAGGCACACTTCAGTACGATAGGTACGAACTACGTTCAGCCGCATTTATTAATACCTTCGGTAACTTGGCGCATATGAAAGCAGTTTAATTGGTTTGTAAAACTCATTTCATAGTGAATTACGCTGTAATAAAATGTGTCGGTGGGCTTTCTGGTCAACTTAACCACAACCCTCCATTAATATTGCTTTCGAAAATCATAACTTCTACTACTCTCAAATGCTGTAGTCAATCGCAAGACATATTGTTTTTAAGCAGTGATTCCGTTGTAATACAGCCTGTAGACTACCATTATTTTCAAGCAGAAATTAGGTTGTAATACATCCTGGACGGGCATAATACAGTTAAATGTACTACGGAAAATATTTCTAGAGGCTTCTTGCATTTTACCACAGCAATTCCTGGCAGAATCGCGATCTCCAGTAATACCGATTTATTTACATTATTTTACTTTAAATGACGGGAAGTATAATATCAAAAACGGATAACTGCCATTTATCTGAATGATATATTTCGTGATTCGTACATTTCGTGTAAACTTCCTTTGAATTTTTAATAAATTTCATCGTTTCTTATCTCCGGCCAAAAACAAAAAAAACCCGAAACTAATTGTAACTTTGTGACACATAATTGCCTCGAATTAATTTTTTTCCCTGCTCTCCGTATTTCTAATATCTCTGCTCACTGCTATTTTACGGCAATAATATCGTTGTTGTATTTCGAGTGTCATATCGCTTATACTGTAAATAGTCATATCCTTGACTGTTTAAATCTAATCAAAAGTTTATATTAAATCTCATTTAATAGTTAACACATGTATCAAAAACTAATGGTATCATATATAATGGTAGTAAGAATTTATTCTGGAAAAGCTTATAAGGAGAAACGAATTAGTCATTTTTAATGATATCTTTTGTTATATGAATACGTTACTCTGGTTGGATTATCAGAGTATTTGGTTAGGATTTTGCATAAATAAATTCATTTTACTTAAGATCACGTAGACTATAATTTAGAAAAAGGATAACTGTTATTTATTTGACCAATACATCATTACGTTTCTCCGAGTTTTAAATACACTTCACAGTTTCTTACCGTCTGCCGAAAAATCTTAGGTTATGGTTTAACCTAGGGCTTATAACCGACACAGATAAAATAGCGTAAGTATTGAATCCCTTCTCCTTACATGAATCTTGGCGTATAACTGATACAAATAATATAACATAAACATCGAACACCATTCTCCTTACACGAGTTTCTGCATCTAACTGTAGTAAATAAACAAAATGCGACATGGAGGAAGGAATGCAATATGGTGGCTGTTGATTGGCGAGTGACGGCTGTCACGTGACCGTTCTGTAGCCAATACGTGTAGCAGCTATAGACGACGCATGCAGACGCCACGTTAGCGTTTTATATAATAGGATTGTTTTACAATTTTTTGGGCCGAAGAATTTGAATGCAGTATGACAGGAACGGCAGGGGTGAATCCGATACAATGGAAAATGATTGCTCATATATTGCTGTACCAAATACATTGTGAAATATTTTTAATGGTCTGGAGATTTTGAACACATATTTCACCATTATTTGGTTACCAATTGTGCTTGTCCATTTGGAGACAACCAAGATGCATCAAGAGAATCCGAACTACCTTTACCAACAATTCCGTATACATTTATTGACTGATCATATAAATACGAATATACTTCACTTCAGAACTCCTCCCATTGTGACAGTCGAAAACCTAATCCAAAATCAGTTTAATATCACCCAGCACTGGAGAGGGAAATGCGAGAAATCGTCACCAGCGTACACCAGGGATCTTTAGTTCATCAGCCATTGATCATCACAGACTTGGGACTCGGTATGCAAGTGTAATGTGACTCCATGCTTGGAAACTGACTATGGAGCAGAACCCTGAATGATCCACTATAGAGTGCAAGTGTGTTCTTTAAGAGTGTACCTTGGTCAATTCACATATTTCCTGAATACGATTGACAGCAACATGTATTCACATATTTCCTGGATACGACTGACAGCAACATGTATTCACATATTTCCTGAATACGACTTACAGCACCATGTATTCACATATTTTCTGAATACGACTGACAGCACCATGTATTCACATATTTCCTGGATACGACTGACAGTACCATGTAATCACATATTTCCTGGATACGATTGACAGCACCATGTATTCTTTTTGTTAACTAGATATTTGCTTGTAATGTTGATTTTTTATCCTCTTATAACTATTTGCTGTTGTACAGCATGTTGTACTGTGATTTGTATTACCATTAACTAAGAATAATAATTATGATAAATACTGCTGTACCCCTGAGCGTGAAGGATTTGATGAAAACTGATTTCAACTCCACAAGCCGAAAGCACTTACTTTTTTATTTTTGTTTAAATGAAGAAGAAAGTATGATGTCTCCTACTGAATTTGAATGGTATCATCCAACGAGAGTTGCTGATAGCTGTTCATGGATCGCTTGAGAGAGGCACATATCTTTCGTGCCAGCTCTGATAACCACATTGATCATGCCACAGTCTCAAATCTTGGACAATACAGATCAGATTCGCTGTTCTCCAACCCAGGGTTTCTTTACCTGAAGACCGACGAAAGCAAATGGGTTGAACTGCACGTAGAAAATGAAAGCTGTGGTGCAACATCAGTTTCAGCAGCAACCCTCAGACTTCTTCGTGGCTGGAATCGAGAGAGTAAAATGTTTCAGCACTTGCCTTGATCTGTGACAGTACTACTTCTAGAACCATGCACCACTGAAGCGAATGTAAAATGTGTGTATATCTGCCATATTAAAGAACACCGTTACCCACCTGAGTTCTGTAAACCTTCTGCGGGAAGATTATGTAGTGTGATTAATGTTAAGAAGTAACTGAGTTTTATTTTAAATTAAAAGTAATTACATATAGGCTAGAACAAACAGGAATATATAACTAATTATTGTAACTTAAAACAATGTTTATTTTTATATAGAAAACCAATACTACTGCTTGAAAAATTAACTGAATAGTTATTGTATTCTACCCCTCCAAATGAGTATCAAACTGCGCCAATATCTGTATCGAAATAAAGCATTAGTGGGAAATTTTACTCAAAGCATAAAGGGCTGTTGTAGATAATATTATTACGTATGTATTAAAGATGATTGGAAAATACCTTGAAAAGTTATTTAAATCGATTCTGGATAGTTGCTGCCAACGAGAGGACTGGAAAAGTGCGACAGTAGTACCGGTCCATAATGAGGAGGTGTGACAAACAGGGTCGAAAATTACAGGTTAATCAGTTTGACATCAGTGGTAGATAAATTAATGGAGAGGTTTATATGCAGCCACATTAGAAAAACGCAAGTGGTTTTTAAATCGACAACGTGACAGGAATACTCATGCGAATCTCAGTTAGTAGGCCATATGCAAGATGTGTAGGATGAAATGAGCAAGGGGCCCAAATTTGCTTTTGACAGAGTGAGCCATAAAATAGTGCTAAATAAGGTAAAAAGTACTGAATAAGTTATTTGCTGGGTAGCAAATTTCATAAAAGGTAGAAAATAAAAAGTTAGGGTAGGAAATGCAGTAGCAATAGAAGTAAAAGTGAGTATGGATGTGCCATAGGGTAGCGTATTGGGAACATTACTAATAATTACTCTAATGAATGATTGTATTCACGGTTTACCATCAAAAGTTAGGTTGTTTGCAGATGATATAGCGGTATATAATAGGATCAAAGCAGCAGAAGACTGAACAGCTGCAGGGTGATCTGGACAGGATATTTAGTTGGGTAGGTCAACATGGGATGAAGGTAAATGCAAAGAAGAGTCAGCGTAATAGGTACACAAACAAAAACTAAAGACTGATTGATTACAAGGTAGGGAAGCAATTGCTTGTTGAATATTTCAAAAGTAAATACCTTGGCATAACATTTGGCAACAAACTCAACTTGTCACGACACATTGTCAGGAAGTAGAAAAATATTTCAATTTCCTTAACTTGGTGGAGAGGGTGATGAGAGGATGTACCAGAGAAGTAAGGGAATAGGGTTACAAAAGGTTGGTCAGACCATTGGTTGAATATGGTGGTGTAGTATGGAATACAGGAGTTTGAAGGGGTGCAGAGAAGGGCTGCTAGATTTGTTTCTAGAAATTACCGCACAACACAATCATTAACTTATTTGATAAAAGAGCTGAAATGGGATTCACTGGAAGACATGAGGAGGTCGAAGAGAGTCATGGAATTGCACAAGGCGTCTATTGGTGATGAGGCGTGGAAAGATAATGATGAAAGAATTAAGTGAGATTCAGGGTAAAAGATTACCACGACCACAAACTGGCACTCGATTTTTCAAGCACTAGGTTATAGGAAGATTTTCTTTCTTAGGCAAAGAGGCAGGGATTGGAATAAATTGCTAAAAGAAATGATGAATAATTTACCAAAACAGCTAATAGAAATTTGTAGAGGGCGAAAGTAGGCGGGTAACGGAAAGGGTCAAAATGGGTGTGTAGGGAAATTACCACCGGAGCGTACGCTCCATCGCAATTAAATTAAATTTCCAAAATGAGCGAATTCTCTAATCTGTCCAGTTAACTTCAGTACTCTTCTGTACAACCGGTTTTTAAAGCCTGAGCTGTGCTTCCGTATTGCGCTGTGCTCCATAAACACAATTTCAAAAAGCACAGAGTCCTATGTCGGTGTTTGGTACTGACAGATTTCTTTGCATAAAGAAGGAGCATTTTGTTTTTGCAATTTTGGTTTTGAGATATTTATCGGTTGGTCCATCAGTTTGTAATTTTACTTCCGAAATAACAAAACTCCTGTTACTAGATCTTATTCTATTTCCGTATTTAATCATCTGTTTTTGTTTGGATTTCTGCTGAATTCATCAGTTTCGTCTTTTTTTGGCTCATATTTTGCTCTATCGCATATTTTAAATACTTGTGCAACCTCTACAAATCATTTTGTGGGAAGTACGAAGAAGTACTATTTTTATCGAAATTCCAACATGCGTATCAAAAATGACGTTGTAAAGTGAGGCTTCATGCTAGTTTTTTTCGGTTATGAGATTATCGAAACTCTGCGAAATAACATTCACAAACCATCTAGCTTAAAACTCATTTCGAGGAGAATGTCACTTGTTTTTAGTGATGTACTCTGTGAAGATGCAATATTGGAGCCACAATGAAAATAGTTCCACCCCTATATCTTGTTAGTTATCATACTCTTACATGTTTGTGTTATTCGAACATTGATTTGATCGTGTAAATATTTTTTTCTTTACTTAGTATTCACTCAGTTCAATTCATACGTATATTAGGCTACATTGATCTACCAAGAGAATAAGAGAAAAATTAGAGATTTCTTTTTACAATTGCATTAAACAATAATATAAGCGGTGTTATATTCGTTTTAACTGACAAAAACGGAAAATTTTTATAAGAAAATAAGTGTTCCTCTGTTCCTGGTTACGATGATTAGTTAAGATTAAGCCTTATTCAAAAAGAATCCCAGGCGCTAAAGTTTTATTGAAATTTTGTGAGTATAATACCAGCAAGTGTTTATTGAGTGACTGTATACAGCAATATTTTGTTTTTATAAAGGTAGAGTTTTGCTAAATCTGCTATTTGGAGTATTATTTACACCAAATTTCATAATTTTTAATACCCAAGCTAATAAAGTATTTGTGCATGCGATTTCCCCATTTATGGTTTGTGCTGTTAATTTACTAACGAACTATCAAAGGATGTTGGATAGGTAGAGGCCAACTAAAAGGATGTTGGATAGGGTCAAAAAACAGAGGAGCGGCCCTCTTTTATTCATTTTCATTTGTTCGTTTCATTTCCTTCTGTATTTAGATTGTACATAAGAGTTTTAAACATTTTCATGCACGTCATTTGACTCTACCACCGTCTGATATTTAATACATAAATGTGGAAGTGGTTCTACTTAGATTAATTCATGCGTCTTTTTAGTAATTTGCTAATTTACACAAAACCTAATAACATCATAAGCGAGAAACAATTTGAAACTGGAAACAGAGTAGTAATATTGATTCGTGAATCATAACTGACGTTCGCTATCTACAATCAAGAAACTGTGAAGGCAGAGGGTGCCTTGGGACATAACTATGCTGAACAATTTACTGCAATCATTCAAACATTCAAAGCATTTAAAGTAAAAATTCGTGAAATGCAGAAGTATGTTTGAAACTGACCACATACATCGCTGTTAATTAGTAATTAAAATAAACCCAATTCAGAACCGTATTCTATAGTAATGAACCGTGAAATTTGAATGGGTGCAGTAAAGAGTCAAAATTGGCTTCAGCTTCCTTTGTGCTCATTGTTTCAAGTTGGATTAACGAAACTGTAAATATACTGAAACCGTATAAAAGGTTCTAGGCAGATCACTTTGATGCGGCGTTTGGAAGTCAGTCTTCAACCTCATCTTCATCTTCGTCGCAGGATGTAGTCAGAGACCGATTTCGAAAGCTGTCATCAGATTGACGCGTTCCCCGGTGACAGGCCCGAGAACTTCTTATAAAGTTGTCACACCGGTAAAGCCTCCATTCTTTCAGACGTAAACTGGTTTTCAAGTGCGATTCACGAAGTTCCAAGGCAGTCCACGAAAGAGCAGACTTGAAAGAATTTGTACTTGTATTGTTTTGTTTTCGTCATAGAGCGGTCTGAATACTCACCAGGATTGTGGTCGTCATGCTGGCGCTGGTCCAGACGTGTCTGAGCGATTCTGCTGCTGTTATATACAGCGGGTGCTGTCCTTATCGACCGGGTCTAGCGGGTCAACAGATCTCCGGACGTCTGAGAAATTGCCAGTAAACATGTACTGAAGTGCTCCCGCGCGTTCATTGACCAGCTATCAGCTTGCGTAATACATCAACTCTGGATGAAATTACTCCGTTGATGTTCCAGAAAGACAAAATATGAAATACCTTGGACTGGATACGATCGTATTTTAAGGAACTTCATGCTCCCTTCACATAAACATAGCTTTATTAAGTCTCTCCATTTTCTTCTCATCATCCAAAGTTATCCTCTCTCTGTTTCCTCTGTTGTCGATCTTTCTCCTAACACCATACTTCCATAGGTCAACCACTATTGATCTTGGGTGATTTCCTAAAACTTATCTATATCTCTTCAACCTGTTTTCGGCCTGGTTAGCTCCGTGTTCTTGACGCGATTGGACCAAAGTATAATACTCTATCTCTCGTTTAGCAATTAGAATTTCGTCCCTCATTTACACATTATTTTTTCTTTCTCATTTTTTCCCCGATATAATTTTTAGATTTCTCATTTTCTGAGTATACTGAGTGGTCTGGGAATGTATAACAGGCCCAAGTTCAATTCCCGGGCCCAAAAGGGAGTTTTCTGCAATTGGGCGAATGCTGGGACGGTACACAAACTCCCCCTCATAAGCTAAACTTTACTAAAAAAATGCACTTATCAAATAGGACATACACAGTTCACAAATAGATGACGACTTTGCGATTGCGCCAGTAGAATTGGGCTCAGGGAAGACGAAATTCTACCACTATGCAAAAGAAAAAGTACCTCGGTATATTAGAGCGCATCTGCTCTGCGTTTGTTATTAAATGTATCTATTCGTTATAATACTAGCCGTTCTGGATTCATTTTTGCCATACAACAGATGTTTAGTAATTTGTTTTAAATTTCCCCTGAGGTAAAGATGCAAATGCTACAATGTTTGCAGCATTTTATATCTCTTGACGGGCACGAGACGGACTTATCCTTCAGTTTTGTGTTGTTTCTTTTCGTCCTTCTTTCGTTATCGTGTTGTCTTCACTTGCCGTCGACTCAGTTATCTGAGAGGTTAGCAGATTGTCTGAGGGTAGTATTCAAGGCAATTTTGTTTGTCTCGTTCCTTTAAGCTGGTCACTTAAGTACAAGAAACACATTTGCTCAGCACTCTTCTCCATCTTAAAAATGAATTCTCTGACTCCCAGACAACTTAGTAATTCGTAATAAAACATACAGTGACCGAATACATTTTTGTGTCGATAGATCAGTTAATTTAGGCAATTTAGAAATCAAATAAATAGGAAATGAAGAAAAGCAAAAAAAAAAAAATGGCCACAAGAAAAGTGAGAAGAAGTAGAAAAGGAAATGGTCGTAGGTAAAGTAGATGTTGAATATAGAAAGATCAAACAGAAATTTGGAGAAATGAAGAAAAGAGGTGTCAACATTAAAGCTGGAGATGGGAAACCTCTTTTAAGCTCATACGATAGAGCTAACCGATGGAAGGAATGCATTGAGAAACTGTATGGTGGGGACGACTTGAACAATAGTGTAATGGAAAAGGAAGGCGATATCGACATTGATGACTTAGGAGATCCTGTTTTGAGGACAGAATTTAATAAAGCTCTGAATGACTTGAAACCAAAAAAGGCAGTTGGAATTGATGAGATCCATGCAGAACTTCTTAAATCCCTAGGTGAAGAAGGAATAGAAAGATTGTTCAAGCTGATATCAAAAAGTTATGAAACAGAATAAATTCCAACTGATTTTAATAAAAATATTATCTTCACACTTCCAAAGAAAGTAGAAGCCGACAAATGTGAGAATTATCGCACCATTAGTCTAATATCACATGCTTCAAAATTATTGGCCAGAATAATATACAGAAGGATGGTAATGGTATTAGAAGAGATAGTAGGTGAAGATCAGTTTCGGTTTAGGAAAAATCGCGGTACAAGGGAAGCAATTCTGTCCTTAAGATTAATACTTGAAGGGCGGATCGAGAAAAACAAAGATACTTTTATGGCATTTGTTGATTTAGAAAAATCTTTTGATAATGTTAGGTGGGACAAGATGTTAAAATTTTTAAAGAAGTTAGATCTAAAGTATTGAGATAGAAGAATACTCTACAAACTATATAAGAATCAAGTGGCTATAATAAAAGTAGAGAATCACGAGAGACATCCATCAGCTAAAAAGGGTGTGAGACAAGGTTGTAGTCTATCCCCGTCAATAAAGAAAGTAAAAGAAAAATTTCCATGTGGCATAAGTGTTCAGGGAGAAAAAATCAGTATGCTACGATTTGCTGATGACATTGTCTTAATAGCAGAAAGGGCTGAGGATATTGAGAAGTTACTGAATGGCATGAACAACATACTGAAGGAAGATTTTGGATTGAATATAAATCAAAGCAAGACAAAAGTGATGAAATGTAGCAGAAATGATACCATTACTAGTAGGTTAAATATAAAAATAGGTTCGGATGCAATACGAGAAGTAAGTGAATTCACTTACTTGGGAAACAAAATTACAACCGATGGCCGAAGCAGGAATGACGTTAAGAGCAGAATAGCACAAGCAAAATGTGCCTTCATGAAAAAGAGAAACCTTTTAGTTTCAAATATTGATCTAGGAATTAGAAAAATAATAATTTTAAAACTCTTTGTGTGGACCACAGCACTTTATGATAGCGAAACATGGACTTTGGGTTTTCCGGAAAGAAAGAAAATTGAAGCATTTGAAATGAGGTGCTACAGAAGAATGCTGAAAATTACGTGAACAGACAAAGTAAGAAATGAACGAGTTTTGGAAATGATGGGTGAGGAAAGAAGTTTGTGGAAGAAGCTTTCAGAAAGAAGAGACGGGCTGGTAGGTCATATTTTGAGACATGCTGGATTAGTTAATTTGCTGGTGGAGGGTGGAAGGTAAGAACTGTAGAGGAAGACAGAGATTGGAATATGTGAAGCAGATAATTGAGGACGTGGGTTGTAAGGGGTATGTAGAGATGAAGAGGTTAGCACAGGATAGGAAGGGATGGAGGATTGTATCAAACCAGTCGAAAGACTGATGACAGCAAAAAATCAGTTATTCAACCCTAAAACCGAGCATGGTGGGTGAGTGGTTAACGCTCTAGCCTCGCATTCGGGAGGACGCCGTCCGGGCATCAAGGTTTGGATTTTCTATGGTTTCCCCAAATCACTCCAGGCGAATGCCGGGATGCTTCCATCATAAGGCCAGGGCGAAATTCCTTCCCGTTCCTTGTCCCCAATCCCATCCCGCTTCTAATGACCTCAACGTCGACGAGGCGTAAAGACATAAGAAAAAAAAATCAACCCTAAAACATTATTTACTTTGAATATAACGTCGTTTCTCCCCCGAAATTAACCCAAGCGAATGACGAGATGTTTCTTTCAAAAGACCTTGGCAAGATTCCTTCCCAATTCTACTCCCCCTCTTCACTCGGTTCTAATGACCAGGTCAACGAACCGTAAAGACCAAATCAAAATTAAAAAAGAATCAATGGAAACAATCTCTTCTAGTGAACTTGTTGTTCACTTTAAATCCTTGATTAGGCTCTGTTCTCTAACAGTTAAACAAACAAATCACGTTCGCCAGGTTAATATTGTGCTTTTCCTGTTTAATAGCGCAATTTACGTCACCACTTACCGTAATCATTAAGCTTTCTCCTTGGGAGCCCCGTCTGAACATGAGGACAGGCAAAGGCTGTCTCTAACTTGAGCTGATAGTAGCAACTGACCATCGACCAAAGAGCGCGCTGCATAACTATCTAAAAAAAATACGCAATCACAGCGATTCGACCAGCTGTAGAAAACAAGAACCATTTACCGTTAAAACAGGAAAGGGGTTGATTCATGTAATATTTGAAATTTAGAATTGTAAATATTTTACACATAAAAAGTAAACAAAAAATCATCAATTTATTTATAAAGGTTAATGATACGCTAATGCAACTGAATTTTATTTTATTTTTTGTATCGTACGCGTTTCACTCCATTTTCGGGGCATCTGTGTGATATTGTGAACATTTTGTCAGTTACATTTCATTTAAAAACAACAAAAATGCAGTTGAAATTAATTTTACTTATGTATAATTTTTATTTCAAGGTCTCAGCATCAGGCTTTGCTGTTTCGTATAGTTTCAAAAAAGGCATCATTGTGAAATCTTCGCCAGATACACAAGACTACACTACACAGTCAAAAGTAACTGACAAAACGTTGAAAATATCACACAGATGTCGCTGAAGATGCTCTGAAAATGGAGTGATATGCGAACGACACAAAAAAATAAAAGTCAGTTGCACTGGCGTATCATTAACCTTTATAAATAAATTGATTAACTTGCAATTGAGGAAATGGCCCACAATATCCAGTTGTTTGAAAAATTTCGTCATTGAAGTGTGAGTTACTACATCAAGCTGAGGATTCCGTACCCACATTGGGTGTTAAAATGAATTTTCTAAAAATTATTGTTCCAAATATTTACTCTCCGACTCATGAAATACTGTTCAGAATGATATATGTGATCTTCCGTTGAAAAGTATTAACAACTAGCCCCAAAGCCCGCGAAAACCTTAAATTAATTTAATTTAATTGCGATGGAGTGCATACCACAGTGCCAATTTTCCTACACACCCATTTCCACCCTTCCCTGTACCTACCTGCTTTTGCCCTCTACAAATTTCAAATTAAAATTGTTTCAACATTTTTTTGGTAAATTATTCAACAATTCTCTCAGTAACCCCCTTACCTTCGAAAGAAAATCTTCCTACACCCTTGTGCCTGAAATTGAATGCCAGCTTGTGATCATGGTCATCTTTTCCCTTCCATGTATTACTTTTAATTCTTAGACCAATATCTTTCCATGCCTCATCACCAATATACGCCTTGTACACTCCCAAGACATTCTTCACCCTCCTCCTGTCTTCCAATGAATCTCATTCTAGCTTTTTTTTTATCATATCGGTTACTGATTGTCTTCTACAGTAATCTACAGAGACAAATCTAGGAACCCTTCTTTGTACCCCCTCCAACTCCTTCCTGTATTTGATACCAAAAATGTGGGTCCCTTATTACACCACCATATTCAGAAAAAAATCTGACCTAAGTTTTGTACCCCAATTCTTCACTTCTCTCACACATCCCCTCATCACTCTCTCCAGTAAGTGAAGGATTTTGAAACCTTTTACTACTGCCTGTCCCATGTTTCCTGCCCAGTTGAGCATATTATATTTACATTTCAAGTCCTCAACAAGCAATTCTTTCCCCACCTTGTAGTCATAATCAAACTTTAGTTTCTTATCAGTGTATCTAATAAGATTTGTATTTATCTTCATCCCATGTTTACCAACCAAGCTAGATATCCTATCCAGATCAACCTGTCGCTGTTCACAGTCCTCTATTATTTAGATCATTTTATATAGCATTACGTCATCTGCAAACAATCTAACTTCTGATAATAAACTTTCAACACAATCATTCATTAGAATAATGAATGGCAATGGTCCCAATATACTACCCTGTGGCACTCCCATTTTTATTTCCACTTCTTTTGATACTGCACTTCCTACCCTAACTTTTGTTTTCTACCTTTTAAATATTTTTTTTCTTATGGCTTTACGCCTCGTTGGCATCGAGTGCAGAGGGGGCAAGGCAAACCCATATGTGCAAACTGTGGGGGAAACCGTGTGGCTTCCTGGAGGGGATGTCCCACTGCCAAACAAGCACTGGCCCGACTGCGAGGACGCGTAGCGACCCACCGCCAGCAAAACCAATCTATGGACAACCCAAAGCCTCCTTCACATGCGGCTGAAACTTCAGACTGGCCAGTTCGCCTGGTCACTCAAAAAAACAAGGAAAATACACGCACGCTCAAGAAGGAAGGGGTGTCGCAGCGATTTAGAAACCTTAGCTGATTTAAGAGGACGTATTAAGAATGTAATGCGCGAGGCCTTTAACGATTTTCACTCCAACTCTCTCTCTAAGAGTCTCACAGAAAACCCAAAGAAATTTTGGTCGTATGTACGAAAAGTTAATTGTACCAACAGCAATATTCCAGCACTAATTCGTGAAGGTTCCGAGGTTAATGAAAGCCGCGATAAAGCTAACGTACTAAATACTGTATTCAAAAATTCATTTACAAATGAACATAAGGATAGTATTCCCGTTTTCCCACGCCGTGGCCAGTCGGTGATGGAATCATTACGAATAGATACTGCAGGTATCGTTAAGCAATTAGAGCTCCTGAAGTGGGGGAAAGCACCTGGCCCCGATGGAATTCCAGTAAGAGTATTTTCAGAGTATGCTGCAGAAATCGGGCCATTTCTGTCTGATATATTCAGTAAATCATTAGAAGAGCGAAAAGTACCTTCAGACTGGAAAATCGCGCAAGTAACTCCGATTTTCAAAAAAGGTGATCGAAGTGATCCTGGGAACTATCGTCCCATATCTATAACATCTGTTTGTAGTAGAGTTATGGAGCATATTATATGCTCGAACATTATTAATTTTCTAGATTATAATAATTTGCTTACAACAAATCAACATGGATTTCGGAAGAAAAGATCATGTGAAACACAGCTGGCCCTATTTACACACGACGTAATGAAAGTTATCGATACAGGTTAACAAGTAGATGCAATTCTTTTAGATTTCCAGAAAGCCTTTGACTCTGTGCCACACAACCGCCTTTTAGCGAAGCTTCGAGCGTACGGTATATCGGATCAGCTTTGTGAATGGATAAAGGATTTTCTAACTGGTCGGTCGCAGTATGTTGTCGTTGAAGGAGAAAGTTCTTCTAATCTAGATGTTACATCGGGTGTACCTCAAGGAAGTGTAATAGGACCACTTCTTTTCTTAATTTTTATAAACGATCTCGGAGACAAAGTGAAAAGCCTTTTTAGATTGTTTGCTGATGATGCGGTTATTTATAGGGAAGTAAGAACTTTGGCCGATTGCTTATAAATTAAGCGCGATCTGGATGTTATTTTGGCTTGGTGCGCTGAGTGGCAACTTACTCTAAACTGTAAAAAGTGTAAGACAATGAGCATAACTAACAAAAGAATCCGATTGTTCAGAAATACGAGTTAAACAATACAGTTATTGATATGGTCGATTCTATTAAATATTTGGGAGTAATAGTACAAAGAAACATGAAATGGGACATACACATTAATTCTTTAGTAGGTAGAGCAAATTCTAGGCTGCGATTCATAGGTAGAATCTTGAAAAATTGTAATGAACAAACAAAGGAGATAGCGTACAAATCTCTTGTGCGTCCACATTTGGATTATTGTTGTGCCATTTGGGACCCGTTTCGTAAGGGATTGATCGAAAGTATAGAGAAAGTACAGAGAAGAGCCGCTCGATTCGTGACCGCTTGCTACAGTCCTTATGAAAGCGTCACAGAACTGATTAGTAGATTAGGTTGGGAGTCTCTGGTAGATAGACGACACACGTTTCGTTTAAACTTATTGGAAAACATGCGTACTCCAACTTTCACTCATGAGTGTAGTGAAATACTTCTTCCACCAACCTATTTGAGTCGGAAGGACAGGAAAGATAAAATTAGAGAAATAAGGTGCCGGACTGATTCTTATATGAATTCTTTTTTCCCTCGTACCATTAGGGATTGGAATGCACAGCAAAGAGATTAGCTTTGGTGCTGAGCACCCTCTGCCACGCACAGTTTTGTGAATTGCAGAGTATATATGTAGATGTAGATGTAGATGTCACCAGACAACAGCTGACAGCGGTACCACCAGTCAACCATGGCCGCAACCTCCGGCCAAAAATCTGGAGTCAAGCAACGCCAACAGGATACGTCAGGAAGACCATCCCAGCGTCACCCAGCTGCTCCAGAAGATGCTGACGCAGATGGCCACCATCATGGCCCACCTGGAAAGCCTCCCTCAGAAGATCGTCGAAGCAATCACAAATTCAACCGAAAATAAGACACCCAACCGTGAACAGGCGTAGACATGCAAATAGTATCACGTTCTGTTCATGGAACGCTAATGGAGTCTTCATACAGCAGGGAGAACTAGACGAAGGCATAGACATATGCCTCATTTGCGAGACACACCTTAAACCGCAGATCAGGCTGTCGGCGAGGAACTTCAGGGTGTACCGGTACGACCGCCCTACAGCCGGAGGAGGAACGGCCATCTTGATACGCTCTACGTTGCCACACTACCAGATCCAGATGCCGGTGATGACCTCCATCGAAGCCACGGGAGTTATCGTAGAGACATCTGATGGGCCCGTCAACGTGATCTCAGTTTATCATCCATCACATAGATGAAGCGGACCTGGAGGCTCTCCTCTCAGTCCCTGGGAAATTACTTATCGCAGGAGATCTGAACTCAGAGCATCAGATGTGGAACAGCACAGCCACCAATATTAGTGGGCGCAGGCTGCTACGAGTGGCAAACCGATACGACTGTGTTGTGTTCGCACCAGACGTGCCAACACACACCCCAAAAAACCATCGCCACCTCGGAGACGTGTTGGAGGTTGCTATCGTAAGGAACATTCAAGGGCTCTTGGAAGCCAGAGTGGTAAACCGCCTATCATTAGACCACAAGCCAGTGATTATAGAAGCACCAGATGTAGAAGCAGAACCAAACACTGCAAAAGGAAAAAATTATCAAAAGCCAGATTGGCAGCAATTCAAAATAAACCTGGCAGAACAGCTACACGGGGAAGAGGCTGACGAAGATGTTGATGTCGATCTTGAGAAAATCACGCACCACATCAAAACAGCAGCCGACTCTGCAACACGGAGTAGTGCGCAGCAGAAGAGCCTTTCGGCTGACATCCTGGAGATGATTGCAATTAAGAACAGGGCAGCCCGTCTCTGGCAAGAAACCAGGAGTCTCGAGGACAGATGACACCTAAATCTCCTGATCCACGAGATCAAAGTCAGGATTACCGAAACCAACAGTGGGCAGACAAGTTGTCAACGTTGCAAGTCGAAGATGGCACGGCTTGGAAGCAGACCAAGCAACTCACTGTACGTCGCAGCCGAATACCACCCCTGAAAGGAGCGAATAGTCTTGTCTGTAAGCCAACAGACAAAGTCAACACGCTGGCGGATGCACTTGAGGGGAACTTTAGACCCGTCGCGGACCCAATAGACAGACGCCACTGCCAGAGAGTCAGGCAACACCTCCGTCGGTACCTTCGAGACAACGGCGAAGAAGAAGAGAGTGAAATCGACCCATTCACTGTCGAAGACCTACGGGAAGAGATCTCGAAGTTTCCCCCGGACAAGGCACCGGGACACGACGGCATCACGAACAGGGTACTGAAGAATCTGCCGGCAGGTGCCATCGTGAGGCTGGTACAATTATTCAACAAGATCGCGGGGACCAAAGTGTACCCATCAGCATGGAAAAGAGCGGTGATCATCCCGATTCCTAGGCCTGGCAAAAACGCAGCTGACCCGCAGAACTATAGACCAATCAGCCTCCTATCTAATCTCAGCAAACTGTTTGAGAGGCTGTTGCTCAAGCAACTGCAGGTGCACATCCGCGACGGAGGCATGATACCAGCAGAGCAGCACTGTTTCCGACCTGGCCATTCAACCACGCACCAACTGCTGAGGGTCGTCGAGGAAGCAACCACAGCGTTCAACGTAGGAGAGCACTGCGGCGTGGTCCTCCTCGACGTGGCGAAGGCCTTTGACTCCGTGTGGCACCGAGGGCTACTCTACAAAATGGCCACACTTGGAGTTCCGGGACCATATCTCCTGTTATTGAATAGCTACCTCCAGCAAAAAAACTTTCATGGTGAAAATAGGCGATGCGAAATCAACAACAAGACCCATTCACGCCGGGGAACCTCAAGGCAGTGTGCTGGGTCCAGTGCTCTACACGCTGTACACATCGGATATTCCGATGGGGCAAAAAACCAAGATGGCATTATACGCCGACGACACAGCGATCTTCACTACGTCCCGGTGCCGGATCCTCGTGGGACGCCGCCTCCGAGCAGTGCTGAAAGACGTCGAGGAGTGGGCCACCAAGTGGAGAATTAAGATCAACGCATCGAAGAGCCAGGCCATCATGTTGACGTGGAGGCGTAAGCTACCACGACCGATGCTGAGGCTCTTCGGGGAGATAATTCCCCTGGTGGCCACGGAAAAGTATCTTGGGGTGACCCTAGATACGAAACTAACATGGAAGCCGCACTTCGAAGACGTCAGACGCTGAGTTCTTCAACGACTGGGGCAACTTTATCCAGTGTTAAATTACAGTAGCACATTACCACCCAGAAGCGGCCTCCAATTATATCAAGCACTGGTGCGCCCGATTTTGGAATATGCATCCCCTGTATGGGTATATGCCGCATAAACGCATATTGAGAAGCTACAGGGAATGCAAAACAAGGCGCTGAAGAGAGCACTCCACGTGCCAATGAGATTCCCGACAGACATCCTCCACGAGACAGCGGAGATCCCGAGACTTCGGGATAGGTATAAAAAAATTGCAAGACATTTTTACCAAAAAACTGAGGAGAGCGACAACCACCTTATTCGCTCTCTAGCATAAGGGTCCACATAGAAGACCACTCCAGCTGCTGGCAGAAGAAAACTAGTGAGAAAATCACAAATACAGTGCGAAACTGATGCAATTACACTGTTGAATTAAATTAAATACAAAAAAAAAAAAAATATAAATAAAAAAAAAAGGCTCAACAGAAATGAAAAATATAAAAGTAAAACAAGCACTCACACGGAAACAGCAAATAAAAGAAGGCAATGCCAAGACGGCAAGTACTTCTGACAAGAATCCCTTTACCTAAGGGCTAAGGCAGATTGATAGAGCCTCTACGTTGGCATCGAGGTCATTAGATTTGCGAAAGGACTGGGGACAAGGAACAGGAAGGAATTTGGCCATGACCTTTTCAAGAAAACATCTCATCATTCGCCTGTAGTGATTTGGGGAAACCATGGAAAACACAAATCTGGATGCCCGGACAGGGATTTGAACTGGCGTCCTCCTGAATGAAAGGCTAGAGTGTTATTGCTCACTCTCCACACTCGGTGCCTTTTTTTTAAAAAAATATTTTACTTAGAAGTAAACTTTCTCATCAACTCTAATAGTTTTTACTTTATTTACCACCATTTCATGGCTCATTCAGTCAGGCCTTTGGACTTTCTAGTGCTACACTATCAATTTGGCCTCCCTTGTCCATTTCATCCGAAATATCTTGCATATATCCTACTAACTGAGATTCGCATGAATATCCTTGCCTAAAGCCATGTTGCCGACTTGTAAACCACTTACGCTCCTCACATATATTTCTGATGTGGCTGCATATCAATCTCTCCATTAATTTACCTACCACTGATGTCAAACTAATTGGCCTATAATTTTCAACTCTATTTCTGGGAGCTGTAGGAGACTGCCTAGCAGAATTCATAATGTTCTCCTGTCGATAAAGGGCTATGGCCTCAGAATAACTATATCACGTGTGTTCATGCCACACAACCATCATCTAAGGTAAGTTGTGGTTCATTTTCATATCCTAATTTGTAATTCATTTTCGCTACTTAGTACCTATTATTTCATGGTTACCAAAGTTACATGTGTGTGTGGAAAATGTTCTGGAGACTATAGTCAGATGTAACATGCAAATTCAACGATTTAATAAAACATGGTAAATGCTTTTAGGTACTCCTTATTTATAAAACATTTGAACTCCCATCAATAAACCAAGAGGAATGTTGGTTAAAATATAACTCACCTAGCAACCATGTTAAATCTTCAATCAAATAATCAAACAGGTAGAATCAATCTTTGTTGTTTTTCTGAAAAGAGTTATTATCATGTGTGATTTCGTGGATGAAGGAAGAACTTAGAAATCTAATGGTGAGTTTCGATGTTATACCCCAATACACGCAGGTTTCCTCGCTGTTAGAACTTTCAACACGGCGCCAAGGATCTATCGATTCATTCCACTATTGATGATACCAATATGCCAGTATGGTTTGTGGTTCAGAATCCATGTTCAACTGTAGGTTCAGCCATGACAGTGGCAGAATGTGCTCAAAATCAAAACTCTGTCACTTGGCGGCCTAACTACCTTTGGGAATCTCTCAGCCATTGGTGCTATACCATGCTCTCATGGCTATCATCTTCGACTGCAGAGGACAGTATTATGAACAAGTGGGTGGGATGACAATGCGTTTACCAATATCACCGATTGTTGTCTCATAATTGAAAGTATTAAATACTGTCATGCTTTAGCCGAAATGTTTCTTTAGATATGTTGACGATACCATTATGGGAGAAGCAACCTAACAAATACTTATCTCATTCCAAACTTGTGAAATCTGTAGCGGTATTGGTAGCATCTTAGTCAGCCACCATTTTTTCTTTGCTAAATATCACAGGGGTTATTTTTCCGAAGGGTAAAACCTTTCACCATCTGCTCTGTCTCCTTTCGAATGTTTCATTTACCTATAAAAAAAATTAATTTCGTGTGGCCGTAATGACTTGGTGACAGGGGTTTCTATTGGCTGCGCATTCCGCCCTACCTATATCCGATGGACATATGTTAATGAGGAAACACCTCAATGAATGGAATACATCACTACCCACTCCAGTGATCTCCCTTGGTTTTTACTGACTCTAATGCATGTGCAGAAGCAAGCTTGCATAAAGAGTTGGGAGAGTTCCATATTGAAACAACTTTGATCAATTCCTCACACATCTGAAAGGTGTCCATCAGAATATTCAAATCATCATGAAGGTGGAAGAGGATAGATGACTTCCTTTATTGGATATTTTAGTGAAAAAATATGCCAGTGGTACCTCAAAACACACAGTTTATCATAGACCCACCCATACTAATCTATAAATAAACACAACCAGTTGTCATCATCCATTCAATGCAAAAAAAAATAATAGGTCTACTGAATGCTGTTAACAGCACACCACATAGGCCATAAGGAACAAAGAGCACAATAACCCAAATCATCTTGCCTTTCTTTTCTCATGGATGCTGTAAGTTAGAAAATAGAGGTAAAATTGAGCACATGTTGTGTGAAGACCATATTTAGATCTCCCATAAAGAAGCAAACCATTGTTGGAAGAATTGAGGATGATCTTGTACTGCATATACGTAATTCATCACGTACGGTGTGAATGTGGCTGGGCTTGTGTCAGACAGGCATAGCAATGTATTTCTCAGCATTTTGTGGAGCATGTGAGAAATATTTGTCTGGGGCAGGCAGATGAATCAGCGAAACAGGCATCAAGATCAAGCATATTTTTAAATTGGGGAAAGCAATTCAGCCTGGGTCAAAGACCTCTGAGACACAGGCTTCTAATTCGCCATGGCTTGGACCTGGTGGTAAAAATATCAAAGAAAAAAGCATAGAGGCAGCCATATTCAAGATTGAATATGACGTCACCAGCCACGGTAGCAAGTGCAGGTTCGCCAGATATAGACATATTACTCATGATGGAAGGTGACTAGCTGCTCCTTCCCCTGCCACCACCACATGTAACTGTGGCCTCCATGTCAGCTAGGCAAAACTTCATTAATTTTAAAATATCTAGCCTCACTTAACTTTACTCTTTGGAACTATAATTATAAATTAATCTGTTACACATTAAATTAACATTGTGCTTTTATATTTTTGTTTTTAAATTAATTCTTGTAGTTAAATATGGCAAGTAATCAGCCTGTCATCATTACACATCTCACAGTAAATCACATTAGTTTGCAAAATAATTTATTTATTGCCGTAACAGTCAAACAATTACATAGTTCTTGCATGTATTTAAGATACCTAATAATAATAGTTTTTCATATTGAGTCTTAAAAAACTTCGTAAATCAACCAACCACTTTTGCATTTGAAAGAGAGATCAATTTACTTCTTGAAGAGCTGCATACATAGCAAGCAACCAAGCAGGGTCTTCCTGCTGCACTTGGTATATATATATATATATATATATATATATATATATATATATATATATAAAAAATCATTCAATTGTTTTAAAATCCCATACAGGCAGATATTAGTATTATCCTCCTTTTCCTATTACATGCTTCCTTCGCTACGGCAATGCGAGTTTTTATCTCTTGATGGCATTTCAAATCTTCGGTGATCGTACTCCCAAGATATCTGAACGATCTTACTTGCCTTATATCAGCTCTTCCTTACATAATATTTATTTTTTCCCTTCCTTTTCTAATTACCACACTCTTTTCTAATCACCAATCTCTTGGCAAACTTATTCTAGATGTTTCAGCATTCTGTTTAGAGTTTATTCGCTTTCTACCAACAGTACCCTGATGCATCTAGAAATTTCTATGGCTATATCAGGAAACTGAGGGGAAGGGAGGATGTAGAGACACTTATAGATAAGGATGGAGAAGAAGTTACTGACGATTTGAAAAAGGCAGAGATTTTAAGTAACTGGTTCAGAGAAAGCATTAGGGACAATGAATCAGAAACAGGAGGGTCTAATTCGGAGAACGAGCTTAACAACACAATTAGAAATGACGATAGTAAAAAATTTGATATCCATCCTGAGGAAATCATGAAGGAAATAAGAAAGCTGAAAAAACATAAAGGGGCTGGTGAAGATAATATTACTACAGATATCTTAAAGATAACCGGATGTGACATTGTACCTTATCTTGAAATATTATTTAAATCGAGTCTAGATACTTGCTGCTTACCACAGGACTGGAAAAGTGCAATAGTAGTACCGGTACATAAGGGAGGGGTGAGAAATAGAGTTGAGAATTACAGGCCAATCAGTTTGACATCAGTGGTAGGTAAATTAATGGAAAGATTGATATGCAACCACATCAGAAATATATGTGAGGAACGTAATTGGTTTTCAAGCAGGCAACATGGTTTCAGGCAAGGATATTCATGCGAATCTCAGTTGGTGGGATATATGCAAGATATTTCAGATGAAATGGACAAGGGAGGCCAAATTGATAGTGTAGCACTAGATCTGTCTAAGGCGTTTGACAGAGTAAGCCATAAAATGGTAGTAAATAAGGTAAAAACCATTGGAGTGGATAAGAAAGTCATTTGCTGGGTAGAAGAATTTTTAAAAGGTAGAAAACAGAAAGTTAGGGTAGGAAATGTAGTATCAAAAGAAGTGGAAGTAAAAATGGGTGTGCCACAGGGTAGTGTATTGGGACCATTGCTATTCATTATTCTAATGAATAATTGTGTTGATTGTTTACTATCTGAAATTAGATTGTTTGCAGATGACATAATGCTGTATAAAAGAATCAAAACGATAGAGGATTGTAAACAGTTGCAGGGTGATCTGGATAGGATATCTAATTGGGTTGGTAAACATGGAATGAAGATAAATGCAAAGAAGAGTCAGCTTATTAGATACACAAATAAAAAACAAAAGGTTAATTATGAATATAAGGTGGGGAAAGAATTGCTTGCTGAAGACTTGAAATGCAAATATCTTGGAATTACTTTTGATAACAAACTTAACTGGGCAGGACACATAGGACAGGTGGTAGGAAAAGGTTTCAAAGTTCTGCACTTGTTGGAGAGAGTTATGAGGGGATGTACGAGAGAAGTCAAGGAATTGGGTTACAAAACTTTGGTCAGACCATTGCTCGAATATGGTAGTGTAGTATGGGACCCTCATTTTACGTATCAAATACAGGAGTTGGAGAGGGTGCAAAGAAGGGCTGCTAGATTTGTTTCTGGAAATTATCGCAGAATGCAATCAGTGACGGATATGATAAAGGAGCTGGAATGGGATTCATTGCAAGACAGGAGGAGGATGAGGAGGGTCATGGGAGTGTACAGGGCATATACTGGTGATGAGGCATGGAAAGATATTGCAATAGGTATGAAAAGTAGTGCATGGAAGGGAAAAGATGACCATGACCACAAGCTGGCACTCGATTTCAGGCACAAGGGTGTGGGAAGATTCTCTTTTTTAGGTAAGGGTGTCAGGGATTGGAATGAGTTACCAAGAGAAATGATGAATAATTTACCGAAAACTTTGAAGGAATTTAAAGATAAAATTTGTAGAGGGCAAATGTAGGTGGGTGCAGGATAGGGGGAAGATGGGTGTGTAGGGAAATTGCCACCGGAGCCTGTGCTCCATTGCAATTAAATTAAATTAAATTAAATTAAATTAAATATCATCAGCAAATCGTATGCACTCTATTCTCTTGTCACCAATACTCACTCCTCTTTTTTCATTTAAAGCCTTTTCCAATCATTTCTTCCAGGTATAAATTGAACAATAATGGGGAAAGGCAACAACCTTGTCTTACGCCTCTCCCAATGCTACTTTCTTCCGACACCTCGTTTCCGATCTTTATTCGTACTTTCTGTTGTTCTGTATCAACCTTCTCTCCCTACAATCTACGCCTTTCCTCTTCAAGATATCCATCAGCTTCTTCCATTGCACCCTATCAAAAGCTTTTTCCAAGTCAATAAAGACGGCATAGATATCTCTTCTTTCTCAATATATCTTTCCCCTACGATTCTTAACAGGCCGATAGCATCTCTTGTTCCTTTTCCTTTCCTAAATCCAAACTGTTCTTCTCCGATCCATCTATCTAACTTTCCATATAGTCTTCTGTTCAGCACTCTCAACAACTACTCCAAAAACCTCTGTATATTTCCCTGCTGTATCACATTTATTTGCAGCCGTTTTTATCAGCCTTTCTTGTATTTTTTGTTTATCTTTCTTTATATGATGTTGTCGTCGAGCTTCATTTTGAGCAGTTGTGTACTTTCTCCTCCCATCCATCAACTGGAAAATTCCCTCTGTGGTTCAAGGTTTGTGGGCTTAACCCTAACATTTTTTCCATAAGCTTTGATTTTCTCCCTACTCAGTGATTCTTCCATCATTATTCGACTGAATTTCTTTCACGGTTATTTCTTACGCCGGCATTTACAGAATCTCAAAATTTTTTTCTTGTGAGGTTGTTTTACTTTCTTCATTTTATGCCTATGTTGTGAATGCTGCTTCCTTATTTCCTTGAATTTCTGGATTTGATTGCTATCAGATTGTGGTCAGAATTTAAATCAGGGCAGGCTATGTATTACACTATAATACTAGGCCTTTGAATCATCGTTTACCATGATATAATCTAGCTTTTGTATGTTTGTATCTCCAAGACTTTTCCAAGTGTGTGTTCTCTCTGGATGATTCTAAGACCGAAATTCCGTATAACATAATCTTTTAGTCGTTCGCCTACTACCGCATTTCAGCTTCCACGATTATTAGATTTTCCTCCCATTTGACACACTGAATAAGATTTAATTTACTTAAAACTACAATGGAGTGCACGCTTCGGTGGCAATTTCCCTACACTCCCATTTTCCCCCTTTCCTGCACCCACCTACATTTGCCCTCAACAAATTTCAACTTTAAATTCTTTCAACGTTTTTAGTAAATTATTCATAATTTCTCTTGGTAACTTATTCCAATCCCTGACTCCCTTACCTAAAAAATATAATCTTCCTACCAACACGTTTGAAATCGAGTGCCAGCTTGTGGTCATGGTCATCTTTTCCTTTCGATGCATTACTTTCAATTCTCACGTCAATATCTTTCCATGCTACATCACCAATATACGCTTTGTACACTCCCATGACCCTCTACACCCACCTCCTGTCTTCCAATGAATCCCATTCCAGCTCTTTTATCATATCTGTAACTGATTACTAAAGACCGGATGATATGCATTTGCATGTTTGCATATCCATTTGCATATTAAACCTATTTTCACCGGTTATTGCATATTTTACCTAAAACCAAGTGAGGATGCATATATTTTCGCTATATTTACAATATTTTTCGGTAGTTTACGTAGTTGATACATAAAATTTTACGTTGTAGCCGGCAAAACCTACTAGCAGCACAGCTCTTAGTCTACGACGACTCTGGAGAACTACGACCCATGTTTGGGAATGTAAGTAAACTGATTTAATCAACAAAGAAAGCGTTTCTTAAGGCACGCTCTCGTAATAATGCCTTTAAAAAAAATTGCCAAATGTTCCTTTACCTCCGGAGCCAGAGTTAACTCTATGGGTTAAGTGGGTTGAAGCTTTACTGTTTTACAGTGGACATTTCGAGGCCATTAAAGGTGTAGTAAACGACTATGATAGTGGAAAGGCTGTGACAATTTGTAAGTACAAGGAAGCATTTAACAATTCTACTATTAAAACTATAGCTGTGATTAGCACTCATTTTTCCTACATACCTACAAGTATAAAAAAAGTTTGAAACTCAAGGTTTGAAGTTGACTGAATCTATTCAGTTAATGAATAAAATCCGCATTGCCAGAGGTATTCCCGTGTAAAATTAAAGTGAAGATTGAAAATATTTTGAACAATAACCCAGGTTTTGAACCTTTGTGTCAAATTGATAGTTTTAGTTATGCAACAGATGAACTTTTTTGAGAAACAATGACTGCTAACACAGCACCCAATTTCAAATACTGCCCAGTTACATCAGTGAATGTGGAACAATCCATATCCAATTACAAAAATATTTTGCGAGATCGAAGAAACAATCTTACTATTCAATATTTGGAACAGTACACGATTGTTTACGTTTACAAAAATTAAAAAAAATTGTTAACTATCGAATTTATAAATATGTTATTCAAATACTTGCTTACTAATTGCATGCTGATTTTGAAATAAAAAATCTAAAAATTACTATTTTTATATTATATAATATTGCATATTTTGACAGTTTTTGACACTTTTCCTGCATATTTAAAACATTTTTCATGCATATTTCTAGCTTTTTGTGTTGCATATAATCCGGTCTCTACTGATTACGTTCTGCGATAATTTCCAGAAACAAATCTAGAAGCCCTTTTTTGCACCCTCACCAACTCCTGTGTTTGATACTCAAAATGTGGATCCCATACTAAACAACCATATTCTAGCAATGGTCTGACCAAAGTTTTGTAACCCAATTCACTTACTTCTCTCATACATCCTCCCATCACTCTTTCCAATATGTGCAGAATTTTGAAACCTTCCCCAACCACCTGTCCAATGTGTCCTGCCCAGTTAAGCTTGCTATCAAATGTAATGCCAAGATATTTACATTTCAAGTCTTCAGCAAGCATTTCTTTCCCCACCTTATGATCATAATCAACCTTTAGTTTTTTATTTGTATATCTAATAAGCTGACTCTTCTTTGCATTTATTTTCATCCCAAGTTTACCAACCCAACTAGATATCCTGTCAGATCACCCTGCAGCTGTTTACAGTCCTCTACCGTTTTGATCCTTTTATATAGCATTATGTCATCCACAATCTAATTTCTAATAGTAAACCATCAACACAATGTTGAACCCCCCCCCCTTTAGCGAACCAGGGGCAAAACATGACATTTATGCACGACTAATCTGTGTCGGATTTCCATATGAATGTGAATGGAAACATTATTTTATTGCAGCTGGTATTAAATTGGAGAGATGTATAATGAATTCGATACACCACCGTATAATACTTACTAGGTTTGTCACAAATAATATGCCAACTCTGCCAAGTTAGATCGTTTCACTACAGTCTTGCAAACTAGTATTTTTTTTTTTTTCGGCTTGATATTCCAGACATTGGCATCATTAAATACAAACTGCGCAGAAAATACGTTGAATGTTGAAGAATGTGTCCTTGCTAGGACAAGCGATTGCAACACGCTGGTAACATATCAGTCCCTAGCAAGGTCAGCAGCTCTGCCATTATGGCACTAAGGGCATCTCGCCAGCTCTAAATAAACCCTTTGAGTAATCTGCTTGCTGATTTTGACAAACTCTCGATAATAACAGTGGCGTGGCTAGGTCAACAAGGGCCCCGGTGCAAAAAATTTATTATGGGCGTCAGGCCAGATGGGCGACCTTTTTATTTTGCTTGGTGTTGCTGGTAAGGGCCCCCTGAGTTGAGGATGGGGCCCATGAGTTGCGCTTAGGGGCCCCCTGAGCAGTGGTTGGGGCCCCCCTGAGCAGTGAGAGGGCCCTTAGTGAGGGGCTCCCTGTGTCTCTGAGGCCCCCTTAGACGACTGTAGAGCTAAAAAAAAAAAAAAGTCGCCAGTTTGCCATGAAGGCTCATGGGCCACTGAACTGCGCTCTTGGGGCCCAGAGGTATGCTTGGGGGCCCCCAGAGCGTAGGGGCCCCGGTGCACTGCACCGCCTAGCCCCATAGTAGCTACGCCCCTGGATAATAAACCAGTTTAAACAGTTCCTGAAACCTTGGCCCTAAATGGAAATTCTAGTTTTGTCTTGGGGCCTCAAACAATGGCAAGAAGTAGCGCAAAACAACAAGAGTTGATATTCAAACAGACGACTCAAAACATACTCAAGGTGTTCAATTATACAACAATACATGTGACCTCATTATTTCCCTGTTTCTTTTAATATATATATTAATTGCAATCAGACCAGTCTGTTAGTTCAGGACACTGCAGCGCCGTTTCGATGTTTGCAATCCGAAATGATGTTGGTTCGAGTCCAATGTGATGAAAGAAATTTCCAGCGTTAATTCTCGGCAGGCAGACAAGGACAGTTACACGATTCATGATATCCAGATTGAGTACGATAGTCTTGGTGTTAAACCTAGTGTTGTAAAAAAAAAAAACTGTTTTTTTTCTGACTTAAAAAAAAATGAAAAAAAAACTATGGAAAAAAACCACTTTTTTTCTGACTTGAAAAAAAAAACTATGAAAAAACACTTTTTTTCTGGGACACGTTTTTTTTCATAACTACTAAATCTCAAATTTGTAAGGCATTAATATGATTGTTTTAGAGTTTATACTAAGTACTTATCTTAATTTTTAAATCTACTATAATTTTTTTCTGGTTCTGTAGAGAAAGAAAATATTGGCAACATTGACTAAATTTTTCTTTTACGGACCGGGGATTTCCCGAAGAGGCTAGGTTGCACGAGAAAGAATCCCCGTTCCCCGTTGTTTGAATTGTTACTCGCTATTATGGGTGCCAACTTGGGGGTTTTCCCCCTAAATTTAGGGGGTATACACGCGTGACGGGATTTTTTTAGGGGCTTTAGAATTTTAGGGAAATTTTTAGGGGTATTTTTTTTATACTATATGATTTCTTGTATTTATTTGTTGAGCATTTATAAAGCGACGTCAAATCCTCGTACCGATCCTCGTTACTAACAATTCGGGCTTCTCTATAACTGAATATATTTTTCTGATCACAGAATAAAATATTTGTTTTGAAAAAAAAAGCATAGCTCAGTGTTTAATGTTTACCAGAGACATAATTGTTTCGGTCCCCTATGGAAATATTTTGGTTGTTGCGGCAACCACCAATGTGCAACAATGTAGCCGTTATTGATTAGTTATTTCTGGTCGAATTAACTGTGTTGTTATATATATGCTGTAGTTTGTCGACAAATAATTTGTTAATCATCACTGAGACCATGAATGCTAACAGAGATCCTCAAAAAATTCAAGGACTCAGCGGAATTCGATGGCTCGCCCGCTTTCAAGCAATTAACACTATTAGAGCAATGGGACGAACTGAAGTTGCTCTTTTCAATTGCCAAGACTGAAGACAAATGTTACATGGCAGAACAGCTTCACGACATCATTAGGAGACTACCATTCTAAGCTTTTTTGATTTTTCTGAAAAACTAATTGAAAAGTGTGATACAATTAAAAATACTTTTTCAATGTGACAATGTTGAACCCACTATTATTTGAAGATTTATTTTTAATGTACAAAAACCTGCTAAAACGTTTGTACCTTCACAATTGGAGAAATTGTTGGATTGTGAACTCGTGGAATTCAATTTCCAAGAACATATATAATGCATGCAACATCAATGTATTTCGGCTATGATTTTCAAAATATATCACAAGAAATTGAAGCAAATGACTTATTAGATGTCAGAGAAAGATATAAAAACTTTTTATGTTGTCTAATAGAACAGAAAAACGGCTTCCAGACAATTTAGCAATATTGAAAATGGTTGCTGATTTGCACCTGATGATTGGTACATCTCAAGTCAAACCTGACATAAAACAATAATAAATTACATTTAGCGGACTCATATTTATGGCAACAAAAATGACATTGAGTACGATTGGTACCATTTGAATAATAAAACATGGTCTAATACTTCCACTTCAGCATTTTTATTCAGAAGTCTACGATGATTGTGATGCAGCTGGCTGGAAACGTTTTGAAAACGTCTCAAAATTTGGCCTAGCATTAATTACAGTTCCAATTTCGAACGCGAATGTTGAACGAGCCTTTTCAATCTATAATATTGTTAATAATGAGTTGAGTAATAGTTTATCTATTGAAATGCTACAAAGTGTGATGATGGTCCGATTCACATTGCAACGAAACGGTGAATCTTGCATAGCATTAATTTTAATCCTTCTACTAAAATGTTAAGTCTAAATGAATGATCTCAAAAACTCTGTACAATCAGAAACGAAATCATGTTAGAAATATTGAATAATTTATAAATAAAAATATTATTAATAAAAATTAGTATTTACTTTTTTAGGGGTGTTTCCACTAATTTTGGTGATTTTAGGGGTTCTAGCTTAAGTTTTAGGGGTGAAAAAATTTTGAGTTGGCAACCCTGCCGCTATTTGAACTAGCGCTGCCAGCCCTACAAATTTATCTGTAGACCTACGGATCTTTTCAAAAAAATAGGAATTATAAATTACTCTACAGTTTTTTGCCTCTTTTTATTACTTGTGTTTTCCTTATTATATTCGTATACTTGTAAAACTCTCAGCGTATAGTGATACTGAGTTACTAAATTGTCAGTAATTATGAATCGTTTCCTTACAACCGTTGGCGTAAACCAACGTTTGAAGAAGGGAAAAAAGGTCCTATTTTGTATAATAATAAATTTAAATTCAAACTTAAAAGGCCGTAATACAGAATTATTGGCACAGTCTTTATGCACAGTGTGTACTTTGCTCACAATTTAAAATTGCAATCTCAAAATCTTTTGCGTACAATACACGAACAACCAGTAACAGAAAATGTAACTATTTCTGAAGTTGTGGATCTAGAGGAGGCAGAAGAAGAAACAGAAAATTCTGACACCGACCGAACTAGTGTTGCTAGTGCTGATACTAGTAAATGTGGTACTGGCAGAGGATGAATAAAATTATGTTACCTATATAGATAAATTTATGAAGTACATTATATGATTCAGTAAGATTTAAAACACACATGTAAAATGTAAGTTCTGTAAATAAAACTGTAATTTATCAAATGTATTATTTTCTGAAAAAAAAACAAATTTAGAAAAAAAAACAAGGGTGCTAAGTTTTTTTTTCAAGTTTTTTTTCACAAACCTGAATTTTTTTTTCAGTTTGCAACACTAGTTAAACCCCTAGTCTCTACGCAGTACGTATGGACTGAGAGCATACAACACTGTTGATGGTGCTTCGTCCGTTGCATGGGGACGTTTTGGCAAATTGTAATGCAAATAAAAAGTAAATTACATGTGGATATTTTCGTCTGTTTTCTCCGAGTGCTTGTTGATAACACCAGCGTAACCGAAAAACTGAGCGTGGTGGGTGAGTGATAATGCTCTGGCCCCGTGTTCGGGAGGACACGGGGTCGAATCTCCATACAGTCATTCCCAAACCACTCCAGAAGAATGCGGGGATGGTTGATTCAAAAGGCCATGACCGAATACCTTCTCGTTACTTGCTCCAAGTTCCTTTCCGCCTCTAATGACATCGATGTCGACGAGGCGTAAGTTAGAGAGTGAGAGAGAAAGAAATCGAAACTCGTGTGGAAACGCGATGATTGTGCAAAGCCTGTTCTGCCTGATTTTATGGTGATGTCATTAACAACGTATCCCTACCTCCGGGGATACAGGTAACTAAATTTTCTAGGCCCAAGAATCGGTTAACGTTAGTTGTAACATCATTATTCTGTCACTTAATTGTTTTAATCTCACTTTATGTGAGGGAAATAGGTCCAACTGCCTCTTTAAACTCGCTAAAGTAGCTGCTCCATTAACATTTCACTCTCTGGCTTATAGAATGCTTTTCTCTATTTAGTTTCTAGTGGCTGTTCACTGGCACTATTTTATTACCAAATTTTTTCACATGTGACAAAGTTATCACAATGTAATTTTATAGGATTACATTTCTCGGATGTAACCTTCTGGGTTTTTAGTGCGATTGTTTCCCAAAACGTTAAACATATACATTTTTCAATAATTTTTAATTTATTCATCTTTAGGAACCTTTTCCAAATTCTAAGGTAACAGTCTGACCTGAATCATTAGTCGCTCTGTTTCTCTGTTATTAGTTAATAGAACATAGTTAGTGGTTGTTTCCGAAGCCGTTCTGTTGGCAGCATCTCTTCACTGTGACCAAGGTGCACTGCGTTTAAAAGATGCAATGATTTGCTTGGACAAGGTCGTTACATTCGTGTCGAGCCCTCGCTTCTCTTTACGAGTATGAGTGTATGAGTAAGAAATTTTAAACGGTCATAGAAACAATCGCATTAAAAACTGAAAGGGTATCCTTGGCATATGTAATACGCGTACAACACAACGTTTTGATGTCCTGATGCTCAGTCATCATATCTCAGGAAAAAGTATTGTAGTTTTACTTAAATAAAGCGAAGTTAGTTAAAATAGGGCGGCCGCGTAACTCTTGTGGCAGAGCGTCTGAATGTGACCCGGATGATTGGGGATCGATGTCCGCGAAGCTGAAGATTTTTCCTCGAAGCTGAACGTCCGGAACAGCTCCCCAGGCCCACTCAGCCCACTATCCTATGAGTACTGTGGAGAAATCTCCGTGGGAAAGTAAAGAATAGGAGGAGGATTGGCGCTGATCCCGTCATATCCCATGTCGAAGGCTTCAAAAGAGTGTATTAGAACGTATTTGAGGCATAATTACCACACCCTCATAGTAGCAAGAGGCACCGTTGAAGAGAGGTGGCATCGATTCATATGTATAGTCAGGGAAGGTATGGACTTGCACGTATACCGAAACGGACAATCAGGGAAGGGAATGATCCCCCATGGTATACACGGAATGTTAAAAGGTTACTCAAAAAAGCAAAGAAAGATACATGCACGATCAAAAAGGACGATGCATCGGACTGATTTAGATAAGTTAGAGGAGATAAGGGGACATGTTAGGAATGCGATGCTTAAGGCATTTAATGACTTTCGTTGCAATACTCTCTCTAAGAGCCTCACCGATAACCTTTAAAAATTTTGGTCGTATGTAAAAAAATTTAGTTGTAGTGGAAACACTAAGCCAGTTCTAATAAAAGACGGACGGGAAGTTGACGACAGCCGCGACAGGGCTACCGTACTTAATACCGAATTCAAAAATTCATTCGCGCCCGAAAACATGGAAAACATCCCCACTTTACCACATCGCGTGGAATTAAAGATGGATCCGATAGAGATTGATAGCTTAGGTATTGTAAAGCAATTAAAGCTCCTGAAGTGGGGTAAAGCGCCGGGTCCCGATGGTATACCAGTAAGAGTATTTTCTGAATACGCAGAGGAAATTGAACCATTTCTGTCAGATATATTCCGTAAATCTTTAGAAGAGAGAAAAGTACATTCTAGCTGGAAAATAGCCCAGGTAATTCCCGTTTTTAAGAAAGGAGATCGGAGTGATCCTAGGAACTATCGACCCATATCTCTAACATCTGTCTGCAGTAGAATTCTGGAGCATGTTAAATGTTCTAACATTATGAAGTTTCTAGATGAAAACGAGTTACTTACACCGTGTCAACACGGATTTCGGAAGAAGAGATCGTGTGAAACACAATTGGCCCTCTTTTCACATGACGTTTATGAAAGGTTCACAAGTTGATGCAATTTTCTTGGATTTTCAGAAAGCTTTTGATTCTGTACCACACAACCGACTTTTAGCGAAGATTCGAGAATACGGTATACCGTATCAGATTTGCGAATGGATACGTGATTTTCTAACTGGTCGATTTCAGTATGTCGTTGTTGAAAGGGAAGCCTCTCCTAAGGTAGATGAAACTTCGGGGGTTCCTCAAGGAAGTGTAATAGGACCACTTCTTTTCTTAATATTTATAAACGATCTCGGTGACCAAGTCAGATCCTGGTTGCAATTGTTTGCCGACGATGCAGTTATCTATATGGAAATAAGGTGCTCCGACGATTGCTTAGAATTTCAGCGCGATTTGGATGCTATTTCCCATCGGTGCCGTAAATGGCAGCTTACACTTAATTGCAAAAAGTGCTAGGCAATGCGAATAAGTAATAAAAAGAATCAGTTTGCTCATGAGTATAAAATAAACAATTCAGCTGTTGACACCGTTAATTTCCTGTATCTGGGGGTAATAATACAAAGCAACAAGAAATGGGACTTGCACATAACTTCCAGCGTAGGCAAAGCTAGTTCTAAATTGCGATTCATAGGTCGTATTTTAAGGAACTGTAATGCTCATACAAAGCAGATAGCGTATAAAACATTAGTGCGTCCGCATCTGGATTACTGTTGTGGAGTTTTGGATCCGTATCGCAAGGCCTGATCGACTCAGTGGAGAGGGTGCAGAGGAGAGCCGCTCGATTCGTGACTGGTTACTGCAGCCCTTAAGAATGCGTCACAGAATTGATACTTAGATTGGGCTGGGATAGTTTGGAAGACAGACGACATAGTTTGCGTTTGAATTTATTGGAGAATATGCGAAAATTTTTAAATTACGAGTGCAATGAAATACTTTTTCCGCCAACCTATTTAGGTCGCAATGACCGGAGGGATAAGATTCGAGAAATAAGGTGCCGTACTGATGCTTTTATGTATTCCTTCTTTCCTCGTGCTATTCGGGATTGGAATGCGCGGGTTTAGGATTGGTGCTTAGCACCCTCTGCCACCCATAATGTTTGTTATTTGCAGAGTATGGATGTAGATTTAGATGAAATTTGTAATGGAAATAGGGAGCTCTACCTCCGCCAATCCTACGGGAAGCTATAAGAACCGTAGGAAACCCGTGACCTTTACCTTCAATGAAAATACTCTAAAAATCATAGAACACAAATATATAATTTCTTTTCCACAATTAACATTTTCATTGATTTTAGTTTTGCTCCCTCGTCACCACTACTCCGATCGTAACGGTCAATACCATCATTCATTTGTGACCGCGGGTACCTGAACAAAATGTTCAATAAAATGTTTCTATTTTTATGAGCAAGGGCAATAACGCGAAACATTGTATTTTTTATGTTTTTGGAGTCTTTTTTATCGATACTGTATTCACCTCTTAAAATCTGGTGACTGGTGAGTGATGGGTATATTTTATCTTCCGTTTCCATATATATCGCTTCATCTTGGAATTTTAGCTGTAAATTTTAGTAGAAAGTTCACAATCCGTTAATTTTAAAGACTTTTTCTTCTTGCAAATGTCAACGACCTAGAAATTTCTAATCGCTTCAGTTCTCATAAAGGTTCCAGTGACTGAAGTTGTTTGCGTCGCCCTTGTAAAGGGTAATCAGGCTGGGTCGTGACTCGTGACTCTGTTACGTAAATTCGGCTACTAAATGTGCACATTTAAAGCTGCAGAGGTAGTTCATACACTGGCGTAGTAGCCACGTCTCGGCTATATGGCAGTTAAAAGTTCTGACCAGCATCTCGTCACACAATACGTTCCGGCAATACTGTTTACAATTTTCCGTAATTTTACGAAATAAGTTGGGGTAGTGAAGACATTTTTCAGTACCATACACTATCGCCGATTTACTTCTTCGCACTTTGGAGTCAGCTATTAGCATTGGCAATGACAATATAATACCGCCATCATTTTTCTCACTACACTTAAATGATATCATCAAGAATATCAACTCATCGATAGAAATATTTCGAGTGATATGGATTAGAAGTATCTGTGAAAGACTGAAGGTATTACGGCGAGCAAGGTTGTAATATGTCCATAACGTTGAGCAAACTGTACTTAGAAAAAATTATTGATCAATCGATTAGTCAAGGTTTGTCCGCAAGCTACCATTGCTACAGACTGTTTGATAGCTTTTTGAATATCTATACTAATATCATAAATGCGAAAATAACTCTGTCCCTCTGTCTTTTTGTTACGTTTCTTTGGCTAAACGACTAATCCGATCATGATGAAATTTGACTAGGAGATCCTATTTGGCATTAGGATGGACATAGCATACTTTTTTCTGTATAAATAATACATATTGTCATATAGTTTTGAAAAATTATTGAACGGCGATAGACAGACGCATAGGATGTGTAAGTCTCTGTAATATTTTCCCGCCAGCGGTCTGGTAGCTCAGTGGTTAATGCGCTTGCTTACTGATCTTTAGAGCTGTAAAACAAAGATTTTTAAGAATTGTTTTTGATCATATGAACCTCACCTGGACGGTCAGTTGTTCGAATTCCATGTTAAACTGTAGATACCACACCACAAAACTGGTGGTGCGATTAGGGATTGCAATCCAGTAAAGTTGGATCCCGCAATCCCGCGGGATCCCGCATCATTAGACAGTCTGGCGGATCTAGTGTTGTAAAAAAACGGTTTTTTTCTGGCTTGAAAAAAAACATGAAAAAAAACTTTGAAAAAAAACATGTTTTTTTTCAGGAACACGTTTTTTTTCACAACTACTAAATCTCAAATTTGTAAGGCAGTTATCGTTTAAAATGACTGTTTTAGAGTTTATTCTAAGTACTTATCTTAGTTTAAAATCTACTATATTTTTCTGGTTCAGTAGGAAAAAAAAATTGAAATATTGACTAAATTGACTGAAATTTTCTTTAAGAACGGGGATTTCCCGAAGAGACTAGGTTGCGCGAGAAGGAATCCCCATTCCCCATTGTTTGGATTGATACTTGCTATTTGAAATAGTGCTGCCAGCCCTAAAAAATTAACTATAGATCTTTGAAAAAAATTAGGAATTTAAAATTTATCCACGGTTTTTTGCCTTATTGGACTTTCCTTATATTCGTATACTTGTTAACTCTCAGAGTATAGTGGTACTGACTCATTAAATTGTCAGTAAGGGAGCGTGCATAAACCACATAGCTTCATTTTGGCCTCCTGTGAACCCCCACGTAGCCCTACGTGGCTTTTGCCTACCCCCCCCCCCCCCCCCGTTCACGAAGCATATAGCTTTCTTCCGTTTTGATTCCAGAAGACATTTTGTACTATTTTCTCTTGTCAGACTATTGTAAATTACATACGGGTTTAATTAACTGAGGGAAATAAATACTCACATGCTGTTGTGAGATCAGTTCCTCATTTTAACTGTGAAAAATGTTACGAAAGGAAAGTTACGTGGCCTGTCTCGGAACCCCCCCCCCCTCTCCTTACGTAGCCCAGAGTAGCCTTCCAGCTAACCCCTCCTCCCTCTGGACCGAGCCACGTAATTTGTGCACGGTCCCTAATTATGAATCGTTTCCTTGCAACCGTTGGTGTAAACAAACGATTGAAAAGAAATAAAGCTCCTATTTTTTATGATAATCGATTTTAATTCAAACTTAAAAGACCGTAATACAGAACTATTGGCGCAGTCTTTATGCACAGTGTGTACTTTGCTCACAATTTAAAATTTCAATCTGAAAATCTTTTGCGTACAATATAAGAACAACCAGTAAAAGAAAATTTAACTATTTCTGAAGTTAGAGGAGACAGAAGAAGAGACAGAAAATTCCGACACCGACCGAACTAGTGTTGGTATTACTGATACTAGTGAATGTGGTACTGACATAGAGGATGAATAAAATTATGTTACCTATATAGATACACTTATGAATCATTATGTTAGACATTATATGATTCAGTAAGACTTAAAACACACTTGTAAAATGGAAGTTCCTTAAATAAAACTATAATTTATGAAATATATTATTTTCTGAAAAAAAAACAAAATTTAGAAAAAAAACACGGGTGCTAGGTTTTTTTTCATGTTTTTTTTCAAAAAGTTGAAAAAAAAACATTTTGTTTTTTTTCAGTTTGCAACACTAGGCGGATCCCGCAAAAAATTAAGCGGATCCGCAATCCACAAAATCCGGCGGAAACTCGTGTCAGTCTGCGTGACTCGCTGCCCCACTCGGTCTCTGTCGGATATTTTGCACTGTTTGCCTGTACCCTTCCAATTGGCATTTGACTCATGTGAAAAAGCGTTTGTTTTTGTCAACCTTCATCATTCGTAAGTAAATAAATACACTTTTACGTATTCATCAAAACTTACGTTTGTTTAGAGTACACATTTCTGTAATTTGAGTTATGGTGCGTATTTAGTACGATTTTCTAATTGTATAATTATTTTTTAAAGTGTCGCAACGTTATCTGAACTACACGGTTACAGCTTTTTATTCACGGTTTCATTATTCCCATTTTCTGTATTTGCAGATAAAGTAATTGTGACAATTTCCTAATTTGCGGCTGAAAATTTGATTATTCGTTGATATGAAACTAATGTTATCGTAATTTTAACGATCGCGTACCTATTTATTTAACAGCTATCAAAAGGAAATTGTATATCCTTTGACTTATTGTTGTTTTGGCCGCTGCCTCAATGCGTTTCTTTGACGAAAGCCACCTGCTTACATGTGCCGCTCAGGCTTTCGATTAATCCCTCTTCTCCTTGTTATTATTTCGACTAAAGCTAAAAAAAGTTATAACGAAATTTTCACGGGTGTATCGACGAATTGTGTTGTAGGAACACCATACTTCGACGGCTGCCTCTGCCGTCTTCCTCTCGTGTGTAATTTCGTGTGTTTGCAATGGATTCCGGAGATACAACCTATGAGGACTTCACTGCAATCATTCGCCGAGAAAGTCTCCTTTCTTACTAAAATATAATAATTTCCAGTCTAAAAACGTCGTTACGCCATATAAGTAAATCTGAAATAGTTGACAGTTTACGAGTTGGTGAGTAGTTTCTTTTAATAACATTGAATCGACTGTAATATCAATCAAGGAATCGGGAGATATAATAATGAATCACGCAAAAAAGGCCATGTCTCGTGCTTGTGCAGTAACAAAAACTTATGACATCTTGTTCTGAGCCAAGTTTACACTTTACAGAGTATATTCACTTTGTGAAATGCAATGTTTTTCTCGGTGTTATGGAACGTTTATTTAGAATTAAAACTCTGTTAACTTGACCACTAAGCAAACCATATTTTTAAATTTATGTGATGTATTGTAAGGCACATAATATGACCTAAGACTCAATATTTTCCATTTTTATTATTTATTTAAAAATTGGTTTAGATTAAAAAACAAAAATGTAAAACCTCGAAATACACTTAAGAAACGCTAAAAAGTTTTAATCTCATTTTGCCAATCAAAATATTGTTAACAGTTAATTTTTATCATTTAACATTATTTACTAATTTAATTATCATTTAATTTATTAACGTTTTAAGTATCTATGTTTTGAATATATGCGTTAAAAAACTGTTTGTACCAATTCCGCACGGAACCCGCGGGATCCCGCGGGATTGGCGCAAATCCCGCGCGGATCCCGCGGGATTGAAAACACTGCGGGATTGCAATCCTTAGGTGCGATGCGTGGCAAATCGTAGGTGGTCTAACAATACTGTATTGTCCCCTTCCCCTCTTCTGAGTGGTTCACTTGTTTTGTGAGGCAGTGTAGTTCCGGTATATAAATCAGAGCACTGTTCGACTCCTAGGTACAGTTCCGGGCAGCCTAAGATGCAAGTCTGGACAAGATACAACATTCCAGACGATGTTTTCGATTTATACCAGGAGTTTAAGGAGTATCTCCTTAAATACATTCATAGGCCGGATACTCTAACCACCAAGTAATCAGACGCTAAACAGAATACTAAACTTTTTAAGCAGCCATGCGCATTCATATACGGTATTCGTTATCGGGATAATGTGTAACCTAAATATGGATCATGGCTTGAATCGAATCCTCATGAATGAGATATCATCAAGATACAAAGCCGATGACCCTTTTGACGCCTGGAAAAGTAAATAATATTTTGATTTTAGTTGGTAGCAATGCGTAATGCTCGTGAAGAAGTATTATAGCATTTTGGAACCGAAGGTTGTCCGCCGGCCTGGGTGCCTAGCTAAATAGGAATCAAACATTAAAAATCTTTTTTCTAAAACGGCGTTATTTCATTTTTTGCATTAAAGTTTTCTGAACAAAAAATCTTTGTCGGGGAGGGGAGCCTAAAAACGATTACCTGGGGCCGAGGATCGTAGCCCCGTCCCTGACCTAAGGGTCGAAGATCACGAGGATGAGCTAGGAAGCGCTGGCTGGATACCTTGCAGGATGACATGCAACTAGTGAATGCCTCATCTTAACATACACAACATCGGCTTTTAGAGAAGAAGAAGTCCAGTAAAGCTGACCTTACAACGTGGGATAAAAAAAAAAAAGGTGAGTGTTGATCGGGAGACACTGAAGGGTAATTCGACCGCTGGTTGACAGTTCGATTTGCCGCGCATGCGCCCCTGTTGTGGCTACCCTAACCTAACCTGGTAATCTTACGTGGATTCCGAAGTACCGAGCGTCCTAACGTACTTTACATGACGAAGGAAAGCTTTGCGAGAGGTGAATGTCAGTTTTAAGGTCGCAAAAATTCCAACAGAGGCCAGGATTCGAACCGGGGACCTTCCACTTTAACCACGCAATTTAATTAACTAAGCTACTGAAGAAGAAGAAGAAATTATTATTATACAAGCTAGAAATTTGTTATAGGCGGACAGACAGCGTAGCGATAGTATTAGGACTCCCCCTTTTTTCTGATACAAAACCTTAGAAGTAATAGAGTGAAAATTTCTCTAGTAAACAATTAATTACATTTTACACATCCCACATCGATTTTAACAGACGTCTGCCGAGTTTCTTGTTTCCTTACAAGTCTATACCGCATTACACTGAACAAGGTAATGGCCCTAAAATACTACGATCCATCACACCACCTGTGACGTCATGATCTAATAGCGCTTGGCCTTGCATTGCGACACAGTAGAAGGCGGGCCCCTCACAGCAGTGGATGTTTTTGTTTTGATAGCACAGTGTTTACGCGAACGCGCTCGGCAGTTATGAAAAGGTCACGTACTTAACACTGAGGTGACAAGAGTCATGGGATACCCTGCTAATGCGTGTCGGTCCTCCGTTTGCCCGGCGAATTGCAGCAGCACGACGTGGCGTGGATTCCACGAGTCGTTGGAAGTCCTCTGGAGAAATATTGAACCATGCAGCCTCTATAGACGTCCATAATTCCGAAAGTGTTGCCGGTGGAGGATTTTGTGCACGAACTGATCTCTCGATTATGTCTCATAAATATTCGATGGTATTCATGTCGGGTGATCGCGCTGGCCAAATCATCCGCTGGAATTGTTCCAAATGTTCTTCAAACCAATCGCGAACAGTTATGGCCCGGTGACATGGCGCATTGTCATCCTGGAAAATTCCATCGTTGTTTGAGTACATGAAGTCCATGAATTGTTGCAAGTGGTTTCCAAGTAGCTGAACGCCATGTAAACACTGCCAACACCATTATGGAACCACCACTAACTTGCACAGTGCCTTGTTAACAACTTGGGTCCATGGCTTCAAGGGGTCTGCACCACACTCGAACCCTTCCATCAGCTCTTACCAAATGAAATCGTGACTCATCTGACCAAGCCACTTTTTTACAGTCGTCTACGGTCCAACTGACATGGTCATGAGCCCAGGAGCGCCGCAGTTGTCGATGTCGTGCTGTTAGTAATGGCACCCGAGTCGGTCTTCTGTTGCCATAGCCCATTAAAGCCAAATTTCGCCGAACTGTCCTAACAGACAAGCCCGTCGGACGTCCCACGTTCATTCCTGCGGTTAGTTCACGCAGTGTTGCTTGTCTGATCACAGTGACAAGTCTACACAGACGTCGCTGGTCGCGCTCATTAAGTGCCGGCGGTCGATCACTGCGTTGTCCATGATGGGAGGTTATGCCTGAATTTAGGTATTCTCGGCACACTCTTGACACTGTGGATCTCGGAATGTTGAAATCACTAACGATTTCCGAAATGTAATGTCCAATGAGTCTAGCTCCAACTAGCATACCGCGTTCGAAATCCGTTAATTCTCGTCGTGTGGCCATAATCACATAATTAACCTTCTCATACGAAGCATTTGGCCACAAATGAAAGTCCTGCCCTGGCACTGACCATTTATACAATTTGTAAGCGACACTATTGCCATCTATATATTTGCATATTGTTATCCCATGTCTTTTGTCACTTAAGTGTATGTACTGGTATAAGGAAATATTTCACCTCGTTCCTTGAATAATTGAAACATGGATATTGGAGTTATTTATTTGTTGAATACCTTGAACTGAAATCATTTGAACATTGAATTGCCCACCCATTTGTTATGTGTTGTATATAGTTCGGAATTTAAATTATAGATCCAGCCATTCTAGATGCGGAATGAGTGGCGAGTTGGGACTCCGCCACCCAAACGTAAATCATTTAATTTAGTTTTTTACTGAGCCATTGCGTAAGTGCAGTAAACATCGACAGTGTATTTACGATGAGAGGAATGTTTCCAAATCCATTCATGATTGAATCTACAATGCCTATGGCACATAATCTTTTCCCTCATAGACGTGAGTTTGTTAGATTTATAATAGGTTTGTTGAAAAAAGGAAACCTAAATTGATCATACCATTACAAGGAACAATCCTGCCATTCTTTTACCATGATTTCGGGAAACTTTGTAGATTCAAAATGTGTGTGTGGAATGGAATTTGAGCCCCACCCTTCCCCCAATTCTAGGTCAGACTCGGTTTTCAGATCCGCAGTCTCGAACAGATATACTGGAAGTTTTTCTATGTTCCAATGAAAAGATAGCTTGCAGAACGTCGTAAGAAATATGTTTGTTCAGATAAGGTTCTCGGGTAATAAGCCGCAAAATAGCGCCGGAGAATTTGATAACTGAGTATCGTATGGAAATATCGTGTTCCACTCGACATATTCCCTGACTTGTTACTCAACGCCAGGACTGCGTTCTTATAAAAATATGTTTGTATAGAATGAAGATAAGGAAATTGTTCTCAAATTTCGTCATATATAGTCGAGAACGTGCAGTCTTCGGTGTTGACGTGCTAGTTATAGCGCCAACCCACTGGACTTATCCTGATTGCTGTTTTTAGGCGGTTTCCAATAATCATTAAATCAAATGCTGGGACGTTTCCTGTCTCCACCTCAAAGATCGTATATGAAATACAAATCATGCAGAACATAGGTTGCATGTTTCGCAAGCGAACCTTCATTTCATACCTCACGATAGCACTCACGGTGGACTGAAACACCAAATCACGAGGCGGTCCAACAAGGGGGCGTCCATTAATTACGTGAGCGAAATCTCACCAAGGGGGATTGCGGTCAATGGAAATCTCACGTGTGGTTAGAGTGTAGAGCTAAAAAAAAAGTCTACAAAAGACGAAGGGTGTAGGGGGGGGGAGGGCCTCACGGACCAGATCTCACCACAGGGGGAGGGGGAGTCGGACCAGATCTCGCGGAGACTCATCAGTGGGGGGAGCCGGAAATCCGGAAAAAACACCTCACGTAAATTTATGGATGCCCCGCAAACATAAAGGGGTCTCCCGGCCAAATAAGCTATACGGAAAAAAGAAAACTTTTCTTCCAAAAGTAAAATTATCGACTAAGATTAATCAATAGGGACTGTGTAGTCAGCAGAGCAAGAAAATGAAGTGAGGACTAACTGTTAATCGTAATTTAGAGGTGTTTCCGTTTAAAAAAAATAATATTTAAAAAACACTAAAATGCGTAATCCTAATCAAAACTTGGTAGTGAGAGAAGATGTCAATCATCCTGTGATTAATCTAAACTGGTGTGAAAAGCCGCCTAAAAACCTAGTTTTGCACACCATTTATTTGGTCACTGTATGTTACTATCGGTGAGATGAAGATGAACTCTGTTTCCTTCAATCTAACCGTATCAACCAATTTCCAGAATCTGCCTTTGCATTCGTTTTCTTAACGCCCGTCATAAACGACGGGTATCATCTGTGGTTGTAGTAGGAATTTATTCTGGAAAAGCTTGTAAGGAAAAACGAATAACGATCATTTTAATGATAGTTTTCGTGATATCAGTACCTTACTCTGGTTAGATTATCGGAGTATTTGACTAGGATTTTTTTTAAATAAATGCATTTTACTTTAAATGACGGAAAGTATAATTTCAAAAATGTATAACTGTTATTTATTTGACATGCATTTCATGATTACGTACGTTTCGTGTAAACTTTCTCTGATTTTTTAATAAACTTCATGGCAAAAAAATTCTTAAGTTGTGTTTTAATCTAGTTCTTATAACTCATACAGATAATATAGAGTAAACATGGAATAGCTTTCCTCTTACATGAATTTCTGCATCTAGCTGTCGTAAATAAACAAAAAGCAACATGTAAATTTAAACAAATGTACGATTGTAACTTTGAACAGTATGATTACCTCGCATTAATATTGTTTGTGCAGTTACTTGCACAACAGACAATTACCTTTTATCTAGCATTGCAACTACACTTTTCCTAACACCATAAGTGCAAGAAAAATCAAATTCAATTATTTATTTGAAATTTACACTTCCTTTTAGCAGTATAAGCGCAAATAAAGTGAGTATAGTTATTCAAATGAATTTGGTGAGCAGCCAAGATGTGGTAAGAGAAGAACTGCTTCAACTCTCCACACCTGGGGATAGGCAGATTCTCCGTATTGCGACTGCGGTGAGGTTTCACAAACTGTGTCGCACATTGTGCAGGACTGCTCACTGCGTGCCTTTCCTGGTAGTCTGGAAGACCTAAATTTGGCTACGCCGGAGGCGGTGGCCTGGTCAGGGGCGGCCCTAGGAATTTCGGGCCCCGGGTAAAATGGGCGACAATAGGCGGATTCTTGGCTTCGAGGCCTGGGGCCCCTGCATCCGCTGATCGGGGCCCCCCATCAGCCGGCGGGCCCGGGTACATTTGACCCGCTTACCCCCCTCCCCCCTAACGCCGGCCCTGCGCCTGGTTGAAGCGCCTCGACGTCACATTGTAATGGTGCGACTGGAGATCCTGTCTCAGTTGGCCAGCTGCGGATATTGTACGCTAACTATGTGTATATATGTGAGTTTAGATTGTTAATTACAGTATAATTGTAATTGAATTGTGTAAATATCTTGTAGCATCATGCGAAAAATAATAAAAACTAACACTTCGGCCATATCGAGACTTGCCGATCCATGGAGGTGATCGTGCAGTCTCCAGACAACGCATTTTACTAAAGAGGATGATGCTTGTTGCTCGATACCATGATTTCCGGTAACTATCGAAAATTTCTTTTTTTCTTCTTTTTTTTCAGGTGACGAATTTTAATAACGCTTTTTCTTACTAATAATGGACAAAAAATGTTAATAGTGATACTAAAGTGATACGGAGTCACTAAATACTTATTGTACTGTTATCATGTCATTGATCTTGAAAATTTAGACTTTAATTCAATGTTTTAATTTTATTTTTAGGCGTATCGAAAACTATGCAGTTCATGTTTCTTATAAATAAATAATACCTTTAGACTATCCGTTCAATTTCTGTAGAGATACTTTATTGCGAATTATAAGTTTAAAAGTATTGCGATGAAATTAACAGAATTCGTTGTTTGTCATCTGTCTGGATCGAGGTCGTCCAGTATTACTCTGCTCGAGCGGAAAAGGAGAAGATTTGCGAGGGCAAAGATCATCAAAGCTTGGACCCTCGGTTGTGATATTGGCGTCTTTCGTAACTGATAAAGTGTGCAGACGCTCAGCTAACTGTCCCAGCTCTTGGCCGCATGTCACACGTGCAGGGTGATCGCGTGTTTTGCACTCGACTGCCTAATTAGCGAAGTAGATTAGAGGGATGGCTGTGTCTGTCCCAAGAAGCTCAGGTATTGTACTGGAACTATTAATCGCGAACCAAACGCGTGATGCACTACCTATTAATAATCAACGAGCCGCCATTTTGAGAAAACCAATCGAGGTAGCCCGTAGTCAATCTCCAAACGTCTTTATTTTCGTGAAAACAACTCATTGATACCCATTTGATTTTTCAAGATCTTTGTTTCTATTATTTTATTTTATTGCGATGGAACACATGATCCGATAATAATTTCCCTAGACGCCCATTTTACCCCTTTCTTGAACCCGACTACTTTTGCCCTTTATGAATTTAATGTTAAATTCCTTCAACATTTTTAATAAATTATTCATCATTTTCCTTATTAATTTATTCCAGTCGCTGATACCCTAACCTTACGACTGAAATCGAATGCCAGTATGTGGTTCTTTTTTTTGGCAGGGGATTGGGGACACGGAACGGGAAGGAATTCGGCCATGGCCTTTTTAGAGGAAGCATCCCGGCATTCGCCTGGAGTGACTTGGGGAAACCCAAATCTAGATGCCCAGACGGGGATTCGAACCCACGTCCTCCCATAGTGCGAGGTCAGAACAGGTCCATTATTCTTAATTCTTCCTTCAATTTCTCTCCAACCCTCATCATACAAACATACGCCTTGTACTGTATGTTCCAAGCACTCTATTTATCGTCTTTCTGCCTACAACTGATCCTTTTTCGGCTTTTTTTTACAGTATCAATTACATAATATATGTCTGCGGTAATTTCCAGGGACAAATCTAACAGCCTTCTGTTGCACCCTCTCCAACTTCTGAATGTGAAATGTTGGTCCCACACTAAAGCACCATATTCAAGAAATAGTCATACCAAAATTTTGTAACGTGCACCAGCAATACCGGCGAGCCCCGCCACTGATGGTTTGTTACAAACAATGTAACCGAAAGAAGGGATTTTACACTGCCTGCTACCCGCCAACTTCGAGGTCACGCATCGCCAAAGCTATGGGATGTCATGTAGCCTGCGCTCGCTTGCACCACCATTCATCGCTGATGGATTGTTTCTAGCCGTTCTCGTAATCTTCATAAACCAACAGTAAACTTAGAGCACAGTCTGTGTAGTGATGTTTGCAATCGTTTCAACTACCCATTCATGGTGACCTTGAATCTGATTAACTTATTACCAGGTTAACTACTTGCAATCAAATAAAAAAAAGAACAATGATGAATGATGATGTATAATCAGTAGGTTTTTCTAATTAAATTGGAACAGAGCAAGCAAGGAAATAATAAATTAAACACTTGTGAGACTATCTTTTTTGTTATCCCCTAAGAAATGTCATAAGATTTGGTAATATTAAAATTTATCAAATAATAAATGATAATTTCAGTCAGCTAGGCATAAAACCAATAAAGAAACATCAGGCCTATATATCACACTTGATTTTTAAACGCACAGTAGGATATAGCCTAAAGATACGTAAGAAGTTTCCTTCCTCCTAATTTCAGTGGTTCCTCCGGTTCCTCCAGCTCCTCCATATATTTTAACGTATTACATTTTAGAAAATTTAAGAAATCAATAACCAAAGTTTTGATGCTACGTGAAAATTAGTCAAACCAAATTTATGTTACAGAGTTACCTTGGTTAAAGTATATACTGTAGTCAGTAAATTAACGTGGTGATCGATAACAACATGCCCAACGATTTAATGTCTATACATATTCTGTGGCACCAAATGAAAAGATAAGAATGTAATTGCTGACAATAAATAAGTGAAATAATATGGACCTTATTTTAGTAGCGATGTGTGAGATAAATATGCATTAAACAGAAATAAACTACAAACACTTCGATAATGTGGTTACGAATTTTTAAACTTATTGTTGTGTTTATCTTTATGAAGTGTGCAATCTTTGGTTGTACTAATCATGGAGGAAGGAAATATCATGGAGGAAGGAATTATATGGAGGAGAAGTGACGTTAAATCGGTGAAGCAAGCACTAAATTCTCCCGCATGGTGGCAGCACCGGCAGCGACCATATGGCGCTTCCCAACAATTAAGGTGTTCACATTGTGGTAGATGCAGTGATTATTTCATTTAGTATTGTGTATAAGTGTTTAAAAATGCCAGCTTGTGTTGCGTACGGTTGCACAAATAGGCCAGACAGGAAAGAACCTGGAATATCATTTCATAAGTAAGTTGAATTGTAATTATCGTTGTTGAAGTGAGCGGTAGACACCGCAAACTTTGCAGCACGTCTATAAATATTTAGTCATAGCTCTCAATGGGATGACTCTGTTCTCAAATTTTTCTTGGTGTAGTGTAGAAAATCAGCAAACTTGCTATTTTGCACATAATAGACTAGCATTATTTTTTAACGAGTGTTTAAAATGAGATTTAAAGGGGCGTGTTTTTACATCGCGATTCAGTGAATTTACTATTACGATTTGTTTCGTCACGTTGCTGATTATACTGACAATGGATGATGAAATTAACTGTTATGTGAGAAGCTGTGAGTTTTATTAATTTTTTAAATAGCTATTTCAGGCCATTGACTTAGGTTATTTTTAAAGCTTCATATAAGACTTGTTTCTGTTTGTAAATACGTCTATACCTATTTTTACCGATTTTGAAATCTTTCTCATCTATTTATGTCGAAACAGGTTCATACAGAAATAAAAATGGGCTTCATAAATAAAGAAGTTATTGGCCTTTGAACAAAATCAATTTGGGGAATGTGTTTCTAATTTAGTCTCTTTTTTTTTGTACAACATTCTCCCCCCCCCCCCCCCCCGTATCTAAATCTAACTGAGAGATAATTTTTTTACAATTGTCCTAATAAGTAGGGCTGTGAAATTAGACAACACATCTTGATCAAGAGAATGTTCATTAAAGGTGACTGAATAAACATTTTATTTCTGGTACCAGCCTACAAAATGTCTGGGTTGCTCATCCCTAGAGTGGGTCCTCTTACTTTTTTTCTGGTCTAGGACACATTTCAGACTAAACACAAGTGGTAGTAATAAAACTGAAATATCCATTCTGCATGTCAACCATGTAATCATTGTGGCTTTGACAGAATTAATTTTTGGTCCAGCCTGCATCCAAACCTAAACCCCTCAATTTGGATGTTGTATATCCCTCAAACTAAGCAAGATATCGAAAACATTTATTCCTTATTATCGAGTTTTTTCGTCGTGTTACATAAGAATCCATCTTTAAATTTGACTTTTGCGAAATTTTTCTTCTGCATTTCAACTCAAGACACCTCACTTTTGAGACAGTATATCTCGAGAACTAGGTGAAATATCGAAAAATTTTACTCTTTATTTTTAATTTGTCTCGTCTTTTTAAATAAAAATTCATCATAAAATTTGACTTTGAATAATTTTTTCTTCTGAATTTCAACCAAAACCATTTCAGATTTGAGACAGAATATCTCGAAAACTAAGCAGGATATCAAAAAATTTATTCTTCATTTTTTATTTGTCTCATCGAGTTACATAATAATCCATCACCAGATTGCGGCGTCACGTTTATCCTAGGTGTTTGTACATATTCCCCGTGTTTGTTGGAAGCGGTGAAGCCCCCACCACTCCGGCCATGCCCCCCACTCCTCCGCCGGCCTGCTTCACTCCCATGCGTGGTAAAGGTCTCTTGCGTCGTCTCCATATTATTCCTTCCTCCATGGGAAATATATGGAGGAGAAGTGACGTTAAATCGGTGAAGCAGGCTCTAAACTCTCCCGCATGGCGGCAGCAGCGGTATAGCGCTTCCAAACATTGCGATGTTCCCAGTATATCCCGAAAACTAAGCAAGATATCGAAAAATTTTATTCTTTATTTTCGATTTGTCTCGTCGTGTTACATAAGAATCGATCATTAAATTTGACTTTTGCGAAATTTTTCTTCTCCATTTCAACTCAAGAAACCTCACTTTTGATACAGTATATCTCTAGAACTAGGGTGAGATATCGAAAAATTTTATTCTTTATTTTTCATTTGTCTCGTCTTTTTAAATAAGAATCCATCATCAAATTTGACTTTAACCAATTTTTTCTTCTGAATTTCAACCAAAACCATTTCACATTTGGGACAGAATATCTCGAAAACTAAGCAGAATATCAAAAAATTTTATTCTTCATTTTTTATTTGTCATATCGAGTTACATAATAATCCATCACCAGATATCGGCGTCACCTTTATCCTAGAGTCCCCTTGAGGTTTTTGTACATATTCCCCGTGTCTGTATGGAAGCGGCCATGCCCCCACCACTACGGCCATGCCCCCCACTCCTCCTCCGCCCTGCTTCACTTCAATGCGTGGTGAAGGTCTCTTGCGTCGTCTCCATATATTTCCTTCCTCCATGGTACTAATAGGTTTATTTGATAGATATCATTTGAGTTTAAGAACAGATTATAATTTCCTTCTCTGGCACCCGTTCAGGTAAAAAAAAGTAACACATGCCGCAGATTTTAATCTAGAACCTGAGCTTTAAATCGGAAAATTTCATCAAAATACGCTGGGTAGTTTTTGAGTGATACAATTTCAAATACAGCCCGCTACAGGTCTATATATATATAAATATTGCTACAGAGTAGCTACAGAGAGTTATTTTTTTTTTTCATGTAAAAAAATAGGTTAACAAAATTCAGTTTCATAATACTTTTGCCACAATGATTTGTAAAAAAATTTCCAAAATCATAAGAGAATTGAAATACAAGCCATCAAAATTAATTACTTTCAAATTAATTAATAATAAAAATGAGAAGAAGCAAAAAAAATAGAGAATCATTTAAAAATAATTAATCAAATGGTTTTTGAAAAATGTATAATATGATGTATGTGCATGTTTACCGATATTAATTGTGTGCACATGAATGTGTATGGGATAGTTACTGTATTGAACTTATGGAATATTTAGTATGGTATACATTTTTCTTCTTCAATATACTTTAACTTCAATTAAATAACAGTTAACTAGTATTGTAATTTTAATAGATGATTAAGTCAATTGTCATTGTTGTAATTAGGAAATGACGAAAAATATTGTTGAAATGTACGGCTGCACTTGTCATTTTTGATTGGTCGAGCAATTTCACAATAAAGGGATCGGTGAGACACACCTTCTGAGCCTATCGTTGTAAGTTTGGTGTTGAAAAATTTTTGCACATTTCTCAATTTTAACCGCTTAAGTAAAATTGTAAAAAATATTTTAACTTGTTAGTGACTAAATGGTCTGCATAGCTGAAGACTAATTAGTCAAATAAATAACTTAGTAGCTGGATAACCGATCTTCGCTCGGCATCTTTCGATTTCTCTTCAATATGCAAGATTTTGAGTAAAGTTTGATTAAAGTAAATCGTTTTTCTTGAAGACTTCGTAGGCATTCTGAGGTGCACAGTTCCTTACTCTAACCAAAGAGAAGCTTAAATAACATCAGTAGGCTTACTGGTACCTGAAATTTCTACGAGATGAGGTTAGAGCCATTTCCTATATACCAAATACAAGAAGTTCTGTTTTTTGTAAATTCCTGTTACAAACTTAAAAGCAAAACGTTATTACATATGAAATTTTATCCAAATCGCTAGAGTCATTTCCGAGATCGTTCGGTTTACCACCTCATAAATTGCTTTTAAAGAAAAATGCTATTATTATGTTAAATACAAATCTTAATGTTAATCAGGAATTAATTAATGGTGCAAGAATTGTGGTATTCACGTAGACAAGTACATTAACACTGATAAATTCATTCACTCCGATAAAACTATGTTCATACCTCGCATTAACCTTACCTCTTCCGATCAAATGTGCTTTTTCAAATGATAAGAAAACAATTCCCAAAAGAAGTAACCTTCATTATGAACATTAATAAGGCACAAGGTCTGAGCTTCAAAATGCAGTATTGTATTTATCAGAGTTTTTCGTATGGACACCGGTACCATGGAGGAAGGAAAAGAGTGGAGACAACGCAAGAGACCTTCATCATGCATTGAAGTGAAGGGGGTACAGAGAAGTTGGGAGGGGAGGTCGCTATACTGATTTATCGCAAGAAACACGAGGAATATGCACATTAATCTCAAGGGAATTCTACGAGAACCGTGGCACCGCAATTTTATGATGGATTATTACGTAACTGAACGAGACAAATAAAAAATGGAGGATAATTTTTTGATATCCTGCTTAGTTCTCGAGATATCTGTCTCAAAAGTAATGTGCTTTGGGTTGAAAAGCAGAATAAAAAATTTCCCCTAAGTCAAATTTGATGATAGATTCTTAAGCCCCCTACACACGACCTGATTTGACGCCTGATACGGTCAGATCAGGAGCAATATCGTATGGTGTGTAGGCTTGTCGCCTGATAAATCCTTGTCGGGTGGCAGAGTCGGCCGATCTGGTCAGGGTCTGACCAGATCAGGTCGTGTAGAGCGTGACATGATTTAGTCAGGCCGATTTCACCTCAGTTGCTCAGAGACCTTCGAACAGTAAACACCTATTTGTGACGTCACAATGGAGGAAGCTGTCACTGAACGAAGGGTGTTAGTAGAATTATTGGAAGCATACAAAGATTTTCCGTGCCTTTGGCTTTTCATGAAATGGCAATAATTCATTCTGTTGCCGCCATTGCCCTGTCTCATTTTCATCATCGTTATCAATACATGAATTTGTAATATAATTCACAGATTTTTTTTTCAAATAATTATACAAGAGACAACTGGCCATTATTATTTTATCAACATTTTTAATATCCACCTGTATGGGTTTCTGGAATACTCGGAAACGTGATGTCAAAATGCCGAAAACGTTTTCCACGACCCTTCTAGCTCTGGAAAGTCCGTAATTAAAAATTTCATGTGTTATTCTTTTTTGTGGGTAGGGTTTTATGATATGTTCATTCAGATCAAGTACATTGTCGCCAATGAAAACATATGGAGCCAATGTATTTGTTCTTGGCAAAAATGACGCTTCTGGCAGCTACAGCTCGTCTGCAATTAATTTCTTATAAAACTTTGTGCATTTTAAAATGCCTTCATCTGATACACTCCCGTTGGTGCCGGAATGCACGTAAAGGTACTCGTAATTGGCGTTAACGACTGCAAACAGTACGACGCTAAATGTCCCCTTATAATTATAAAATAGTGATCCACTTCTCGTTGGGTTTAAAATAATAATATTCTTGCCGTCCATCGAGCCGATGCAGTAATTAAATTGCCACATTCTTTCATATTGTCTGGCTATATTTAACCATTCATTTTCTGTTTTAGGCATCTGAAAAAGAAGTACACAAAAATAAAAGACGTTTGACTGACATTCAGAAGAAACAAGAACAGCTAATTGATACAGTTCAAAGGTTAATTTCTGCTGAGGAAAATTCCACTGATAGTTTTTGGAGAGCAATGGAATTACAATTGAAAGAAATGACTCAGTTTCAAAGATGTGTCACTAAAAAGTTAATTTCGGTAGTTATGTTTTATGGCAAACTGGAACAGTTAACTATACAATCTTCGATTAATGTTAACAATAACATCCTTACATACCAACTCCGGAATCATATTCATGTAATGCAAATGAATACCGTTCAGTCCCACCACCACAAAATAATTTAACCAAACCTATTTCTACTAAAAACACTATGTCCCATTCCCCTAAGTCAAATTCACCAAGGCAAACACTTGTAACCAATACAAGACCTGACACCCCAAGTAGCGATAATACCACGGTAATATTACATCCATAATATAGGGTTACCAGACGTCCCCGTTTCACGGGGACAGTCCCCGTATTCAGCTTTCTGTCCCCGGACAGGTTTCGTCCCCGCAATGTCCCCGGATTTTGCTGTTGTCCCCAATTTTTTTTTAAATCAAGCGAGAGTTTTTTTTAAAAGCCCTGATTTGCTAATTCATTCGTTTAAAGAAATAAATAGAAAGCGCACTTCCTTCCTTGTACGTGCTTTGGACACAACATCTTTGGAAAATCATATCTTCTTGCTGCAATGTAGTCTTCATGGGTGTACCGCCGGATAGTGTTGTGGAAACACAATATTTCGACGGCTGGCTCTACCGTCTTCTTCAGGTGTAGAGACATCTGTAATGGACGGCTGACCCACAGATACACCTGAAGAAGACAGCAGAGCCAGCCGTGGAAATATTGTGTTTCCACAACACTATCCTGCGGTACACCCCGTGAAGACTACATTGCAGTCATACGCCAGGAAAGTCTTCGTTCTTACATATCTTCTTGCTGTTTGCAACAAGTCAGTCTGTGATCCCCTTTGGAATTGGTAGATAGTTCAATAGAGTACTGACAACATGCACTTTTGCGCTACAACTAACTATTGTTACATTTCATTCAGTAGTGGCAAAAGGTTTTGATTTTCGCGTTACCTCTTTGTATTAAGCTTTAATTTATTGGTCTCCGCTCCATAAATGATAAATTTCTATATAGGTATTTTGGCAGTTTTAGCACCTGTCTTGTAGCCAAGCTATATTCTAATTGCTGCATTTGGCGACACTACATTTCCCGGCGATGTAAACTTTGCTTGTAGTTGAGGTGAAGCCTAAGTTCGCACAATTTGTTTTGTTTCTGTGTTTTTAGTGTTTTAACGATGTCTTCATCTGAGAAAAGAAAATGTGTGGTTAGTGATGGAATGAGTACAGAAACAGTTCAAGTTATGTTAACTATATTAACAAATTTTTCATGATGTGTCAAGAATTTTTATTCAGGTTGGATCCAGACAAGATTTTCTCAAGAAGATTCATTCTTCTAAGAAATACCAATGACAACAAGTTGGAGGTAAAATCTGGTACCATATCATTTCGAATACAAAATATATAATAATGATAAATATGAGTCTTTTAAGTTAACTCCACTTTAATCCCATAACTTAAATAGTGTAACGCGTCATTAGGAAAAATGCCGAAAGCGTCCCCGGATTTTGGTGAAAAAGTTCTGAAGCGTCCCCGGATTCGGAGAAAAAATTCTGGTAACCATACCATAATATAATCCATCTTTTCACTCTGCACCCATTCCCAATCGCAACAGCTATACATTACGAACAGTTTCACCATAGTTGGCATCACCACCACAAACATCTGTTAAAGAACTTAACAGTTTTCCGGCAAAATGTTCTCAACAACCAAATGCTGAATTTGAAGGTGAAGGGTCAGTTTTGAAAGAATTTTTGATCATGAAAAAAATGATATTAATATGATTAGTAAAATTAAAAATACTTCTTGTGAAAATTAAAAATAATAGTTGTCCTTGTCATATTTCTTTAATAAAGAGGTTATATTAAAAAAATCTGATCTACATAAAGTTTTTTAAAACCTTTCAAATTGCTTCACATGTTTCAGGAATTATTTGAGACAGTAATTATGCAGAGATTGCAGTGCTGACCTTGAGATCAGGACACTCCCTACCCGTTGCCAAATACTTAAAGAGTTGCAATTAATCGCTCTTCCGCTGTAACAGATTCTCTCACGAAGGTGATAAGAGGTTTCACTAAATTTAATAGCTCGATGAAACTTTCGCAATCCATTCGTAAATAACTGCGATAATCATCACTGTCAAGTTCTCTAATTAACTTCATGTGGCTAAATTCATTTCTTTTCTTAAGACATTCTTTAGCTCATATTCTTCTTTTGTTTTCTAAATTAACACTTAACGCTAAAACAAGTGCAACTGTCTGTTGTTTCGACAAAATAGGCGGCATGATCACCGTGCGTTCGCACCGACTGTCTAAAGCAGACTGCAGAACAGGCCTCGTGTGGATGCGAGACCTGATTTTACGGATGATATGGTCAGGCCGACCAATTCAGGTCGTCTGCAGGGGGTATTAATGCGACGAGAAAAATCGAAAGTAAAGAATCAAAATTTTCGATATCTCGCTCAGTTGTCGATATATACTCTTTTCAAATTGAGGTGGTTAGGATGGGATGCGGCGTAGACCAAAATATAATTTCCCCAAAGCCACAATGAAATACACGCTGGACATGCAGAGTGGATGTTTTATTTCTTTACTACTGCTTGTAGTTATGTTGAAACGTGGCCTGGACCAGAATAAAGACGTCACCATAGACGTAAGGAACTATATCTATAATTAATTTTTGATAGTCCATATCTCGAGAACTAAGGGAGAAATCAAAAAAATTTACTCATGATTATCGATTTGTCTCGTCGAGTTACATAAGAATCAATCATCAAATTGCATCGCCACGATTATGATAGTGCTGCCCAGCTCAACACATTAAATGCATTGCGAACATTATCAGTAACAACATTGCAAACATCAGGATTCCTACTTCACTTAGCATAAATTATCACAATTAATTTCATCACATACTTTTCAGTATGAACTGCAATTAAACTAACTCACGCGCAATAATAAATTCACTGTATCCCGATGTAAACTTGACCTGAAACTTATCTTGTATGCTTCATACTAATAGTAATAGTCAATTTCTGTTGGCTTATTCGGAAGATACTGTACTAATAGTAGATAGGCCTACATAAATTTGCCAGCAGCATTAGTGAATTTATCTTGTTAAGCTTAAATTAGACTTTCAGCACTCATTTAGAATAAGGCTAGCCAATTAATTGCAAAATGTATAAAATGTAAGATATGCTGGTTTTCTACACAACATCAACACATTTTTGAGAATAACGTCATCCTACTGAGAGCTATGAGTTAACGTTTTTTATAGGCATTCTAAATCTATAATGATAGGCCCTACTCTTGCAGGTATCGTTTTAAACACTGTAACGGAATGAGTATGGGCCATTCCGTACAATTTTTATTAACAACCAACATAAATAGAGTAATCCTAGGAATGGCCTGGCAGCATTGGCTGGGCCACTCAAACTCAAACGAGCCACAGTGGCAACAGTCGGGCGGCCGCATACAATGGACAGACAACCTTCCATGTGTAGGGATATCAAGGTTCACTCAAGCAGAAGAGCACCGGCTTAGGGGAATTATCCCGCCCAAGATGAACGGATGTTTGGCGACCTCTTGTCCTCAAGCCGAACGTTTCTGAAGATCCAAATGTTCCGAACTTTTCAAACTGAGTCTGAGACTGCGCGCGTATCCCGATGTCGATGGCCAATGGTTTAGGTACAGAAGGTGGAACCTATAGCAGGAACCAATCAACAGCGGATAATTCTCCGCGCAATTCTAATTCCTGTTAATTTCTCTCTTTGTTGAAAATGCGCACTGGCAAGGGGGCGTGGCTACCAAGGGTGATGCGGACGAACGGTTGCTGCGGACGTGTCAGAATTACTTCATGCACAACCCTCAGAGTTAAAGGTTGTGCCTGGAATCCAACCACCGAGGTTGTAACTGCGACTTCGTGCCAAAACATCCAAGTTTGGAGTGTGTTCCGACTTGGCATCGAACCTCCAAGGGTATTAATGTTAAAAGTAAATAAGCCTCAGCGTGTACGCCAGTATGCGTACCAAATAAATAAGCAGCATAGGGTTTTCTTTAAATGTTAAAAAGAGGAGCTAGAAAGTTTTCACCCTTTCTTCCCTCCAAACCAAACACCTTCTACAACTCTTAAAGAACAGTAATTACAATGTGACTAACTTATGAAAAGATGTTCGAGGTTGTTTCCTATCTGATTTATTTGTGCAACCGTATGCAACGTAAGCTCGCATTATAAAAACTTTGAAATAGTAGTGAATGAAACATTGTGAGAAGCAGACACAATTCTAAAATCTCGATGTTTTGGGAAAAGCAATATGGCCGCCGCGCATACGCAGTCGACTCCAGAGTTTACAGGAGGCTTCACAATTTTAACGGTACATTGTCTCCACTCTTTTCCTACGTCAATAACCGGTACAAGGCTTTTTCACGAGTTTGTAGATTCATTAATATTTATTTTTATGTTAAAGACATATATGGTCAAAAAGTCAACGATGATCACATTTTAACTACATATATTGTTTTTAAAGAAGTTTTCTGAAGAGGATTGCAAAAAGGACATCTGACAAAGAAAATTTTGTTTAAATATCTACTTTTAAAATGTTTTGCAATTAAACATGTAGAATTTAATGATGATCAGGGGCGTAGTAACCATAGGGCTAGGCGGTGTAATGCACCGGGGCCCCCACGCACAGGGGGCCCCTGAGCGCAGTTGAGGGGAGCGCCAAGCGTAGCCCAGGGGGCCCCCAAGCGTAGCTCAGAGGGCCCAAGGGCATTCAGGGAAACTCAGGGGGCCCCTACCATCAATTTGGATGAGCTAAAGAAAATGGTCGCCCATCTGACCTGAGGCCCAAATTTTTTTTTTTTTTTTTTTTTTTTGTTTTGCTTGTAGACCTAGCTACGCCACTGATGATTTAGTAAAGGCCATATTTATTACTACTCTTAAAAAAATTATTTCGTTAACAAATACTTGAATTTACTTATTTCCACATTATTATGTAACCATTTGGTGACTAACAACGATACTAATCACACGGGTCAGTTAGGATACAAATGTCATTCGTTTAAATATATAACAGTTCCTTACCGTAAATAAAGAGAACTTAACTAACATTAGTCGGCTAGGTGGAACCTGAAACGTCTACGATGGCATTAGAGCCATTTCCGAGAAACCAAATACAAGAATTGCTAATTTTTTTTTTTAAAAAAAAAAATGGCGTTTGTGCAGGGAAAACACAAGTTTAGAGAAACTTGAAAAGCAAAACGGTATCTAAATATGAAATTTCATTCAAATAGTCAGAGCCGTTATCTAGATACCAAATATATATGTATATACAAGAATTGCTCATTTAAAGATATTATTATTATTAATTTTAATTGCGATGGAGCTAATATCCATTTACCCCTTTTTATACACATATTTTTTTTAAATTTTCTTTTATAATTGGAATGTTAAATTCCTCCTCCATTTACTATTCTGATTTACAAATAATTTTAAATTCCTCGAGCATTTTGGGAAATTATTCTTCACTAGAGTTGGTAATTTGTTCCAATCCCTGACACCCTTACCAACAAAAGAAAATTTTCCCACTCCTTTATGCATCAAATCGAGCGCAAGCTTGTGGTCATGGTCGTCTTTCCCCTTCTATACTTATAAGATATAGTCTTTGACTATTTCAGGAATCAAAGTTATTTGGTTGAGAACACCGCGGTCAAAGAGAATATTGGAAAGATGAAAACCAAGTGTTTACAACTGTCAGCATGTTTGTGAAGTTGTTACTAAAGTAGTTTTGAAGTTTTTTGTTTTGTTTTTGGAAATGGAAGAGGATACACCAGTTATTTATGGTTTAGAATTCCAGGTTTGTGATTTGAATCTTAATATGGACATTTCACGTTGCAGTTGACTTAATTTGTGTTGTTTCAGTTATTTGTTAGACCTGTGTATTGATGTCAAGCCTTTGTTTCCCATAGGCTAGGGCTCTAGCGTCCCAACTGGCGGAATCTGATAATGTTAGATTTATAGTTGGTACACAATCTATCAAATTTGTACACAACCAAGTGCATGTTGTAGAAGTAAATGAAGAAAGTGGTGCTCTTTCAACTCAGATGTACCAGCATGCAGAGGGAGAAGTTTGGTCCTTAACAGCGTCTCCCACAGACGCCAGTGTAATTTCTACTTGTTACAACACACTCACAGGTAATATATATAAAATATTTACCCCTTCCCCCTTTAATTCAACAGAATTATGTAAATTATCAGTGCCTTCTGCTTCCAGGAGCAGATGATAATATGTGCTGTATGCGGTCTGCATTATGGAAGATTCCTTTTGAAGAAACAATATCAGGAGTAGGTGATCAAATCACTCCACGTTTGAAGCTTCTCTGTAAACTTGAAACAGAAACATATGGACAAGAAGTAAAAGTTACAGACTTCCATCCCACAGATGGTAAAAGAGGAGCCACTGTTGTGGATAACCACTTCATTATTTGGGATTTATCTGAAGCTGAAAGTAAGGTTGGCAACTTTTTTCATGTGTTATAGCCATACTGTTTAATTTTATGTCAGAATTTCACATATATTTAAACACTCATTATTGTCATAATGCATCATTCGACCAATCTCCATTGAATTATATTATCTTTGGCCTTATATACTAATGAATTGGTGAAATATTGTGGTGTTAAGAGTAATGTGTTATTTTTCTCACTGTTAACTTGGTAACTATTGATTTTGTATAAATTGTGGCCCTTTCAGGGTATACATATCATTCACAGATTCCTTACACTTAATTGCTAAAGGAAAAGTGTATGTGAGGCCAACCAAATGTCTAGGAGACAAGTAATTTTAATGGAGAGAGACTCTAATGTGCATTGTTGAGTAGTACGCAGAGCAGACATCTTCACTTGCCCTCTCACCTCTTGATTCAAGAGCACTTCTACTCGACAGCCAACTTCTTTGTTAAATATGTGTACAAAGTTACTATTATAATTGAGTAATTATCATATAAATGCCATTTGTACAGGAATCGAAACTAAAGATATGTTGGGCTAATAAAATTCACAACAGATGGCCTCTACCGAATGGTACATTAGCAGAAAATTCGAATTGCATTATTCATTTATTGTCTGTCCCATGGGACTCATGTACACTTTTCCACGAACAATAAAGCAATGTTTTGAACGATATTTGTAATCTGAAAGGCAGTGGCATAGTCAGGTTAACAAGGGGCCCAGTGCAAAAAAAAAAAAAAAAAAAAAAAAAACCTCAGGCCAGATGAGCAACATTACGACCTTTTTTAAATTTATATATATATATATATATATATATACACCAAGTCTTGTGAGGTTAGCTGGTAGGGGCTCCCGGAGCTGAGCTTCAGGGCGCTGGTGCATGGCACCGCCTAGCTCTATGGAAGCTACACCACTGCTGAAAGGGCCAAGCTTTCTACTGACCATGGCTTATGCACTACCCAATGAATTAACTGTTAATCTCTCAGTTCAGCATTACATTTTTTTCTTTTTTAAAAATTTCATAATCATTGTTATGTGTACACATACCCCCTCAGTGCTATGTAATTAGATTATCATTAAAGAATCTGAAGATGAAATTCAGAGGGAAAAATATATATTTTAGTGGAACTGTTATATAATTTTCCATTTTTGGCTCTCAGTCTACATTCTTTTTTGTTATTAACATCACTCAGTTGCCTTGAGACCATACCTTGTCGCATATAAATATCTTTATAGATAAATAAATAGATAATTTTTGTAGACTGAAGTTTTATTATGAACTTTTGCAGTTTATTTATCCCGTTTATTTGCTTAAAAATCCTCTTGATACCAATAACGACCGTGTTTGTCACTATATCCTAAGATTTGCAGGTTCGTTTTCTACACAAGATCTATCAAAGCTATTTTTCGCAACTATTATTTTCAAGATTCGTTGCTATTTTTCTTTCTCGCCACTTCTCTCCCAACAATTCTCTTAACTTCCCCATTACTTTTTTTTTTCAGAGAGCCTATCCATTCAAGCAATCTCTGAGCAAACAATATTTATTAAACTTTATATTCTTTTTTTATATAAATCGTTTTAACTTTTAATTTACCAATATTTTGGCCTTAATCAGTATAAATATATAATTTTACTGGTTTTCTAAAGAGCTGCTATGTCACAACCTGTGTGTTGTTCTTGGCACCTTATGTTGTTCTATTTCTGCTTCTTTCAGGAGTTTTGCAATTAAATATTTTTGTTTGGCCACCTTTTATGTCCATACCATGCTGATCTGCTTTGTCGGTGATGTCTTGCTTCATCTTCATTTTGCCTCTTATGGTTTTATTTTGAATGTGTTCCAGCCTTGACATTTTATTTATTTTGAGCTATATGTCAATAACACTACTTTCTCGACTGAAACTTCTTCTGATAAAAAGTATAATATTATAATACTCGATGACAGCCAACTTGGTGTATGAAAAGTGGGTAATATCTAGATCGCGATACCGCTACAACCTCTTACCGCCTCTCGATGTAAATACTTCCCGATGGAGGTAGTATGACGTCACTCTGTTTCCATGTGTGATGTGTTCAGCCTTCAATTGATTTGAGAATACACGTTAGGCCATAGAACGTAACCAATAGTAATAATAATAAAAAATGTACGGATTGAAAAAGTTAAAGAAAATTACTACTTGCACAATTAATAATATTATTCAAATATGTACAACATTCCAAACTGATAGTTGATATTGTTCATTAGCATTAACGTTATTAGTCACAATTCCATTGATTTGTATTTGATTCCGTTCTTCTATATTTCCTCGCGTGGCTGAAATTGCTATTAAAATCATTCATACGAAATAAAATGTTTATAAATACAAGATTTCATCAATAACCATTTGCGTTTAGGTTGAAACGCCGCCTGGACCATACTAACAGTGATAGATACGTTTTGGAAATTGTTTTTCAGCAATATTGTGTGCGATGGTTACGTTTCACTATGGTCCAGACTGTATTAAGAGGTAAACAGCGATAGATATGACAATAGAAATTAGGTATCCGCAATAAGGTGTTCGATAGTTACGTTTCAGTGTGGTCCAGGCTGCATCAAAATCTCATCGCTAATGAATTTATTCCTGTACTACTGGTGCAAAATTAATGCTTTCTCGATATGAGACGTATTAGTGATGGACTACTTTCCGTGGAAGGCCCCATTAGTGACATTTAAAGCGGCGAGCGGAACGTATATTTCACATTCAGCAAGGTAGTGGCGTCATACTCTCTCAATACGGAAGTGTTTACATCGTGAGGTGATAAGTGGTTGTAGCGGTATCGCGATCTAGATATTACCCTGAGAAGTAAATACAATAATGGTGTTTTAAATATTCTCACTGATTATTGTGTAAATATTAATGGCCAAAGCAGGAATTATGGTAAAAGAGCTAGCAAAAAGAGCCTTTTTGAAAAAAGAGATTTTTTTTACTTCAAATATAGATCTAATGTTCAGAATGAAGTTTTTAAAACTGTGTATTGAGTGCAGCACTTTATGGTTGTGAATCAAGGACCTGAACAATACCAAAATGAAGGAAAATTGAAAGGACAGATAAAGTACAAAATGAGTGTGTTTTGGAAATTGTGGATGAGGAAAGCTGTTTGTGGAAAAGTATCACAGAAAGAAGAGACGGTTTAGTAGGTCACATTTTATGACATGTGGGACTGATTAATTTAGTTGTGTAGAGAACAGTTAATGGAGAGAAAAAAAACTGTAGATAAAGATTAGAATATATGAAGCAGATAATTGAGGACATAGGTTGTAAGGGGTATGTTAAGATGAAGAGATTAACTCAAGATAGGAAGAGTTGGATGATAGCATCAAACCAATTGAGAGACTATTGACAGGGAAAGAAATTGGTCTGTGGATCATATCATGTATTGTTGAATTATGTATAGCATTTTTTTGTGTGTGCCATAACTTTTGCATTGCTTGATTTTAAACTTGATGATAAACTATATAGCTTTCAAACCTGTTATATCACAACCAGTTTGAAAGAAAGTAATACCACCAAAATTATTTGAAAAGGGATTCAGTTGTTCCCTGCTTCTGGAATAAGTCAGTAGAGAATATCATAGCCGTAGAGGTTGAAATGCTGTATTATATTTCAGGCAGTATCTGTTGGTACACTTGAGGGCAAGGGTCAACCTCGTTTTACAACAGGGAAATGGAATCCCCACCACAATTGTACTCAGTTTGTAACAGCCAATGACAATCACATTCGCAGCTGGGATCTCCGTAGTGGTCTGCAACAAGCCTGGACTATTGAGGGAGCACATGGTCAACTTGTTAGGTAAAGTATATACTGAAAATTATATTTTAAATATATGTATCTATATTAAGTTTGTTAGTATTGGGTACAGGTTTTCCTTAAAAAATAAAGAAATTACTAAATAATCATTTATTAAAAATGTTATCTAATTTGTATTCATAAATCAAGATTAAGTATGGTAACAGTGTAGTAGCCTTAAAAGGTAGGTTGATTGTTTGCAGTTCACTCTTTTGGTGAAATGCTTGCAATCAATAGAACTTAGACAATGATTATTATTTTTTATTGTTTGCTAGTTTAATTTTAATACTGAAGTTTTTACAGGATATATTTTTCTTGTTTCATATAGGCGACCTAGGACGATGACATCCAGCTATTGCATTTGCGGATTGCCCAATTGTTACAAACCATCTGGATGTGCTGCTCCTTCCTCTCCTTTGTCCAAAGGGCATCTGTCTTCTTCTTTGATAGATTTTCCTGGAACCTCAGTTCCTTAAACTGCACCCTGAGAGATATTCGGTCTTCTGAGTTTCTTTTTGTCCCCCTCCTCCATTCTGGTTCACACAGGTCTTTGCTTACTACAACTAACCACAGCAATTTCGTACTTCTTTTCAGCCAGTATGTGGTAAGTGGCAGGCTGCATCCTGGAGATGCATCCATAAAATGCCAGACATCTCTTTCTGATTTTTTCACAGTACTTGTAGAGCTTCTGATTGGGTTGCCTTTTGCACTCATTTCCTTCCTTGACTAGTTCTGATGTCTTCCTCATGATCAATCTCACCTGAATTTCACATTACTGTTTGATTCCCTCCCTGTTAAATATTAGACATTCTGAATGTTTCAAGGCAGATGAATGTCTGCTAATGCTTCATTTTGTCTCTTGTGGGAGAGAGATTTTTATTGGTCAGTTGGTATGCCAGTGCTACAGTGTGCATCACAAATGATAGTGGCCCAGTTTAGCGAGGGTATGCACATGTACGTCATCACTCTGCCAGTAGCCAATCACATTCAGTAACAATGCAGAGCCTGTCGTGTTAACACGAGTGTTGAATGCGATATGTTTGTGAATTGTACAGTTGTAAATCAGTGAGCATTGCAATAATTCCTATTCTTAATAACGGAAGATGAACAACATAAGCGTAAGGCTCTGCATAGTCAAAGAAGAAAGCAAGATTTTAAAGTACATAAGAATTTTAAGAGCGAAGCAGACGTGAGAGGGCCAATCTGCAACGTTGCCAAAGCTCAAGAGAGAACTGCTAAAGCGTGTGATACTAGCCTTAGAAATGTACTGCGAATAGTTAAACGCGGCAACGTCGGATATTCTATGTCAACCGTATTTCTCTCTCTCTCACTGCGCGACCTGCCTTCGCTCGTGACGCGCACTATAGTTTGTAATAATGCTGTTTCTTTGGAAAGATTGGTTTATACCCATACTTCCAGGTACTTATTGGTTTTCTTGATCCTTTCTGTTTTAGATGTAGAAAACATGGAGATTCACTGGTGTCATTGCTTGTTCTTTGAGAATATTGAGTCCATTCATTGAATTGAAAAGGTCATACGGGAATACCAGGCAATCCTCATTGAGTTTGTTCTACTTGTGTCCCCTATAGCTATTTCATGGGATCTTCTCTCTAGCTACCTTTTCGCCACTCTCTTATCCTTGTTCATACTCAACCTTATTCAATGCACAGTTAAAAAATGAAGGAAGAGACCATCCTCTTGATTTAACCCTTTATTGATTTCAAAAGTTGCAGAGAATGTTCGTGTTAACTTAATTTGAGACGTGGTGTTAACTGAAGTCTGCTGGATAATGTTGTGTGTCTTCTCATCCAATCCTAGTTCTTGTAGAATTTTCATGAGTGTCACTGATTCAGTTGAATCTTATGCCTTCTTAAAGTCAACAAAGTTGATGACATGCTTTTTCCATCCATTTTTACTTGCCTTAACACTGACTTCAAGTTGAATATCTGTTCAGCACAAGAACTGCATTTTATGAATCCCCTTTTGTATTGTCCTTGTTAAGGGTTCGTTTGGGTTTCAGACCTGTAGAATTAGACATTGAAGAAACTTTTGTATACGTCAGATAGCAAGGAGATACCTTGATAATTTTTGAAGTTGGTCAAGTCACCTTTCTTGTGTGAGGAGTGAATCAATGCTGAAGTCCTGTCACTAGACAGTGTTTCATTCTCCCAGATGTTTTGTAGTATCTCTGTCAACTTACTGACTGCCCCGTCCCCGGGCTTATTCCATAATTCGGCTAGTGTTGAGTCTTCCCCTGATACTTAATTTTTCAAGGACTGAACGACTTCTGTTACTTTTTCTTTAGGTGAAGGTTCAAAGTTTGGTTGCTTGGTGCTGTCTTGATACATAAAGTGTGTGCCAGGCAATTCACAGTTAATTTGAGTCTCGGAATACTTTGCGAGAAGGTGGCATTTATCTATGTCATTATAAGCTGTGTTTCCATCTGGACCTCTGAAGTAGAGGCTGGTGGAGTATAGAATTTCATGGAGTTGCTTCTTGAAGTCTTCATCCAACTGTTCCTTTGTAAACTGACATCTTACTTGTCTTGTGTCTCATGATGAGGAAGTTATATATATATTTAGTAATCAATGAAATCAAGATGCTAAGTAGCGGAAAGGAATCAAATTAGGATAGGGAAATGAGCCACCACTTACCTTTAGATGATGGATGTGGGGTGCGAACACACAGAAAAGACACAAAAACAAATAATAAAGTAATTTTTGGGATAAACCCTTCTTCAACGGGAGAACATTATGAGGGATGGGCGCAGCAGAAGACTGCCTCACAGAAAGACTGTTGGTCAGGAAATCTCAATTAGTTTGGATATTTATCTATGCTCGGGTATTAGCTCTGATTCACTGCCCCTCTACTTTTCTGATGTTTGAATTTACCACCACCATTTTCCCAACCGGCGGTCTTTCTGTGAGGTAGTCTCACGCTCTGCCCACCCCTCATAATGTTCTCCCGTTGACGAAGGGTTTATCCCGGAAATTACTTTATTATTTATGTTTGTGTGTTTTCTGTGTGTTCGCGCCACACATCCATCATCTAAAGGTAAGTGGTGGTTCATTTCCCTATCCTAATTTGATGTGTATATATATCTATATATATATTGAACATTGGATAGGATAAAAAACCACCACTTACCAAAGAAGGGGATTCCAGCGGCGTTGAGTTGGCTGCCAGCCGCTTGCGTGCAGCCATCTCACTTCTACTGAGGAAGAGCCATGCTCGAAAATTTTATTCTTTGTGTGTTCGTGTTTTTTTCGTGTACCAACGCCGCTGGAATCCCCTTCTTTGGTAAGCGGTGGTTTTTTATCCTATCCTAATGTTCAATATATCCGCTTTTAGCGCCTTTGTTTCCTACAATCTATATATATATGTGTGTGTGTGTGTGTGTGTGTGTAAATAACTTCCTCATCATGAGAAATTACTTATAATTGTAAAGTGTGTTCATATTTGTGTGTTCGCCATGGCCCTCCTGTATCATATAACCTAAATTTTGTTAATAAATTATCAAAATTAGCTTAAAGATTGCGAGCTAGTGTCAATCCTATTGCAAACCATGTTTAAAACTATTTTATTACAGTTTTCAAGTGGTAAGTAGAAGTAGACAGTCAGATTCAATCATTATGGTTTGTAAACATTGGCCATATAAAGGAATTCATATTTTTTTCAAATAGAAAATGCTACATTCATGTTCAGAGTTGCATTAAGTTATAAGGATTAAATCTAGGTATGATACTTTGTGGATATAAAATAATACAGACAAGATATTTGATTTTGAAGTTAAACTCTCCACGTGTGTCAAAACATCGAAAGAAACAGTGAAATAATTCCCAAGCCCTTAGTTTCAAGCTACCAAAAAGAATTGTACCTTAAAAGATGCTTTGAATTTTGTAGTACATTATGTAAAAATTTCGAATCTGTAGGTAAAAGTTAAGCAACATTTTGATAAGATTTTGTACGAAAATAATAATTTTGGGAGGAAAATTTTAGTCTTCACGTAGTATATTTCGGCAATATACAGAAGGGGGAGTGTATTTAAAAGAAAGTAGAATTTTTTCTGAGCACAATGAACGAGTTTTTGTAAAAATCCATATAGTACTTTGGCCAGAATAACAAAAATAAAATTTATGGTAATTACGAGGTAATGGTGACATCCAGTTGAAAGATTTGAGAGAAAATTTAGGGTTTACCACTTCAATAATTTTTTACAGCTAAACTACTAGAGCTAGAGAAATTTTCATATCAATTTTAACATTTAGGCAGTAGACTAACTCTCACAAAAATTCAAAGTGAATCAAGAAAAATAAGATTTCTTGATGGACAAATGGCCGGAGATGTTGTGAATTCCCCAAGGTTGCCTATAAATAGACCCCTGGAAATCAAGGTGGGAGAAGTTGTTTGAAGGCACTTGTTGGGCGAGGTTGTGACTAGTCGCTGCCCATTTGGCGGATGAGTCAAGAAGAACAAGGAAGTTCATAGGTGCATTTGAGGCAAGCCTGTCAGCCATGTTGGTGTAACTACAACAGATAGTGCGGAAGTGATTTACTCACCATGTAACTGAATACAGTTAGGTGTTCATCAGAGTTGCTGGCGGCTTGCATCAAGGTTTATACCTGCAATATTTTATTTTGGAAAAGAAGTCTGATACTGTAGATTGGTTGCCATATTTTGTGAAATAAATAAATTGTGAAGAATACAGAGTTTGAAATTTACATTGAAGGTCTACAGTGAACATTATTTAAAACCTACCTTCACCACCTGAGTTCATTGACTGGTTGGTGACCGAATAACTATCTATCCTTAAGCCGCACTAATGGTCACGGATCAATGTAAGCTGTTATGCACTAACACCCACATTAAACATAACTCTGATACCTGCCTTCATCTGTGATGAGGGATGAGCCCGTTTTCCCTATCTGTCCTTATTTTTATTATTCAGACACTTGTGTGTGGCTTTTCCAATGTTTATTAAAGTATTCATCTCTTTCAGAGTGCTTAATTTCTTTTGCTTATAGTGCTGATTATACTACCACTAAATTATATCAGCCATGTTGTTTGAACTCCAATATATTCAAGTAAAACAAAATTATATTTAGATTTTAAAATACTGTCATATTATAAATTTGCTAAATTGGTAATATTGTTGCAGGGACCTTGACTTTAATCCTAACAAACAGTATTATCTAGCAACTTGTGGTGACGATGGTTGCAGCAAATTTTGGGATGTGCGCAATTCGTCAGAACCTGTAGTATCTCGTTCAGATCATTCCCACTGGTGAGTTTTTTAAAATTATTTGTAACTATTATTCATATTTAAAACTCTTTAAATTATGTCTGTTTAACAGTGACATTTGATACATGATAAACTGTAAATTTTAAACTTTATTAAAAAAGAAAAATATCATAAATCATGCAATTATAAATGAATGTAATCTTTCTTGGCGTTGTTTATTTATAAACGTTTCTCGGGAAACAAACCGAGTGATGTTGTTATTAATGCACAATATTTCGGCGACTTTATTCTCCGTCGCCATCTTCTGGTGCAGTTGCAAGTCTTGAAGTCAGCCTTGAGCGTGTTGTTTGTAAACTGGCATGGAAACGACAGATGTTGTTATGTTGCCTAGCAGCATCTCAGATGTCATTAGACGCCCGCGGAACACAAAAAGCAGAGCGTTGGTGATGAGCAGCCTCAATTACAGGAATCCATGCATCACTTATCTGGCATCCACAATCCCTGTTTACCAAATCAGACGCGAGGCGAATTTCAAATGCTTCTTTAATGACGCTGTCCCAGAAGTCTCTCACATGCGAGAGACTTCTGGGACAGCGTCATTAAAGAAGCATTTGAAATTCGCCTCGCGTCTGATTTGGTAAACAGGGATTGTGGATGCCAGATAAGTGATGCATGGATTCCTGTAATTGAGGCTGCTCATCACCAACGCTCTGCTTTTTGTGTTCCGCGGGCGTCTAATGACATCTCAGATGCTGCTAGGCAACATAACAACATCTGTCGTTGCCATGCCAGTTTACAAACAACACGCTCAAGGCTGACTTCAAGGCAGACTTCAAGACTTGCAACTGCACCTGAAGATGGCGACGGAGATTAAAGTCGCCGAAATATTGTGCATTAATAACAACATCAATTGGTTTGTTTCCCGAGAAACATTTATAAATAAATCATGCAATTGTTTGTGACCAGAGTGATAAGAATGCTTTTTATTTTTCTTACATAAACTTTGATGCTATATTTAATTTTCATATGTACAGTAGAGTCCCGCTAATCCGAACCCCGGTAATCCGAACGTCCGGTTAATCCGAACATGGCAAAACATTACATAGTCTTAATATAAAAAATGGTAAAAGAATTAAAACACCCTGAAAATACAGTTCATACGCTATATAATTGTGTGTTTAACTACTGTACATGTACACAATTTTAATTTATACAGTAAAATTAGCTAGAAAAGATTAAATTTAAAAAGTGTGTAACACTGAAAGAAAAACTGTCAAACTTACGATAGTAGTTACAACGGTTAGAAACACACATTTCATCCCTACTTTTTAGGGCACAGAAACTCAGTAATTGTTTTTTGGCGTAATGAAGACAGTCTGTTATATGACGCAAAGTTGCGCCATCGTCTGATAAACATTAAATCAGCTGGTGTAGCAGTGGTCTGTTGCTCCATATAGCGTAGCGCGAGATCAATGGCTTCTGCCGCATCAGTGTGTGACACCAACTCTCCTTTGTCACATTCCGTCTCATTGTCACTTTCGTCGTAACATTCCACTTCTACCTGGTCTTGAGTCACAGCAGCCACTAAATCAACGTCAGTAAGGTGCTCCAGTATTGAATCATCCGCTGCCATCCATTCATCTACGTCTGCTTCACAGGCTTCTTCACATCCAGGGATTGTCTGTGCCATTTTTAGGAAACTCTCCTCTTCATTTTCAGCTGGTATGTCCTGAAATTCAAGAGATGACCATAGTTTTCTCCAAGATTTTCTCAAAGTGTTTTCTGAAATTTTCTGCCATGCCTCAGCAGCCCAATAAACAACATCCTTCAGATTTGTTTTTATTTTTTTTTTATTTTTTCAACTAAAGGAATGTTATCATCTTGGATCAGCATTCTTAAGAGTTGTTTTCTGTAAATCAGTTTTAATGTTTGTAGTACGCCCTGGTCCATCGGCTGTAGAAGTGGCGGCAAAAACGTCGCCACGATTTCTCCATCACATAATTCCTCAGTGCTGGGGTGAGATGGTGCGTTATCAATCAAAAGGATAGCACGGGGAGGCAAATTATTTTCCTTGGAAAACCGCCGGACATAGGGAACAAACTGGTTGTGAAACCATTCTTTGAACAGCTTACCATCCATCCATGCTTTTTTCTGGTTGCGATAGTATACAGGTAGGGATTTCATGTTGCAGTTTTTGAAAGCTCTGGGGCTAACAGATTTGCCGATCATCATTAAAGGGAGCTTGTGATTACCAGCAGCGTTGCTGCACACTAGTAAAGTCACACGATCTTTGCTCATTTTAAAGCCAGGAGCTTGGACTTCTGCTTTTGATGCCAGGCTTTTTGTTGGCAATGCCCTAAAATTAAGGCCTGTCTCGGCAGCATTATAAATTTGTTGGGGAGAATAATTTCCCTCTCTTATCAGTTTATTAAATTCATGCACGTATTCCTTCGCTGCATCATGGTCAGAAGAAAGCTTCTCTCCAGTAATTGTTAGCTGACGAATCCCATGACGTTTTTTAAATCTGTCCAACCAACCCGTACTCGCATTAAAAGACTCATCACCATTCATTAATTTGTTTAGGTAAACAGCCTTTTCCTGGACCATTGGTCCACTCAGAGGAGTTCCCCTTTCTCTTTCCTGTGTAAACCAAACGAAAAGACCTTCATCCACTTTATCGTACTGGGACTGTTTCAGAGTCTGCCGAATCTCGAGTGTTTTTCCCGAAGACGTTGCGCAGCACTGTTCAAGCTTCACTCGGTTCTTCTTCCAATCACAAATGGTTGCCTTATCAACACCTAGTTCCGTTGCCAGCTTAGATACATTCTCACCACTGTCCAATCGCATGAAAGCATCCAGTTTTTCTTTGAGCGTTAACGTCGTATGTTTCCGTTTACTCATGGCGATAACACGCTAGTGTACACGATTTTTGTAAGTGTGTTAGCGATCGATTGCTAAGATTAACTCAGCAGTTCGCGAGCCGTCTGAGAGTGCACTGACCACGAACACTTCAAACATCTCAACAATAAAGGGAGGGAGTGAGAGTGAGCCATTGTTCACCGGGTTGTTCCCAATTGTTACCATGCTGTATCTACTTATATGCTTGGTATACTTCATTGTAGAAATTAGTCACTGTAACTCCGGCTAATCCGAACAAATCGGTAATCCGAACAAGGCCTGGTCCCAATTAGTTCGGATTAGCGAGACTCTACTGTATGTTCTTACTTTACAGTGACAGTAGAAATCCATTTAAAAACAAATATAATAGTAACACTGTCAGTATTTTACAGAACGGATATACGCATAAGGCAGAGTAAAACTTTTATTTTGTGGGCAAGGGAGTTGGATTGGAATAATTTGCAAAAGGAAGAGTAAAACAGTGCTAAAGTGACAATCCCAAGTAACAGTGGCTGTTTTTTTCAGTAGGAATTGGCATAGAACACAATCTGTAACTGGTATGATAAAGTAGCTGGATTCATTGCAAGACATGAGGAGAGCGAAGAGAGTGCTGGGAGTGTACAAGGCATATGTTGATGATAAGGCTTGGAAACATATTGGTAGAAGAATGAAAAGTAATCAGTGGAAGGGAAAAGATGGCCATAACCACATGTTGGCATTCAAATTTGGGCACAAGGGAGTGGGAAAAATTTCAGATTGTCTTATATTGTAATTTTGTGGTAATTGTCTAGTAACACATGATTATGCCTGTAACAGATAACCTGTTGTCCTGTTTTTATTGCTACTCATTCTAGATCCATAGCATAGTCCTGTGAAGTATTTTGTGTAGCCTACTGTCAACTTAATAAGATTAAATTACCAGTACAACAATTCAGAATATTTGCTGAGTATTAATAATAAACTCGGGCATCATTCATGTCATCTGACAAGCAGATCATACTGTTGGCCAAAACAAAAACTGGAAAAATATGGTTATTGTCAACTCAATTATTACACAAAAGCAAACCAAAGTCATTGTGTAGTCAAATCAAAATGAGAAGAGAGAGGAAAGGAAAAAAACAACACACACAACTTAAGAATATATAGGTAGATGTTATTCAGCAAAATTTATATGGATTCATATGGGCATAGAACATGTATATAAAATGAAGAAACAAAATTTGATTTTTGGGACCATGGCAAGTAAGACAATACATGAAGGCGGATTGAGTAAGGAACATAGAAGTGTATAGATTGGCAAACCAGAGATTGTGGGTGGGATGGTTTTACTGTTGCATCCACGTTACACTACCCTTTTCATCAGCTGCAAAATTTACAGATACCATTTTTAGGTAAAAACTCAACTCTTCATACCATCCACATTATATTATTCTTATTTCTATTTCTATTGTTTGTCATATAAATAACAAAGGATAGGGAAAATAGTTCACCACATATGACAGTTCCCCTCCAGAATCGAGTGGCTCATTCTCTGGTGCCTGAATAAGGTTTCATACGAAAATATTGTATTTTCGTGTCCATGTTATCCTCTCATTGCAGCCCTCAATTTTGGTATGTGATGATTATTTTCCTTATCCTTTGTTATTTATATCACCTAAAAGTCGCTTCCTTTTTCCTTGGTATCATTATTATTCTTTATCAGTAATTTTTAATCATTATATGATGATGGCTCTTGCAGTCATGACTACTGGTCATCATGGATCTCTATGAATGTAAAGCGTAATCACCATGCTTGCTCCAATGGTGGATTGGTGACCCTCCTCCCAGTTGCCCAAAGGAACCTGTTCTAAAGGGGGAAGCTTAATTGTTGACATCTGTCAGCAATTCGTGTAACTTATGTTCTCTATGGTAGGTGTATTTTTGTTTTGTGAAATGTGTAGTTTATGAAGCAGAAATTGGAGACTGTACCAGCATTTGCCTACACGATTGAGAAAAACCACATAATAATCAGAACCAGGACAGCCGATACACAGTGACGAGGACTCGAACCTGGTCCCGTTGTATCTCCCAGGTACACTGTGTGGTGGCACATTGACACATGCAGCCCCACTGGCAGGTGTTGTGATTGTATAAACTGTTATGAAGAATGAAGGACTGATACAGCCTATGATGCATAATGTGATTTGATAATGGTGACAATGAAACTACTGGTTCCTAAAGCTTCCACAGTCACTGTACGTATTATCTTGGTTCTCCGGGTGGAGCCACATCGATTTATTAAAACCTAACATTTCTGCCATTGTGCTGTGGCTTTAATCAGACGACTCTGATGAAAGCCACAACACGATGGCAGAAATGTTAGGTTTTAATAAATTGACGTAACTCCACCCAAAGAAACAAGCTAATACAATGAAACTACAGTTAGGCAATGAAAAAGGAAGGAAAAGAAAAATAATACATTACCACAGATGATGTCAGGTGGGTCAGGACGAATGTGAACGCACTTAACAATATTTTGGTAAAAAATCTTGGTCCTGTAGAAGATTAGACATATGACAAGGGTAAAGATGTGTGTACATTGAATCTTTTGGTAGGTCTTGGTGTGCACACATCTTTCCCCTTGCCATATATCTTACCTTTGACAGGACTGTTTTCGTGTTGTCCTAGCCATCTTGTCATCATCTGTGGTAAGTAATGATTTTCCTTATGCCTACTTTTTTTTAGTATGTGTGATTTTACAGATATACAGGGTTAGAAATGAAGTGAATGTATTAGACGCCTTGCTGTCCTCAAATAATTCATAAAATATTTAATGAAACTTCATGGATCAAGTAGCAATAAACAGACTTGAAACCTAGCAGTTGGAAGTAGCTAAATCAGCAAGTCTTTTGAATGATTTATACCCAATGACCTTAATTTTTTATATTTTTTGTTTTTAATTAAAACTTACCAAACATGGTGGTTGAGTGGTAATGCTATGGCCTGGCATTCAGAAGGACACAGGTTCAAATGCCCGTCCAGCCATCCAGATTTGAATGTTCCATTGCTTCCCAAAATCACTCCAGGCAATTGACAGGATGGTTCCTTCAAAAGATCATGTCCAAATTCCTTCCCGTTCCTTACCCCCAGTCCTTTCACATCTCTAATCACCTCAATACAAAAAAAAAGAAACTATGGTTTATTGACAACAAGATTATTAGGATCAGGCGATTGTTGTGTACAAGGAATCGGCTACGGTCTTCATGAAATATTTTTTAATAAAATTAATGTATTTTAAAATGTAAGGCAAGTAAAGCTGTTTTCTCAGCATGCCTCAAAGATTCTGCAGAAGGCAATGTCTCAATGCAGCTCAAAGAAAATGGGAACAGGACAACCCTAACCTAATGTTACAATGTCCATTCTCCAGGATATTCTTGGAATTAGGCAAATGAAATGATGTCTAAAATCTTAAGTAGAATTATGAAATTAATCAAAAATATCTAAATGATTATAGTTGAACTAATGAACAAGAAAGATGATTACAGCACCAAACACAAGGGGATCGAAAACCTCTGCTGTGCTTCTAGTGAAATCAATCAAAACTGCTATCGAGACTATTAAGTGTTAATATTAGTTTTGGTCTCATTTTTCTGTGATTACTTTTTGCACTTTGTACTGATGCAAAAAATAAATTGTAAGGGTGATTTTACTGTTGCTGGAAAAAGTTTTTTTGTTATTTCTGCTACTATAATTTTGAGCAGCTTTGGCTTGTGTTTGGTAGCATGTCCTGGTTTCAGGAATATCACATGTAAAACATTATCAAAAATGTATATTCATTGAGTTCTTTTAATTTCATTAAAATTAGTTTTGGAATTGTTATTTCACTAAATATCAAGGTACAATTACTTTTGTCTTTTGGTTTCTATTACCTGTTATATTTCAGTAGCATAAAAATTTATGAATGCTTAATTCCAGGGTATGGAGCATCCGTTATAACCATTTTCATGACCAACTTGTGCTTACATCAAGTAGTGATTCTCGTGTCATATTGACCAGTGTGGCATCGATCTCATCAGAGCCACTTGGCCACCTTGCTGATGAGGATGATTCAGAAGAAGGCCGACGTGAAAAGTAAGTCAGATATCAAACAAAGTGAATCTGCCAATAGTGAGAGTTAGTGTGCATATCTTTGTCTTTTTCTTCTCATCTGTGTATTTCTATATTACTATAAATCTGTAAGCAGGTTGTGTCTGTCTGTTCCTTTGTCCAGGTATCACACAAAAACTACTGAAGTAATTAGGATATTGTTTCTGCAGTTTGAAAGATTATGTTCTAGCTTAAATCTGTCATATACGTTGTGACTAAATAACTGGACAACTGAACAAGCAATGATTGTGTGTTTGTACCAAGAACAGATCACACTGCATCTCTGATAAAACACACTTTTATGAGATACCCGCCCACCTGGCTCGTAAAAACAAATTCTTTAGGTTCTGTTAATATCGTTTTTATTTACCACGTATCTTTGTTTATTTCTTCAGTTTTCTGGAATATAGTACACTAAAATACTCAGATAACATTAATCAGGCCACTTTATCAAAGATTAATATTATAAAAAGCACTACAAAATTGTGAAAGTTAATTTATGTTGAAGATATTACATTACAAATGTTTGTGCTTTGGTACTAGAAGAAAAACAAAAGACAGACACTAGATCTCCATGGGCAAAGCAGCGGGAACATGCTAGTATATCAACAAAAGATAAAAGGCAGTTGCCTGGAAATTATTTGTCAATATCATTACTTCTTGTAGTTCTGCCAGGAACAAAATTAATTCTCAATATCTTGTTTCTTCTTCCCGTGAGGTACTTCCCCAAACTTCCTCCCACACATATCATTCACAGAACATCTTCATTTCATCATTCTGTAGCATGATATTACAAATGCTTAGTGTTTATTTCTTCTTATTATTACTAAAGTCCAAGTTTCACTTTTGTAAAGTTCCATGCCCCATACATATCATCATCATCATCAAGGGTTCTCTGCTATACAGCAGGTCCACACACAGTGACAGCCCTCCACGCCTCCCTCTGTTCCGCCGTTCTTTTAGTTTCTATATATCTCACGTTTATCATTATATCATCCATCATCCATCATTTTCATTCTTAGCCGACCTCTTCTCTTCTCTCCGTTTACAGTCCCCTCCAGAGCAGTCTTAAGCAAACATTCGTTCCTCAGCACATGCCCAATCCAGTTCTTTTTTCTGTTTCTTATTGTTTTGATGAGTGACCTTTTCTCTTCTATTCGTTTCAGCACTTCCTCATTCCTTACTTTGTCCGCCCAACTTATTTCTCCATCCTCCTCCATACCCACATTTCAAAAGCTTCCAACCTCTTTAGATCTTCTTTGTGTAGCGTCCATGTTTCTGCTCCATACTGTCCTACGCTCCTTACAAAACATTTAGCTAATTTTTCCTCAGGGTTTTGTCCAGCCTTCCGCATAGTAAATTTTTCTTTCTATTGAAAGCTTCCTTTGCCATTGCTATTCTAGTTTTTACCTCCTTCTTGCAGCTCATATCACCACTCACAATACTCCTGAGATATTTAAAGGACTCCACTTGTTCAATTATTTCTCCATGCAGCTTTATCATCATTTCTTTCCTACTCTTTCCCACCATCATACATTTAGTTTTGGTCCTATTGATTCTCATTCCGAATTCCTCACACCCTTTGTCTCAAGTCTCTAACATTCTTCTGAGTATCTTGACACTTTCTGCCAGCAAAACCATGCCATCAGCAAACCTTATGCAGGTAATCCTACGTCCACCTATGCATACACCTCCTTTACCTCTTAAACTTCTTTTCATAATTTCCTCCAAATATATGTTAAATAATATAGGTGACAAACAACATCCCTGTCTTACACCTCTTCCAATCTTTCCCTCTTCTGTAAGATCATTCCCCACTCTCACTCCTTGCTCAATTTATAATTTACTTATTAGCCTTATTTCCTTCCAATCAATACCTTTATTTTTTAGAATCGTCATTAAATTAACCCATTGTGCTCTGTCAAAAGCCTTTCGCAGGTCTATAAAAACCATGTGACAATCTCTTTCCCTTTCAATGTATCTATCTCCTATTGTTCTCAGCAAACCAATAGCGTCTTTTGCACTTCTTCATTTTTGAAATCCAAACTGTTCTTCAGCAATTGACATGGACAGTTTGCTAGATATTCATCTATTTAGCACTCTTAGTAATATCTTAGCAGGGTGGCATTAGAGACTAATAGTTCTGAACTCTTCACATTTTACTGCATTCTTTTTCTTTTCAATTGGTATCAACACTGTTGTTAAAAGTCTTTTGGCCACTCTCCTCTTTCATATATCTCATTGCACAAATATAGTATTTCTCTTCTTCCCTCATCTTTCAAACTTTTCAGAATTTCTACAGATAACTCATCGATCCCACAGGCTTTCTTGTTCTTCATCTCCGCCATATATATAGTATAAAAAAATCCTTTTGTCGCTGGTTATTTTTTGACACTAAAAGTTTTCTCTTTTGGGAGAAAATTCTTCTTGCTGATCCAAATATTTCTCCCAAATTTTTGTAATCTCACTCTCTCCTGCTAAACGTACCATATTATCAGCAAATTGCAACTGTTTATTTATACTTATCTCCCATGTTCTAGTAGACTATACTCTTGGCCCTTCTGTTTTAAACTCGTACTTTTCTCTTGTGTTACTCTAGTTTTATTGTATCTATCTCACTTGTTTATATATTATAAACTATTCTTCTATCTGAATATAAAAACATTTCATCTGCCATCATCTATATGATATATACCCACCAGTAGGGCTCAGTGTCCTGAGATGCTGCACACTGGACTGGGGAGGTACAATGGGACTGGGCATGAGCCAACGCCGTACTGATCACGATTTCTGACATTCCCGCAATCATCCAGGCAAATGCTGGCACTGTCCCGAATCTCTGCCTCATAAACTACAAATTTTACTAACAAACAAAACATACTCTTATCATTCAGAACACTCAAAGTTACACATTCTGCAGACAGGTGGCAACTCAAGACTCCCTTCGATAGATTAGGTATGCCAGGCCTAATAGGCATGGTCAATCAGGCAATGCAAATAACTACAGGACACATCTGGTGAATGAACACCCTATTGCTTCCAGTCCTCTGTAACATTTCAACATTTCACCTACAATATTAGGAAGATCAGAAGTTCTGTTAAAGATTTGTAAAAACATTCTAAAGAAGCCACAGGTACTCATATATCAAGACATTACACAAGCAAAACACCAATGCTTGAAATCAAGGAAACCGCCATGAGCACAGCAATCGACCTTACAGAGTCCTCTTTTGACATCAATATGCTGTGGATAATGGGAGCAGTCATCAGTAGTCAATTAACATCTTATTAAGGACCCTTTAGTATGGTTGCAAGGGTTCGATCTCCCCAGATGGCAATAGAGAATCATTAGTCGGATTCGAACAGGACAATGCTTATGGGACTGGGTAGATTATGCAAATTGTGACTGTGGAGCCACCTTACATTGTTCCGACTGTCCTTTTCGAGCATACAAAGGAACAGTAGCGGAAATACATGATGCATCGATCGGTGCAGATGATTGGATAGAAACATTAGATCTAGAGATATAAAATTGTACAAGCTTGTGATATGCACATCTGTTTTCACCTTTGAATGTCTTGTATATCACACAATAAATAAATAATTTCATTAATTGGCACTTTACAAACAATATTGCTTGAATATTTAATGGTGAATTCGTTGTGACATTTTCTCAATGGCTAAATTAATGATTGGGTTAATTCAGTCCTGTATTGCATCAAGGACATGGTGTTCTGATTTTAAATCTGTAATCTGTTTCCTATGTTAATGGTGCGATATTACATATATCACTTGAAGTCTTTGAAGAAACAAATTCTTCTAACCCAGTCACCAGCGATTCTACTTATTAATACATCTTGCAGTTCAAAGGAAAATCACAAAATAAAACAATATTCAAATTATCAACTGAGGTTTAATGGATTCCTACCCACACCAGTTTGAATCAGAACATTTATCAGGCTTCAATTATATACTCAAGATTGCAAGATACTGATTTAAAACAGTTCACATCAACAAATTTTTCATTCACTCGTGTCCAACATGAAACAAGAAAATAAGTTAACTTTTATAAATCTCAAAATCCAAATTATCACATAGACATTCTGTTTGTTTCAAAAGAGTTTGCGCAAGTGAAAAGAGAAAATTAAAAGCATTTTAAGTAACCTGACACATATTTTGCATTATGGACAAGTGGACTTGCACCCACTTAACATATTTGTTTAACACAGTAGCTTCAAAAAAGACTGCCAAGAGAAAGGATACTTACACGACACGTGTTCCAGTTTCTTAGACAATTCTTTAAAAACTTCTGGGAGCAGACATGCGCATGGAGTCTTCCCGATTCACACGTGGACTCATAATGCATTTAACTATGAAAATCCATGCAGCAGTATTTTAAATGGAATACCCAGTCCATTTGATTTAGGGGTAGCCTATAATATATTGTTATGTTACAAGTACTGACCAGCAGTTCTTCATTTTTTGCAGAGCAAACCCTTTTGATCAAGTTCACATTTCAGACAGGTCAAATCAAGCGATCATGACCTTTGATCCTTTTACTGTATTTATACAACATACATCAGTATTTTGTACTTTTAACTCCTTTCAGACTGAACATGAATTCTTCAAATTTTGCAAATTGAACTATAAGGGTAAAACATGACACATTTGTATCTCTAGATTAGCACGTGCTGTCATAATGTTTGACTCTTTTGTGATATATTGCATAATCTCTATTGATGCAAAATCGTTGCCTTTGCCCTTCAAACTCAACCAAAATTCTTAAAATTTTGTAGATTAAACCTTTATGGTGAAATGCTGGTCATGTTCATGTTTAACCCAGATGTTAAGCATTCGTGATCTTTGACCCTTTACTATATAGCGTGTGTCTTCCTCCATGCAAAATCTCTGTCTTTACTTCTTGCAAGTACTTTCAAACTCAACAGATATACTTCAAATTTTGCAGAGGGTAATATACAGTTCCAGTACTATTTAGCCAGTTCATATCTTGCAGTTATTACTTTTGACTATTTACTATATAGTTTGTAGTCAGTGTCTGCATGAAATATCTGTCTTTACGCATTCTGACTCTCTTCAAACTCAAAACAATTTTGCAGAGTGAACTTAAAGGGTGAAAAACAGCTAAAGATCACACATTTCACCCAAATCAGGTCACTCTTCATAGTCTTTGATGCTTTTACTTTGTGTTCAGGTCAAAATCTGTGTCTTTGTTACTTCTAAGTCTCTTCAAACCCAACTGAAATTCTTTTAATTTCGTAAGCTTGTAGGATGAACTACTGGTCACATTCATATTTCTGCCAGATAAAGTCAAACAGTCATGACCTTTGAAACTTCATTATATAGTGTGATAGTCTCTGCCCGTGCAAAATCTCACAGTTCCAGAAGCAGCCGACATGATGTATAGATGTTGTTTGAAAAGATTGACTATGATAGAAATTACCAACCTTCTAGAGCTATGAAGTTTGACAGTGGTACGTTTTTTAGTATTTGTTTGGCAGCCATCAACAGTTACACAAGTGAATTTGTAAACATGGAAAATAAGTGTTGTTGTTATGTGATACAAGACTTTCATTTAAAAGGTTTCAGTTGAGCCAATATCAAAGCAGAGCTAGATTCTGCTCTTGGGAATCTTTTCCTTTGTTTACAACAGCAAACTTTTGAGAGGTGGAGTTTAAACGAGGCTGTACAAGCTGCCAAGATGGATATCATAGTGGTCGATCGACCAAATGAGGTGACTATACCAGAACTGGTGAAAAACCAACAACATGGTACTGAATGCCCATCAACTGAAAGTGCGTGAGCTAGCAGACATGGCAGGCAATTTTTTTAAAGTGTTGTACATGGCATATTGAATGAAAATTTGAACATGAGAAAGCTGTGTGCAAGATGGTTGGTGCAATTGCTCACAATGGAACAAAAAGTCATGAGGAGGATTCAGTTGAGTGTTTGGTGAAGTTTTGCAAGTCAAGTTTTTGTGTTGATTCGTAATTATGGATTAAACATGGATCCATCATACTTGAGATGAATTAACAGTCAAAACAATGGACTGAAAGGGGAGAATCAGTTTCAAAGAAGGTGAAGACAGATTAATCTGCAAGAAATTACATGGCATCAGCTTTTGGTATGCACATTGGATAATTTTCATTGATTACCTTCATAAAGATAAACCAATGAACAACAAGTATTATGTGAACTTTCTGCAGCATTTGAGTGATGAAATTAAGAAAAACTGGCAAGATTTGGTGGAAAAGAAAGTTTTGTTTCATCCAGAAAATGCATCAGTTCACACGTCTGTTATTATGTTGGCCAAAATCATTGAGTTGAAGTTCAAATTTCTTCCTTGATCACCCTCTTTGCTACATTTAGCCTCCTCTGATTATTTTCTGTTTCCAGACATGAAACAGTGGCTTGGTGGTAAAAGAGGTGAAGTCTGCCGTTGATGGCTATTTTGAAGAGGTCAACGATTTTCATATTTTCTGGTAAAAAAAGCTATTGATCATCATTGGGGGAAAGTGTATTGAAGTAAAAGGAGACTATGTAGGGAAATAAACATATACTTCCCAATTTTTTCTTTGTTAGGTCAGGTAATTTGAGTCAAGCTGTCATTCTTTTACCCTACAACCATACTCAAAACACTGTCACAAAGACTCTCACCTAGTATAATATAAATTAAGCTGTTTGTTTAACCCAGTGTTTAGTGTTTTAGTTTTATTGGCTATAAGAGATTCCTAATCTTTTTATTTGATTATGTTAGCTAATATGGGAGAGACAGTTGTAATGTTTGCTGCAACTTATTCAGTTGGTTGGAACAGGGTAAAATGCATTTATATAAACCAGAATCATCTGTGAATAATTTTTAGATAAATTGTCAAAATTACTCCAAGTGGGATCACAAAAAAACCTCAGGAAGAATTATTATTATCTCAATAAATATATAAAATGATAAATGTTGAAACAATCCAGTAAATCACTGATTCCATTCCAGTGGTATACACAAGAGGGGAGATACATTTAAAATGTGAGATGTGAACCAATTCATTAATGAAACTGGAGATAAGTTTCCTGTGGCATTCAAAAAAGTAGACACTCAGGTGAGTCACAAAGGGTTGCAAAATTCTAGTAACGCTTTTGGAAGAGAACTGAATTTAATACAATATCCGAACAGCAAGTCAAAAAAAAAGGAATATTTCAATTTTAATGTGGAATGTACCAAAGTACATATGTCATTATTCTGTTCTTTTTTTCTTTAGAAAACACAGCTTTGCTCAGACAGGCATTCCCCCCCCCCCATCGCCTCTGCATTATTACAGACTAAAATAAAAAGAGAAGGACTTCAATATTGATGTAACACACCATCTCCAACATGTATTACTTACTATCCATTTCAGAATACTAATTTACATGTAAGAGATTGGTTAGTAAAAGTCACAAAATAAGACTGTACCAAAACATTTTTATTTTTTGGAAGGAAAGAAGAATTATGTATGGTGATGACAATATTATTAAAACCCAGAACTACAAGCATTACAAACTTGTGGCCAAGTATCATAAGTTCAATGACTTAAATTTTTATATTCAATTCATATGATATTTTATGTTATTAATTGGCATCTTTATTTTAAAATATTTAAATAAATGGGCTATAAATGTGTAACTTCATATTTTTAGGCTCGAAGATGGTGTCTTGGCAACTTATGAAGAGCATGAGGACTCTGTATACAGAGCTGAGTGGTCTGCTGCAGATCCATGGACATTTGCATCACTCAGTTATGATGGTCGCTTGGTTATCAGCAGAGTTCCACGAAATGTCAAATATAAAATATTACTTTAGTACCATGTATACACTCAAATATAAAAAAAATGTTTCGTAACACTTCGCCTTATTATTTTTCACATATCATATAACAAATATGAAATTTAATTGCTAATTCTAATGATTTTGTGATATGTTATTGTAAGATTATATTGTTGAAATACAGGGTGATTATAATTAAAGTTTAAGTTTCAAAACGCTCTAAAAAAGGAACCACTGATTAGAATGATGTCAAAATTGAAGAAGGGGGAAAGAACATGAACCAAAAAAGCATCCATCCAATCGGTTTTTAAGTTTTGTGAGACTGGCACAAAACATGTTCAGTATGCAGTCCACTGTTGTGTGCAACAAGATTAAATCAGGAAACAGCATGTTCCACAACTGATCAAAGTGTCACCAGGGTCAAGTTCAGAATGTTTTGCGCAATGCATGTCTTCAATTCAGCTACGTTGGCAATCGGAGTACTGAACACAACATTTTTCAGATAACACCACAGCCAGAAATCACACGGATTAAGATCAGGTGATTGGACCAGCCAGGCTGTAGGGAAATGAAGACTGATAATTCTAGCATTTCTGAAATGCCGTCTCAACAACTGCTTCACTTGATTTGCACTGTGCGGAGGAGTGCCATCTTGCATTCATGTTCCTTCCCCCTTCTTCAATAAAACGTCGTAAATTTTGACGTCATTCTAATCAGTGATTCATTTTGTAGAGCATTTTGAAACTTAAACTTTAATTAAAATCACACTGTAGACTGCCAAAATTGTGTGTGTAGAGTCAAAATTTATTTTATCATCTGGAAAAAAAATCAATATCAGTGAAACACAAACAAAATGTTTTCATGGGGGAAGATAAGTAAACAAATTTCCTTAACACTATTATGCAATTTTAATGCATTTAGCAAACCCCTCCTCCTTTTTTAAATTTAACCACTTCCAAAGGCTAACTGAAAAAAAAATCTTAAAAAAGATTTTACACATTGATGTTATTAAAAGCTAAGGAGTTTCTGCATTTCTTCAAAAAAAAAATGTATGCTGCAATAGCTTTGGAAAAACTATCATAAGGGTGGAAAATAACCTCAAAGATGAGGTGTTGAAAAATTAATAAAGAAAAAAATGATATTTACATAATAATATAATGCTAAGGATGGAGGGGAAAAATAGTTTCTCTCAATCTGATTACTCAATTTGCAGCAGGCACTCCACCCCACATTTTCAAAATTTCCCACCCAAAAACTGTTAGAACCATCCTATTGATGTAAAAATTTTTTTATAGATTTGAAAGGCAAAAAGGAGATGCTTAGAAAATTTTTTAAAACGATGAACAGTTGTGTACCAGCACTACTGAAAGTATATCTGCATTTTAATTTCTTAAAAATCAAATTTATAGATAAACACACACAGTTTTACTCGGTAAGCTTACAGCATATACTTCATTCTGCCCTTTCTGATGTCAATACTTTTTTGATAATTTTACTAAATATTATTTTAGGGGGTGAAATGGCAACTGCATTACGGGTTTAGGGAAAATTATGCTGTGTCTTATAGAGAGAAAAAAAAAGGAATCTCTTAAGAAGAATCAAATTACTGAATGTTTAATGTAAGAAAGGATAAAGAAGACACTTTTCTTGACATTGATACTCAGTTGTCATGGATTTATCCACCGCTCACTCCACAGAAACTGTAATTAAACAAAAAATAGGGGAAATTATGCACAAATGAGGATGAAAGGTTAAGAGCTTTTGGTATTTCTTCAAAACTTGAGGGTGACTTTTGCTTGAAATTTAACATATAACTTCCAATTCTGATAATTTAACAGTATTTTATATTAGTCTAAACCATAAGCTACTTGAAAGGATATACAGTGTGTTCATATTGAGACTCGCCACAGGACTCTGTCAGGATGGTAATGATGCAAGAAAAAACAAATTGGTGGAACAAGAAAGTGATAGAAACATTGAGATAGGAACAAACACAATGAGTCTCATTGTATATAGATCCAATCTCCTTGTCATATATCTTACCACCTTACACAAATAAGACTTAAAACCTAAATATTGTACAATGTGTTTGTCACTATCCTCCTGCCTTTATCTGTAAATGACTACTGGTTTACTTTCGCTACTCTTCCTTATTTTCATTCTCATTATTCCATTCCAATGGACTGAGATGGTAATGAATCATCTTCCATTATGTTCTTTCTGGCCACAACTTCTCTCCCATTATCTTTACCCATTCTGGACAACTTCTAAGTTGTCCGTGAGACTGGCCAGGTCTTTTTATACTTGCTCCATCCAACTATCTTTTGGTCTTTTTCAAGTAGCTGATTTTCCAAAATATGCCTTAGGTAGTGTATTTGGCACCATTCTCATCTTGGGGACCAAATCATTGATTCTCCTAAGATGCTTTTGTTTATTGAAGTCTGACTGATTCGCTTTTGATTTTATCTAATCTGGTCTTTTGGATACTAGATCTGATTAATCTTATTTCAGTCACTTGAATATGCCTGTTTTCACTACTATCATATTATATGTGTATATTTTATCCCTGGAGAAACATTTTTGGAGGGTGAAAGGAGCTTTCTTTTACTTTTTCACAGGGCTGGCATTTGGGAGGGGGGAGGGGGAGAGGGAGTGGAATTTAAGCAAATGTACCATGGGCCCACTGGCCGATGGAGGGGCCCAATGGCCGGCTGTAGGGCCCTTCACATAACAACAGGCCATTAAATGAGATTAGGTAGTAGGAATATCTGACAGTCACTCATTTTTCTATGCAAAAGTAATTATTATTATTTTTCCAAGAATGAAATGGAATAAGATTAATTTTGATTAAGGTACATAAAAATGAATATAATTTGTTTACGCTGGTGATTGGAAATTAGCGGGTCTTTCACCACCCAAAAACTAAGTAACTGGATTGCAAAGAAAATAGTCTGTTTTTATTCCTTCACATTACCAAAACAGGTACCATTAAATTCTCTCAAAAGTTTTTTTATCATAGATAAAATTATTGCTAGCTTATCTTTTAGTGTAGCTTAATGTATCAAAAGCATTGTCAATGATGGGCAGAGTAATGTCTTTGGTATTATCAACTTGTGGAGTAGTTACCCCAGACTTCATGTGTTATGGAAGGACCATAAAAGCACTTAAATTTTTTATTTCAAAACACATTTTTTTTGGTGGTTTTTCAATTTTTTACTTACAAATTTTAGGTAAAACTTTTGAAACTGGTATGGTGTAAATCCTAAAAATTGACTGACCAGATGTTGCGTCCTGGGTGGCTTTTACTTCCGCGAGCGGTTCGGAAGATGAGAGCTTGATATTAGAATCAATTGCAACATGGGTATTCACTTCAGACTAGGGAACTCGGAGTGGAATAACTGGTAGAAATAAAAACAAACACACACAAGAATTACAAGAGACAAGTTTGCAGCTCACGAAGACCGACTTAAATCTGTGAACCTAAGTTCCGTTGGTAAGGCTTGCTAAGAAAATCAAAGTCTAAGGGAGGCGCGAGTTCTGGATTTTAAGTTCAATTCCTACATGGCATACTATTGTAGAAATTCGACCTACTGGCGACAGAGACTAAGTCCCGTTCTGGCACCCGAGCCTCTGCCTGAGCCTAAGTTCTGCTTCCTCATGAAGCCAGAAGGCGAGAGTCGAAGGCCTGCTAGTCTAGCTGCCGTGCCCCGCTCCGGACAGCTTCCAACCCCACTCACTGGCGGCTGGTCCCTAACTAGCTCTGTTGCTTGCTGGCCCTACTCTGGCGACCCCCTTATATATCGCTTGATTGCGTCCTTAATCTGCCTTCTAGAAGCTTCTGAAGCTTCTGTCACGTACTCTCCCGGGTCACGTTGCAATACACATGCCTATTCACCTATTTCGGGCCCCCGGTGGCTGCTTCCCGGATACCTCTTTTGGTAGCTTCCATGTCTAATGACGTTGTTGATCTGTGTTCTGGAGACTTTCTAGTCGTTGCCTCACTAATGGCTCTTTCCTATACTTGCGGCTTCTCACGCAACTGAATATTCCTAACTATTTTGTGCTTATTTCACGATATTCGTGACACATTCGCGACACAGATTGAAACTTTTTTCCCCTTATCTTCCATTTTTGAAATATTTTGCTTTGTCAAAATTATTTTTTCTGTGTGAAATAAAAAAAAAATTTATAGATTTTTATTTATAAAAAAATCTTTAGGCTTATAGTCTTCTATTACATATCACAGAAAGTAATGAAATCATAGGTGGTACAATTATATCTTTGGTACTAGTGTGATTAGAAGATTAATAATCATCATCTTTAGAACTATTCCACTTTTTCAGGCAGTTTGACATGTACTCTTCCAGAGGCAGTGTTTATTTTCAAAACAAGTTGCATCTACTACCAGCTTCCTAGGCCAATCTTGGTCTTTATAGGGAGAAGTGTATATGTTGCCATCTGTAACTTGTGTTCTATGGGATAAATGTCCTGTGTTTGTGAAATGTGTAGTGTACGAAGTGGAGATTCATAACTGTCCCAGCATTCACCTAGATTATCTACAGGAAACTGCCTAAAAACTGCAACCAGGATAGCCAGTAATCAGGGCCTGGGATATGAATTTCCGTCTGTCATACTTCCCTGATCCATCCCAAAATACTTTTTGATATTAAAAAATTGTGACTTTTAGATTTTTAGTCTACTATAACATGTCATATATTATTAAAATCAGAGGAAGTGATGGAGACACTCAAGGTATCTTCTTTATAAGGTGATTCTGAAAACAAGTAGGTTCTTTCTCATAATATGGTAAGAATGTAAAAACTCAATGTCAATATTCAAGAAAGAAGCTACTAGAGAAGAAAGCAAAGGTAATGCTTCATATAAAATATCAAGCTTTTCAGAGATGTAAAATTGCACTTACTTTTTGGGCTAAGCACTATGTCATTGTTACTGGTGCTGACAACATTTCAGTCCCAACCTAGTGTCTTTATCATGGGTGCTTCAGGTTAACATATCTGCTCCTTCGTCGTTTTTTGACACACTGGGAGAACTGTTTTGATTTTCCGGTAGTGTGTGTGCTCCTTCTCTGGCAAGAGGAGCCCATAATTTGAGCAGTAATAAGATGAACAAAAATGATGACCAAAGGAAAAAGAAAAGAAGGATGCCTTTCTACCATATAGAAAAGGGTCACTGAAAGAATAGTTAAAGTGCCAACGAAAGTCAATACTGAACCCATCCTTAGCGGTAAAAACAACGTGACAAGCATTTTAAGATCTGCAAAGGCTCACAGAGTGCTGTTAGTGAGGAGTGTAAAAGATTCCCTGTGATTGTGACTCATCTTGAGCAGTCGCTGTAAGATTGAAAGAACATTATCATTATACAAGACTCAAACAAAACAACCTAATTGGTAGTGGTGGAGCACTATGTAGAAGGAGGGCTTGGAATTAAATGGTAGAAGACGAATCATAACACAATTGAAGTTTTTTTTTTTTTTTTTTTTTTTTTTTTTTTTTTTTTTTTTTTTTTTTTTTTTTTTTTTTTTTTAGAAGGCAAAATTATTGGATCCATAGAAATTTTTAAACATCCCAAAAATTTCAGCAAAGACCAGTGCTATGGATTGAGTCCAACGTGGAAATATTGTAAGACGAAAAGCTTATGCCGGGGGTGGAGCATAAACACTTGGTCTCAGCTATAACCGTGTGTAGCCTAGGAAGTTACAGTTCTGACTTATTTAATGATTTGGTGGCCACATAGATTTTAACACAAAAACTATGAAAAGGTACAGTTCAAATGATGTTCACTAGTCCATTCTTGTTTGACAAATATATTCTTCAAATTTTACAAGTCAGCAAACTGTACAGGCAATCAAACAAATTTTCCGAAAAAACATTTTACAGATTCGACCAACCATTTGAGCATAACAAAACCTCACGCCCTCACAGTTTCTTAACTACATGAGGTTTTAACTTGACTTTCACCCATAACTTCAAAGTTCAACCATTTCCGCGCAAGTTGTTAATACGCCGCGCCACAAGCCCAAACTAGCTAACGTCCTACATAACTAGTAATGCAAACTGAGACTGCTGCTGTTTGACTAGCGAGAGAGTAGCTTCTGGAGGGGGTATTTATAGAATCGATGCTGCCTGAGCCGTGGGAAGAACCTTTCTCTGACTTTCCCACGAAACTGATCAGTTACTGACGAATATTTCACAATACAATTTGACCTTGACAACTAAAATAATCTTATCTCTCTGAAATTTTGGTAGTTACTAGATATTATTACAAACGTCAAATTAAATTATTATCAAATTTTTCGTAACTTTAATAGTTTCGCCAGAAAAAGACTCATTAAGATGTGATCGCCATAACTTTTGAAATATTAAACTAAAACAAATGTAAGTCTATTCTCCTATTGCTCATTTAGTTCCTGATATCAAATAAAGTATGTTACCTAATTTTGAAAGTGGTATGAAATTCGAAAACAAAATTTGACTACTTAAAATGTTCAGAATATCGACTTTAGCTTCAAACAAATTTCCATATTGAAAAACGGTTACTGTAAAAATTTGTAATCTCTAAGTATATCCCCTGATTTATTACAAATTTTAGAATATTATTCCTCCCGACTGCACATCAAATTTGAGCTAAACTGTGCAAGCGTTTCTGGCGCCAAAACCTATTTTATTTTATTACAATCAAGTGCTTTAATATTTTGGAATAAAACTTTTTCAAAACCCTTTATATTTAAATAAACTTTACTCTGAACATAATTTCTTCTCATGAATTCCCAAATAAAACTGAAATATTAAACTTTTACATGGAGCACATGTCTAGCTATACCAAATTATATGCAAAAACGATCTTTAAACTTTCTAAAATTTTAATATGTTGTTTTAACGAAAATTACGCTACTTTCTATCTATCACTTGACTTCTTAACTGTTTTCTAATGACTGAATACTTCGATTTTGGAGTGGAAAATTACGTGACAAAATTCTAAACCGGCAAATCACTTTTAAACATCTTTAAACTCTAAGTAAGATCTTCTAACAACAAACTTTCTCATCTTCTGGCTATATATCTAACTAAACATCTTCTGAACTAAAGAAATATATTGATTTAGCAAAGTTATATGAAAGTCAAATATTTCATGTCCAAATCTGGGTTAAGTTTCTCAACAGTTGTTTAAATGACTTTAGCTATTGAATTTACTGTTCATACTTGAATTAATGCTTATGTTGGACATGTTACTTGGGATTATTATTAAAATTAACTGGAAGAATGGCTTTAAAATGGTGGTACCATATACTTCAATTGAACTCGCTATCTTAGAAACTAATTTCATTATGCGAAATTCTAAGATGTGTTACAATATGTACTCATAGACAAATGCGTTGCAACAGCAACAACTGGATTGTTCCAAAGAGAGCAGAAACCTCCATTAGACCATCTCAGGAACAGCATATATATTCTGCAAAACAGTCCCCCCAGTGTGCTGTAAAGTGACAAAAGAGCATTAACCTGAAGCAACCCTGAGGAAGGCCCCCCAGAGACCAGTATTTTGGCAGCACCAATAACAGTGAGACAAGGCTAAATATGCAAATTAAGTGCAATATTTCTTCATAGCTTTAAAACTCATTTTGTAACTGCAGTGTGGAATTGTATTTATCTAGGTGCATGGCAGTGCACACCACACCTGCTGAGTCAATGGAGGCATTGCCTTGAAGAGATTGGTGCCATTTTTGAACCTCAATTTCTCCAGTGTTATTGATGTTACATATCTCAAATTTGTATTATATATGGATATTAACAATTATAGCAAACTTCTTTTTTTTTTTTTTTTTTTTTTTTTTTTTTTTTTTGCTGTTCTTAGTTTGGATGTTAGTCATTCAAATTTTACTATACACTCACTCACTCACTGATGATCATCAGAACTCTAAGGTCCTTCCCATAGTCATAGAAAGCCGATATTTGGTAACATATAAAATTTTAATCTCAGATTATATGAAAAGTCTAAAACTCATAAATTTCCTTAAATCTACCGCAAATTGCTTGCTACCATAATAACTTTATATGGCTTCGATTCCTTATAGATGGGGAGCTTACTTAGTTTAACTAATGGTCTCCATTAAAGTTGGTATATACCGGTACTTGCAGTTTTTCATGGAGAAGGTTTCTGACCAAAAAAAAAAAAAAAAGATAAAAATAAAAAAACACCCCTTTCCCCTTACACCCCTTAATTTTATAGAAACCTACATTTCTTACCTGATTTTGATTGAACATTGCACATGTATACTTTAAAACAAAGAGAAAAATGCTGTCAACATTGGGTCTGTCAAAGCTCAACCCCCTCCCTCCATCCACCCCTTTAATTATTGTCAATGTTCTCCAAAAAAAACTTCACTCAACACCGTTTGACCGATTATCATCAAAGTTGGCATATACATGTAATGTTTCATGGAGAATCTCACCAAAAAAAATAATAAAAAAACCACCCCTATCTCCTTTACACCACTTAATTTTTATACAAACCCACATTTTTTATCTGATTTCGATGGAACTTTGTCAACAATAAAGAGAAAAATGCTGTCAGCTTTTGGTTTGAAAAAATTGAAGCCCTTTCCCCCTATCCACCCCCTAAACTTTTACCTACAGTTGACACCATTTAACTGGTCTCCATTAAAGTTGGAAAATACCTGTAATTTTTCATGGAGAAGGTTTTTGACCAAAAATAAATAAATAAAAAACCACCCCATATCTTCCTTTATACCCCTTAATTTTATAGAAATCTAAATTTCTTATATGATTTTGATTGAGCTTTGCCCATGTATACTTTAAAGGAAAGAGAAAAATGCTGTCAACATTTGGTTTGCCAAAGCTCAAGCCCTTTCCCTCCTTCAACCCCATTAACTTTGGTCAATGTTATTTATAAAAAGCTACAGTCGACACCGTTTGACTGATTACCATAAAAGTTGGCGCTTATATGTATTTTTTCACGAAAAAGGTTTCTGATCCAAAAATTCAAGAACCACCCCCTCTCCTCATTAAACCACTTAATTTTTATACAAACCCACATTTTTTATCTGGTTTAGGTAGAACTTAGGATACTTTTACTATTAAAAAAAGGAGAAAAATAATGTCAACTTTCGGTCTGCAAAAACTGAACCCCTCTCCCCATTTCCACCCCCTTGATTTTTGTCAATTTTCTTTTTAAAAAGTTACAGTAGACACCATTTGACTGATCTTTATGAAAGTTGACACATATATGTATTTTTTATGGAGAAGATTTCTGACCAAAAAATCCATAAACTACCCTAGCTCCCATTTTACACCCCTTAATTTTTGTACAAACCCACATTTTAATTTGATTTTGGTGGAACTTCACATGCGTATACTTTAAAACAGAGAAAAAGAAAAATACTGTCCACATTACTTCCACAAAAATGCAAACCCTATCCTCCTTTAATTACTGTCAATGTTCTTTACATAAAGCTACAGTTTCTATCCGATTTTGAAGGAAGCAGGCACATGTATACTTCAAAACAAACAAAAACACTGACTACATTTGGTTTAGAGAAACCAAACCCCTCTCCCCCTTCCCATTCCCTTAATCTACACAAAACTACAGTTTCTATCTGATTCTGAAGGAAATTTGCACATGTATACTTTAAAAACACACGGAACAATTGTGATTAAATTTGGTTGCAGAAATACAACCTCTCTTCCCTTCGACCCCCATCCCTCCCAATTTCCAATGTTCTTTATTGATACCCACGGTATTAGCAGATTTCGATGGAACACTGCACGTGTATACTTAAAAACAAAGAGAAACATAGTGTCTACATTCTGTTTACAAAACTCTACCATTCACTCCCTTACCCCATTTAATTTTTTTGCAAATGTTCTTCACATAAAGCTACAGTTTTTATATGATTTCGATGGAAATTTCCACATGTATACTTTAAAACAAACAGACAATACTGCCCACACTAGCTTTAGAAAAACCAAACTCTCATCTCCACACCGCATAATTGTTTTTTATAGATACCTACAGTTTTATCTGATATCAACAGAAATTTACACACGTATACTTTAAAACAATCAGAAAAGGCAGTCTACATTTGGTAAACAAAAGCCCAATCAATACCTCTTCCCCTTTACCCTCACCCCTTTTAATTTCCAATGTTCTTTACAAAAAGCCACAGTTTTAAATCCCGTAAAAATCAATTAAGTTATTTTTATGTCATGGCATAATATTTATAAAATAAATGGGTTATAATGTCTCAACATGTACTTCAGATTTCAACTTGGATCCCAAGTTTTCAAGTTGTGAAAGCCAATTAAAAATCTATATTTTCTGTGTGATGCCGGAGCAGACAGATATATTCCAGAGACAGAGTTCTGTATGTGGGGTGTATTAATGCTCAGATGTTACATGGTTCGGTTATCGACCAGCAGCTTTAACAGATGTTATGATTAGTTCGAAACATAGCCTGGACCAAAATGTAAACTGACATTCCTTAACACAACACCCAATTCACCCCGTTCGGGAAGTTGTTGTGGTATATAAAGACAGGATTCTTTTTTGAAAGCAAGCGCTTTAATCCTCGAGCATCAGGAAGTTCACAAAATTGGAACTGCTGCGGCATTTTTAAAAACAAACTATAATACCACTAAAAATTTAAAAATAAAATTATTAAAAAAAACAACATAAAAACTGCCTTAAAAAAAGCACTAAAACTTTTAAAATAACTTTATAACTTACTTAGGAGAAAGTAAATCTAAATGGACAATATTTTACATTAATTAGTTATTTTTGGAGTCAGTGCAATCGAAAGCAAGAAAAACAAAAAGATAAAAACAATAATAACATAAAAAAATTATGTTACTGCTTACCTACGATTAATGCTAGAAACATGTTTCAACAAAACTGAAACATACAGTTGATATGCCGATATTGTACTAACGGTAAAGCGTGTACTGCATGATGCAGCCTACCAACTGACACTGTAGGGCATGTGATATACGTGGATGACTAACAAGGCCGAGCCACAGATTAAAATACTATTAGTTTGTTTCCCTAAGCTGTATCCTGCAATAACACTATTTCCTATTGTGAATTTTTGCTCGAACTCCCCATTTCGCCTCGAACATCAAATTAACTTGTGTAATTCGATCTTTGCGATGTGACAACTGGCACCGACTCAAAAAAATAACTAATTAATGTAAAAATTTCAATCACAGTAATGTAAAATATTGTCCATTTGGATTTACTTTCTGCTAAGCAAGGTACAAAGTTATTTTAAATAGTGTGCTTTTTAACAATTATTTTATATTAATTAGTTATTTTTGGAGTCGGTGTCAGCCAAAGCGAGAAAAACAAAAAGATAAAAACAATAATGAAAAATAATAATACATAAAAAATCATGTTACTACTTATGTACAATTAATTCTAGAAACATGTTTTTACAAAACTGAAACATACAGATGATACGCCGATATTATACTACCTATAAAGTGTTTACTGCATGATGCAGCCTACCAACTGACACTGTAGCCCCAGAGATATGCCTGGATGATCAACAAGGCTGAACAACAGATTAAAATACTGTTAATTTGTTTCCCTAAACTGTCTCCTGCAATAACACTATCTGCCTCACAACATGCTGTAAAATATTTGGAATTTTTGTCCATACTCTCCGTTTCACCTCGAAAACCAAATAAAGTTCAGTAATTCGATCTTCGCGATGTGACAGCTGGCACCGACTCCAAAAATAAATAATTAATTTAAAAATTTCAATAAGACTTATGTAAAATATTGTACATTTAGATTTACTTTATTCTAAGCAAGGTATAAAGGTATTTTAAAAATTTTAGTGTGCTTTTCTTTGAATGTGTTTTCATTTTTTAAAGCAATTATAATTTGTGTGCTTACTTTACAGCAATATTCCCTCCCCAAAATGTATTTTGTTCCACCCCTTGGCGACCACAACAAATAATGAACTATATTACCTGGAAGAGTGTTTCAAAATTAAACCACTAACTAGTTAAAACAAAAATGCTTACAATATCTTTCTCAAAATTTAATTTAATTTAATTGCAATGGAGCACAGGCTACGATGGCAATTTCCCTACACCCCATCCTCCCCCTATCCTGCAGCCACCTACATTTGCCCTCTACAAATTTTATCTTTAAATTCTTTCAACGTTTTCGGTAAATTATTCATCATTTCTCTTGGTAACTCATTCCATTCCCTGACACCCTTACCTAAAAAAGATAATCTTCCCACAACCTTGTGCCTGAAATCAAGTGCCAGCTTGTGGTCATGGTCATCTTTTCCCTTCCATGCACTACTTTCCATACCTAGTGTCATAAAAAAAGGTGTTTTTTTCTGACATGAAAAAACTGTGAAAAAAAAAACACATTTTTTTTTTATAAATACTAAATCTCAAATTTGCAAGGCACTTATCATTTAATATGACTGTTTTAGAGGTTATACTAAGTACTTATTTTAATTTTTAATTCTACTTTATTTTTCTGGTACAGTAGAAAAGAAAACTACGAAAATATTGGCAACATGGAATGAAATTTTCTTTTACGAACGGGGACTTCCCGACAAGGGTAGGTTGTGCGAGAAGGATTGATACTTGTTATTTGAACTAGTGCTGCCAGCACTGCGAATTTATCTGTAGACCTACGGATCTTTTCAAAAAATTAGGAATTTTAAATTTATCTAGGGTTTTTTGTCCTCTTTATATTACTTAGTGTGCTTTCCTTATATTCGTATACTCATTAAACTCTCAGCTAGTGATACCGAGTCATTAAACTGTCAGTAATTATGAATCGTTTCCTTGCAACCGTTGGCGTAAACCAACGATTGAAAAAGAAATAAAGCCTCTATTTTGTATGATAATAGATTTAAATTCATACTTAAATGACCGTAATACAGAATTATCGGCACAGTCTTTATGCACAGTGAGTACTTTGCTCACAATTTAAAATTGCAATCTCAAAATATTTTTTCTACAATACAAGATCAACCAGTAAAAGAAAATGTAACTATTTCTGAAGTTGTGGATCTACAGGAGACAGAAGAAGAAACAGAAAATTCCGACACAAACCGAACTAGTGTTGGTAGTGCTGATACTAGTGAATATTGTACTGACCTAGAGGATGAATAAAATTATGTTACCTATATAGATACATTTATGAATCATTATGTAAGGCATTGTATGATTCAGTTCTATAAATAAAACTATAATTTATCAAATATTCTGTTTTCTGGATGAAAAAAAAAATTAGAAAAAAAAACAAAGGTGCTAGATTTTTTTCATGTTTTTTTTTTTTTTTTTTTTTTCACAAACCTGAAAAAAAATTTTTTTTTCAGTTTGCAACACTATCCATACCTACTCCAATATGTTTCCATGCATCATCACCAGTATACGCCCTGTACACTCCCATGACCCTCCTCATCCTCCTCCTGTCTTGCAATGAATCCCATTTCAGCTCCTTTATCATATCTGCCACTGATTACATTCTGTGATAATTTCCAGAAACAAATCTAGCAACCCTTTTTTGCACCCTCTCCAACTCCTGCATTTGATACGTAAAATGAGGGTCCCATACTACACTACCATATTCAAACAATGGTCTGACCAAAGTTTTGTAACCCAACTCTCTCACCCCTGTCTCGTACATCCCTTCATGACTCTCTCTAACAAGTGCAGAATTTTGAAACCTTTTCCTACCACCTGTCCAATGTGTCCTGCCCAGTTAAACTTGTTATCAAATGTAATGCCAAGATATTTACATTTCAAGTCTTCAGCAAGTAATTCTTTCCCCACCTTATATTCTAATTAACCTTTTGTTGTAACAGAAAACTAAAAGCGTTGATTAACAAATTGTTTATCACAGATATCAGCAATATGGCTCAATGCGCATAATATTCTTCTGCTGACAATGGATTAACATCCAAGGTGTTCCATTGTTCTTAGTGCACCATATTGTGCAAGTAAAACTATGTCAGTGTAAGTTATAATTGCATTCCCTGTTCCTATTTAATTTTTCCAGCTGGAAAGGGACAAATTACTCAATGCCCAAATATATTTATTTAATTAATGTCTAGTGAACTTAACAAATGCTAGGTTTTTAAGGAACTCTACACGTGAAAAAACTGATACTCAGGTACTGGAATGGTATGGTATAAAAGATTCATATCTTATAGTCCAGGGGTGGCCAACCTGTGGCTCGCGAGCCACATGCGGCTCTTTGAAGGATTATTTGTGGCTCTCGATAAATGTACCCGAGCTACCTTTTCATTTTTGTGTTATTATAATTCAAGGTGAGTTTTCCATTTTCAATATAATTATGACCCAAAAAGTATCTGGAGAATTAGAATTAATAGAGATGCAAGAAGATCAAGCTCTGCAATTAAAATATAAGTCGACGGCGATTACTGAATTTTAGAAATTTGTACCAGTATCGAAGTACCCTGAATTAAAAAAGGTTGCATGTCGAATTATTTCAATATTCGGAACAACATACTTATGTGAATCATTTTATTCCACTTTAAAATTCGTGAAATCCAAACACTGATCAGTATTAACTAATCAGCATCTCGAAGAATTACTGAGAAGTGCTGTTACCAATTATTCACCAAATTTTAAAGAATTATCAAGAGACGTAAAATAAATGTGTTTAATTTTTAATATCTAAATTCAATACACATATTTCGTACTTTTATTAATATGTTTTCAATAAATATAATTTCTGTATTTTTTTAATACCTTTAAAATACATATTTAATTGCGGCTCGCGAAAAATTTCAAATTTTGAAAAATGGCTCGGACTATCAAGGAGCTTGGCCACCCCTGTTATAGTCATTTGGCTACAAAGTTTCTCACAGCTGAAACATGGTTCATAACTTCAACATATTTATGTCATGAAGAGGTTTAACTTTTTTATTACCAAACCATAAAAAGTGCTTATACATTTCAAGCAGTGTTACAAACACTGAGACTTTTACTCTACGGTTTTCAAACAGTGTATTACTATCTCACAGTTACAGTAACCATGTTTTAAAAGATATCTTAATTGCAGAGTTTCTCTTTATGCTGTCAAAACAATCATTATCGCATGGATTTCTCTTGTTATTATTGGTTCTCCAAGTCCATTTGTAAGATGAGAGTTGATCTTACACTGTAACAGAAAACAAAAGAAACTTATTTAATCAAATTTCACCAATTATTTCTAAGAGCACAATGACAGAGAAATTAGAAAAATCAGCTGTAATTTTCAATCATATTCATTTCCTCTCCTGTATAAACCAGTGCTGCTATGACACATTTGCATTTCCCTGGTAATCAGTAAGTACCCAAACTCAATCTAAACAATGTTTTAAGGTACGAAACAATGGTAAACTGTCCAATTTGTAAAAACATTATTCTTACTGGCCCATTTATGCTTTCTTAACTTAACTAGTCATGTTAACATCAGTATCTGTTTCTAATTTCCTAGTCTACTCGTTTCTACTTATGTGGAGAAGCTTTTTTCTCTAATTATTCCCCTTCCATACCTGAATGACAGACCCTAATGGCCTCATTTAACTAGTTAATTAATATCTCTGTCTTTTTCACATCTTCAGTAATTAAACTAAGGAAAAAGGAAACAGCTTTAGGCAATATAAATTACAAGAAAAGGAAAAATGACTCCATCACTCACCAAAGTTGAAGGCGGCGACGGGTGAAGAACATACATGATATTCTTTTGTTCGTAATATATGTTCTTCACCCGCCGCTGCCTTCAACTTTGGTCAGTGATAAGTCATTTTCCCTTTCCTTGTAATTCATTTTTCACATCTTGAGTAATTTCTTCCTCATTCTTATTCATACTTGTGTGAATACCTTATTTTCCTCTCAGTTTTTCTAACAAAGCCTTGGAAATTTCTAGTTGCATTATTTAGTGGTTCTCCTTCTTCCTCGAGTTCTAAATGTTTTCACACCTGAGGAAGCCAGTGAATGTAGTCATCGAAAAATTGTGTTTTCACAACACAATCCAGTGGTACATTCGTGACGACTTAACTGCGATCATATAACATTCTTACAAACTGAGGTTCTGTTTATTTATTTATTTGGAATAAACATTTCTTCCCCTATTCTTATTAGCTCTCTGGATGGTCTTCACTTTCTCCCCAATCTAGTGAAGCCCAGTTTCCATATACTGAATATTCTCCTAAAATATCTCTTCAGTTATGACATATATGCCTTTTTATAACTGTCCACCTTTAATTTTGGCAACTAGGTGATTCTTTATAGGCATATCAACATCCACATCTAACAGTTTATTTCCTACAAAGACATTCATGAAATAAATTTATCAAAAGATAATTTCAAACCATGAATACAGCATTAAAATTTGAAATTAATTTTATCAGTAACAATGCAGTGAAAGAACTGCCATGAGATGATATTTTTGTGGAAAGGAAAGATTAATTATATGAACACTCACCAAAGTTGAAGGGAGGAGGGCAGGAGCAACACGAGATAAAATACAAACACAAAAAAACACAATATTTCAGGGTTAACCGTTTATCAAGTCGAAAGAAACGTAGCTGAGCTTGCAAGGCCACACACAGAATGAAACTGGCCATCTGAGGTGGTGGGGGAAGCAACGATAATATACTTGCAGGTAAGTATTAATCACAAGGGGGAAAAATGGGACATTTAAAAGGAGAAACAATAATAAAAATCAAAAATAAATTTTGAAATAAAGTTTATATATATATATATGAAACTATTGTACTGGCCAGTGATGGGTGTAACAGGGTGAGAATGGGAGGTATTATCTGAAATTGATGCATGAGGGGTGTCTAGTCTGCAAGATGTGTTGATAGACCAATTCTCACCTGTGGAGTTCAGAATGGCAAGTGGTATCTGGAAGTACTCTAATGGCTCTGACTTCACAGTCAGTTATTAAGGTCGCAGGTTTTGTGAGTGCTAGGTTTTGTGAGTAAACTGTTTGTTTGTGACTATTCATTCTGATAGATAGTGAGTATGAGGTAAGGCGATGTAGGAACTTTGGCAGTGGAGGCAGGTGAGGTGGTATATGAGATGGGTTGTCATACTAGTGTTATGGTCTATAATGGGGTAGTTTACGCCAGTAGTAGGGTTGCAATGGGTTGTGGCAGGTGGATGTATACTGCATGTTTTGCATTGGGGCCTATTACACGGGCGGGCCCACCAGTAGCTGTTTGAGCGCCTTCGTGCAACACCGATTATGCCGCCCACTGTCTAACTACAGCCAGTGGTGGATCTAGGAATTTTCTGAACCTTTCGAACATTATTTGCCACCCCCATTGTTGCCACCCTGAGTGTCGCCAGCCACCCGAAGAGCAGCAGTTGAGCTAAAACAAAAGATCACCCTCTACATAATATGCTCTAAATTTTGTCGCAGCGACAATGGAATGGTAACGATCACGAGCTGGTGTCCGTCCATCACTCGATTTGTCGCCTCCCTTGACGTGCTGCCCAGTTGCGGTGCACACCTTGCACGCTCACTTATGGTGGCCCTGTACACGGGAAGGATTCGAACAGTGGTTTAACCCTGCAGTAGTCGCGCTCTGAAAAGTCCCATTAGAAATGGCTTGAGTGGACTACATATGTAATCCACACGACCAGTGCAGGGTTAAGTGCATCAGAGATCTGATATTTGTATATTTGTGTACAAGTATATTTTTTTATGTTAGGTGGTTTGCTAAAGGCGAAATGTGGTATAGTGGGAAGAATGCTACGCATTTCATAAAGGATCCATCTGAGGCAGACACATCTGCTCTGACCAAGAATCCTTTGCTCTTTACTCAAACAACCTGAGCCGTGCACTCATAAACCACAATTATCGTCCAGAAGTAGTCCAAAAACAGATATCAAGAGTCAAGAACTGTCCACCATACTGAAACACACAACCAAAAACCAGCCAAGAACCCTGTTTTTCTTACCCAGCTTTTCCATAGTCTGGAATCACTAAATCAAATTCTTTGTTTTGGCTATAACTTTGTCAGATTCTTCCCTGAATTGTGCTGCATTCTTCCATTCCAGATACCACTTCCCAATCTGAGCTTCATTTCGATTATTTTTATTATTTCTCCCTTTAAATGTCCCATTTGTCTTTCTTGTGGTTAATACTTGTGAATATATTATTGTTGCTCCCCCCATTACCTCCGATGCTCAGTTTCATTCTGCATGTGACTGTGATGACCGCAAGGCTTGTTTGAGCTCTTCTTCCATTTGATAAAGGGTTAATTCCAAAATATTGTATTTTTTGTGTTCGTATGTTATTTCGTGTTGCTGCTGCCCTCCTCCCTACAACTTTGGTGAGTGTTAGGTATAATTTATGTTTTCTACCCATACAAAATTAATTTTAGTATTTTAAACTTTACATTTAGTTATTTACCTATACTCGAGCAAGACATAGCCAATGTTTTGGCAGCTCCAAGTGATTGTACCTCCCAGTTGGACCATCGGTGATGACTTGATATGGCAAATGCCAAGAACCATCTTCATGCTGCTGCGGAAATGGATGGAATGACAATGGCCTCTAAATAAAAGAAAGTAACAAACAAGCAATTTAAATTTACATTCACGCTATTAAAAAAAACTACTGTTGTTATCTATAAAATACTGGAAACTTTGAAGTGAGGACAGAAAAATAGGATCTTATTTAAACCGTCAAAAAAATGAAAATACAGCGGTATTAAAATAAAGATAGTAAAAGTAACTCATTCCTTTGGAGACAGGAGGGTTACGACAATATAAAACAAAATAATTAATGAAATTACACAATGTTTCAGATGACCCTATAGTCACATGGAAAAATAATGAAGCACAAAGCAGAGTCACCAGGTATGCAGGTCCAAATATTAAAACATGGACGAGACCAATTTTTCTATCCGAAATCGCAAAATGAGTTACTTTGTAAATGTACTATATTTGGGAAGGCAAAATAATAATTATAAGGCAATAAAAAGAAGCTGGATGATAAAATAAGCATCTGGAAATAAACTACCGATCACCATAGATGACACAAAGATGGTGACAACGTTCAGGAAATATTGAAATTTTCAGACATTTACTGTTTTTCAACATAAGAACATGGCAAGCACAAGGCAGATATCAAGGGTCAGATTCAAAAACTGATGGAATAGGACAGGATTTGTGATAATGAGTTGAAAAAAATATACCACAACTTTGCAAAATACTCCAATTAATATAAAGTGGTTGTGGAATTTAATTTACGGTAAAGATTACAAATGTTTATGCTTTGCTACTAGAAGAAAAACAAAAGGCAAATGAATTAATATGCACACCAAAATTCGTATGGGTGGAGCAATAGGAAAATGCTAGCTTATAATAAAACGACACTATCTTTGGTGAATGTTCTAATAAAACAATACTACCTCAAGTTAGGTGTAAGAATAAAAGGGTGGAGGGGATGGAAATTAAAAAAGACAATGGAAGTATTATCTTAAGTACACTGAGATGTGGTGGTTGCCTGGCGCCCAGTATCTACCAGTAGGCCAGTTCTCACCTTCTTAGTTCAGAGGGGCTGCTATTGTTTGGGTGGAATGTGATAGCACAGATGATGAAGAAGCAACTTAAATTATTGGTATCATAAGAGTTGGCACGTACAGCTAATGGGTGGCATAGATTCAGAGTGAAAACTGTCTGTTGCCATTCATTCTTATCGACAGTTGATTAGTGGTCAAACCTATGTAGGAAGTCGGACAGTGGTTGTAAGTTAACAGGTATATCACATGGGTGATTTCACATGTGACATGACCTATGATGTAAAAACTTTCAACACTGACACAGCTGATGAAGGTAGTGGAAGAAGGCACACATTACACGTCTGTTATATTAAAAAGAACCGCAAGTCTGTAAGATAATGATGTATATGCACTAGGAGTTATCTCAGGTAATGGGATCTACTGAAGCATGTTTGGAGAGGGATAGAGAGATTTTGGAAGAAGGGAAATCATTTCCAGGAAGACTTGAAGGAAATCATAGTCCTGTTACAGGATATGATGGACTGTTGGATTCAACTCCAGGGAAGTACTATATGAGTAGGACTGGATGGTCCGTGAGAATGGTTGTCATTTGGCATGAGACCTGTTTGTGTTCTAAATCTGATGGATAATTATGGGATACTTGGATATCAGAAATGTTGGAATTATGTCTGGTGGTTATTACTTCCTTCAATTTTACCTAAGATCTCTCCTAACATACATTCTCTTGCCCCTCCCAGATCATGTTTCAGCAAACCCCCTAACCTAGTCCACAAATACAATCCTAGTGCTACTAGATACATAACATGCACTCTCTTTCCACCAGCTTCAACCCTGTAAATAGTGAAAGTTTTCCCACCACTAGGTTTTGCCACATAAAACCTCCCATATCTTATACCAGTTAACTTCTACTTAAGTAGGCCAGATGTCAAGGATAAATAGGCTTTCCAAAACCGATAAAGGGGGTTTAATTCAAAGCCACTGATATCGCAGTTTGATAATATAAACAAAATCTTAACAATAAAAGACTTTTTAACTAAAAACTAAATCAATGTCATAAAAATATGTTGAAAATAAAAGTCATCATTCTAAAGTGGATGAAAAACACCATATTAATTCTCACAAGTGGTAGAGAATAAGACAAACTTTTGATATTTGGTTTACATAGTCTAAAATTTTTACTAAACATGATAGAGGCATTTGAAACTCTATGACACCATATGGTCAGCATGATATACAACGACAATCAAAAACATCTTAAACAATAAAATGTCAAGTCATTTTAATAGATAATCCAAACTTAACTATCACAATAATCAGTCAACATAGAGAAACACATTCTGACCAAAATTATGGATCATAAGTAAATTTTAAGTATATTTTTTGGAGGGAGAAAGAATTTATTTTTTAAAAAATATAAAATATTTAGGAAGATGAAAATATGCTCAAACGACAGAGATAAATTCAAATAATAATAATATAATAACAGTTTGACAGCAGCTACTGGGTGGATTGAGTAGCTTAGTAGTTGCTGTTGCCAGTCCCAAGCCCAGATAAAGGAGGAGGGTTGGCTGAGAACCGTAAAACATTAGGCCCGAAAACAACTTGAGGCAACCTCTATGGCTCATTACCATGGTTGTAATACTGAAGTCAACAGAGCGTGATCTCCCCATACTTTCAACTTAAAGCATTATGGTAATGTCTGCTACCCCAGGCCCTAGTAAATATACTAGGTTTTCTCGGTCATCGGATTCTGGGGTACAGAGAACACCATGCAGTAATGTATCGGAGCTTCCCAAAACTCTTTGTCCGAAATGCAAATATTTTCTTGGCACCTTGAACATCAATACGCTTCCCAAAGTTGGCAAACTTAAGGAGCTAACTGAAACATTAGACAAATTCAACATCCAAATTCTAGCTCTTCAAGAAACAAGATACACAGATTAAAATCATTTTGAATTAGGAAATTACAGAATCTACAAAGGCAAACAAGCAATCTCATCTCAATCCCTAATAAACCAACACAATTTGGCACTGGGTTTGTAGTCAGAAGAAATATTACAAACACAGTATTAAACTTCACATCTTCTTCAGAAAGAATCTCAGTACTATCAATCAAATCAGGAAATAAGGACTATCCACATGCACCTACAAATAATTATAATCAAAAAGAGCTGCAAAAAGTGGATGATTTCTGGGAACTATTATAAGAAACGGCAAACAAAATTCCACTGCATCATATCAAAATTCTGATGGGAGACTTCAATGCGCAGATTGGCAGAGAAAATAAATTCAGAGCCACTGTAGGACCCTATCCTGCACACAAAAGAACCAATAAAAATCGAGAGCAATTAACTGCCTTCTGTGACAATTTTGATTTAAAATTAATGTCAACTCATTTTCTGGCACTTTCACACAAGAAAAAAACACGGAGATCACCAAATTATCATTTAGGACAATTTTAACTAGACCATGTTATGATCTCCAAGAAAAATCAGAAGGAAATTACGAACGTTAAGGCCACAAAAGGAGTAATTGACTCCGATCACCATTTGTCTCTAATTAAAGTAAAGTTTCAACCAAATAGGGACAAACCCAGAATACGACAAAATGCGCGAATCAACCTTGAATTTTTGGAATAAGAATCTGAAACTTTTCTTGCCAATATATCCAGCCAACATCCTACTAATTGGCCAGAACTTAAAGACACACTCCTCAAAGCTGCTCAAAGCATTGGCTCACCTTCCAGAAAACATAAACATAAGTGGTGTGACAAGGTTATAGAACTTAGAATTAAAGCCTGGTGAAATTGGAATCCCCGTAAAACTGTACAAAATTGGTAGGAATTCATTAATACGCTGAAACAAACTTTTAAAACCATTAGATTAGAGAAACGTATTTATGATAGAAACAAACTAGCAGAAATTGATCAAGAGTTTAAGAAAAACAACACAAGGAACTTCTACAGAACATTCAAGGAAGAATTGTCAAATTACCAGGCACCTAGCCTGTTTCAAAAGTCCAGATAGGACTCTAGAAACAAATAATATGGAGAATTGTAAGCTCCTAGCAAATTACTTCAAAGATCTTCTAGATTGTGAACCCCCTAAAGGACATCTTACCTTTGAAAAATCCACTCCAAATCCAGATTCAGAACCTCCCACTTTAGAAGAAATCCATGGACTCAAAAATAACAAAGCCCCTGGGGAAGATGGCATAATTGCTGAAATGTGAAAAATAGATGGTACAAGTCTAGCTCAAAAAATTCATATGATTATTGAAGATATCTGGATTAAGGAAAAAAATCCCTGAAGACTGGAAATGTGCACTAATTCACCCACTTCACAAAAAAGGAGATAAAACTTACATTAATAACTAAAGAGGAATTTCCTTGTTACCAATTACTTACAAAATTTTATCCAAGACACTTCTCATGAGACTTGAAACACAAAAAGATCATCTTATTGGCAAGTATAAGGCAGGATTTAGAAAAGGCAAGTCATACGCAGAACAAATTTTAAGTCTCAAAACCATCTTAAAAATCCGTAAAAACTGACAAACACTTTTTAAGATACTAGAAGAATACAAAGTAGACAGAAAACAAGAGAATTAATCAAACTAATATTAACAGATACCATTTCAAAAGTAAGGTTCTTAGGTGAGGTGTCTGAACCTTCTAAAATCAGGACAGGAGTTCGACAAGGAGATGGACTATCACCCTTTTTGCTCAATTTTGTTCTGGACAAAGTAATCAAAACCTGGGAGAGAGAAGTGAAAGGAATAACTATTGGCAGGCTACTCAGAAATAAACTTCACTTACGATATTTGCCTTTGCAGATGATCTAGCATTATCTCCAACAACAGGCAAGAGGTAATCTACGCCCTTGAAAAATTGTGTGAAATTTCAGCCAAATGTTGTCTCCAAATCTCATATGCTAAAACCCAATACATGGATCTTCATAGTACCAAGATGCACAACCCTTAAAAACGCAATTTTGCTATAACACTCACGTAACTAAATTCAGATATCTAGAAGAAATTATTCAATCTGCAGGACTAAATTGTGAAGCAAACAATGAGAGCATAATTAAATTACAAAAAGCCTACAGTATCACCTGGAACAGATACAACAAAAAGTCAATATCCCAAAATGCCAAGTTAAGACACTATAACACTGTAATCAAACCGGAGGCATCATACGCATCAGAAACTTTGATAATTGGGGGCAGATCATTGATTAAATATATTGAAAAACAAGAAAGGAAAATTTTAAGAAAAATCTTTGGCCAGTTTGTGACAGAGGAATTTGGATGAAAAGGAAATCACACGAACTATATCAACATTCGGAAAAAATTTCAGACACATTTAGGAAAAGAAAGATTAAATTCTACGGCCATATTATCAGAATGAGTAACAACAGACTAACAAAATAATTCTAAACCTGGCCATTTCAATGAAAATCAAAAACAACTGGCTAACTGAAATCGAAAAGGATCTCCAAGAAATTGGAATAACAGGCGATATCATACAGGACAGACGCTGATTTAGTAGCATGGTTAGTAACCAACCACCAGTTTGCCAACAGCCAGTATATTAGAAGAAGGAACACTTGGACGGAAAAATGTAGGAAAGAGCACAGCGAAACTATGAAGAGATTTTGGGAACAGAGGAAAAACACGTCTGCTAGATCAGTTCACTCGCACTCCTGAGTTGAGCAGAATGATGGAAGAAGAAGAAGTTTGACAGTAAGTTTGTGATTTAAGGCTGAAAAACAGAAGCTTTAAAGTGATCTTGACACGTGTGGCATTCAAAAATTTATAACATCTTAAAAAGTACAGTTACAAGAACAGTTGTCAGAACTTAAAATACTTGTAATAAATCATACTACAATTTATTAAAGATTCAGTCAAAAAATAGTATACATTGAGAATAGGAAAACTTAGAGATTTGAAGGTGGATGGAAGTTCACTGTGGGAAAATACCAAATGTTCAGAAGTTTTCAGTCAGAGATTATATAAAGTCATCATTTTTTTGCCTCTTGGCAAGTCACGACATAAGTAATTTCAAGTCCTGTTTCAGGATCTATGCTATCAGAGTCCTCCCTAATAGTAGCAACTCCTCTGAACTCAGAAGGTGGGAACCTGCCTACCAGTACAAACTGGGCACAAGGCAAACACCTTGTCTCAACTTAAGATAATACCTGGTCATTATTATTATTTTTATAATATCCTCTTTGCCTCCATCCCCTCTACCTAATCTGAACCACCACTAACCTCAAGTGATGTTTGACTACAGTCTATTTTTTAATATGATTATTTTTAGTATTTATATTTTATTATATTACGAGCCCCAAAGCTCGTAAAAAATGACGGGTTTAACAAAGTATCATGGTAATTTAATTATCTGCAGTTGCTTAGCTAAATAGAATTGTTATAAAATAAAGCTCATTGTAATTTATCATCCCTTGTGCTGTAGCAAACTGCTTCAGTTCTCAACATGGTCTAGGTCACATTTCAGTCTAACCACAATCTCTCGGCTAACACTGCTGCTAGAAAAGCAAAGCTTCAATCAATGCAAATTAATACATTCCCTGTACTGCATGTCAGTGTCATCATGTATCACGATACAAAATTGATCCCAAATCTTCACAGGTTCTTACACCATTATTTCTTATTATGAAGATCGATGTTTTAGCAGCTGAAATAATAACCCCAGTGAAAACGATGCTAAAAATAAATCTTAACAACTTACGCTATGCCACATAATATTTAATTGTGGTTTAGGCCACATATATCACAATCAAATTGGAACTTCTTTCATTCAAACCATGTAATGATTACAGAATAAAAGAAACAACTAATAATTAATATCCCAATTTAAACAAAATTCATACTTTTCTATTAGTGTTCTAGCAATGCATTTCTTAGCAATTGCTTAAATAAATGGAATTGTTATAAAATAAAGCTCAATGCAATTCCTAGTGCCCTGTGCTGTAAAAGGTTTTCATTGCTATCCTGGTCCAGGTCGCATTTCAACCTAACCACGTACTAAACTTGCCGCCAGAGAAACAATACTTCAATCACACACATATTAATACATTTACTATATCACATTTTAGTGGTAATAATGCATCGTGATATAAACTAAATCAAAATCTTTGCGGGCTCTTCCATCTTCCTTTTTTTATATTTGTGATTCAGATAGATACTACAACCTTTGAAGGGCTGACACAGTTACATGTGGCTGAAATATGGCATCAGTAAAAGCAAAGGAAATTAAAAATAAATCTTAACAACTTGTCATTCCAACTTAAGTCTATGCTGTATAGATGCAATCAGTGCAGAACTACTTTTGTTAAAATAAAGTAATGCTTTAAGTAACAGAACACTAAAAAAAATTTAAATTATCTTTTTAAATTAAATTGCTCATGCCCTCTGCTGTAACGTCAAGTGCCAGTTCTAATAAAAATCTATAAAAACTACTGCTAACATTGCAAAAATTAAAGCTTTTATCTTACATACCTGTGGCCAAAGATTTTAATGAATACTTTTACATAATACAAAAATTAAATAAATCTAAGCTACTAATAATAATTATGTCAATTTAAATGGAACATGTACTTTTCTGACAGTTAATTTATTTGCATATATTTAAGTAAGTAGAACTGTTATTAAAAAATGTGCATAACTTAGAACAACATCTGGCAAAAAGTATGACATCATAGCTTGACGTTGTGGCGTGACAGGTGATATCATAGGTGACCAAAACTTGCATATTATAAGTATAGATTTTACTCATTCGTCCACCAGAGGTCAGTTTTGATAGTTATTTATGCTTGTGTATTAGCTCTGAATCATTGCCCCTCTACCTGTCCTAAGTGTGAATTTACCGCCCTGTGGCAATTTTGTATATCGTTGGCATACAGGAGCATAAGATATGAGATAATGTGATACTGATTATTAGGCTTGCAGGTTCTAATATGTCCAGAAATTATAACATGCTTAACTCTGGATTTTGTTCACACAACTTTCCCATCACCACCACTAGTTATATTATTTGCTTTGACCTTGGATAAGGCATATCGTACTTCTTCTCTTACAATTGCAGGTTCTGACCACACTTCGGCCCGACAACGTTACACACTCTGTTCAGACCACTAATTCCTAACGGCTCTCAGTTCTCCATGAAACACTTGCCTATAATACTAAAAGGACAGCATCAAATTGCTTTTTGTCCAATTTATACTTAATAAAAGGGAAGCATGGCTCGTGTTATTATTATATACTCTTTTTGCATATTGCTGACCTAATACTGTCTAGTTCTCCCCCCCCCCCTTTTTCCATTTTCCTGGCCAACCGTCTTTCTGTGTGGCAGTCTCCCACAACACCCATTTCCCTTAATGTTCTACTGCTGATAAAGGGTTAGACCCAAAAATTACTATATCATATGTGTTTCTGTCTTTTCTGTGTGTTCGCACCCCACAGCCATCATCTAAAGGTAAGTGGTGGGTCATTTCCCTATCCTTATTTGTAATTCCTTTTCGCTACTTAGTGCTTTTTCTTTCATTGATCACTATATATATAATATATATATATATATATATATATATAAAACTAAGGAAGGATAGAAAATATGACCCAACACTTACCACTGATAAAGGCGACTGGGAATGATGAACATAGAAAAGAACAAACACAAGAAATGCAAAATATTTTGGTGGTTAACACTAAACTGCTAAATGTGAGATGACACCAGGCAGAGCCAGACATGTACGCAACGATGGCCATCTGGTGAATGGAGGATGCATGACCTGTCCAGCATAGATAGTAGTATAGGAGAGGGAGGAAGTGCAAATACTGAGTCGATAGACGATAATGCTGAAGGTATATTATCATTGAAAGTGGGTGTTCAACATAATAACTGAGTGACGATATAAATTTATATCATATTTTGAAAAACTTTAATTAGGAAAAAAATATATAAGCAGTGGTAAGTATTGGGTCCTTCCTTAGTTTTATTACCTTAAAGCAATTTCCTGCTCATTGTTTATATATATACTAGCCACAAAGCCTGTCAAAAATGACGGGTTTAACGGATTAACTGATTTCTTCTCAGTAGTGTACCTAAATATAATTGTAATAAAATAAAGCTGAATGTTCTGTAATTTCTCATCCCTTGTGACGTAGCAAAAAGTTTCACTGTCTGTTTGGTCCAGGATGCGTTTCAGCCTAACAACAATCTTCGCCAATATAGCCGGTAGAAAATCAAAACTTAATTCACACGCGAATTAATAGTTTCCCTGTATCGCATGTCAATGTCATCATGCATCGATACCAATCATGCATCATGCGATGCAAACTTGATCCAAAATCTTCACAGTTTCATACAACTTTCTTATTTTCTATAATGAAGGTCCAAGTTTTAACGCCTGAAATAATGGCCCCAGTGAAAACGAAGGATGCTAAAAATAAATCTTGAAAACCTAAGCTATGTCGCAGGGTGATCTGGACAGGATATCTAATTGGGTTGGTAAACATGGAATGAAGATAAATGCAAAGAAGAGTCAGCTTATTAGATACACAGATAAAAAACAAAAGGTTAATTATGAATAAAAGGTGGGGAAAAAATTGCTTGCTGAAGACTTGAAATGTAAATTATCTTGGAATTACTTTTGATAACAAACTTAACTGGGTCCCAAAAGCCCACCAAGTAATGGACACAAGTGCAAACAACTGGAAAAAAAAATATTCAGAAATTTTAAGTTAAAACTAAAATAAGCAAAATTCGAAGTCACAATCTATAAAGATAGGCTCTGGTGAGTGGTGGTTCTATGAGAGAAGGTGGAAGTGAAGGGGATGGGTGGGAAGAAAATTGGTGCTATCTTTAATTTAGACCTGGAGATTGTCTGGTCCCCAGTTGGTACTGATAGGCCTGTTCCCACCTTCTAAGTTCTGAAATACTGCTTTTATCTGAGAGGACTCTGATGGCGTGGACCGAGAAGCAGGTGTTAAAATTGTTGGTGTCATGTATAGTGGCATGATGAGATACAGGGTGGTCAGGGTTCTTGGTGTGTACTGATTGTCGGTGTCCATTCATTCTGATGGCCAGTGGATTTGTTGTGAGTCCAATGTAGGAGGCTGGGCAATGGTTACAAGTGAATTGGTATATAAGGTGGGAGGATACACAAGTGGCGAATCCTGCGATGGGAAAGCTTTCCCCAGTTACGGGGTTGGTAAAGGTGGTGGAAGGCGGGTGCATACTGCATAATTTGCAACGGGATCTGTTGCAAGGAAATCAACCTTGGGGCTATCTTGCAGGCTGGGGGACCCCGTGCTTATGGACCAAGAGTTGGTTGAGGTTTGGAGGTCTGCTGAAGCAGGTTCTGGGTGGGTGAGGGAGGATTTTAGGAAGGAGGTTTCTCATATCAGGACAGGCTCGAAGGAAGTCGTAACCTTGTCTCAAGACTCGGTTAACAAATTCCAAGCCTGGGAAGTAACGGGTGATCAAAACAGGGCTATGGTGGGTTTTAGAGGGTTGTGGATTGTTGATAGGTTGAGTAGGTTGTGATGTGGCATGAGAAACCTGTTTGTGAACTAAATCTGGTGGGTAATTGCGGGAAATTAGGGCTTCAGAGATATTGCTGGCATATTGTTGAAGGGCTTGTTGACTGGAACAAATGTGACTGCCTCGAATGCCTAGGCTGTAGGCAAGGGAACGTATGATGTGATGAGGGTGGCAACTATCATAATGAAGGTAGGTTGGTCGGTTTGATATGGACAGCTGTGTGGATATAGCCATTTGTGAGGGAAAAGTCGACATCCGGGAAAGTGACCTGTGTATGGGAGTAAGTCCATGTGAATTTCAAGGAGCTGACAATATATACATACTAACAAAGAAACTGCCACGAGTCACTGAAAATAAGATAGGATAGGGAAAAATAAACATATACCCATCACTTACCACAGATGAAGGCAGGAGGGCGAGAAGAACATGTAAAAACACAAAAACATGTTTTTGTGTGTTCGTCTCGCCGTCCTGGTTTCATCTGTGGTAAGTGACGGGTATCTGTTTATTTTTCCCTATCCTATCTTATTTTATATATATATATATAGCAATTTTCGAACTTACATCTTGTTATTGACTTCCTATTTGATAATGAGCAGTTACCTTAATCAATAGTTGTTTATTGAAGCTACTATTGAAGAAACGCTGATGCGAATATTGCCACCGCCGAAAAATATTTCTCAGTGATTTATCTTTGAGTAGGTACATATGAGAACGCAGAAGGTCACAGGAAACAATGTGTGTGCCAAGTCCACTATGCAGCGCTGCCAGAAGGAAGAGCGGATCATCTTGTGATCTGCAATAATGAAACTCACTGTTAGGCACATTAAGTGAAATGCAATGTAATAGTTATATCATGGCAAACGTGTAATACTTATTTCCATCTAAATGTATGACTATCTAGCAAATAAAATTAGCACTGATAAATTCAAAACAAATAAATAAATATATACATTTCTGTCAAATTTTTCTGTTTAAATACAGCCAGTTCATTTTTGAGGAAAAAATAAAATAGTGGTAACAAGTGTAATTTCTATGGTGTTTTCCAATATGCTGTAAAATATAATCTTTGCTCACTGTTATTACCCTATCTTGAAAAATATAACTGACTTAAGAAATAACTTAAGAAACTGGTTTAGTGAGAGCATTAGGAACAATGAATCACAAACCGGAGGGTCTAATTCGGAGAATGAGCTTAACAACACAATTAGAAATGAAGATACCAAAAATTTGAAATACATCCTGAGGAAATCTTGAAGGAAATAAGAAAGCTGAAAAAACATATAATGGGGCTGGTTTAGATAATATTACTACAGATATCTTAAAGATAGCCGGATGTGACATTGTACCTTATCTTGAAATATTATTTACATTGAGTGTAGATACTTGCTGCTTACCACAGAACTGCAATAGTAGTGCCAGTACATAAAGGAGGGGTGAGAAATAGAGTCGAAAATTATAGGCCAATCAGTTTCAGATATTTACCGCAATTGCACTAGTTCCTATATAGGCCTGATTACACAACAGCTTTCGACCAGAATGAATGGGCACAGACCAACTGTCCACACCCGCAATTTATATCTTCCAATATCAGAACATGCTAACTACCACAATACCAACAACTTCAATGACTATTTCAGCGTGAGAGCAATCAGAGTTTTCTCCAAAACCACCGCTGCTTCAGAGCTTCAGAGATGGGAAATTGGATACCAAAATATCCTAGATATCAGACGCCCACCTGGCCTCAACCACTGATAAAATTCCTTTCTTTGATGCATCACTCATTATTATTAGTATTATCATTATTGTCATTTAACTAGCTACAACTTTTTTTCAAAATTTACATGTCAATATTTATTTGCATAATTTTTGTTTCAACATTCTGTACTCTTTTGGTATATTACTAATTCTATCACCATCTGTGATATACATATTTATATATAACATCTCAGTCCCCCTGCCATATCAATAATACACTCAGTCATGTAAGAAACTTCGGCATGTGCACACCTCCCAAACAACATGACTCATTTCCTTCAGCATGAATAAGGTGTAAAACTGAAATATTGTGTATTCTTGTGTTCGTCATATATGTTCTTCACCCGTCGATACCTTCAACTTTGGAGAGTTATGAGTCATTTTCCCTTTCCTTGTAATTTATACTATCTTATTTTCAGTGCTTTATGGCAGTTTCTTTATTTCCATTATCCAATTCATGTTCTCAAACATAGCAAACTGAACAAAGGAACAAAACAAAAAGGTCAAAACAAACAGTCTTAAAGTACTGTTGCTCAGACAGGCTTAGAGGTAGACGCTCAAATACCAAAATCGAATCAGCTCAAGATCCCTTAACTCAAAATTTTGGCTAGTATAAACAACAGTGAAAATAACTTTTTGGAACTGAGAAATAATAATAATAATAAACTAACTTAGTCCACATCCTGAAGGTTGGTTGGATCCTCCCAAATGAGACATAGTACACCATTGTGTCAGAGGTAGGATAGCCAGTTCCTTTCCTCTGGGACCTACAGTTTAATGTGCAATCTGAATCACGAATGTCCGACACAGTTCATATAGTCAAACAGAACACTTCAAAACTCCTGTTAAGGATATATTCAAAATCTGTAATCAAGTTACATGACTTCAATAACTTCACTGTGTTATGATAATGGAGAGAACAGAGCACTGTCATCATGAAACACAGAGAAATGAGAATTAAAGATATTTACAAACAAAATTATGAACATAAGCCAGTCAAAACCACTCATAATTGTCCTCTAAACATTGTAGCTCATATCAATACTTACAATTACAAACTTTTAATTACATTGCATAACATTTACATAGTTCCTTTCCATAAAACAATGTTCATTTACACAAACTCACAACTAATTACATGGTAAATATACAAAACCATAATTAATCAACTCCCAGCATGCCACACCAAATTCTTAAAATTTCATAAAATCAGTTGGATCTGAATGCTGTTATAAGATCCACCTAGTATCAACCTCTAATAACATCTTACCACCAGTAAAACCATCATTTTTTTCTACTAAAAAAAGTATTGTTAATTTTTTTTAATTCACCATTTCTAATGTGTTTACATTTCCATAATAATTTTTTCTGCCTTCCCACATGTTGCTTCTGCCTTTCACATATTAACCTTTTGTATGTGCACCCACATCAACTTGCTACATGTTTCATCAGCCTCCTAACTTACTGAGGGTTCTCCTGAAGTATTGTGTTTGGGTTCTTTCTGTCTTTCCAGCATTCTTGCCTCACACTTTGTTAAGTATTTTCTATAACCTTTTGTAACAGATACACGAGATAAGGAAACAGAACATCATTAACAATTGTGTTTCTAACCACACAATTTTGTAAGAACAGTCTCAGTTAATTGTTTACTAATAACCTTATGCACTATATAGTTGATGCAAAAATTACTTTAACAGCATTACAACTAAGCTATTTTAACTACTGCAATGATTGTGAGATGAAAAACAATTTTATGAACCTTACATTGCTAGCAACTATACTCACATATTTTCAGCTAGAAAAAGCTGGGCTCTTTGAGAAATTAAATTCAAGTGTTGTTTCGGCCACTTTTCCATATGCTTGCGACCTACCACAAGGATTTTTTTCTTTTGTTGCCAAAAGTATTCAACCATTTGTGATAACTGTAAAGAATATCAAAATATCTTATCAATACAAATACGATAACTGGTTTGATAGGATACAAAAAGTGTTGATTATTTAATCTATACTAATACAATGCTAATCTTGGTCACTGTCTGTCATGCATTGACGGCATGCTGTGACATCACCCAGCCAGCCCTCGATGTTGTATTTACAATGACCAGAGACTACATATAAGAGGTTATTTAAAAACATTTAGTTAAGCATCCGCAAGAAAATGAATTGCCAAAAAATTGAAAGAAAAATATGTTTTTTGTTTAAATCAACATATTATTTACTACTTGCTTTCATTTATTTACATTCATTCGAGGTAGAAAATTGTGAAAAATTCTTTGCCCATAGATAAGTGAGATAAAAGCTTTAGTTTTCAATCAGTAATGTTAGCGGATGTTTTGATTAGATTGTTACTTAGGCAGTGTCAGAGTTACACCTAGCTTTTAATGTTACAGTACAGGGCATGAGTAGTTCTAATTTTTTAAGAAAATAATTTAAATTGTTTTCATGAGCGCCCTGAAATTGTTACTTCATTTGAATAAAAGTAGTTCCACATTAATATCGATATATGTGGCGTAGACTAAAATTAATATTACATGGCAAATGTAACTTAAGAATTATTTTTTATTTCTTTTGCTTTCACGGATGCCATATTACTGAGGTTATTATTTTAGCCACATGTAACTGTGTCCGCTAATCAAATGTTGTAATACTGATCTGAAACAGATACAAATGAGAGGACAACAATGACCGACCGTTATGGTCTAGTTCAAGGTGTGTGTAGTGGATACATTCCCGGAGTAGTGAGAGGATGGCTCATCGTAATATTCCATACCGTGTGTATGTGGCAAAGTTTATATCGGTCAGACCATCAGAGTCATCAAAGAGCGTCTTAATGGGCATAAATGACACTTAAGGCTGATGCAACTGAAAAAGTCAGCAATAGCTGAGCACGCTTTCGATGAAGAGCACAGAATAGAGTTCGAAAAAACGGTGGTTCTGGCCATAGCCTCTTCCATCTGGGATTCGGTCATAAGCGGGGTGTTGGAAATAAGGCTAAGTGATAACAACATCAATAAGGATGGTGGACTCTACCTGAGCGAAGCATGGATGCCAATCTTTAGAGATCTCCAAAAAGAGAGAGTCAAATCTTCATAACATGGAGTAATATATGCAAATGACACCACGGATTAAGCCAGCCAACACTTACGACCATTCAGAATAGGCCGACCAGCATCGCGGACCGCCAGAATATAGAGCCATATCATCCTAGCTTCTGCTGTGGACTTTGTAAGTGTCAGTAGATGGTTCCTGGCTATATGGTACAGCTCCATACGAAGTCCATAACACCGACACACCCAGTTGGTGGATCGTGCTTTCCATGTCTGCCACACGCTGATTGGACAGCCCAGCAACTGCCAGCAGATGGGATCAACCTTTCACCAGGTTTCTGCTGTGAATGGATTGGTCAGTTCTACAAGCATCAGTACTACCTGGTACGGCTCCCCCTTCCAGTTCTGCCATGCTCTGATTGGGCGGTCTAGCAACCGCCAGCAGATGGGGTCCAACTATGATGAGCTGCTTTCTTTTTGTAAGTAATGGACTTCTACTAAACCAGTCTAGGTGTTGACTTCTAGCTTACATCACCTGACGCTTTCTGCACCTGATGAAGACAGAAGAGCCAGCTGTCGAAACGTTGTGTTCTTATGATGCTATCTGGCTGGACACCCGTAAAGCTTAAATTGACTCCCACCATAGTTCATGAATCAAAAATAGCTTTATCAGATGAAATATATAGACAATTTATTTTAGTCTAGCAAAAAGTATAATAAACAATATGCAAGTTCTCCTACAAACAACTATAATTATAAAACCCCTTAAAAAGTAGAGGACTTCTGGGAACAATTAGAGGAAATGGCAAATAAAATTCCATGCCATCATGTCGAAATTATTATGTGAGACTTCAATTTATGAATTGGCAGAGAAACGAAATTCAGAACTACTGTAAGACTTTACCCTGCTCATAAAGGAACCAATAAAAATGATAGGAAAACAAAAACCTTGAGATTCCCGAATTATCATTTAGGAAAATTTTATTTATTCCCTATGGCCATTTCCAAGAAAATCCAAAAGGAAATTAAGAATCTTAAAGTAAAAAATGGATCACTGACTCTGATCATAATTTATCTCTAATTAAAGTTTCAACCCAACAGATTAAAACCCAGAATAATTGAAATGTGTGAATCAACCCTGAATTCCTGAAACAAAACTCAGCTAATTTTCTGCCAGTATCTCTAAACAGTATCCTACTTACTTGCCAGAATTTAAAGACACCCTACTGAAAGATGCTCAAATTATTTTCAAATCAAACATATTATTTGGATGTATATCAAACCTTCTTTCCAACACAGGAAAACATACAATATGGTCACAACAGCTCTGGTATGTGAAAATGACAGGGCACAGCTTACAATGGCATTATTCTGTATTACCCTGTACTAACAAGATGATGCAACATCAGATCACCTAAGAACTGACAATGCATGCCAAAGAAATTTCCTAATCCTCAGTCATTCCCCTGTAATCTGTTTTAAGAAAAATAAATATGGAACCTTAATTATTGGAGGGCCTTTGTGCAGGTTAAACTTATAACTTTCTACTAGAGATACAGCTTTTCTTTCTCTTTTACCTTTCCCAAATAACATTATTTTGCAGTGTGAATGTAAGGGGAGAGCTAAGACATTAACTTACCAGTTTTGCCTTTGAATTCATATCCTTTAGGCGTTGAGCAAAAGCCACATTAAGTCCATCAATGACGACATCCCAGTGATTTGATGACTTTAACATTAATTGAAACTGTTTAAGTTCCTGGGGCGTAGTTTTGAGGAAAACATCACCAGACAGTAGAACACGGTCCCACATTGCTGAACTTAATTGCTGGATTTCTTCAGTGGTAGGAATATCTGCAGACAGCTGGCGACCACAAGACTGACACCTACCACTAACAGAAGTGCACTATGTTACTGGATAACTCATAAAAAAAACTCTTCATTTAATTTCACATGCTACATTTTCTTGTACACAAATAGGATTAATAAAATAGCTATATGACAAATAAAACTGATAATAGAAAAATTTACTAAACAATTCCATCAACAGGTTTTTAAGGTATAAAATCTATATTTTAGGACAAGTGGAACAGAAATCATACTAACAGTTCATTTCAAGGCAGCTGGGCACAGTTATTTCAACATCACAACATGTATACTCCTTATACCAGAGTACTCAAACTTTAGTATAGTTGTAGTGTAGTTGTTTGTCAGCATTAGTGTTCCCTCTCATCGCATCTGTCCACTTTGGTATGTGGTGGGTTAATTTCCCTTTCTTTTCTTATTAGTATAAATTTCAACATTCAAAGGTGTACTCTGAAGGCAACATAGGGAACAATTCGCTGTAACTTTACCCCACAAGTAATATTTTCCTTGGGCTTTAGATACTAAAAAGGACTGATAAAGTAATGTGTGACTAATATAGACTGGAATGCACAAATTGTTGCAGTTACTGCTATGTTGTAAGGTTTTTGGTAACTGTGTACAAAATGCAATAAATCTGGACAGAGAAATCAACAGTTACCATTTTTATTTTGTAATTAGTTCATTAATTTTTCATCTATCACAAAACCATAATACAAATTTAAAAATCTTCCAAAACTAAGCACTAATTATTGATGTTCTCAACAGGACAGTGACACTATAGAAGCAGCCACTAAAAAGAAAGGGAAGAAACAGTTGGTGAAATCAATACTATATAGGAAACAAATAGAGTATACAATTGTGAAAATTTTAGATGCACAAGGAAACTTAACTCCAAAGCTCTTAAGATCGACTAAAAATATTAAAACTCAATTCAAGTAAAATTAAACTCCAAATTATTATAAAATGTTCAAAACCAAATTAGAAAAACATCAAGTTCCTAATCACTGCTGTACATATTAAAATAAATATCTTGCCACAAATAACATAAAAAACTGCAAAACTTTGATAATCTACTAAACCATAAAAATAATGCCAAAATTCAACAAAATATAACTTCAAAATATTTTTCCAAATTCAGAATGCTCACACAAAACTGAATTCCAAAATTTAATTGACTTTTATCCTACTCAATATTCTACTGCTGAAGAAAACTTCACCCCAAAAATGTCTACTGTTTCTACACAAGCTTTCTTGATATAAAATCTTTCTGAGAATTTTCCTCTGAACAGCAGTCTATCCTTTGCTATTTTTACTTTGATAATAGTGGCAATTAAATTGCTGTTAGGCAATGAAAATAAGGAATTATAGGTAAAATAATCTGTCGCAGGTGATGTAGTAGGTCTCAAAGTGAACATATCTGATCCCATTGCCATATGTTTACCTCCAACATGACCAAGCTTTTTTACCGAAATACTGAAAAGTGTATTCATGTTTTTGTGTTTGTCCTGGCCCTCCTGCCTTCTCAGTTTTACTGTCACTATTCTAATAAAAAATACTAATAAGGAAGGATAGGAAAATAGTCTGTCACTAAGTTTCAGTTCTTACATGAGTAAGTACCAAAATATTTTGAGTTCATCCTGGAACTCTTGCCTTCATGTGTGGTAAGTGACAAGTTATTTTCCTTGTATAAAGGATAGGAAAAATAAACCCATCACTTGCCAAAGTTGAACACAGGAGGGCTGCAACGAATATTATGGTGAGTGAAGGGGTTACCTTCTCTATCCATTGTTATTTACATTGCTTAAAAGCCATTTTCTTTTCTTTGAAGGTTGTCATTGGGACTTATTGGGAGATTAAGACCTGGAGGATGCCTTGTGTCAAGAATATTCTGATAGGCTACTTTCCATGTATGGAAATTCCGGTTTCGATAAATTGATGCAGTTCTACCTGGACAACCAAGATAACATAGACAACTACTGCGAAAGTCTGTGCATCCATTCCATCAGTGGAGTTCAGCAGAGGTTGTGGTGTCAGGGAAAACTCTGATGGTTCTAACTGTAAAACAGTTGTTGAAATTGTTCAACTTGTAGGAGCTGGCATGTTTTGTCACTGGATGGGCTACGTTACTGGTGTACAGTGAGGCTAGTACAATGGAGCCATCTGACTAGATATTTGAGGTGTGCTGTGGTGCAAGTTTCATGCCTAATGATGGTGTTGATTTCCTCTGTGGTCGGACTGGAGAAGGAGGTGGTAGCAGGGTGCAACCACCAAAATATTGCATCACTTGTGTTCGTCTTTCCCAGCCGCCGTCCACTGTGATAAGTGCTGGGTCTTATTTCACCATCCTTCCTTAATTTCGTTGCTTTAAGGCAAATTTATGAAGTAACCATTGCTCAAACACTTAAAATGGGCCGATGCGTTTCAGACTAGTATCGATGTAACTAGCATTTGTTTGGAAATCTCAAAACAGGCTATGGTCAGTAAAAAATTCTCAAATCCTAGACAAAAAAAATGGAAAAATAATACATCTATGTATTTTGCAGAAATAATACAATCTAATGATCTGGATAAAGTGGCTATTAAAGTGAGTTCTGCAAAAACAGAATTATCAAAAGATCTTTACAACAAAAAACCAATATCAATAAAAGAAAAAATTTGATATGGCAACACAGTTTGTGATAGGACAGTGATATATTTGGTGGTCTGAGCTTACGGATTTATGGATTTACTAGTGTAAGCCCATGATTGATTTTTGTGTATGGTCACTACTCTAGAATAGTTTCTGTTTCTAGAATCAAAGATTATGACAGATTGACCTGATCTAGCCAAATACAAACATGACATGTGTTTCACCCTAGAAGTTCATGCTGCAAAATGTGAACAATTTCTATTTCATAAACGATGAATGTGTGATGTATTCTGTATGTGTGTTCAACCTAAATTAATACTTTGTAGCCTACTGAAATAAGCCTGAAAGCTCAAAAATTTATGAAGTCTGCTCAAATTATAAGCAGTTAGTAGGCACGTTGGAGCGATTTATCCACAAAGAAACATTAAGCGCAGTGTGGAAAATAAAAAAATAAAGTCTCTTTCATAGAAACTCTTTCATAACTCTTTAATGCCACATGCTGATCGTGACAGGACTCAATGCTTAGTTTTGAAGTTTTACAACAATATAAATTTTATGATCATTTATTTCCCGACATTTTGTGTGTTACTAGACTATGTAGAAAATTTTAATACATTGTATAACTTCTGTAATCTTGATTTCTGTAATGTAACACCAACTAATCAATCAGGAACCATTCTGTAATTTTGATATCTTTTTGAATATTGTGTTTTGATGTGAGTGTTTGAGGTGTGATGATGGCAGTCAATTTAATTATGGCTATAAATACCAAGGTCTGTGGGATTGTTACAGCACAGTGAAATATTTGGTGATCTGAGCTTAGGGATATGCTCTTAAATATAAAAAGTGTAGTTGATGCAGGGTTGACTGTTGGAAAAAAAGAAAGAGGAAAAAAGAAAGTTGGCCATTAACAATTAATTTAGATTTGGAAGAGTGCAAAATCTAAATTAATACTTCGTAGCCTTCCAAATAAACTTGCAACCTCAAAAAACTTATGAAGTCTGGTCAAATTATAAACAGTTATAGATGTTGGCATGTTGGAGTATTTTGTCTGCAAAGAAACATTAAACTAAGTGGTGAAAAAAAAACAAAAAACTCTCTTTTAATCTTTTATAAAAACTCTTTCATAAGTATTAAATGCCACAAGTTATAAATCAGAATGTTTGTATGCTTCAGAAAGTTTACAAAATAAAGGATAAAATAAAGAGTTGGAAAGAAAGAGAGAAAAATTTTCAGACCAAGGAAAAACAGAAATGAATGAAAGAAAGGTGTATTAAAGAATCATAATTAAATAAGACATTTTTGGTCATATTATCAGCAAAAAAGAATTTCTTTTTATGAATAGCTGATGGAAATGAATTCAGAAAGATTGACAAAAAACTGATTATTTTGACAAGAATTCCATAAGACAAATTCATTGTTTGAAGTAAAAATGGACATAGGAGAAATAAATCTCATGAAAAATGAAATCTTGACATTTGTTGAATAAAGATTGAGAGTTTAAGAACAGAAGAAAAGAGGAAACATGATGGAGAAAGGATGAAGAAATATTGGAAGCAAAGAAAGAAAGCATAGTCCAAAGTCAAAAAAGAGGAACAAAACCTTGTTTGCAACAGATAACACTCCATTATATTAATTTTTTTTTTTATGAAGAATAAATAAAACAAAACAAAAGAACATTAAATAATAGTGGTGGCTGTGTACAATAATTATTTGTGTACCCATTTTGATGCATATTAAACCAGAGGAATTTTCAACACATAAATTTTTAGGTAATGTAAATTAAACTACAACTTTGGAAAATTCACCAATTTTTTTTAGGTTTGGTGCTGTGTGTTTCTTGCCGGTAATGACATCATTTCGATTGCAACCTGAGGCTTTCACCATGGTTGCTTATAGTTAATGCATCCGCTTCATACACTGGATGAACTGTTTATATTTTATCTGGCAGACAGTGTAGAAAGTGCATACTTTAACTTAAATCAGCCCACACCAAAACATTGGCAACACCAGCAAGATATATGCAGCACTAAAAAAAATTGCAATTTTACAAAATAACATCTGCGAAAAGTGTGGAATTTTATAAAATACAATTTGCTAGTTACCTTGGAGTGACTGATGTTAGAGACCCTCGATAGTTTCCTTTAGATGTGAGGCACTTGCAAAGTTGCAATGCTACATCTCCTACAGGTACTTCTCCATGGCTAGCAAGGAACTTCAGCAGTTCCTCAGAATCACCATACTCTATCCAAGCCAAGTAAGCTTCGGGACCGGGTCGTCGATCAGAATTCTCCAATGTCTCCTCCAGCACGGACTGACCAAGAGTGAGATTTCCATGACGAAAAGCAGCTGAAGCAAGAGCAGTAAAAACTGCTGACTTTGGCTGGCTTATTAGCTGTGAAAATATGTACATACTGTATTTGGCCTTTGTGGCTGAATTTCAGTCATTTCTCATTAAAGTTAGGGAAAGAGATTAACTCAGCAAAAAGTAATCAGTTGTGGACTGTATCCATTTACTGAAACTACAATCTTTCATTTTGTGTTAAGCTGTAACATACCCTTATTTCACAATAAATATCTTAATAACAATGACAATGCTATTAGGCAATGAAAATAAGGATGGAAACGGAAAGAAAACCTATCAGTCACCACAAATGAAGGAAGAAGTGCCATGATAAACACATACACATTCTACAATATTTGGAATAAAGCTAAATCATGATTAAAGAACGACATACAGCATGGGGAATAGATGTGTCCACACTGTAATATACCATAAAGTATATTGTGAATAAGTAGATGAATTTCTTAAAAGTAAAAGTAAAGTGTTTTCGTAAAGTTAAAATATAGCTCTTGGAGACAGGTGAAGTGCAAAGGTTTAGTCTGATGTCATGAGCCAGATAACAATTAATTACTTTGATCCATTTCAAGCATATTCATTATCAGATAGCAGCTGTGGGAATAACAGACGAAGCCTTTATGTAACTTCAAAGAAACTTGGCGGTCAAGCCACATACCATATGAATCACTCCTTCGTATCTGAAGAACTGAGCGATCATAGTCCTTGTTCAAATACCTAACCGTAATAGGAAGAGCTACTGCACATAGCGACAAATGCCGCATGGATCAGCAAGCTGTGTCTGTTAGGGCTGATTATAAAAGACGGCCGCCGTAGCTAGCCAATGTCCAGTTTGCCATCGGCTTTGCCTCCAGCCACATGCACCGTTGCATCACAGTGCAAGCATAGCTTGTATATTCTCCTAGTCCAACCCTTAATTCTTTTATTCATGACTTTTATTTCCTATTGTAAGACTGTACTCTGAACAGTCTAACATTTAACTCCTCCAGTGTGGGACTTTTAATATTCAAGCTCTGATGTTGGTTGCTATGTACGCCTACATGTTCCAATGATCCTTTGGCAAGAGCCACTCCCTGTTCTAGAATCAATATAGGTGGGTGCAGGGAAGGGAGAAAATGGGTGTGTAGGAAAATTGGCACCAGAGCATGTGGTCCATTTCAATTAAAAATAAATTAAATTAAAATATCTCAGCCAGTGGAATAGCTGTGTTATTCCTAGTTGGGACAGGACAACACTAAAACCTGCCATATAAATAAGCCAAAGATGAATCAGGTGGGAAGGTAGGGAACAGCAATGGTAGAGTTGACTGACAATAATTACCCTGTAACGGACAGTCAAAGTAAAATAAAAATTAATTAAAATAAAGGCTTGGAAATATTTTTGAATAAAAATTGAAATTAGTAAATAAAATTAAATGTATACTTTAAGAAAATAAGTGATGGTTTACTGGTGGAGTCTTAAAGGAAGTTGAAGCAAGAGAAATGTCTGGTATCAAGGATATGTTGGTAGGGCTAGTTCGCATCTACGGATTTTTTGAAGTAGCAGTTTTCAGCAAAAACTTCAACAGCTCACACAATGAAATTAGTGTTGAGATTTATTTATAAACGTCGCTCGGGAAAACAAACCGAGTAATATTATTATTGATGCACAATATTTCCGCGACTTTATTCTCCGTCGCCATCTTCAGGTGTAGTTGTAAGCCTTGAAATCTGCCTTGAGCGTGTTGTTTGAAAACTGGCATGGCAACGACAGAGATGCCTAGCAGAATCTCAGACATCATTACACACCTGCGGAACACAAAAAGCAGAGCGTTGGTGACGAGCAGCCTCAATAACAGGAATCCATGCATCACTTATCTGGAACCCACAATCCCTATTAACCAAATCACATGCGAGGCGAATTTCAAATACTTCTTTAATGCGCTGTCCCAGAAGCCTCTCGCATGTGTCAGCACCTTAGTCGCTTCGAAATTGAAACCATGTCCTTCTGCCAAACAATGTTCCGCCACTGCTGATTTGTCTTTTTGCCCCAGGCGAACATGTCGGACGTGTTCCAACAATGTTGTTGTACACACTGTATCATCTGGCCGATGTATTTCTTTCCACATTCACACGGGATGCAATAAACTCCGGGTGTACGAAGGGCAAGATCATCTTTTGGAAAGCGCAAAATGTTTCTCAATTTTGGTGGTGGTAGGAAAATGGTCTAAATGCCATTTCTTGCCAGGACCCTTCCGACCCTAGATGTTGTGGCGCCAGAGTATGGCAAGAAGGCTAATTTATCGTGTGGACCATTATCATGGTTATTAGGCCTGCGTTTCATTTCCCGGAATGCCAACTGTATCTAATGTTCATTGTACCTATTCTTTCTGAAGGTATCACATAGATGTTTTAACTCACAAGGCAGGCTGTCTTTATCACATATTGCCTGCGCTCTGTGGACAAGAGTAGTTGTACTGTCTTGCACTGTGCCGGATGATGACTGTGTGCGTTTAGGTACAGGTCCATATGCGTTGGCTTTCTATACTCCGTGTGTCCTAAAGTTCCATCGGCTTTCTTTATAATAAGAATGTCCAAAAAGGGCAGGCAGCCTTCCTTTTCAACCTCCATCATGAACTGGATGTTTTTGTTGACACTGTTCAAGTGAAGGAGAAACTTATCTAGGTTGTCTCTACCATGGGGCCAAACAACAAATGTGTCATCCACGTACCGAAAGGAGGTGCTGGGCTTCATGGGGGCACTTTCCAACACTTTCTCTTGTTCCATAAAGAAATTAGCTATCTAGGAAGTTTTCAAGAGAACTAAGGCCCTGACAGTGCAGAACATTTGTATTAGGATTGTAATGGAGCTCTTCTTACACCTCTGCAAAAGCAGGAAATTTTATTATTTTCTATTTATACAAAATTCAACCCACCATCACTTAACTAACTAAACTGTGATTGTTTTTCTCTTACGGTTCTGAAATAAGAGTAAAGATGAATTGAAGAGTTTTGTTATCTAAGTGACAAATTACAAGCTGAACTTGGTTGTAAAGTAAAGTGGCCCAACTTGTAGGAGTTCCCTGTAGAACTACAGTTTGATGCATTCACTCATTCATGATTCATGTTCCTCCAAATGATACAAGATGTTCCAAACAGCACTCTTCACTCATACTTTAGGACAATTCCCACATCCACAATCCAACGTGATAGGCTGTTGGAAAGGAGGGACCTGTATTGGCTGGTCTGGGACCCAACAAGATACAGCTGTAACAGATGTGATCCAAGGCATAATTGGTGTACCATAGAAAATAAAGACAGAGGCAGCCGCCAGAAACAGAACAAACAAACAACAGCTCTGCAGGGGCTGCATTTGGGTCCAATACCATTATGGCCAGGAACGCGAAACCTTGAAGAGACGGTGTTAGGGGATAAGCGGCATACCGGGGCTTGGTATCGGCTTCTCCACCTAAACTTGAAGTCATCCAAAAAGTTGTCAAAGTTCAGAAAAAGTTCTATAACCGTGTTAAAACCTTGTAGAATGCTAACTGTAAAGATTACCACAGTCGCCACTTACAGATTAACCTCCTGTAAGAAAGGTACTAAAGTAGAAATGAAAGTCTGAATCCGGATAACTGAAGTTATATATTCTTGAAAATTTTCACAGAAGTTACAAAAGTCACAGTTAGCAATGGCAATCGGAGAAAATCATAGCCGAAGATCACAAGTCGTGAAACAGAACAGACCGCACCACCCCAAATGAAATCGAAAGTTAAGATGAACTCATGTCGGAAAGTTTTAGAATGTTACGTTGGCCATGCCGGTTTTAAAATGGCGTCGGTCAGCCATACTGTTCTTGACCTGTCTACCCATAAGCCACCGTGGGTCTTCTCAAACTTAAGCACACACGACTACATGTGAACTCACCGATCACTTCAACAAAATGTGATAAAAATGGCGGCCGGGTCCCTTTTGTCAAACTGACCTAGACAATAGTCTATCTGGAAAAAGAATCTGTTACCTGAGTGCTACCGGAAAATCACAAGATGAAGAGCGTAATGACAAGTGTAGTGATGTGTTTGGTTTGGTTTTAAGCTTCCAGACCGGTGAAAATGAATTTTGAAAGTTGGTTAATTTAAAAGCACATTTGTTTCGCGTATTGTGATACGTCATCATGTCACATGAAAAATTGACTGCGCAAAACTTTAAAATCTCAAGTTAATATTATTTTCAAAGTGTTCCCCAGCCTTTGCTGAGTCCAGTGGTGTAAAAATCTTTTAAATCGGTTAAGGCTATCAGAAGTTATAGAATTTCTAAATTTTACTGTTTTCGCAGATGTGCAACCGAAACTTCACTTTTTATTTAAAGACAGTTGTGGCCTGAAACTAAATTTAAATTGAACCTTTACTTAATTTAAGTACTTTAGAAAAGTTTTTAGTTCGTGAAATATGTTAGCCGAAGAGGAATTATATTTTAAAATTCGTTGCTACGACGCCATCACCCAGTTGACTGTTATTTACTTATATCTTCTATTTATTAGTTGATGGTTATCGAAAACTTAAAGGATATTAACTGGCCGGTTTATTTTGCTTGATTTACATTTACTTTTAAAGCTCTGAAATTGTTTAGATGTGCTGGAATTAAATGTTCGAACTAAATCCCATGTGGAGATGTTTTAAAAGTCATATTTACTGCTTTAAATCGGTCTGGAACTGCGAGTTATTAGTGAATTTAATATCAGATGGTGAAATTCTAATTATTGAAGTGCTTTACAGTGTTTAATTTAGTGGAATATTAGCGTTGTGGTCGGGTAAACAAACCTGTGTATTTTGCTTCAGGATTATTATGGATTTAGGTAAGTTTATGGTTTATATTTTACTAGAAACTTCTTATTTATGGTTGTTATGTGTTGTTTATTTACTTTTCTGAACTTAAAATGTTGTTATTTCGGTTTCAACTATGGTATCGTGTACTGATGTTAACCTCAAACTTTGCCGGATTTTAACTGAATCTCGAAAATAGAGAGAAAGGTAGCTTACAACGGACAGCAACGGGAATGCCCACCCCGAGAGCAACCGATTCAACTGGGATACAATGGAGGTTGGACATAATCCATCTGGCGAAATGTTCAAGTGTTTCCATAAAAACTTGTGAAGTCCACTACCACTACCAACCGCCAAATATTAGACGTCGTCGTTGCCTAGTATGGAAATTTTATTAGTCCCAAATGGACTATCCAAATTCTATCACCCGCATGTTGACTAGAGATGTTCTTATAGTGACATATACACGCCCCTCCTATACCGATCAAATACTGCTGGCAACTGCCTCCCCAAGGGAATGCTGGTTGGCTTTTGGGTAATCTTTTCTGAATTTTCATTGAACAATGGTGTTTTCCTGTGAGGAATTGTCTGGCGAATTACCAAAATCCCACAATCTTGTGGTTCACTAATTTTACTCAGATTTTCCCAAAATTTTATTATGTCTTAGTTTAATTTATTCCCAATCTTTTCGGTCATGCCAAATTTTCCGTAATTATTCTCATTTAAGAGCTATTAATTTCTAAAAGTCCCACATGGTGATGCCTTCACAGGTAGACACTAGAACTTCATTTTTCTTATTTAAATTTCAAGTTACCTTTGATCTGTTATATTATTGTGATTAAATGAATTTTTCTCTCTCATTTAAGCCTACTTTTATCTTTCTAGCTCTTTTATCTAAAACGTTCCAATTCTTTATTTTTTCAATATCTCCTTAAATAAACTTTTAAAAGCATACAAAAACCACTTTCAAATGATCGTCATTCTCTGTTTCCTTAGTGGAAATGAATGCAAAAAAATTCATTATGACTGAAAAACAACCTTATCTAAACCTTATGTCTTCTAAAATGGTTTAGAATCAATTTAAAAAGGGCTTTACTGCTAATAAAATGGTTATAAAGTTTCTTTACTATTCAACTGTATGAGATTAGCCCCCTTCTAAATGGTTTTAGAAAGATAATGGGTGTAGTTAACAAGGTTATGTTTTGACCTGAAAAGTACTACTGAAAATGACTGTAAAAGTTATTTCATGTAATAGGCCACATGCTGAATAGTTTAGGTAAGATAATAGATATATAACAAGAGGCATGTGAAAGTTCAGGAAACAAACACAAAATTTTCAACAAGGATCATGTTAAACACAAGCACATGTTTAAGAACAAAAATAAATTGACTAAGTCCTATTTAAGGATACAACGTCAATAATCATTGAATGAATTTCAAGAAATCACATGAAACTGAAATCTGGATGGTCAGATGAAATTCTGTACTCGAATGTTCCCAAATGGATGTATAATGATGTCAAATACACAATAAAAATAATATGCAATCAAAAAAATTTTCAGAAATGACCAAAGCACATTAAAAAAATGACTGGAACCGTTTACCTTAATCATGGGTAGAAGCTCAAGAATTTCCTCCCAACGACTAGTATGAGACAATGCCACAGCAGCACTTTCACATGTTGCAGTATCTAGTAATGGGTATTGCTTTCTGAGATTTTCGTAGCGTGACAAAACTTCCTCCTCATCTTTATGTCCCCCACATGCATCCCACAGTTTGAAGAAAGCACCAATCTGTAACAAAGAAATGGTTGCAAACCAACTATTTTAAAAATTGAGGTTGAATAACATCTGTATTTACTACCATATCTCTCGTTCATTCACTCATTCATAACCACTCAGATGGATAAGAAGTGCAGATACAATAAGAAACAAGAAATTACATCTACAACCAACTCAGCAAAAATTCACATTCAAGTATGTCCAAATAACCATCACAAACCATAAATCAAGAAAATTTGATCCACAAGGCATAAGTCATAGGTTGTAAAGAACTGCTCCGACTAAGCAGAAATACAAAGTACTACAAAATAAATATGGACCCATTATTCGCAGGGAAGGAGATATAACCTACTCAATGATTGGTGCTACATCCACTGTGTGCCCCCATATGCAGTAACAACACAAAACTAAAGGGAAATTCTTGTAAAATATATGTGTTTATCAATTATTTATATCATATTACTCTAAGGAGAATAATGCAAAGAGATCAATGAAAATTAATTTCTGTGGATATGCACTTTATGAGGAGGATTGTTGAGTTCTTACTTACTGATAAATGAATATCTGAAAAGAATGGACATAGAAAAAGATGCTATTGTGGAAATAAAAGAGTTAAAATGTCAACGCCACTCAGAAATAAACAGAAAATAAGCAAAAATGAAGGTTTAACTGAAAGCTGGCAATCAGAAAAAGATTAGAACAGTCAGGAGAATCATAGCAGATATCGTGGGTTTAGGCTGTGTTGGTAAATAAGTTTCTCACTGTGGAATTAGGAGACGTAATTCTTTTAAGGCAGGTACCTTACTGGCCATAACATAAAACAAAGTTGATATATGTTATACAACTCTGGCTTCTTCACCCGCGCAAACCTTGGAGTATTAATGCATTTGCCTTTGGTTTACTTCTTGCATCATTGAATAACTACATCTAATGTAGTATATTGGAAACCTTTACTGTAAATTTTGTTATGCTTATGAAGCGTTAATTTTTGATGCAGTGATTTGATTACCATTTTCCATGTTATTCTAAATTACTTATATTTCAGAAAACTGAAGAAATAAATAAAAGCTATTTAGTCAAAAAACAATTTAAAAGAATCCAAAGGGTGGAGCTTTTATCTATGTTGCATGATCTATGGTCATCACATAAAGGAGTGTTAATTTGAGTTGTGTGATCCATGATGCCTACCTGTTATTGTTATTCTTATTATCCTGCGATTCAATAAAAGTGGGTGGTGGAGGGTACATTGCACCAATCTGAATGTGTAATCGTTTAGAAGAGATATACAGGATATGGTAGGAGGTGTCTGTGGGGTATTTGAGGAACCATCGTGGCATTCACCTGAAGCAAACTGGGAAAACTTGGGATAACCATGGAGAACCCAGATCGGGACCTGCTCTCAATATGAATTAATTCTCATTGTTTGTTCTGTTCCTTGGTCACAAGTTATAAGTCAAACTGCAAATGTTAAGCTAGCCCGTAAACATTCCAACTGTAAAAATCCAATTAATATTGGCTGTGTAGTTTACGCGTAATGCCCAGACATATAGACGCAAACTACTTACAGGTTCATAATAGTACAGAACTGACATAAGCTACGAGAGGGGGATCCATGTTTTTGCTGAAGAATATCTTACCCTCAACAAACTGATCACAGGTGAGAAATGTTCAATTGTCAAGCCAACATAAAACAAATGCCAGGAAAAAAAAAGCTACACAATAATATTTCAGGCAGCAAGTACATCTTGACCAGTGCAGAGAAAAGATTTGTATCAGAGTCAGAGCTGATTCTGTACCTTGGTGTAGATATCAGTACGACAATAAGAAGCAGAACTTTGTCATGCTTTTAGGAACACCATGTTTGACCAAATTTTGTGTGAAGTTGAAAAGGAGAGAGTGTATTAAGTGAAATAAATGTTATTTGGTGGCAGGGTTTTAAAAAGTATCAGCTAGTAGTAAATGAATACAAGATAGGACTGTCCAGAAGAAAATATCACAGTTTTATCAGAATTAATTTCAAATCACACACATATTCATATCATACAGCATGAATTAACTTGTCTAATGCACACCAGCAACAAAACCTGGAAAGTTTAAGTAATAAAAAAAATCAATAATGATCTATATAAATCATTCTATGCTACTAAAATATCCTTACTGTTGCTAGATTTGGACCAGGTGTTGTAGATTCAAGATATGAAAGAAGAGACAAGCCAACATTTAAAAGACGTTGCTTCACGCACTGCGACATGATGGCTGCATCAATGGTTGTCACGGTGAGTGGGCCTGGTGAATTCAGTATCTCTTGGCGTAGTGACATCCACTCTTCGGATGTCAAAGGTACATCTCTACTCAAAGTATTGCAGATAAGCAATTGTTGAGAGCTGTTCCAAAATGTATCATAATTTAAAAAATTTAGAGAGCATTTTCAATTCCTTTTGATAAGACTTATTTTAAATGCCAATACATTTAACATGAATTTCTTTTCCCTAAGTTGTATCAGAAAATATACCTACAATTTAATAAAAACCCAAAGGATGCAAAAATTTTAAGGTACATTTCACTATCTATTAGAAATTAATACATATTTCCCATCAAGCAAGGAAGATTAAAACTGTTAATTAAAAACAGACTCAAAAGACTATTTAATTAAACAGAAACTAAATTGGAAAAGACTCTCGAATGATGCCAAAACCATAATGCAATTGCCTCATTTAAGAGCCAAAGAGTTATGATGTGTGAACATAAATGTTCCTGACATTTAAATGCAATATAACCTTCCTGCATTTGCAGCCAGATTATGTCACAAAAAGACAACATTTTAACAATGCTCTGTTGTCTTCATCAGGTATCTGCTTTCAAGAAGTACTCGCCTGCCAAAATATTAAATATATTATCTCAGACATTGTATACCAATATCAATAGTCTACTCCTTATCCGTCCCCCCCCCCCCTCCACCACTACATGGTTAGTCATTAGGTAACGTTTGGTATGCGCACACGTTCCGAGCCTAATGGCCCGTTTTTCTATTTGTGAGCAAGGCAGATGCCGAAATATTGGGTAGTTGTTTGTCAGCATTAGTGTCCTCTCATAGCATCCGTCCTCTTTGATATGTGGTGGGTTAATTTCCCTTTCTTTTCTTATTTATATCGCCTAGAAGCCGCTTCCATTTTCCTTAGTTGCATCAAGAAGTACTCTGTTAGTTATCAGCAGACAGATGGGCCTATATAGGCCCTAATGTCTTGTCACATGCAAGCTGGATGTTGTCACTCTATAAGCAATTCACACGATCATGCCGCACAGTTGTGCTGGCTTTGTAGTCATTGTTGACCTTAAACTTGCTGCACTCCTGTCTGAGGACTAAAATTGCTAGTTTCCCCACATCATTCTGAAAGAGCCCTGTATCTCTGATAGATGGCTTCTTTTATGACAGACTCCGAAAAGTGAGGAGTCTCAGCCAGCACCTTTACATTTTCAAAGTCTATTTTATGGCTACTGTCAATGACATATTCTGCGACCGCAGACTTTTGTAATTGTAACAGGCAAAAGTTGCGCTTGTGTTTAATGTAGCAGGTCTCAATGGTCTGCCTGATGTAGAAATTTCCACAATCACAAGGTATGTTATAAACCTGGAGTATCCTTAAGCCCAAGTTGTCCTTTATGGAATACAGCCAATCCCTAATTTTTGTAGGAGGTGAAAAGACACTCTTGATCACATGCAAGTCAACATCCAAACATCTTCGCAGAACAATCTTCTGCATATAGGACCAAAGCCTCTGACAGATCATCTCCTTGCTTCAATGGTTGTTTTCTTTTTTTTATCCAAAGTGCCTTCTCTATTTGATGTTTGGAGAACCCATTCTTCCTGAAGGTTTGTGGAGATGTTGAAGTTCTGCCTGTAAGCTTTCTTCATCTCAAATTTCTCTTGCACTATATACCAAACTATATAACACTACTCATCTGAGTGGGATTGTGGTAACTGTTTTTATCCAAATAACAATCTGTATGTATTGGTTTGTGATATACACTAGTGCTAAAATTCCATCTGACTTTCACATGATTATAATATTGAGGAAAAGAAGGCAGGCATTTTCCTCTACATCCATGGTGAGACGAATTTTTGAGTGAATTTTGTTACAATGTTGCAGGGGTTCATTTAATGCATTGTGAAGCCACATAACGAAAGTATCATTCACATAATGGTAAAAACACTTAGGTTTTACCGTTGCGTCTTACAATGTTCTTTCCTCGAAGTCATCCACGTACAGATTGGCCACTTCTAGCAACAGAGGTGACCCCATTGCCACACTGTCAGTCTGTTTATAGAATCTTCCCCCCATATTTAAAATATGCAAAAGTGAGAACACGTTCAAAGAGAGCTACAATATTTGTTTCAAAATAGCGATGCAAAAGCTGCAGTGACTATATTCAGAGGAACACTGGTGAACAATTATAAAACATCAAAGTTAACCACAATGTCAGTCAGATAAGCACAAGCTCTACGGTGTCTTAACAAACTGAGATGAGCTCTCAAATAATGGGAGCAATGACTGACAAAAGGATCTAAGGTACCTGGCCAACTTGTTTCTAGGTGCCCCTATGGCACTCACAATTCAGTGCAATGGTAGATGTTCTTTGTGGATTTTTGGCTGGCCAGAGAGTCTGGGCACTCTTGCGGCACAAGGACGAAGGCTCTCGATGATGTAAGGGAAAAGTCCAACTTTCTTTAGACGAAATGTCTTTCTCTCAATCCTGGAAGTTGGATTGTCATTCAAAAGCTTACAGGAGGAATCATCAAGCAAGTTCCGAATCTTGACATCAAACAGACCAGCTGGAAGAAGACAGGGATGCAGGAAGTTTAAGGCCGACAGCAGTGATGAAGCCAGCACGAACAGGGCTGTGTGGCATGATGAAGTGGACCACATATGAGCCATGCATGATGCCTACTGGCTGGCTGCCATATGGGGGTAGCAAAAACATTATATAAGCATATCTGCCCACTGATGACTGACAATGTACTTCTGGATTTCTCAAAAGCAGATACCTGCTGAAGACAACAGAGAATGTTACCAAAATGTTGTCCTTTTATGACACTATCAGGTCGTAAACCCAGGAAGACTAAATTCCAAAGTGTTATGTCAGTTCAGCACTATTATCTAATAAATTATTAATTACAACAAGGAAAGCAATGTTTTGTCTTCCTCTTTCATGTCAGTTTATTGTCATGCTTTTTATTACCTTTGGTTATTTAATTATAACCTTTTCAATGTCATAATTCACATAAATATATTCCTTGAATTGTAATGAACACAAATATAATATTTTCCAATTTT
>CM061919.1:226551923-226799035 GCA_031002005.1 Vandiemenella viatica | reverse complement strand
AAATATATCATCTTGTATCTGATCCATATAACAGGGCTGAGTGGGTATTTTTTCATTAATTGTGCCTAGAAAGGGGTTGACGCAGCATGGGGTCATGCAGTTACTTATGACAGGGATTCATATCTTTTTATAAACTTGGGAATAGAAGTATTTGATGGAGATGAAGTAGGCCAGAGATGTGCCCTGGAATCTCTCTCTCTCTCTCTGTGTGTGTGTGTGTGGGGGGGGGAGGGGGGGAGAGGGGCACATATCTAGGAAGTTTTCAAGAGAACTAAGGCCCTGACAGAGCAGAACATTTGTATTAGGATTGTAATGGAGCTCTTCTTACACATCTGCAAAAGCAGGAAATTTTATTATTTTCTATTTATACAAAATTCAACCCACCATCACTTAACTAACTAAACTGTGATTGTTTTTCTCTTACGGTTCTGAAATAAGAGTAAAGATGAATTGAAGAGTTTTGTTATCTAAGTGACAAATTACAAGCTGAACTTGGTTGTAAAGTAAAGTGGCCCAACTTGTAGGAGTTCCCTGTAGAACTACAGTTTGATGCATTCACTCATTCATGATTCATGTTCCTCCTAATGATACAAGATGTTCCAAACAGCACTCTTCACTCATACTTTAGGACAATTCCCACATCCACAATCCAACGTGATAGGCTGTTGGAAAGGAGGGACCTGTATTGGCTGGTCTGGGACCCAACAAGATACAGCTGTAACAGATGTGATCCAAGGCATAATTGGTGTACCATAGCAAATAAAGACAGAGGCAGCCGCCAGAAACAGAACAAACAAACAACAGCTCTGCAGGGGCTGCATTTGGGTCCAATACCATTATGGCCAGGTACGCAGAAACCTTGAAGAGACGGTGTTAGGGGATAAGCGGCATACGGGGTTGGTATCGGCTTCTCCACCTAAACTTGAAGTCATCCAAAAAGTTGTAAAAGTTCATAAAAAGTTCTATAACCGTGTTAAACCTTGTAGAATGCTAACTGTAAAGCTTACCACAGTTGCCACCTACAGATTAACCTCCTGTAAGAAAGGTACTAAAGTAGAAATGAAAGTCTGAATCCGGATAACTGAATTATATATTCTTGAAAATTTTCACAGAAGTTACAAAAGTCACAGTTAGCAATGGCAATCGGAGAAAATCATTAGCTGAAGATCACAAGTCGTGAAACAGAATAGACCGCACCACCCCAAAATGAAATCGAAAGTTAAGATGAACTCATGTCGGAAAGTTTTAGAATGTTACGTTGGCCTTGCCGGTTTTAGAAATGGCGTCGGTCAGCCATAATGTTCTTGACCTGTCTACCCATAAGCCACCGTGACCGCGGGTCTTCTCAAACTTGAGCACACACGACTACATGTAAACTTGACCGATCACTTCAACAAAATGTGATAAAAATGGCGGCCTGGTCCCTTTTGTCAAACTGACCTAGACAATAGTCTATCTGGAAAAAGAATCTGCTACCTGAGTGCTACCGGAAAATCACAAGATGAAGAGCGTAACGGGACAAGTATAGTGATGTGTTTGGTTATGGTTTTAAAGCTTCCAGACCGGTGAAAATGAATTTTGAAAGTTGGTTAATTTAAAAGCACATTTGTTTCGCGTATTGTGATACGTCATCATATGTCACAAGAAAAATATGACTGTGCAAAACTTTAAAATCTCAAGTTAATATTATTTTCAAAGTGTTCCCCAGCCTTTGCTGAGTCTAGTGATGTAAAAATCTTTTAAATCGGTTAAGGCTATCCGAAGTTATAGAATTTCTAAATTTTACTGTTTTCGCCGATGGTGCAACCGAAACTACACTTTTTATTTAAAGACAGTTGTGGCCTGAAACTAAATTTAAATTGAACCTTTACTTAATTTAAGTACTTTAGAAAAGTTTTTAGTTCGTGAAATATGTTAGCCGAAGAGGAATTATATTTTAAAAGTTCGTTGCTACGATGCCATCACCCAGTTGACTGTTATTTACTTATATCTTCTATTTATTAGTTGATGGTTATCGAAAACTTAAAGGATATTAACTGGCCGGTTATTTTGCTTACTTACATTTACTTTTAAAGCTCTGAAATTGTTTAGATGTGCTGGAATTAAATGTTGAACTAAATCCCATGGGAAGATGTTTTAAAATCATATTTACTGCTTTAAATCGGTCTGGAACTGCGAGTTATTGGTGAATTTAATATCAGATGGTGAAATTCTAATTATTGAAGTGCTTTACAGTGTTTAATTTAGTGGAATATTAGCGTTGTGGTCGGGTAAACAAACCTGTGTATTTTGCTTCAGGATTATTATGGATTACGCTCATTTAGGTAAGTTTATGGTTTATATTTTACTAGAAACTTCTTATTTATGGTTGTTATGTGTTGTTTATTTATTTTTCTGAACTTAAAATGTTGTTATTTCGGTTTCAACTATGGTATCGTGTACTGATGTTAACCTCAAACTTTGCCGGATTTTAACTGAATCTCGAAAATAGAGAGAAAGGTACCTTACAACGGACAGCAACGGGAATGCCCACCCCGAGAGCAACCGAATCAACTGGGATACAATGGAGGTTGGACATAATCCATCTGGCGAAATGTTCAAGTGTTTCCATAAAAACTTGTGAAGTCCACTACCACTACCAACCGCCAAATATTAGACGTCGTCGTTGCCTAGTATGGAAATTTTATTAGTCCCAAATGGACTATCCAAATTCTATCACCCGCATGTTGACTAGAGATGTCTTCTTATAGTGACATATACACGCCCCTCCTATACCGATCTAATACAGCTGGCAACTGCCTCCCCAAGGGAATGCTGGTTGGCTTTCTACAGCCTGGGCTAATCTTTTGCTGAATTGTCATTGAACAATGGTGTTTTCCTGTGGGGAAGTACTGTTGTCTGGCGAATTACCAAAATCCCACAATCTTGTGGTTCACTAATTTTACTCGGATTTTCCCAAAATTTTATTATGTCTTAGTTTAATTTATTCCCAATCTTTTCGGTCATGACAAATTTTCTCGTAATTATTCTCATTTAAGAGCTATTAATTTCTAAAAGTCCCACATGGTGATGCCTTCACAGGTAGACACTAGAACTTCATTTTTCTTTACTTTAAATTTCAAGTTACCTTTGAACTGTTATATTATTGTGATTAAATGAATTTTTCTCTCTCATTTAAGCCTACTTTTATCTTTCTAGCTACTTTTATCTAAAACATTCCAATTCTTTATTTTTTCAATACCTCCTTAAATAAATTTTAAAAGCATACAAAAACCACTTTCAAATGATCGTCATTCTCTGTTTCCTTAGTGGAAATGAATGCAAAAAAATTCATTATGACTGAAAAACAACCTTATCTAAACCTTATGTCTTCTAAAATGGTTTAGAATCAATTTAAAAAGGGCTTTACTGCTAATAAAATGGTTATAAAGTTTCTTTACTATTCAACTGTATGAGATTAGCCCCCTTCTAAATGGTTTTAGAAAGATAATGGGTGTGGATAACAAGGTTATGTTTTGACCTGAAAAGTACTACTGAAAATGACTGTAAAAGTTATTTCATATGTGCATTATATGTAATAGGCCACATGCTGAATAGTTTAGGTAAGATAATAGATATATAACAAGAGGCATGTGAAAGTTCAGGAAACAAACACAAAATTTTCAACAAGGATCATGTTAAACACAAGCACATGTTTAAGAACAAAAATAAATTGACTAAGTCCTATTTAAGGATACAATGTCAATAATCGTTGAATGAATTTCAAGAAATCACATGAAACTGAAATCTGGATGGTCAGATGAAATTCTGTACTCGAATGTTCCCAAATGGATGTATAATGATGTCAAATACACAATAAAAATAATATGCAATCAAAAAAATTTTCAGAAATGACCAAAGCACATTAAAAAAATGACTGGAACTGTTTACCTTAATCATGGGTAGAAGCTCAAGAATTTCCTCCCAACGACTAGTATGAGACAATGCCACAGCAGCATTTTCACATGTTGCAGTATCTAGTAATGGGTATTGCTTTCTGAGATTTTCGTAGCGTGACAAAACTTCCTCCTCATCTTTATGTCCCCCACATGCATCCCACAGTTTGAAGAAAGCACCAATCTGTAACAAAGAAATGGTTGCAAACCAACTATTTTAAAAATTGAGGTTGAATAACATCTGTATTTACTACCATATCTCTCGTTCATTCACTCATTCATAACCACTCAGATGGATAAGAAGTCAGATACAATAAGAAACAAGAAATTACATCTACAACCAACTCAGCAAAAATTCACATTCAAGTATGTCCAAATAACCATCACAAACCATAAATCAAGAAAATTTGAACCACAAGGCATAAGTCATAGGTTGTAAAGAACTGCTCCGACTAAGCAGAAATACAAAGTACTACAAAATAAATATGGACCCATTATTCAGCAGGGAAGGAGATATAACCTACTCAATGATTGGTTGCTACATCCACTGTGTGCCCCCATATGCAGTAACAACACAAAACTAAAGGGAAATTCTTGTAAAATACATGTGTTTATCAATTATTTATATCATATTACTCTAAGGAGAATAATGCAAAGAGATCAATGAAAATTAATTTCTATGGATATGCAACTTTATGAGGAGGATTGTTGAGTTCTTACTTACTGATGAAATGAATATCTGAAAAGAATGGACATAGAAAAAGATGCTATTGTGGAAATAAAAGAGTTAAAATGTCAACGCCACTCAGAAATAAACAGAAAATAAGCAAAAATGAAGGTTTAACTGAAAGCTGGCAATCAGAAAAAGATTAGAACAGTCAGGAGAATCATAGCAGATATCGTGGGTTTAGGCTGTGTTGGTAAATAAGTTTCTCACTGTGGAATTAGGAGACGTCATTCTTTTAAGGCAGGTACCTTACTGGCCATAACATAAAACAAAGTTGATATATGTTATACAACTCTGGCTTCTTCACCCGCGCAAACCTTGGAGTATTAATGCATTTGTCTTTGGTTTACTTCTTGCATCATTGAATAACTACATCTAATGTAGTATATTGGAAACCTTTACTGTAAATTTTGTTATGCTTATTGAAGTGTTAATGTTTGATGCAGTGATTTGATTACCATTTTCCATGTATTCTAAATTACTATATTTCAGAAAACTGAAGAAATAAATAAAAGCTATTTAGTCAAAAAACAATTTTAAAAGAATCCAAAGGGTGGAGCTTTTATCTATGTTGCATGATCTATGGTCATCACATAAAGGAGTGTTAATTTGAGTTGTGAGATCCATGATGCCTACCTGTTATTGTTATTCTTATTATCCTGCGATTCAATAAAAGTGGGTGGTGGAGGGTACATTGCACCAATCTGAATGTGTAATCGTTTAGAAGAGATATACGGGATATGGTAGGAGGTGTCTGCGGGGTATTTTGAGGAACCATCGTGGCATTCACCTGAAGCAAACTGGGAAAACTTGGGATAACCATGGAGAACCCAGATCGGGACCTGTTCTCAATATGAATTAATTCTCATTGTTTGTTCTGTTCCTTGGTCACAAGTTATAAGTCAAACTGCAAATGTTAAGCTAGCCCGTAAACATTCCAACTGTAAAAATCCAATTAATATTGGCTGTGTAGTTTACGCATAATGCCTAGACAAACCGACATATAGACGCAAACTACTTACAGGTTCATAATAGTACAGAACTGACATAAGCTACGAGAGGAGGATCCATGTTTTTGCTGAAGAATATCTTACCCTCAACAAACTGATCACAGGTGAGAAATGTTCAATTGTCAAGCCAACATAAGACAAATGCCAGGAAAAAAGAAGCTACACAATAATATTTCAGGCAGCAAGTACATCTTGACCAGTGCAGAGAAAAGATTTGTGTCAGAGTCAGAGCTGATTCTGTACCTTGGTGTAGATATCAGTATGACAATAAGAAGCAGAACTTTGTCATGCTTTTAGGAATACCATGTTTGACCAAATTTTGTGTGAAGTTGAAAAGGAGAGAGTGTATTAAGTGAAATAAATGTTATTTGGTGGCAGGGTTTTAAAAAGTATCAGCTAGAAGTAAATGAATACAAGATAGGACTGTCCAGAAGAAAATATCACAGTTTTATCAGAATTAATTTCAAATCACACACATATTCATATCATACAGCATGAATTAACTTGTCTAATGCACATCAGCAACAAAACCTGGAAAATTTAAGTAATAAAAAAATCAATAATGATCTATATAAATCATTCTATGCTACTAAAATATCCTTACTGTTGCTAGATTTGGACCAGGTGTTGTAGATTCAAGATATGAAAGAAGAGACAAGCCAACATTTAAAAGACGTTGCTTCACACACTGCGACATGATGGCTGCATCAATGGTTGTCACGGTGAGTGGGCCTGGTGAATTCAGTATCTCTTGGCGTAGTGACATCCACTCTTCAGATGTCAAAGGTACATCTCTACTCAAAGTATTGCAGATAAGCAATTGTTGAGAGCTGTTCCAAAATGTATCATAATTTAAAAAATTTAGAGAGCATTTTCAATTCCTTTTGATAAGACTTATTTTAAATGCTAATACATTTAACATGAATTTCTTTGCCCTAAGTTGTATCAGAAAATATACCTACAATTTAATAAAAGCCCAAAGGATGCAAAAATTTTAAGGTACATTTCACTATCTATTAGAAATTAATACATATTTCCCATTAAGCAAGGAAGATTAAAACTGTTAATTAAAAACAGACTCAAAAGACTATTTAATTAAACAGAAACTAAAATGGAAAAGACTCTCGAATGATGCCAAAACCATAATGCAATTGCCTCATTTAAGAGGCAAAGAGTTATGATGTGTGAACATAAATGTTCCTGACATTTAAATGCAATATAACCTTCCTGCATTTGCAGCCAGATTATGTCACAAAAAGACAACATTTTAACAATGCTCTGTTGTCTTCATAAGGTATCTGCTTTCAAGAAATCCAGAAGTACTCTGTTAGTTGTCAGCAGACAGATGGGTCTATATAGGCCCTAATGTCTTGTCACATGCAAGCTGGATGTTGTCACTCTATAAGCAATTCACACGATCATGCCGCACAGTTGTGCTGGCTTTGTAGTCATTGTTGACCTTAAACTTGCTGCACTCCTGTCTGAGGACTAAAATTGCTAGTTTCCCCACATTATTCTGAAAGAGCCCTGTATCTCTGATAGATGGCTTCTTTTATGACAGACTCCGAAAAGTGAGGAGTCTCAGCCAGCACCTTTACATTTTCAAAGTCTATTTTATGGCTACTGTCAATGACATATTCTGCGACCGCAGACTTCTGTAATTGTAACAGGCAAAAGTTGCGCTTGTGTTTAATGTAGCAGGTCTCAATGGTCTGCCTGATGTAGAAATTTCCACAATCACAAGGTATGTTATAAACCTGGAGTATCCTTAAGCCCAAGTTGTCCTTTATGGAATACAGCCAATCCCTAATTTTTGTAGGAGGTGAAAAGACACTCTTGATCACATGCAAGTCAATATCCAAACATCTTCGCAGAACAATCTTCTGCATATAGGACCAAAGCCTCTCACAGATCATCTCCTTGGTTCAATGGTTGTTTTCTTTTCTTTATCCAAAGTGCCTTCTCTATTTGATGTTTGGAGAACCCATTCTTCCTGAAGGTTTGTGGAGATGTTGAAGTTCTGCCTGTAAGCTATCTTCATCTCAAATTTCTCTTGCACTATATACCAAACTATATAACACTACTCATCTGAGTGGGATTGTGGTAACTGTTTTTATCCAAATAACAATCTGTATGTATTGGTTTGTGATATACACTAGTGCTAAAATTCCATCTGACTTTCACATGATTATAATATTGAGGAAAAGAAGGCAGGCATTTTCCTCTACATCCATGGTGAGACGAATTTTTGAGTGAATTTTGTTATAATGTTGCAGGGGTTCATTTAATGCATTGTGAAGCCACATAACGAAAGTATCATTCACATAATGGTAAAAACACTTAGGTTTTACCGTTGCGTCTTACAATGTTCTTTCCTCGAAGTCATCCACGTACAGATTGGCCACTTCTAGCAACAGAGGTGACCCCATTGCCACACTGTCAGTCTGTTTATAGAATCTTCCCCCCATATTTAAAATATGCAAAAAGTGAGAACACGTTCAAAGAGAGCTACAATATTTGTTTCAAAATAGCGATGCAAAAGCTGCAGTGACTATATTCAGAGGAACACTGGTGAACAATTATAAAACATCAAAGTTAACCACAATGTCAGTCAGATAACCACAAGCTCTACGGTGTCTTAACAAACTGAGATGAGCTCTCAAATAATGGGAGCAATGACTGACAAAAGGATCTAAGGTACCTGGCCAACTTGTTTCTAGGTGCCCCTATGGCACTCACAATTCGGTACAATGGTAGATGTTCTTTGTGGATTTTTGGCTGGGCACTCTTGCGGCACAAGGACGAAGGCTCTCGATGATGCAAGGGAAAAGTCCAACTTTCTTTAGATGAGATGTCTTTCTCTCAATCCTGGAAGTTGGATTGTCATTCAAAAGCTTACAGGAGGAATCATCAAGCAAGTTCCGAATCTTGACATCAAACAGACCAGCTGGAAGAAGACAGGAATGCAGGAAGTTTAAGGCCGACAGCAGTGATGAAGCCAGCACGAACAGGGCTGTGTGGCATGATGAAGTGGACCACATATGAGCCATGCATGATGCCTACTGGTTGGCTGCCATATGGGGGTAGCAAAAACATTATATAAGCATATCTGCCCACTGATGACTGACAATGTACTTCTGGATTTCTCAAAAGCAGATACCTGCTGAAGACAACAGAGAATGTTACCAAAATGTTGTCCTTTTATGACACTATCAGGTCGTAAACCCAGGAAGACTAAATTCCAAAGTGTTATGTCAGTTCAACACTATTATCTAATAAAATCAAATAAATTATTAATTACAACAAGGAATAACCAAAAAAGCAATGTTTTGTATTCCTCTTTCATGTCAGTTTATTGTCATGCTTTTTACTACCTTTGGTTATTTAATTATAACCTTTTCAATGTCCTAATTCACATAAATATATTCCTTGAATTGTAATGAACACAAATATAATATTTTTGACATTACAGCTACATAAATATTCATAGGAAAGACAATGCCATAGGTATAATCAGGTTTACTGGTGATCACAATACCACTACCACCAGTTTTCACCATCCAAGATAATGCCTTCATATCACAGCAGTGGTATATCAAAAGAAATATTACTTTAAATTTAGATTGTAATACACCCCGGACCAGCATGACACCACTAGAACTACTTCCCAAAATAGCCTAATGACACTAGTACTACTTCAGAAAGTAGTTCTAGCAATGTCATGCTGGTTCAGGGTGTATTAAAATCAAATTACTGCTTGAAAATAATATGCATTGCAATTTGCTACTGCAGTATTTTGACATCACTGCCTTGTGTGGCTGAATGCAACTGTAGCAGTATTGAGATCTCCAATATGCTCATTAAAGGATTTCTCTGTCTCATTTATTTGGCAAATGATTATGAATATAGATTGGTCTCAGAACGAAAAACATATTAAACATTTTTTTGCAAACTAAACTTTTTCCATTGTTCATAGGCTGCTTGGAACTCTTCGCACAGAATGTTGTTTTGAGTTCACGTACTATCACCAAATTTTCATGAGTTCTGGTGGTTTGAATGTTCTCACGGCCATCTTTGAACTCTTGTACCATATGAAAACCATTGCACATGACATGGCTTCTTCCTTATAGCCCTCTTTAATCATACCAACTCTCTCTGAAGCAGTTTTGTTCACTTTTGCACAGAATTTTTTTGAATAACCCTGCTACAAACGATGCTGCATTTTCGAATCTTAGAAGGTCACTGACACACACTCATGCCACTAGTGATCTGCCCACTCCAGCGTCTGGAAGGCAACTGCCATTGGTGCGATTGGTTAGCTGGTTTGCATGCCCTCCACTATTCAGGGGAGGGAATCAGTTTTGAAACTTTATGGCTGCACCTTGTATATATTATTTTACATTATTATAGCTCTCCTGCTTTCAACTTTTATAAATGATATATCTACACTATGTGTCCTGATTCAGATTCAGTATACATAACTCTATGCATCAGTCATTACGATCTACAACTACCGCAAGGCCCACAATGAACCCTTTCTTTTGCTGCTTTCAAGCAAACTGATTCTAACTAATGCTCTGAAATATGTGAAAGCAGATAAATGCAGTTTAAGTTGCAATGTATATCGATCCCAATGAACTATAAGGCAAGGTGATTAAATCTAACACTAGCACCCTAAAGTACCTAATGTTAGTTCTCTGTAGCGTCAGAAGAAAATCTGCCAATCTCCATTAAATCATATCATTATTCATAATATGGCTTTCACCAATCTTAATATGGGTTGTCCTATTAAGGCTTACAAAATATCTCAATACATCTGAAATATGCATTTCAATTCATCTCCTCTTGTATCACTGTGGACCTTACTTCTCTTCACAGGTCAAATTCATATTGCCTTTTACCCTTTTTTTCTGTTCTAAGTAATATTGTGGTGGAGGACATGGGTGATTGCCCTGCTTAAACCTGGAAGAGAAGAGAATGATCCCAAAGATTTTAGACTGTTAACTCTTTTGTGACACACTTACAAAATGTTTGAACGATTAATTCTGAATCGTATCCACCCTGTTATTGATCAAACATTTATACCACAGCAAGCAGGCTTCCACCTTGACAAAAGTTGTACTGGACTATTTCTGAGTCTAACATAGCTTATAGAGGATGGATTTGAGACCCATATGGCCATCGGCATAGTTAATGTGGATCTGTCAGCATCATATGATACTGTTAACCACCAACTACTCCTCTACAAGGTCTACAATCTGAAAAAAGCCACTGTTCTCCAGAACTGTAGGTTTTTTTGGCAATTTCCAAGGCCAGCTCAGCCGCAGGAGGGTAAAAGTCTACCACAAGGTAGTGCACTGGCCCCAATCCTTTTCAACATTTATACAACCAGCTACCAGGAGTTTCTTGCACACTGATGACCTTGCCCTAGCCACACAGAACACAAAGCTTGCTGCAGTAGAAAGAAATGTATCTGCTGCCCTTGAATGCCTGTCAAGTTATTATAAGGAAAATCATTTAAGACCTAACCCTTCAAAAAGTGAAGTTTGTGACTTTCATTTAAAAAAATAGGAGAGCTCAGAGTAAGTTGAAAGTAATATGGTAAGGTATCGAACTTCAGACATGTAACACCCCAAAATATCTACGAGTGACACCCAACAGAACCCTCACATATAAAAAGCGTTGCATGAAGCGCAAAATGAGATCTCTACAAGAAACTGTGCAAACTAGGTGGGTCACAGTTGGGCAGTCAACCACAAGATATTCATACATCATCAATGGCCTTTTAACATCAATTTGTGTAAGACAAGATAGAGGCCTATATATAATTACAATAAAACGAATTTTTAATCAGAACTTTTGAATGGTGTGCTTATTGATCCTTTCTGCTACTAATTCGGTGAACTGAATTCTTACCAGAGTTTGTATTATATATCAACAAATTATTTATCAATTTTAATTTTGAGAGTATACACTGAGATGACAAATGAATCTAACGTGCCATTTCTTAAATCTACATACTTGCATAATAACCCAGCCCATTGTCAGCCAGCTTCCCTCCCAGATCAAAGAATACCAAAAACTTCCTATTCCATTTGCCCTGGGCCAACACCTCTTCCTCCTGACTTCTTGTTAGTAACAATTGATGCGACCTCTTTATACACAAAAATTCCCCACTGTCACGGACTCAGTGCCATATAACTTTTTTTAGACCAGCACCCCACCAGATCCTACATCACCCTGTCCCAGCTGATGATGGAAAATAACTTTTTCTTATTTGAAGGCAAAATATACCACCAAATTAGCAGCACTGTCATGGGCCTCCGTATGGCTCCCTCATATGCTAACCTCTTCTAAGGCCACCTGGAACAGTCATTCTTAGATGGGGTCCACCACAAAACCCTTTTGTGAGTCAGATTCATTGATGAAATTTTCATAGTCTGGACCCAGGGGGAAAATAAACTACTCAGTTTCATTAATACCTCAGTTTCATGTGGACCTATTCCCACACACTTGCCATTTTCCTGGATGTCGATTTATCTCTCAAAAATGGCCACATGATCTGACCATATCAAACCTACCAATTTACAACAGTATCTTCATTATCAGAGCTGCCATCCTCATCACATCAAATGCTGCCTCCCCTATAGCCTTGGCATTCTTGGGAGAGACATATGTTCCAATGAACAAGCCCTCACATAGTATTTCAGCTACATCTCCAAAGCTCTGATATCCCATAATTATCCACCAGATTTAGTTCAAGTTTTGCATGCCATATCAAAATCTGTTCAACAGTCCACAACCCTCTAAAGCCAACCACAGCCTAATTTTGGTCACCTGATACTTTTCAGGTTTGGAATCCATTAACAGAGTCCTTCGACAAGGTTACAATTTCCTTTGAGCCGACCACAAATGAGAATCCCCCCCCCCTTTCCAAAAATCCACCCTCACACACCTAGAACCTACTACAGTAGATCTCCAAACCTCAACCAACTCCAAGTCCATAAGCAGATCCCAATCCAAATTATGCAACATGCACCCCGCCTCCTTCACCAAAGCCATAGGTGGGAAAAGCTTTCTGTATTCACCCAAATCTGTGACCATCCTATATCTCACCACGCCACCACTCATGATACCAACAATTTCAACGCTTGCTTCACGGTCCGGGCTATCAGAGTCCTTTCAGATGTAAGCATCTTAGAATTTTGTCAAATTCTAGCTCCTCACTCTTAGGTATAAGGGAGGAAGTAAAGTCACAGTAAACATAAAGATCGATCGTAAAGTCACCGAAACTGGACTTAGAAATTTTGAGAAGAATAGTTATTAACTTTAAGTAATTTCCCTGTAATCTTGCTCACAGTAACAATTCGCCATAAAAATATTTAAAGTGTATTTATCATATCGAAAAATGTTTATTTTAGGAGATATTCCGCTTTGTTCGAGTAAAGCGACAACTGATCTTTTATCACCAGCTGTAGTCAGCACTGTCCCCGATATTTTGGTAATAAACTTAAGTAATTTGGTAAAGATTAATTAGTGATTTTAATTAAGAGAAAAAACCTGCAACCTTTTGGAAAAGTGTATTCGATTTGCCTACTCAACTGTAAAATGCATATTTAAAATTGTGACTTTGAAGAATAAAACTTTGCATTTTCTAGAGGTGGACTTGTGTGCTTCAGTAGATAGCTTACAACCTTTTCTCTATTTGTGGTTTAACAAATATTGTGGCGACCTCAAGCATTTACGTTGAGTCTGTCAGGCTACATGGTCAAATCAAAATTATTTCATAAATTTTCTGCAGAACTTTAAATCAACATAAACTGTTAGTTGAGGCACTAAGGCAATACTACAGCCCCGGTATCGGCCTTGTTCCTTACACAGACAAAAGTAGCATCTCTGAACTCAGAAGGTGAGAACTGGCTTATCAGTATAAATTGGGAACCAGACAGCCACCAGGATTTAATTTAAGATAGCACCAATATCCCTCCTTCTTTTCCACCCATTCCCTGCACCCTACCTTTTCCCCAAAGAATCGTCTTTAAGTGGTAAGTAACATGTTTTTTTTTTTTTAATTTTCAGTATTTGTGTATACACATATATGTTGTATATCCATATAAAAGATAAGAAAATACTTTCTGCTAACATCTACTGCATTTCCACGATGGGTTTCTATGATCGGGTTAGTTATTTTCAGGTTTATGCCTTTCAACTCCCATCCTCACTTCCCGCCATGTTGCTTTTCCCCCACCTCGAGCCGCTGGCCTGGCCTTCACACTCAGTTGGCTGCCGGCTGCCAGCTTCCATCATGCAGCCACCTCAATCTGTTGCTGAAGAAGGGCAATAAGCATAAAAACTTCAGGCATTTTGCGTGTACGTTTTTATCTGTGTCTCAGTGCCGCAGGAATCTTCGGTGGTTTTTCTACTACCCAAATACTTAACATATATATATATATATATACAGGGTGTTACAAAAAGGTACGGCCAAACTTTCAGGAAACATTCCTCACACACAAACAAAGAAAGTATGTTATGTGGACATGTGTCCGGAAACGCTTACTTTCCATGTTAGAGCTCATTTTATTACTTCTCTTCAGATCACATTAAACATGGAATGGAAACACACAGCAACAGAACGTACCAGCGTGACTTCAAACACTTTGTTACAGGAAATGTTCAAAATGTCCTCCGTTAGTGAGGATACATGCATCCACCTCCGTCGCATGGAATCCCTGATGTGCTGATGCAGCCCTGGAGAATGGCGTATTGTATCACAGCCATCCACAATACGAGCACGAAGAGTCTCTACATTTGGTACCGGGGTTGCGTAGGACAAGGGCTTTCAAATGCCCCCATAAATGGAAGTCAAGAGGGTTGAGGTCAGGAGACTAAAATGAGCTCTAACATGGAAAGTAAGCGTTTCCGGACACATGTCCACATAACATATTTTCTTTGTTTGTGTGTGAGGAATGTTTCCTGAAAGTTTGGCCGTACCTTTTTGTAACACCCTGTATATAATATGTATCTACCTAGCATTTGTGTATAAAACTGTAAACAGTATACTCATTCCTTCAACTATTTCTTGTTAAGGTATAATGGATATCAACTTCATAATGCATATGCACTGGCAGCTTCAATTCACAAAAAAAATCAATAGTTAAAGAACAATTAAACTATTGATTCTACACTTCTGATATTAACATAATTTAAAGGTGAATATAATAAAGTGAACATTACAAATCTAAAGATGCTACGCTGTTTCACTAATGTAACTCTGTTCTTCTGATTCCATATAAATATATATGTGCAGCCACAACAGATGGAATGCATTGGCACATCAAAACTCTGTGACAAGATCATAACATCACACGAATTTACGTTTAATTCGAGATGGCGATACCGCTGCGTCGCTACTGTTAACGTGATGTCACGTTCACGTACAGTCATAAAAACATATATTGTGACCGAGCAATATTTTCTAATATTTCTCTGATGAAATGCGAGCTTCACCTCAAACATTGAACAACTGGTTGTGTTATCGGAATTCTGTGGCCGCTATGCTCGGTCACAATATATGTTTTTACGACTGTACGTGAACGTGACGTCACGTTAACAGTAGCGCGGCAGCGATATCGCCATCTCGAATTAAACCGAATTTACTTTACCAATGCTGAAACTTGCTTGTCGGAGACAAAATAATTAGATTTAATCACCGATGCCTATGATTAATTCTGCTAATATCTTATTAACATATTCCCTCATAGAACAAAATGTTTTATTTCACACAAAAATAATGAAACTGCAGACACTCTGAAGAGTTAGCAGTGTAATAAGGTAGTTACAAAACCTTTAATTATGAAAGAACCTGATAATTTACAAATAGTAAAGTGGATATTCCAAGTAAGGTCCTGACAATGGTTTTTTATTCAAATTCTCTCACTTCTTTAGAACATTACCCTTTCCAATAGATATAGATTTTTAAATATTTACCACCATATGCCACCATCAAATAATTCTCCTTCGCCATTTAATTGGAAGTCAATGGCTATAATAAAGCATTTGAACAGTTTATGTTAAACAGAAAAAGAATGAAAGACCTACATTAGTTGTACATGAATATTAATGAATAAATTCAATGAATAATTCAAACAATTGCACTTTTTTAAAAATCAAAGAATTATATCAAATGCACATTTGTTTCATATCATCTAATGTTTTATAACATGAAACCCTGTACACAGTTTATTTATTTCTGGAGAAACATACTTTGAAAGGTATTTATTATGAATACATCTAAAATCTAAAGTCTAGCCCAACTCAAATTAAGCCCTGAATCTCTTTTGAAATTTATGAATTTTCTAATAATTTTCACACACCTATCCTTTAAAAATCTCCTGGATGTATAATCCTTCCGTTTGTCTTCACTAACATCGAAATTTCTTTGCAAGTTCGTGGTTGTAACTTCAATGTTTTCTCCATTTATTTCGCTTAATTTACATGCAGATAAACAGATTCGCAATTTTGGGACAATGATTTCTGTACCGTGTGAAAAAAACAAATCTGTTAACCGACGGATCATACTGCAACCATCGGATCCACTAAACTGTTATTTCAGTAAAGGCAGTACTAATATTTTAAACACATATTCTGCAAATAGCAATCCCGAAAAAAATAGTAATTTTCCTACAGGACTTGGAATAGCACACAGATCGCATGAATTCGTCAGCTTTTCACCCTTTAATTGTTTGCGAAATGAAGCATTAATAACAATTTAACTTTCATAAGCTACAATGAACGATATTCAATTACAAAACTACATTCAGTACTTGTATTGTTTACATCTACGAAGAAAGACAAACACAAACACGCTATATCAGAGACAACATAAACAACAGTTACTGAGAAGTTACTGAGGATTTGAAAAAGGCAGAGATTTTAAGTAACTGGTTTGTATTATAGCATTAGGGACAATGAATCAGAAACGGGAAGGTCTAATTCGGAGAACGAGCTTAACAATACGATTAGAAATGAAGATAAAAAAATTTGAAATTCATCCTGAAGAAATCATGAAGGAAATAAGCAAGCTGAAAAAACATAAGGGGGCTGGTGCAGATAATATTACTACAGATATCTTAAAGATAGTCGGATGTGACATTGTACCTTATCTTGAAATATTATTTAAATTGAGTCTGGATACTTGCTGCTTACCACAAGACTGGAAAAGTGCGATAGTAGTACCGGTACATAAAGGAGGGGTGAGAAATAGAGTGAAAATTACAGGCCAATCAGTTTGACTTCAGTGGTAGGTAAATTAATGGAAAGATTGATATGCAACCACATCAGAAATGTATGTGAGGAACGTAAGTGGTTTTCAAGTAGGCAACATGGGTTCAGGCAAGGATATTCATGCGAATCTCAGTTGGTGGGATATATGCAAGATGAAATGGACAAGGGAGGCCAAATTGATAGTGTAGCACTAGATCTTTCAAAGGCGTTTGACAGAGTAAGCCACAAAATGGTAGTAAATAAGGTAAAAACTATTGGAGTGGATGAGAAAGTGATTTGCTGGGTAGAAGAATTTTTAAAAGGTAGAAAACAGAAAGTTAGGGTAGGAAATGCGGTATCAAAGGAAGTGGAAGTAAAAATGGGAGTGCCGCAGGGTAGCGTATTGGGACCATTGCTATTCATTATTCTAATGAATAATTGTGTTGATTGTTTACTATCTGAAATTAGATTGTTTGCAGATGACATAATGCTGTATAAAAGGATCAAAACGATAGAGGACTGTAAACAGTTGCAGGGTGATCTGGACAGGATATCTAGTTGGGTTGGTAAACATGGGATGAAGATAAATGCAAAGAAGAGTCAGCTAATTAGATACACAAATAAAAAACAAAAGGTTAATTATGAATATAAGGTGGGGAAAGAATTGCTTGCTGAAGACTTGAAATGTAAATATCTTGGCATTACATTTGATAACAAGCTTAACTGGGCAGGACACATGGACAGGTGGTAGGAAAAGGTTTCAAAGTTCTGCACTTGTTGGAGAGAGTGATGAGGGGATGTACGAGAGAAGTAAAGGAATTGGGTTACAAAACTTTGGTCAGACCATTGCTCGAATATGGTAGTGTAGTATGGGACCCACATTTTAGTATCAAATACAGGAGTTGGAGAGGTGCAAAGAAGGGCTGCTAGATTTGTTTCTGGAAATTATCGCAGAATGCAATCAGTGACAGATATGATAAAGGAGCTGGAATGGGATTCATTGCAAGACAGGAGGAGGATGAGGAGGGTCATGGGAGTGTACAGGGCATATACTGGCGATGAGGCATGGAAAGATATTGCATAGGTATGAAAAGTAGTCATGGAAGGGAAAAGATGACCATGACCACAAGCTGGCACTCGATTTCAGGCACAAGGGTGTGGGAAGATTTCTTTTTTAGGTAAGGGTGTCAGGGATTGGAATGAGTTACCAAGAGAAATGATGAATAATTTACCGAAAACGTTGAAAGAATTTAAAGATAAAATTTGTAGAGGGCAAATGTAGGTAGGTGCAGGATAGGGGGAATGGGTGTGTAGGGAAATTGCCACCGGAGCCTGTGCTCCATTGCAATTAAATTAAAATTAAATTAAAATGTCTGTGTCCCTTCTAATACCACGCATTAAGGGACTTTGTTTTCTGCCAAAATGTATCACTGAAACAGAATATATTCTGAGGAAATCTTCAGGTTCTAAGCTTCACTTGAGATAACTATTTTCTTAAACCTCTGTCCCGAAATTCCTTATTAGACCCTATCACCGTAAATATGATTTTAAAGTTGACAGCAAGGATTTAGACAAGAATATTCATGATAATCTCAGTTGGTAGGCTATATGCAAGATATTTGTGATGAGATGGACAAGGAATACCAATTGATAGTGTAGTATAAGGTTATAAAAAGGCTTTTAACAGAGTGAACCATAAAATGACGACAAAAAGGTAAAATCTATTGGTTTGGATGAAAAGTGATTTCCTGGATAGAAGAATTCTTAAAGGTAGAAAGGAAAAATCAGGATAGGAAATCCAGTATCAGAAGATTTAAAATGTGAGTGCGTCAGCGAAGTGTATTGTGACCATTGCTATTAGTTACTCTAATGAATTATTGTTATGATGGTTTACTATTAGAAGTTAGATTGTTTGCAGATGGTATGATGCTATATCAACAATCAAAAAGGTAGAAGACTATAAGCAACTGCAGGGTGATCTGTATAGCATTGCTGGCTGGGTAGGTGAACATGGGATGAAGATAAATGCAGGTAGAATCAGCTCATTAGGTACACAAATAAAGAAACTGAAGATTGAGTATTATTATAAGGTGGGGGCAAGAATTTCTTGTTCAAGACTTGAAATAAAACATTCTTTCGCATAAAATTTGATAACAAACTCAACTGAGGAGGACACATTGGTCATGTAAGAGGAGGAGGTTTCAAATCCTTCTTTTTTGGAGAGAGCAATGAGGGGATATATCGGCGAAATAAGGGATTTGGGAAACAATACTTTGGTCAGACCATTGTTTGAATGTGGTCGTGTTGTATGCGATCCACATTTTGGGAGTCAAATACAATATTTGGTGGGAGCAAAAAGAAGGACTGCTAGATTTAACTCTGGAAATCATCGCAGAACGCAATCAGTAGCCGATATGATAAAGGAGCTGGAATGAGATTCGCTGGAAGACAGGAGGACGGTGAAGAGATTCATGGCACTATGCAAAGCGTATATAGGCATGATGAAATGTAGAAAGATATTGGTGTAAGAATTAGGAGTAATGCATGGAAGGGAAAATATGACCTGGCACTCGATTTCAGGTAGAAGTGTGTCGGAAGATTTTCTGTTGTAGGGGAGGTGGTTAGGGAATGGAATGAATAACTTACCAAAACGCTGAAAGAATTTAAATATAAAATTTTTAGAGGGTAAAATAAGCGCGTACAGGATAGGTACAAAAAGGGTGTGCAGGGTAATTGTCACCGGAGCTTGCACTCCACCACAATTAAATTAAATGTGACGTTTGAAGTCATTAAGACCGATATTCCTTTTAGAGAGTTAATAAAAGACATTTTTTAACCCACTATTTTTCCTTTTATCTCATATGACATGTCGTGTTATCGTTAACGTTAAGCCAACTTTTTGTTGATTTGAGGGAAAATAACCTATTGTGTATGCTTCAAGTTAGTATCAAGCGATCATATTGTAAACTAAATTTGTGAGCGAAATTGTGATATAAGTAGAGAAGGCCCAATTCATTGCTTTCAGATTGCCCCTTTGCTGCAGATCGTGACCGAAATTGAGTAGCCAGTTGTGACAGAGAAAATAAATAAATATAGTGAACGTTTGATAGAAACTAGAAAGGATGCAGAAATCGTCAAGCGGTAGTATGAGTCATTTCTTCTTTTCCTGAATTGTAGAGCGACAATACTAGTGTCATTATAGTGTTCTCCAAAAATTTTTTTTTTTTTTTTTTTTTTTTTTGGCTTTCTGCCTGGTCGGCCATACTGCCAGGTTTTTTACATTTAATTTTACATTGGTTTATGTTTAATGTTTCAGTTAAATTACAATTTATTATCCCTTATTTTACAATGGTTCATAAGTCCCATGAGAGATGGGTTACAATTTCTTTATAAAATATATCACGTTATTGCCTCTTCAATTGCACCGTGTGAGTCGTCGCCAAAAGCCCAGGGACCGCTTTTTGTATCTTTCCACCACAATTGAATATTCATGAAATAGTTCCTGTAATGTTTCAAGTGAAATATATTCTTTGGAAATCTTCAACTTCCTTAGCGACGCTTTGTTGTAGTTACCAATTCATCATTTAATGGGCTAAAGCAACAGCAGAAATGGACCAAGAAAATCGTAAAATTGGCGTAATCATATTGGAGATAAAGGGAGGTATGCAACTTTTACTCTGTGGGATGCTCCAGTCTCAGCTTAACAATTGAACAGTCTCCAGTTTCATTAATAAATACTTATTGGGATTACATCACGGTATTAAAATTGAGGAAGAAACAGATTACCCAGTTGTCATTGAGAGTGACCATCACAAATGTCGGTTCTGTTCATCTCATTACAAATGACGTTTGGATTTTTGAATACAAATGATTGGCGGGAAATATATTTGAAACTAGCACCTAAGCTGTTGACTTCAGAAGTTGAATTTACGATAACCATGGCATCACAATTTGATTATGGATTCTTATGTAACTCAATGAAACAAATCGAAAGTGAAGAATAAATTTTTTTCGATATCTTACTTATTTCTCGAGATACACTATGTCAAAATTGATTAGACTGAAATACAACCTTGACCAGAAAAACAAAACTAAAGGAACTACCTACTCACTGGACAGGCACAGCGGATTTTTTGTTTTCTCCCTAGCAGTTTTTAGATTGAAATGCTGCACAGACCAAGTGAAAAACGTCGCCAAAGACATATATATTCTTCACTTTTGATTTGTTTTATCGAGTTACATAAGAATCAATGCTGGGATAGTTCATGAGCGTGTTAAGTGAGTGGTAATGCACTGGCCTCTCATCCAGGAGAACACAGGTTCTAATCCCCATCTGACTATCCAGATTTTGGTTTTCCAGGTGAATGCCATGATGGTTTCTTTGAAAGGTCATGTTCCTTGCCCCTCTTCAGTCTTTTTGCTGCTTTGATGACCTTGATGTCTGGGATGATCCCTTCAAAAGGCTTTGTGGCTCTTGTCCTTAATACTCCCTTTGTTCTAGGGATCTTTAGGACATGCGTAACAAGTTTTGTTTGTATTGGAATGTTCATAGCTACAAATCTTCATAAAGCTAAAGATGTATTATCTTATAATTTATTATTTTTTGTGTTGTTTATTATTAATAATCATGATTAATTTTAAAATAATTATTATTTCTTATAATTATGATACCAATAATAAAAACGTGTTAATACATTGGTTAAAACTAGCGGGAATTGTGAGACTTTCAATGATTAATTATTAACAGTAATAAGTTTTCTTAATTTATTTTATTTTTTCATACTTGACATTCATTTTACAAAATGGAGAGAAACTTCTCAAGAAAAACCAAAGACAAGAAATTTAATTGTAGTAGGGATGTCTGTTGAATTTGTAATTTTGGTTCTTATTTTTAATGTTTTAAACATAGATTTTTGTAAATAAATAAGACTTTTCAGTTGTTAATTATTTTCTGTTCCTTTTTTTTCCTTTTGTTCACATCTTCATATCTGCCATGGGAAATGTGTATAACTAGGCGAATTTTTTTCCCATTTCAAGCCATCCGAAGACCAAAAGAATCATCACTAAACAAACTTTTTGCAGTTATCCCTATGCTGCTCTACAGTAGAATTAGTGGTAAAAAAAGGGCCACTTACCCCATTTCGAGGGGACAAGTACGTACATTGGTTCTTCCTCCACTTATTTGCTCTGCAAATTCGAATTAGTTAAAATAAAAACTTTTGAGTAAATGTTTATAAGGAGAACATTCTGCTGATTAACTTTTAAAGTCCTACATTTCATGCTTCAAAAACCATTTTTTAGGGTCAGATAAAGATGAACTTAGTAAATTTTGGTCTGCACATACCCTGACGCACCTTACTTTGGGAGCAATAGGACATATTCGTTGAGATTTAATAGTCATCAATACAGATAATAAAAATGAACAAACTGGAAAAAGGTTTCTAACTTGAGGTAGACTGGTTCAAAATGTGTGCACTATTTTGTGAAAATCTAACTTTGGCTGTGGAAATAAGTAATTCGGTTCCATCTATAGGTTGGTGGTATTAATTCACATTCACCCACCACAGAGTTGGAGTATGTGAGGGAATTGTGTATGCTGGAACCTGATACTGTTAATAAAGAAAATGTTTGGAAAAGTCACCTAATTGACCTGATGGTACAAAATTATTTCATGAACAAACCCCCCGAGTGGATGATCCTTGTATGTCAGAACACCATTATCTCATGTTTATCAAAAAGCTACCTCTTAACTTAACACATAAAATTTAGGCAAACATCATTAGAGAATGTGTCTTGGGGCAGTCTTCTATATTTGTCATGTATCCAAGTACTCTTAATGGCTATTGGTGGTAAATTAAAACCAATTATGCTATGCTATATTGTTCCCCCACTTTAACAGCTCTATGAATAGTCTACTTTTGTTTTCAGTTTGTATTGATTCTTCCTTTTACGAAAGTTGATTAATCTTCATGGATTTAGTACTAGGTTGTGTTAGATAAGTGTAACATTTTGGCAAATGTATTTTCTGTCTGTACTAAACAAATACACTGCCAGTAATTATATTCACTTTTTATTGCAGGTTCTGTTTTAACTATGTAAGATGCTTCCATTTTCATCTACCAATAGCCCTTTTACACCCTTCAATGTCTTCCTTTTTCTGCTTACTGTGCTTGATTCATATACAATATTATTAATTTTTTTAAACAATTGTGATGGAATGATCATATGTCCTGACAGCAATTTTCATAAAAACCCACTTTTGGATTTTTTTAAAAATTCTTTGAGTAAAGTTTCACAGCCCACTTTCTTTTTCACTTTATGTATAGTAATTTTAAATTCTTTTAGTGTTTCTTTTGGTAATTTATTCTAGTTCAGGACTTATTTATCAACAAAAAAAAAAAAAAAAAAAAATCCCCCCACCTTTTACAACTAAAATCAAGTGTCAGCTTGTAAAGCATGGCCATCTCTTCACTTCTATATCATCATCCTCACCATTTTCCAGCTACTTGCCAGATCTATATTCCACATAAGCTTCTACATTTTCTTCTCTCTGCCCAATAACTCTTCATCACTACCCTCGTCCAGTCCTCTCCCCTCTTTACCACATGTTCCTGTATTCCTCTCAGCCATGTGCTCCTGGTCTTCCTCTGAGTCATTAACCTTGTATTTTTATTTTGTATATTTTCTTCAGCATTCTCTGCTCCTCCATTTACTCAACATGCCTATTACTGCCACAGAATACAGTATGCTGAACACACTCCTAGCACACTCTTCACCTGCTAACCCAGCTCCATTAAATAAATAATTAGTACATATATAGTATATAAAATATTTCTATTACAATGGTGGAGGGGAGAATGCCTTTCTTGAAGAAAGGGGAAGGCCACAGACTAGATGGATTGACCAGGTGAAAGAATACAAAGTGAGTTAATTGGATACAGAGTGTGGAGTAAGAATATTGGAAAGATGATGGGATAAATGACATGCAGAAGTGGAAAGATCAAATGATGAAGATTATGATGTCATGTACAGTACAGCAAACTGGTCATATTATTAGAAGACAGCAAAAATCAATCTTTCTTGACATGTATTTTTGAATACGAAAATGTTGGTATTGTTTGAATAAAGATTAAAGTGTTCATAATTATACATGACTGTCAAACTCACACTACATACACTACAAACATGGGATTATTAGAATCATTACTAATTAATTACCTGACAGCCCTATCAAAGCACAAGTATTCTGAATTGAATTTCATGCATATTTGTAGGCTTGAAACTGGAGTGATTGAGGTTAGATTGAAATGCTTCCAAACACAGAAGAATAGATTATATCAAATGAGAACTTAAATAAAACACAAGATGTGTTGGTTTGATCCATGGGCTAATAATACACAGCAATTATATGAATTAAGCTGTTTTGTAATCTTGTTATTTATGACAATTGGTTACCCTGTGGAGTTCCAAGTATCATCTTTCACCTTAGTTCCAATAGCATACCGTTCTCAAGTATCAATGATATATTTCATATATAAGACTTTTTTTTCGAACCTAAGAGCATTATGCACTAACTGTGGTTCTTACTATAACCTTTAGTTACTTTAAACAAACAAATTACTTATTTTAATTTAATATGCAACACCTACCTGTTCCTCTGTCACAGATCTTGCTTGAGAGCATACTTGATAACCGTGTTGGTAAAAGATCTTGGCTGGAAGCCAGTAATATTTTAGATTAGGTGGTCTGCTGAAGGTGACTCAGGGTGTTGTGAGAAGGATAGTGGGGAGAATTTGATGCATTTCAGGGAAAGATCTAAGGAAGGTGTAGCCACCGTGAAAAATGGTTTAACAATTCCAGGCAAGGAGAGAACAGATGGTTGGCTTTTGGTTGTGTGTGTTGGCGTGGTGGACAGTTTTTGGCCAAGGTATATTTGTTTGTTGGCCAATTCTGGGGTATAATTACAGTATATAAGGGCTTGGGTCAGGTTGTTGGAGTAAAGGATAACCGATTCTTGGTTGGGCAGATGTGTCTGCTTCTAGGCTGTGTTTTGTTTGATATGGATTGCAGCTATCAAGATTGAGTTAGGTTTCTTATGGACAGAGTAAGTGGTCATTATGCATAAGGATGTCTACATCCAGGAAGGGGCAGATGAATTTTAGGGAGTGGACGTTGTTCAGAGAGATCAGGAAGTCAAGGAGAAGATTTTCACTGTATATCTAGATCATAAAGATTCATCTACATATCTGAACCGTACAGTGGTTGTAAGGTAACCTTTTGAAGGAAACGTTTCTCTAAAATGCCCATGAAAAGAATTGGTGCTTGTTCATAGTAGTGCCTTGAATCTGATGGTAAACATAGGATTGGAAGGTTAGAAAATTTTTGGTTTTGATGAAATGAGACAATGAAGTTAAGAAGGCAGTACTAGGGAGATTATGTGGAGGTTAACTGTCAATGTAATGTTCAAAGGCATTGAGACCCTGGCAATGGGGAATGTTAGTGTAGAGTGAGGTCACAACTGTGGTGACCAGGAAGGAATCAGATGGAAGGGATAAGGAACCTCTAAGAAGTGGAGGGTGTCTCTAGCATAGGAACCATAGGAAGGAAGGGTCTGGAAGAAGGTTGTAGGTATTAGTGAAATGTAGAAATGTGCTTCGTGGAAGACTCTTATGCCGCGACTATGGTGTGTCCAGGATCGCCGACCTTATGTATCTTTGGCACAAGATTCAGGGTCGCTGTCTGGTGGGTGTTAAGAGCCACAAGGAAAAAGCAGTCGTGTGAGAGACCTTGTAAGGGGTTTTGAGGGGTAAGGGAGGAGCAGATTTGTAGACAGATCGATTTAATGGGATCAATGGTGTGAGGTTGGTATGTACCATAGTAATCCCCCACCCTTCTCAAGTTGTTCATCTTTGGCTCATTCATGTGGTCGGTCTCAATGTTTACACATCTAATCCCCTTGACATATCTCTCACTACTAATGAGACTAAGGTATTTCACCCAAATATTGTGAAGTGTGTTTGTGCTTTTGTGTGTGTCCTGTCCCTCCTGCCTTTAGACCGGGCGCACATTGAGCTGCGTTGTGTAGTACAGGCAGTGCAGGTCAGGGCAGGGCAACACAAAAATGAAATTGTGTTAGGCAGTTGCCCGCGTATATTAGACCGCAGTTTCATGCAGCAGTCGACAAAGACATTGTTGTGTGGTGCGAGAAACATGACGAAAAGTGTAACCAAAAACATTTGAGTTTTGAGTCAGACAGGGATGCATGCAACTTTGTCAGTAATTAATCAGAAGCTGAGAGCGGTAAAACTATAGAAAAGAGCGTACATGAAAAGAAGAAGCTCTCATCAGGCTTTTGTACTGAAAAGATTTATGCATTATTTTTGGATGACTCGAGCGGAGTTTGAAGAGGTTTTAATCCAACCCATTATTTACACCTTTTGCCTCTGCAGAAGATCTAGCAGTATTTTTGAGGTAATTATTTTTTATTTCGTATTATCTTTATATATAAAAATGAATTGCTGTTCATTTGTCTTGCTAAAACTCGGGAATGACTGGACCGATTTGGATAATTTTGATCCTGAAATATTTGTGGAAATTCAGGGAAGATTTAAATGGTGAGAAAAAAATGGAAAAATTGTAAGAAAAATACTGAAAATGACAATTTAATTTTATCTATAAATCAATGTGAGTTTGTTTGTCCTCTATGCGCTCCTAAACCGTTCATCCGATTACGGTGAAACTTTGGTGAGTTGTCGAGAGCCTTTCGGAGATGATTCCTAAGAAATAAAATTTCAAAAAACCACCCGTTCCTCCCGATAATACCCCATAATTTATACAACCCAATAGATTTTGTCCGATTTCTACCAAAATTTGCACACGTGTACTTAAAAACATATTGAAAACTATTGTTCTGGTAGCTCAGTGCCTAATCGCTTGCTTTCAAAATGTTCGCTGCTACTGCCCCGGGCACGAATCCCGGCAGGCGCAGGAATTTTGAGAGTTGTGTTTAATCATATGAGCTATGCCAGGATGCTCCGTGGTTCGGATTCCACGTTAAACTGTAGGTCCCAGAGGAAAGGAACTGGCCGTCCTACCTCTGACACAATGGCTTAGTACGCCTCCATCCGGAGGATCCAACCAACCTGCGGGTTGTGGACTAAGTTAAATTTTTTTTACTTAAAAACATATTGAAAACTATTGCCAATATATGGTTTCCAAAAATGCAACCCCTTATCCCTTTCACATCCCCCTAATTTAGACAAACCCACAAATTTTATCCAATTTTGATGGAAATTTGCACATGTATACTATAAAACAGGCAGAAAAGTATGGTCTATATTTAGATTGCAAGAACCGAAACCCTCTTCTCATTTACTTCCCCCCTTATTTTTTGTCATTGTTGTTTATACATACTCACAGTTTTTATCCAATATCGATGGAACTTCACACACCTATACTTTAAAACAAGGAGAAAAATACTGTCTACATTTCGTTCCAAAATCCCAACCTCTCATACCCTTTATTCCCTGCTCTCTTAATTTCCAATGTTCCTTTTTTTGTTCAATGTGGATGGAACTTTGCGCATGTATAAATTAAAGCAAAGAGAAAAATACTGTTTATCTTTGGTTTACAAAACCCAACCGCTTTCCCTATCACCCTAAGTAAGAAAATTTACACTTGAATCCATTCAGTTTTTTGGAAGACGCAGGGGAAATTAGACAAATGTTTTTCGGAGACACTATTGAATGATGTAGTGAAAATAATAAGTAAACAAACAATGTAATAATATATATCAATCTTTTTTATTTAAAAAAATACTTTATTAAAAATGAACTCAAAATGAGAAAATAAAAATTGTGAGTGAACAACTGTATAATAAATAAATGCCGAATTTATTCACCACTTGTTGAGCTCATTTGTGATTCTCATCCATTTTTTTTAAATATATAAGTTGCCTGTTATTTAGTTTAAATGACTGGTATTGTAAATCACTCAATCAATTTTTTTTCTTCCATACTTGAAAATGAGTATAAAATACAGTCAGATTATAAATAACGCAAGAAGGGTTACGGTAAAAACTGGCACGAGTGAGCTGGGTGGCACAGTTTCTGTGTTGTGAACACAAAGTGGTGCCGTCCACATGCAGTGCAGTACTGCTCTACTCTGCATCTAAATACGCATTGTTCTGCCCCAATAAATAGAGCACGATAAGTGTGCTGCCCTGCCTGTGCCAACTGCACGTCAATGTGTGCCCGGCCTTACAGCTTATTTTCACTACCTTCCTTCATTTTCAAAGGTGATAAAGTTCTGATCAGTCCTATGTGAAGCTATGTATAAAACTATGGTTGATGAGTTGGTTATGGGTTACAGCTATAACAAATCTTGGATATGTGTGGTTCTGAAGCTAAAACTGATTTGAGCTCTTGTTATAGGTTGCGTGTGACTGGCCAGGGAAAATTGTATGTTGCAAAGTGACAAGTATTGAGATGCAGTTATTGCTGGATGTTAGAATGGTGGCGGGGTGGTTGACATGAAATTATTCAAGAAAGGTCTCAAGTACCATTTCTTTTTCTCAGGGGGTTGTAACATACTTCTCCTTTATTCACGTGCAAGTCACTTCAGTTGCTTACAGCTTGTGGTCTAGGTAAAGGAGTAGTAAGTATTATACAGTCGGCAACTGCATTCAGTAGGATACTTCAGGCAATGTCAATATTCTGAAATGGAAAATACCAACAAAAGCAGAAAAGTTTTCCAAAACTACTGAAATTATCCAAATAAATTGTCATAATAGCATGAAACTCTTATATTTAAACTTGTCATTTCTTTTTCAGACAAGCACACCAATTGATTTATAAATTGAAATAAATTTATGAGGAGATTCCACCACATACAATGTCAATTAAACCACTTTGAAAATTATTCTATTCAGTTGCTGACTCATCTGTTTGGTTCAAAATATTATCTGGCTGTTACATAAGCACTTAAAAAAGAAACTTCCCTATCTATTCACGTTAACTAAAAGCCCTCATGAACAGTTCCATATGAGTTGTGCAACAGCAATCTTTAACAATTAAATCTCTCTCCCTATCTATATTTCACTGAAACTTTAACGCATCTGACTATCTTCAGTTTGCTTCCTTTAGCAATCACTAACAACAAAACTTATCTTTCTGGTTGTGAAACAAGCAAATTACCACTGAAATAAAACCCTGCTGAATCGAATCTCAATAGACTGGTCGTGTACCACACATTAAAAGTCACCACACTTTCAGAAACTGAAGCTAAACACTGAGTTCAAACAATATTTTGAATTGAAACCTCAAGAATTTTCTGAAAGATGTTATGACACCAAACACTCATACGAAACTTCACTTCACATCAAATTATGAATGAATTCAGCTACTAAATAAATTCATGCTTCACTCCCAGTAAAGACTATCGCTTGCTCTGCCACAAGTATACAGATCAACCATGTACACTTTTCTGCTGCTGTTAGATGAAAGGTCTGCAATTTTCCCCCCTGGCCTGTATTTATACATTTTATCCACTTTCTTGAACTATTTCAACCTGACTGACATGTCTGCAAGATGGGGTTCTTCCACTAAGCCCCGCTAATGACATTTCCAAATACACAAATAATGGCTAAACATGCCTTTAAAAAACTCTAAAATAACCTTATGAGATGTATTTCAAAAGACCTGCAGTTTCTTTGGGACTGATTTACTCATATGACAGCACTGTACAGTGAACAGAATCTGTGTGTAATGGATGGCATTAGAAACATTTTTAGTGCTCGCAGCAGTGATGTATTACAAGAATAGTGCTTGAAATTTCACCCATCAACATTCATTATTAGGTGAATCGGACAAGTAGGAAAACTGTCTTGTACATGAAAAATATGGGCTTGTGGGCATGACAATTGAAAGAAAAATGAAGATTTATGAAAATGGATTAAAAGGAAAGGGCCACAACCATACAGTAGTGGGTCCAACAGTGTGATTGCCCTTGTGGAACAGTTGGCTATGGAGGATGTCATATTGACTGAGTACATACAAAGGTGTGACGAAGAAGTTCCTGGGCAGAGGGAGAGGCTGCGCATAGGTTCTATCTTCAACACAATGCTCCTGCTCATTGGACTTCTATAGGACTTCTTCAGGACATTGTCTTGAAAGTGTTTCCTATTGCATTCTACTCCCTGACCTTCACCTATAGATGTTTTGTTTCTCGAGCGGTGTGCACACACTATTCTCACACATTTAACTCCTGCTGCTTGTGACTTTTGTTATATAAGTGGGCTACACACATCCCCAAGGAAGTAGCTATTATGCAGTTTTGATATCAGCATTGTGAAACAGTGTTTATATTTATAGGGAGATAGTTGAGGATGGAGGGAAGTTTCAGAATTTATATGAAATGATTTCGAGCTCTTAGAACTTGAATGCACCTCATATTAATTAATTGAGTTGATGTTACTGTGAAAACCAAAAATGAATTGAAAAATAAAGAATGAGATTCTCTTTCAAACCCAACAGTCATCTATGTTAATGTTACAAACTGTTATGGACCTCAAGTTTACTATTATGATGTACTCCAGTAACACAGACTGCAATATATGTATGAAGTGTAAAATAACATTCTGTTTGCTTCTGATGTGTTTCTTTAGTGACAAATATCTTTTGTACTACAGGACGTGGATTTGGATTTCTGGAAACTCCAATGTATATTAAAGCCACACTGAACAAAAGCACATTGAAAACAAAATCAATTTTGCCTTCAGTAGAACCTACAATTGACGCTCAACTCTCTTGGGAAACAGAAACCAAAGCAATAAGGAGGTAATGTAAAACAATAGCTGTCACTGTATCAGTAGTTTTCTAACTGAATCTGTCTCTTTTAAGTATCCAAATAGCTGTAATAATTGGTTTTTATTTATGTTACAAGTACTGCAGGATCCGTATTCCATCTCTATCATGATATTGCAATAGTCTGCAACATTAAAGGAATATATTTGTTTTATCTCAAGCTTATGAACAATAACTGTTAACATTCTTGTAAGTAAATAATTTCTGTTTTTGTCTTATTCCCAACAATCACATATCAAGTTCTTCTGCTAATGATACATTTAAATCTGAGGAGTTTATGGTTATTTGTGTATTTGAGTTGCAAATCTTCATTGGTCTTCCATCATCTGCAATAGTTGAAGTTTCATATGTGTCCTTTAGTACACTATAAATAAAATCCATTACTGTTTGTGAAAATTGCAACACCAAGAAGGAGACAAGTGATAGCAATTGAAGTTTATTCCAGTGGCTAGATCCATGACAGTATATAGACGATTAACATTACAGAATTGTACACGCACTTTGACCATGAGAATTCAGTACAATATGAAGCGACCATGTGATGCAATTAGAGCCACTAGACTTACCACTTTGGAATCAAATAGAGCTTGGCTATGCATATGCCGATGGGGAACACACTGTCACACAGTTAAAAGGTGCATACACAAAGCATCAATAGTGTTCCATAACGAACAAGTTGCTGACTGACTTTATCCCAGACATGTTTAACAAGTGACATGTCAGGTGAACGTGCAGGCCAAGGAAGCAGTTGAGTCTGTTATTCTTCAAAGAAGGTTGGCACATCACTCATCCATGTAGCTAGCCAGGCATTGCCCTGCTGAAATATGGCATGTGGAGTTTCCTTGGAATTTAAGTAATTTACTTTAAGAGTATTAGTAGAAAGCCAGTGATTAGAATCAGAACATTCCTGAAATGCAATATGTTAATCTCTAGAGAAAGAGCATGAGCTTACTTAGTTCCCATTCAGTTGCACACCTCCAAGACTCATGAACAACTCAAATATTATTTAAGAGCTAATTGCTCTTGGCGTGTTATAGCTGATTTGCCCAGCAGTGAAGATCATCCTTGGTGTTTGAGCACCATTAGGTCTCACCATGGTGATGATCAAAGCCACCCCCTACCAACTACAAGACGAGTCCTACAAGCCTTTCCACATAGTCAACACTGACCAGTCTTGCTAGAAGTTGGTCTAACAATTCCCATAGTTAGATCCTCGCCTTTACCTAGATGGAACTTTGGGAAAGCAAAGTGGGAAGAATTTGCCGGTAACCTGGATAAAAACCTAAGATGGATACCTCCATTAGCAAAAAATTACAATAGATTTGTCAGAGTAACCATAGCAACAACTATGAAGTCTATTCCTAGAGGCCTTAGAAAAGAATATATCCCGTGCTGGAACGAAACATGTGAAATGCTATCTGATGATTTCCAACAGAATGGGCATACAGAGGCAGCCGACGAGCTGCTGCAGAACCTGGACAATGCCCGTAAACTCAAATGGAATGACGTCACTCCTGATCAAATAGCAAGTCGACTTGCCAACATGTCTAGAGTGAGCGCCAATAAAGATCATACTCGGAAAGTGAAAAAACAATTGTCCCATCTAAAAAGAATGTACTCTGCCCCTACAAACCTGTCATTCCCTGTCACCGATATAGAAGTGGCAAGGGCCATCAAACAAATGAAGAATGGGTAGGCTCCAGGTTTTGACGAAGTTCACACGGAGTTCCTCACCCACTGTGGGAAACATACCAAAAACTGGTTACTAACATACTACAGACAAGTGTCATCCCTGCAGAGTTTAAACGGGCAAAGATCATAGCCATTCTGAAGCCTGGAAAAAGCCCTGACGTTCCAGAGAATTTTAGACCCAATTCACTACTAAGTACTACTTACAAGTTATTTGAAAGGATCGTCTACAATAGAATCAGTCCAATTATTTTCGCGAACCTCCCTGTTGAACAGGCAGGTTTCAGACCTGCAAGAAACTGCAAGGACCAGGTCCTGGTCTTGGCAACTCACATAGAAGCAGGATTCGAGAGACGATTGAATACTGGTGCTGTATTTGTTGACCTTACTGCAGCCTACGATACGGTGTGGTGAGAGGGCGTGGTATACAAACTGCTGAACATTTTGAAGTGCAAAAAATCACTTGTCTGATCAATACCATGCTAGCTAACCAAACTTTCCAGGTTGTCTAAGATAGTAAGAAAAGCAAAGTAAGAAGAGTGAATAATGGTCTGCCTCAAGGCTCAGTTCTTGCCCCACTTCTTTTTAACGTATATATTTCCGACATTCCTCAAACAGAATCCAGACAATTCTCTTATGCTGATGATCTGGCAGTAGTACAACAATCTGATAATGTTCAGCAAATTGAAAATAGATTAACAGCAGACTTCAAAACCCTGAGCAGCTATTTTAAGAAATGGCGTCTCGTACCCAGTTCCAGCAAGATGGAAACTAGTGTCTTCCATCTGAACAATTGGGTGGCGAATCTCTTGCTTGATGTTCTTCTTGATGGCACTCCCCTCCGACACAACCCCTTCCCCAAGTATTTGGAAGTCATAATGGATCGCACCTTGTTGTACAATAAACATCTAAACAACCTTGCAGCAAAACTAAGAACCATAAATAATATTCTGCAGAAGTTAACTGGCACTTCTTGCGGAGCATCCGCCTCCATACTTCGCACATCAGCACTGAGCCTTGTGTATTCTGCAGCTGAGTGCTGCTCATCTGTCTGGATGAATAGCACCCATTTCAAAAATATTGACACAATTTTGAACCAGACAATGTGGATAATTAGTGGATGTATCAAGACGCACTCCACTGTACTGGCTACCCATTTTGTGTAATATTGAACCACCTGTGATAAGACAACACAATCACCTAATTGCCCAATATAATAAGATCTGTCACAACTTGGATCTGCCCATCCACGATGACATGGACAATCAATTTCAGAGACTTAAATCAAAAAGTCCAAGCCTAAAAACTGCTAAACATCTTATATCTGATAATTTTAATGGGAGAGAAGCATGGAGATTGGCGTGGATAGCCTCAGCCCCATCAGAACGGCACTCCCTGTTTGACAGTCAACAGGCACCAAAGGGACTCGATCTTCCTCGCAAGACCTGGGCAGCTCTTCTCAGAGTTAGGTCTGGTCATGGCAGATCTGCTTCAGCTCTGTGCACATGGGGAATGAGAGATTCACTGAACTGCAACTGTGGTGAGGAAACACAAATCATCCACCACAAGACCTTCGATTGCCCACTTCGATCCTTCAGGATATCACCAATAGACTTTATTAATATTTCAAATGAAGCTCTAGATTGGCTGCACCATGTTGACTTTGCATTTTAATTATAATTTAATGTTACATTGTATTATTGATTTTATGCTTGGCCATAAGATAGATAAATAAATAAACCATGGTAAATCTCAGTTTTTGGAAACTTCCATAAATTTCTAGCTTCAGACTGAACTAACCATCATTTAATGTTCATTGGACACTAATAAACAGTTCAAAATATGTCATGCTTTTGCTTTAAGGCAATTCCATAACATTTGGATGCCTAGTATCAAGAAGTTCATAAGGGGAAGAAGTTCCTGGGAAGACTCTTATAGTGTAAAACTTGTTTATATTGTAGGTATTGGTATAGGGTGCAAGTGTGAACTGTTTGAGACCTATATACAAACTGGTGCAGTGGCAGGTCAGTTGACCTGCCTCAAATACCAACTCACCTGCCTGCAGTGCATCAGTTTGTACATTGGCATCACTATTAACCAAATTCCCATCAGAATGAATGGCCACAGGTAAAAAGTCTATACCATTTTACAGTGTGGAGTGTCGTAGTCTGTACAGAAAGTAAAACTCCTTAAAAATCCACATCCTTGACCCCCAATCAGACCCTACCAGTAGACCCATCACTGATTATTATTTATCCATGTACATATAAATTTAATATTATTGACACCTTATTTTCATTATGATTTTATTTATTTATTTTAACATATTTTTATTACTGTTATTAAATATACCTCCTTCCATTGATAATACTTCCCCATAGTTATCATTTATCTTCTTACTATCTCCCCATTAGTGTGTAACACAGCGAACTTTGCATAGGAGTGGTGCATAAACCTTCAGTCTCAGCTATGACCGTGGATAATCGTGGAAATTTTCAGTTCTAGCTTTACAAATATAACTTGGTCGCTACTTAGTTTGTCAAACCTCAAACTAAGAAAGGTAGTTGAAAATAAAAGTCACAAGTCAATTGCTGATAGACATAAATTATATTCTTGAAAATTTTTGCAAAGTCACAAACTGAAACGGCATCAGACAAATTTTCTGAAGATATACTTGCAAGTTCAATTAACCGATTCGAGCCAGACCACACCCCAAAGTTCAAAGTACAACTAACTATCACAAGGAAGCATTTCAGAGTTCAACACACGCTTCTACCGTTCAACTTATTTGCTGACCACTGACACCTAAGTTATCCCGAGGCACCACAGGGCGAAAATTACTGCTCCATAGATACATGGTTACTTTCTAACTGAAGAATAAGCGAACCTACATCACACCAAAATAACATGGTAGCACCATGTAAGCACCTTAGAATTTTGTTAAAGTCTGCTTTTCTTGGCTATAAGGCATAGGGGAGGGGGTAAGCCTTCCAGAAATTGTAAAATCATTAACCTTGTAACTACAGGATATGGGAGAAACTATTCATATAGAAGCTGATACTGCAGCTCATTTCAGAGCAGAAAGCATTTCAAAGGCAGAAACACAATTAAACATATAATAATAGCCCTAAATAAAAAGTTAAGAATAGTAAACAGCTTGTAAACTTACCTAAATCAGTGGAATCCTCAGTTATTCAACTTGTAAACAACCAATTTTGGTTATGTGACCATTTCGCTATTTCTCAACACTTTTCGATGCAGTAAAGTATTTTTATAATAATAATAAACCTAAAGAAAGTAAAATTCACTAAAAACCAATAGTTTCAGGCTGTATAAATAAAGAAAACACAATTTTAAAACTTTGTTGAACATACTTGCATTGTTAACACACCATAATAACACGTTTTCAGTAATTTTTGGAGCTAACAAGTACATTTTAAGTAATAATAGAGAACACTGCATAACATATAAAAGTTTTAAAACATTCCACACAGTTTAATAAACACTAAATCAGTTTCAAACAAAATTATGCCATGAAGGAAAACGTGGCAACTTTTAAAGTAAGTTGTGAACCTCTAAGACCATCTCTGTAAACAAAATCACTTTTAAAATGAATAATAAAATTAAAGAAAAATTCTGAAGCTAACACACTTTCAAAATAAACAGTAAATAAGAACATAGTATTTTTGCACCACCCATCACCTCAGAATTTCGAAGGTCAATAACTTTTAAAGTTCTTAATGTATCAAAATCCTAAATAGCTCCTCGGAGAGGGCAGAAATGTGAGAACATTCTGGTAAAGGTTTAAATAAAATATTCTATTTATTTTTTTTACATAGGTCAAACAATAGACAGGAAGTAGAGAAACTAGTCAAGATAACAGTACCATTTTCCTAACACAATTAAAGTTTTACGGTGATTTGAGAAACTTTAGAGCCATAGTCCCCATAACAAGAAACAAACCTGAGGAGTCACTTTGTACACTGTGAATTTTCGAGGGATCTCCGTTAAAATATTTTCATTTAGCCATTTTTGTTGTGTGTGGTAAAGATGCTAATCTACAAAAGAGCCTGCGGGCCTGACACTTTGTCTTTTGTCGGGTAGGCATTGGTGTGTTAAGACGTATCGTTTAGAATCGCGCGGCGTGGTGCAAGGCTTGATGGGTAGCAGAACCAGGAAGTGAAAATGTACAGCATGGTATAACAGCCATGATGAGTTTTGAACAGTGGCGCTTGTGTGAATATCCATGATGTGACTTTAAAATTTTCTGCTTGGGGTTCATTCGGTCTGGTCTGGCTTCATAATCTGTAATTTTCGTGTGAAGAAGAGTCTGATTGCCAACTGTAACATGTGAAATTTCAGTGAACTTTGAAGAATAGAGTAACTTTATTATTTGATCAGTACCGTATTCCATTTTTACAATATTACCTTTCTCTCCTAAGGTCAAATAGGATTGTGGCAACCGATATATCTCTGCAGTTGGACTATCCTAGGTATACCACGGTTAATAGTTTGAACATTTTAATTTTCTTTATCAGACAAAGTGCAAGTGGAGGATGGAATTTAGTAGTTGAGGTGGATAGCCTATATTCCAACCACAGTATAGGTTTTTCCCTTACAACCGTAGTGCTCGATATGAAACTGGCTGGCCGACTGAGCTACATAGTGCCGCGCTTACTGTATCTGGAAGACTGGGCTACTGCGACTAAGCGACAAGAAAAATTCTGGGTGTGTATTTATGCTCACTGACCGTGGGAAGCTGCAATACTTCCACCTCACATGTGAATGTGCTGGAAAACTGATCAGATTCATCTCTCACACTTGAAAGTTAGTATCAGATATTTTGACCTTGACGACTAAAATAATCCTATCACTCTGAAATTTTGAGAATCGTAAGATAATGTAAAATGTGTCAACTTTAATCCTTACAAAAAATTCTGTAACTTTAATAGTTTTGTCGTAAAAAAAAAAATCATTTTGATGTGATTTCCAAGAGGTATTAATAAATTTCTCACAATTTTGCTGTTACTAAACTGAAATAAATTTTATTTTACTCTTAAAGAGATACTCTTTCATTTACTATCAAGCAAAGCATGTTTACTATTTTAAAAGGGATGAAATAAAATTCGTAATCTAAAAACAGAATCTAACTAATTAATATTCTAGAAGTTACTAAAGATATCGACTTGAAAGTAACTTTAATCAAATCTACATATTCAAAAATGGTTACTTAACAAACTTGAAGTCTCTAATTGCTTTCTTCGATTTACTACAAATTTTTGTTGTAAATATCACTCCTCCAGGTGAATGCTTGAGACTAATGCAACAGAAAATACTATCTTAAAACTGTAAAATCTGATTTCTATCTTGAATTAACATTGTAACCGGCTATAGAAGGGATATGCAATACTATTCAATCTAACTCATGGTTCTGAAAACAAATTTTGTCACGCTGTTACAAAATTTATAAGATACCTGACAACTGTCACTATACCTGTGCTGTCTACTACAGACATCTTGGTGTTTGATTCACTCAAAGGCTTCCACAAAAGCTATGCACGCAGTTGTGCTTATAAGAGCGAGTAAAACATGCTTAAATACTGTTTGTTCTTGAAGAAGACTGAAGAAGTTTATTGTTACTAGTTTCCAGCACCATTCCAGAAGCCTAGAAATGACCTCCACATTCATTTGAGTGTTTAATCTCAATATATACATAGCCGATCCTCTCACCATGTATCTAGTCTATTCATATGAATAAGGTTTACTATTGAAATATTGTAGTATGTGTTCGTCGCTGCTCTCGTGACTTCATCTGTAGTAATTATGGAGTTTATTTCCTCTATCCTCCCTTACTTTCATTGCCTCAGGATATTTTCGATCTCATTATTATATATAAACAAAATAAGCCTGGGTGGCAAAGTCAAATTAGAATATATAAATTATTGTAATAATACTGATCACGAAAATGCCATAAAGCACTGAAACTAATGAAGGATATTGAAATAAGACCCAACACTCACCATGGCTGGGAATGACAAACACAAAAAAGGCAAATGTAATATTTAGGTGTTAAACCTTATTCTTGCAAATAGGTGATACGCTTGGCAGAATTAGAAATGCACACACTGATGTGCACTTGGTGAATGGAGAACCTAGGTGACGTGGCATGGGCAGCATACATGGTGGTAGAGAGCAGCTAGAAAGTACTAAATGAATAATGCTGGAGCTATTATATGCTGGGTCTTCTGGGATGGTGTTATTGAAGATTGAGGCCTGGAGTATGTCTGATGTCAAGGATATTCTGGTAAACTAGTTCCCATCTGCAGAGTTCAGAGGAGGTTATGCTTTTGGGGAAAACTCTAATGCCCTTAAAACAGTTGTTAAAATTGTTCAACTTTTAGGAACTAGCATTTTTGGCATAGGATGGGATTCTTTGCTGGTATACATTGTTTGTCTGTGGCTATTCATTCTGATTGTGAGTGGGTTAGTGGTAAGGTCTGTATATGAGCTTGTACAGTGGAGGCATGTGAGTTGATATATGAGGTGTGTTGTGGTACAAGAAACATGTCCCAGGTTACCCCTGTAGTTGGATTGGAGTAGGTGGTGGTAGCCGGGTACATCCTGCACATTTTGCAATGGGATCTGTTATATGGGAATGATCCATTGGGGGGGGGGGGGGTTTGTGGGAATTGCAACGTATTTATGAACCAAGATATTCTTGAGACTGGGTGGTCTGCTCAAATGTGTGTGGGACAGTGTTTAGGTTTTGTGGAGAATGGTGCACGTTCCAGGGAAAGAACGTTTGAAGTCATGCCCACGATGAAGAATTTTAATGGACCAAGCACCAGGAAAGAACTGGGTGATGAAAGTGGGGCTGTGGTTAGTTTTAAGATGCACAGTATTGGAATAGTTGTTTGGAGGATGGGTTGAAGTACAAGAGATTTGTTTGTGTCCCAGTTCATGGGGATAGCTGCAGGAGATGAGAGCTCGAGACTGATTTAGGGTGTATCTAGAGAGGGATTCTTAATCGAAATGGATTCATCTGCCATGGCTGGTCAGTCTATATGGAAGAGAATGTTTGGTGTTGGAGGGATGGTAATTGTTAAAGTGGAGCTATTGTTGTAGACTTGTAGGTTTCATATGACCATAGGTATGTAGGTGCCCATGTCAACATCAAGAAAGGTGAACGTGAAATGGTTGTGGGAGAATATCCAGGTAAAGTTGGTGAAGTGACTGTTGTTTAGGGAGTTGAGGAAGTCATTTCATCCCAATAGTCCCAGCACTTTTATTACTACTGTTCACATTTTATAGATCTTAGTACCTGGGTGACCGATCTTCGCTCGGCATCTTTCGATTTCTATTTAATATCCAAGATTTCGAGTAAAGTTTGATTAAAGTAAAAGGCTTGAAGACTTCCTAGGCATTTCGAGGTGCACAGTTAACCAAAGAGAAACTTCACTAACATCATTAGGCTTACTGGTACCTGAACCTTCTACGTAATGAGGTTAGAGCCGTTTTCGAGAAACCAAATACAAAAATTGCAACTTTTTTTTTTTTTTTTTTTTTTTTTTTTTTTTTAAATCGTGTTAAAAACTTGAATAGCAAAACGTTATCTACATATGAAATTTCAGCCAAATCAAATCGTTAGATCCATTTGCGAGACCGCCTCATAAATTGCTTTCAATGAAAAATGCTATTATTATGTTAAACAGAAATCTTAATGCCAGTCAGGGATTGATTAACGCTGCGAGATTTGTGTTAATTCAGGGCATTCTACGAAAACCCTTGATGATGGATTCTTTTGTACCTCGAAGAGAAAAATTTAAAGTACAAAATATTTTTAAATTTATATATCTCGCTTAGTTCTCGAGATATCATATCGCAAAATTGACGTGGTTGGTTGAAATGCGACCTGGACCAGAAGATAAATTTCGTCACAGCCAAGTTTGATGATGAATTCGTATGAAACTCGTCGAGAAAAATCGAAAATAAAGAATTTATTTTTCTGATACCTCAAGTGAAGAGGTTAGGATTAGATCCGACCTGGACCAGAAAAAGAATCCACCACAAGCACTATGTCGATACAGTGGAAATGTACTTTTAATGTTTTATTTTGTTCCAAATGGTTGTTGTTAGGTTGAAATACAGCATGGACCAGAAGAAACGTCGCCAAAAGCACAAGGAACTATACCTATAACTGATTTTTGACATGCTATCTCTCGTAAACCAAGCGAGATATCAAGAACATTTATTCTTTATTTTCGATATGTTTCGTCGCGTTCTATAAGAATTTATCATCAGATTGTGACGTCACGGTAATGATAGAACATCATCAGTGCTAAATCTATTCACTCCGCTAAAACTATGCTCATACCTCGCGTGGTAGTATTTAATGACAAACTAACAACCACTTTTTACGGTCAAAAAGTAAACGGTGATTAGTTTATAACTGGTACCGGTAATATTATTTTCAAAGAAGTTTATCACCTCTGACAAAACCAATCATAAATTTTTAATTATCTTACTTTTTAAATGTTTTACAATTAAACTTGCAATGTTACTATTTCCACGCCTCAGCCAGTATACAAGAACTGTTCGTTTAAATATTCTTTGAAATCAGAGAGAATCTATTTGTAGGCTTTCTGGTACCTGAATTGTCTACGAGATGGCGCTAGTGCCTTTTTCGAGATATCAAGTGAAAAAATTGTTTGTATTTTGCAAACTTGCTTTTTTGTACGGAAGACAACTATTTAGGTAATCTTAAAAGTCAAAACATTATCTAAATATCAAATTTCATCCAAATCGTCATAGCCGTTTCCGAGATCCGAAATATATATATATATATACAAGAATTGTTCGTTTAAAGATATAAGATATTGTATCTTTCCCGCTTAAAGTTTTTTAAAATTTGTATCCCCTCACATTAATTATGTTGGTGATATAGCTCCACTTCCAATGATAATATACCTCCAGGATTGTCGATTTAGTACTTTCTTGTCCTCTCTACTGCCAGCTAGGCTGCCCATGCCCTGCCACCTGGTTCCTCCATTCACCAGGTATGTTTGTGTTCATCATTCTCAGACACTGTCCTCTGTGGTATGTATTAGATCTTATTTCCCTATCCTAACTTTTTTAAATTTGGATAACCCTAATATATTTTGATTTTCAGGTTACGAATTGGTAATGTACCAATCAGAGTAGAATGCTTTACACAAACAGGAACAAGACTTGGATATATTCTCCTTGTACTGAGAGGTGCGCAGCTAGTAAGAAATGGAGATGATGTAAAGGTAATGTATATGTTCTTAGGTTACTGCAGTGAGATGTGTGTAGTAAGCTGTATATTCTCAAGCTACTGCAGTGAGGTGTATCTATATGTTTCAAATAAATTACCTGTAAAAATTCTCCATTGCTTTAACATGTTAGTCATTTTTCAGCCCAGATCCTTAGCTGCTATGATAACTGTTTTTTTGGTTATTTTTCTGTCTTGCAACTAAAACAAATGCTTTTGATGGCAGACATGTTTCGTCTTTATTTAAGACATCTTCAGTGCCAGTTTTATATCAAGCGTTAACACACCGAGCATGGTGGTGTAATGGTTAGCGTTCTGGCCTCGCATTAGGGAGGATGGCGGTTTGAATCCCTGTCCGGGCGTCCAGATTTGGGTTTTCCATGGTTTACCCAAATCACTCCAGTTGAATGCTGGGATGCTTCCTTCAAAAGACCATGGCCGAATTCCTTCCCATTCTTTGCCCCCCATCCTTTCCCGTCTCTAAACACCTCTTTGTTAAGAGACGTTAAGCAATTTAAAACATTAATATGCGCAAGTTTGTGTTTACACAGCAGCTACTTTTCTCTCACTACCACTACTGTCCAAAGTTTTTGTAGGATGCATTCTAGCAAATTTCACGGGCTACGAACTGTATATAAATGTTTTGGTGTTGTTGACATCCAAAGCTGAAGTTCTGATAATTTAAGGAAATAAGGATTTAGTGTGAGGTCACAGTGTATTACTATGAATGAAGCATTATATCGACGGGCATAGCCATGGTGGGACAGGATACCTCCCTCACGTAGTCAAGTGAAAAATAAATGAAAATATAAATTCTCTGTTTTTAACATTGTAAAATAATTTTTTTCAAAATTTGATCAGAGCGTTTGCAGACTAGTGCTTAAATAAGTTAGATGAGTGTTTAATTTTTTTCCTAATAAAATCATTTTCATCGAGAATATTTATTAAATTTCCTTGTTTTTGCCCCACCCTGAAGCTAATCCTGACTACGCCCTCGATTATATCAATCTTAGTTTTTTTTAAAAAGATTTATATAGAAATGTTGATTTTTATTTCCACTATCAAATATTCATGATTGGAAAGTTACAAGAGTGAATCAGTTGTACATAAGTTGCTGGCCTTCAATTGATGTTTATTTTGACAAAATAATAGTATCATTTTGCATAGTCTCCTGTTTAAAATAACTACATTTCTTGTGGGTAAGTATCTTCTAATTATTCTTTTATGTAAATTAATCAGGGAAACATGAGAGGAAAGAGTGGCCCATATTTTAGAGGAGTGCGATGACAGTTTATTGTAATGGGTGAGAGATATGGTTCCAGTTGGGTGAAGATAATGGAATGGAAAAGGGAATGGAATTTTTATTCTCCGGGGATATTGTAGGATTTGTTCTATGGATTGGAAGATTTCATGTTAGGAAAGAGGGTGTAATGCAGGTGTTGAAACTTCAGCTTAGCAAGCAAGGAATGATAAACTCTTGTCCAGGTAGTGAGCAGGCAGATAGGTTGTTGAAGTAGAAGACAAGAAATACGAATCGGTATGGTATAAGAAGTAAGGTAGGGAGTGGAGTTACTGATGTAAGAAGGAATCTTTGCCATATGAATTTAAGTGGAAATTCATAATAAGCCAGAAAAGGTCATGTGAGGCCAAAGGGCATTTTTGATTGGCTGAAGTGGAAGGAGAAGTGGCCATGTTAGACTTAGTCAGTTGGCCATTCATTCTGTGGATAATGAATTCAAGGTGAGACTAGTGTAAGAACTTTGGCACTTGAGGCAAGTGAGCTGGTGCATAAGATGGGATGTGGTACAATTGGCATAGCCTATGGTGGGGTAGGTTTTGCCAGTGGTAGGGTTACAATAGGTTATGAGGGTGGATGCATATTGTATGTTTTACAATGAGGCCTGTGCATCCACCCACCGTAACATACTGCAACCCTACTACTGATGAAATGTTGCACCATCATAGGATCATAAGCCATGCCACCTGTACACATCCCATCTCATTTACAGCTCACCTATCTCCCCTGTCAAAGCTCTTACATTGGTGTCACCTCAAACATGTTATCCATTAGAATAAACGGAAGCCTAGCAGATGAACTCAAGACATTGCATGAAGACAATAGAAAAGCTTTAAATATTTATCCCTCTCAAAACTCTTGTTCTTTCTTCTCTTCTTTTCCGGTTGAAATCTTTTAGGGACCTTGAGCCAATTTCAATGCGTCTTCCTTTGTCATTTCTTCTTCTTCCTCCAATACTTGTCCATTTTCTCACTAAAATCTATATCTTTTCTTCAGGGAATTTTAATCCTGTTGCCTTTTCCTTCTTCTCTTGGAATCCTCCCATTTTTATCACTTTTTAAATTGAAAATCTCTGTATTGCTTCTTTCTCGCTTATATTGTTACTTTCCTAGTTTTTCTTAACTTCCTAAATCCAGGTTGTTGCTGATTTTTTGTTCCAAAGATCAAGTTGGTTAGTGTGTTGTTATCCATTCTATACAAATGTCAAAAAAAGTAGCAGTTGCCTCTTCTATATTGACTCTGCAATTTTTTTAAGTTAGTATATATTTCAGCATTACTTCCTAATTTCCAGTGTTCTGTAGTTCTCACTGGACCAACTATTTCACTTACAATTCTCCTTTCTAGAACTTCTAATTTCTGTAACTTGTAATTCAGTACTAGACATTCATTTTGTAAAGGCTTTCCAGTTTGACTACTGTACACCCTTTCTTCTACAGAAGATTTTTCTAAACATTTTCCTGGGTGATTTCCCACAAAAATTTTTACACATTTTCTAGAATCATCTGTTGAATTACTGAAACCATTCTTCTCATTTTCATTTCTCACCATAGGCTCTATATACCTATTTTTACTTAGTTTTTACATTTATCTGACTTGTATTGATTTAATTATACATAAATTTATGTAAGTTTGATTTTACAGATATGGTGCAGGATCTTATTGAATGTTGTAAATGACATAAATCTGTTGAAGAGTTATAGAATAAAAAGTATTCAAAATTGGGTTACGCTTCACCTACAGTAAAGCAAGGCAGGTATTTAAGATATTGGAGAGTCTTGGAACTCTGGGTAACTGATGTGAAAAGGTGTGCAGAACCTGAGGATTCTGTTAACTACTGTAATAAGGAAGGAGATGTTGTGGAACCTGTGAAAGACAATGACGATTGTGAAGATAAAATTGCAGAGATTGCATAAGAGATATGACTTTTTGATTGGATGCTGATAGTTGTTATAGAAATGAAGCACTTACTAAGAATGAATCCCGTTATATAAAACGCTAAGCTGGAGTCTGGATGCGTCGTCTATAGCTACTACAGCTATTGGTTAGAGAACGGTCATGTGACAGCCGTCATTCGCCAATCAACAACCACCATATTACATTCGTACCATCATCTTGCTTTTCGTTTATTTACAGCTAGATGCAGAAATTCATGTAAGGAGAAGAAGATTCAATATTTACGCTATTTTATCTGTATCAGTTACAAGGACAAGGTTAAACCATAACCCAAGAATTTTTTTGGCAGACGATAAGAAACAATGAAGTTTATTAAAAACTCGGACAAACGTAATGCAGAATGTATTAGTCAAATAAATAACAGTTATCCGTTTTCAAAATCGTTCCGTCATCTAAAGTGAAATGCATTTATTTATTTTAAAATCCTAACCAAATACTTTGATAATGTAACCAGAGTAACGTATTCATATAATGAAAGAAATCATTAAAGATGACTTATTCGTTTCTCCTTATAAGCTTTTCCATAATAAATTCCTACTACCATTATATATGATACCCTTAGTTTTTGATACATGTGTTAGCTATTCAATGAGATTTAATATAACTTTTTTTTATCAGATTTAAATCATCAAGGATGACTATTTACTGTGTAAGCGATGTGACACTTGCAATTCAACAACGATCTTATTGCCGCAAAACAGCAGTGAGCAGTGATATTAGAAATACTGAGAGAGGGGAAAAAAATTAATGCAAGGCAATTATGTCACAAAGTTACAATTAGTACGTTCGTTTAAATTTACATATTGCTTTTTATTTATCTACGACAACCAGATGCAGAAATTAATGTAAGGAAAAGGGTTTTCAATATTTACACTATTTCATCTCTATAAGTTGTAAACACTAGGTTAAACCGTAACCTAAGAATTTTTTTGGCCCTTGATAAGAAACAATGAAGTTTATTAAAAACCCAGAGAATCGTACATACATAATCGCGAATTGTATCAGTCAAATAAATAACAGCTATTCGTTTTCGAAATTATAGTCTCCATCATCTAATGTAAAATGTATTTATTGAAAATTAGGATAGGTTAAAAAACCACCGCTTACCAAAGAAGGGGATTCCTGTGGCATTGGTACACAAAAAAAACACGAACACACAAAGGATATAATTTTCGAGCATCGCTCTTCCTCAGTAGAAGTGAGATGGCTGCATGCAAGCGGCTGGCAGCCATTTATTTATGTCAAATCCTAACCAAGTGCTCTGATAATCTAACCACAGTATTCTTTTCCTTACTAGCTTTTCCAGAATAAATTCCTACTACCATCATAGATTATACCTTTAGTATTTAATAAACGTGTTAGCTATTAAATGAGATTAAAGATAACCTTTTTATCTGCTCAATTGATAAATGGCAATTCTACAACGATATTCTTGCAGCCAAATAGAGGCTAGCAGAGATATTAGAGATTATTTACAGTTTCATAAATACGCAACTGCAAGTTCTCTGCTATTGATAAATTCCAGATCTAATTCCAGCCTATGTTCAATTTTAATTTAATTAAAAGTTTCGCTAATGTTGCTGCTTGATTATAATTTATTTATTATGGTTTATTTCCTTTTTGAATATTTTACTGAACACTTTCGTTAGTGGTATTTGTTCACGTTTATCCATTTTTGATATTATACTTTCCGTCATTTAAAGTAAAATAAAGTAAAGTAAATAAATTGTGATTACTGGCGATCACAATTCCGCCAGGAATTGCCATGGTAAAACGCAAGACTCCTCTAGAAATACTCCCCGAAATACATTTAACTGTATTATGCCAGTCCAGGCTGTAATACAACCTAATTCCTGCTTGAAAATAATGGTACAGGCTGCATTATAACGGAATTACTGCTTGAAAATAATATTTCATGCGATTGACTACAGCAGTATAATGACTTCATTACTGATTGTTATTTTGGCGGAATCGCGATCTCCAGTAGACCCGATAGTTATTCATTTTTCCTTACAAGCTTCTCCTGAATAAATTCCTACTACCACCGTATGTTATACCTATCATTATTCATATGAGGCCAATAGAAGCTATGACTTTTGAATGCAATATTAGTGGAGGTTGTGGTTAAGTTGACGAGAATCGAAACTGACACATTTTGTTACAGCACAATTCACTCTGAAATGAGTTTTACAAACCAATTAAACTGCTTTCATAAGCGCCATGTTACTAAAGGTATTAATTAATGCGGGTGGAAGTAGTTCCATATTTAATGTGCTGAATTGTGCCTGGACCAGGAATAAAACTGATATTACATGGATAGAAAAAGTTTTTGGGAATCCTAATTTGATTTAATTTCATTGGTTCTTTACTTCCGGCGTCATTAATTCGGTAGAAGTTACTACTGTATGGCTATGTAAACTGCAAATGAAGTATGTAGAACATTGCATAATCAAGGCCATTAGCATTATGTAATATTAATTTTGTATAATTAACCAACTGCAAAAAAATGAACTGCCAGAATAATGTGTTCAATCTGTCATTTTTGATGGGCTCAAAGCTAGTAAGAAATAATCCAGTACTAACTGTGACCTCAGTAAATTTAGAAAACTAAAAAGTGTATCAAACCTCTGAGAAAAATAATGGAACTTAAAGAAATTGAAGAAACAGCAAGGTTTTGAGGATGGAGATGATGGTTGAAATTTCTGAAAATCACAACTGAATCCATATAAAAAAAAAACATATTGATGAAAAAAGAATTAGATTTGACTGAACATCCAGATATAGGTAGAAGCAAAAATGTTGTGTAGGTAACACTGGGAGCTAGCAATTGCTGTATTCAGCTCTCAGCAGATGGTAGTATAAGGGTAGTATGGATATATTTTGAAATAGCTCACATATAAGTGATCAGTAAATGATAAATAGTAAGTGCATTAAGTAATTTGAAGGAGAATGATTCAGTGTGTTTGTAAAAGTTATGGTTGAAGAGAAAAGCAGTGAATATTTGTTGCATCAAGTAAAGCTGAATTTAAAGACTTTTCTATAGGGGACGATATAAAACTATAACAGACAATGAGACTGTTGTTAAATTACATAAAGAAGAGAGTTACTGAATAGTAACTAACAGAAGGCTTCTGTGGTACGTCCAGGAAACTGGATGTGTTAAAGTTTGTTTTGTTTCACAATACCAATATATATATATATATATATATATATATATAAAAAGGAATAGTGAAATGAACCACCACTTTCCTTAGATGATGGTATCGTGGGGTGAACACACAAATAAGCACAAAAACAGGAAAAACAATGAATATTTCGGGTTGGCCCTTCGTCAACAGGAGAAAATCAAGGAAAGTGGGTGTTGGGGGGGGGGGGGGGTTGTAGGAGACCGTTTCATAGAATGACCATTAGTCAGGAACATGGTGGGAGTAAATTCAAACAGAGGACAGGGAAAGGGGGACAGTGAATTGGAGCTAGTACCTGAGCAATGCAAAATGTTGCAAAAAGTGCAGAAAAATACATTAAAATGTTCATAACATAAATTTGAGAAAAATAAAAATAAATAAGTAAACAAAATAAAATTCAAAAAATATGATGATGATAATAATAAAAGAATCTATGTAGTTAAACATCACCTCTGGTATGTGGTGGTTCAATTGAACCACCCACCCTCCCTCCTTGATTTTCTCCTGTTGACGAAGAGCCAAGTCTTGAAATAATCATTGTTTTTCCTGTGTTTTCTGCTTATTTATGTGTTGACCCCATTATACCATCATCTAAGGTAAGTGGTGGTTCATTTCGCTATCCCTTTTTTTGTAAATCCATTTGCTAATTACCTCCTATTATTTCCTGGTAAATATATATATTGCTGAAATTTGATATTCACTTATGTCTGGAACATGACAGGCCCTTTTAGTGCTGCTCTATATAATTTAAATTTTTGAACTTTGTTTTCTTGTTCTTCAATCAGTTTTTGTCTTTTCAGACATAGTTGTATTGACTTTGTTGTTGTTTTTAGTGTTTACTTTTGCACAATTTGACTTGATTTTTTTTGTCATAGTTATATAACTTTTTCTATTCAGATAGTTTTTGCTATATAATTAACCAGTTGAAGCTTCATAAAGCCCAGAAACAACAAAAATCCAACTGAGAATAAATATTACTTCTTGTTACAGCTCAAAGATAAATGGCACAAATTACTTGATGCAAGTTTTTGCAAGCCAGATAAGCCAGAACTTCTGATCAATCTGCGAATTGAAGAATTGGGGAATCGAGCTGAACATTTAGAAGCAATCCCGTCTGATTGTACAGTGAAGGTATTATTTTGACATATAATTTACAATTTTGTTACTGTTTGTAAATTCAGTACATGCATTTCTGGACAAGTGGCATGAAGCCCATTACTTTTGTGGCACTGAGGGTTGAAATAAAAGTTTTCTTCTACAGCAGAAGACAGGGAGTAATTTCTAGCTTTGTTAAACCTATCCATTTTTGTTTAGTTGGTTAATGTTCATTGGACTATTCATTATACTGATTTCTTTTATTTTTATTATTTATTTTTGTTTTTAAGAAAGAAAAGAAGAAGATATTTATTGAAGGATTATCGAGGAACTGTGTTTTTAAAATAATAATTTATTGATACTTATGATTTATGTCACTGAAATACTGTGTATAAATAATAATATTTCAGGGTTTGTTTCCTGAGAAACATTCATAAATATACAATGCCGTGAAAAACTGCATTCATTTAATACTTAATTTGTTCCAGCTGCCTGAAATTCGGTTTTCTATCATTTACTGGATTTACCTAATGTGAGAATAAATATTAATTCATATGGTCATCAATCACTGTTATACTGTCTATTTTTTCTGTAAAAATCGGTTACTGATGACATACAAAAATTATGTACAACTACATATTCCATATGTGTGTGTAAGCTAACCTATTATTTTGTAACTACATATCAAAATTAGTTCATAGAGGTGCGATTTCATTTAAGTAACCTAGTAGCCAAGGTTTAAAAGCCTTTTCTGAAGTATTTTTAGTGATAAATTGGAGAAAAGAGACATAGTAAATTAAAAAACAGTCATCACATTTTCGTATATAGGATTTAAAATATTCTTGAAAGGAAAAGAGCCACATTCATAGCTTAAAAAAACTGGGGATTTTTATTACAAGATATATAAAATTTTCAGGGATGTAGATAGAAGTTAAGTACTGTATTCAGGGGTTTAAGCGAAAATTAAATAAATGATGCAATTTATAGAAATACTCAAAGTAAGATGAGAAATAAATTCATAAGAGGAATCATATTTAAATTAAAGAAGAATGTTTTCTAGAAATAAATCTTGAGTGGTTTTTAAATTCCTGCATTAGTTTGACAGATATTGGCAAAAGAAGAAATTGGTATTTAAACCATGATGGAGTTCCTGCCAGCCAACTTGCAAGATTTCAAATTATTAGGCGGATAAGGATAAAATTATGAATGATGGAAAAGCTACAAAACCTTGTTATTACAGTAGAATTCAGTCACTATCTTATTGGAAATTCCTCGTAGAATCGTTTAAAGCCACTTTCACATCGATGGCTTTAATAGCTTAGGAAATATTAATTAGTTAAATTCTATTTTTGTTGACACCCTTTTGAAAATAGTAAACATAGCTTGCTTAGTATCAAATCAAAGAGAATTCAGTTAGAAGTAAAATAAAAGTTATTTCAGTCCAATTGTAGAAGTTATCAACAAGTTTTGGAATCTAAGAAAATAATTTTTTATGGCCAAACTATTGAAGCTATTTTTTTTTTATATAAGCATCAAAATTAACACTACTGCCAAAATTTCAGATCAATAGGAATATTTTAAGTCACCAAGGTCATATGTATGACGAAATCTTCAAGTTTTAAGGTCGACATTTGATCAAATCACAGGACTGCTCTCATGTGAACAGGAAAAGCGTAGTGTTCCCATGGGTTTTTCTATATATAGCAGCCCTAGGTTTTCCTCATGGTCAGTCTGTTTCAAGTCATCGGAGCGTAACCACACTCCGCGGTGTGTCATTTTGGTATGAGACTACAATGTAAGGTCCATGTAGATGCCCCCCAGTCTGGCAGAATTAGTTAGAGCATGACAACACTACTCTGGCATGACAGTGTAACTTAAGTGAAGGTTGTTGGCTTACAAGTTGAATTTTCGGGGCGTGTGACAAAATTTTATCATCTTCCATGCATTAGTGAGCTTTATTTTGAACAATGGGGTTTGGTCTGGCTCGATCATGTTAATTTGTCCTGCATTTTAATATCTTTGGATACTTTGTCCAATGCCAATTTAGTTTTGTGACTTTGTTTAAAATTGAAGAATATAGTGATAATCTGTCAGCATATACCAGTGACTTTTATTAACTGTTACCTTTCCTAATTTGGGGTTTAATCAAATTAGGTGGTGCCGAGGTAATGTTGCAAAGCACAGACTAAAATTATCCAAGGAATAATCATGGTTACAGTTGAGATCAGAACATTTGGTACAACCCTACTGCATGTTTACGCCTCACATGTGGTCTGTAATATAACACCATATGAAGCATTGCAGTAATCAACCTCTATAATTGAAGAAAAGTATGCACTGAGTGTAGTGGTATAGTGGGAATGAATTTATTTTTCTGTAACTGAACATACATAATAAGAAAACATTTCACTTTGATGTAAATAGGAAGGTGAGAAAGCTGGAGAAATCAGTATACTAAGGTATCTAAAGGGCAGCAGGGAACCATTGAAACAACTAAGTAATTCCAGTAATACGCATGAAGTGGTTGAATAAGATATAATTAAAAATATGCACGTGTGTCAGACATGAAGAGGTATTTGAGAGAAAGGTTCAGTATATCAAAAGAGGAAAGCAGTGTAGTAAAGAGGTGTGAACAGTTCAAAGAGACAAACAAAATCGTGGAAGAATTTTTTTAATGTGATAAGACTAACCTGTAAACTTTTAATAAGAAGGTGAGAAGGATAAAGAGGTCAGTAAGAACAGAACAGTGTTAAAATTAAAAAGCAGCAAAGCAATAGGGAACACTTGCAATAACTAAATAATATATTAAAACAGCAAAGAGGTAAACTGGCCTCACATTCGGGAGGATGCCGGTTTGAATCCCCATTTGGGCATCCATGGTTTCCCAAAATCACTCCAGGTGAATGCCGGGAAGCTTCCTTCAAAAGGCTATGGCCGGCCAAATTCCTTCCAGTTCCTTGTCTCCCAGTCCTTTCCCACCTCTAATGACCTCGACGAGGCGTAAAGTCATGAGTAAAAAAAGGGGGGTAAACTGAAGTTTTATATTTGCAACTAAGAAAGGAGATGGAAATAAGACCCAACACTTACCACAGATGATGGTGACTGGGACCAATGAACACAAAAAAGACCAACACAAGTAACACAATATTTCATTGGTTAACCTAATTCCTGCAAGAAGGTGAGACTCTTGGCAGAATCAGATGTGTACACACCAACATCCGCTTGGTGAATGGACCAAGGCAGCATGGCATGGGCAGCATAAGATGTAGTGGTGAGGGAGGGGGGGAGACAGAAGGATGTAAATCGATAATTGATAATACTGGAGGTATTTATTATGGAAGAGGGAACACATCACCAACATAAGTAATGAGTGAGGATATAAATATTAAAAAAAGATACCATATAACCTTGTCATATTTCTTGATTTTGACATTTCCTTACATAATGGAGACCAGCATATCACTGTTCACATCAAACCTACAAATCTACAACAGTACCTTCACTTTAACAGTTGCCATCCATCCCATACCCAGACTTTACTTCCCATACAGCATGCCCATACATGGCATCCATGCATCTGTTCTAGTGAAGAATCTCTCTCTAGATACACCACAACATGTGCTGAGCTCTCATCTCCTGCGGATACTCCCTAACAACATCTCCAGTGCTGAACCACTAAACATTATTCGTTTCCCTGCTTTCATGACACAGTTATTTCCTGGTCTTGAGTCCATTAATTTAATTCTTCATCTTGGGCATGACTTCCCACATTCTTTCTCCTCCAAAAAATCCTACCCACTGCCTCATGCACATGTTTCAGCTGACCACCCGATCTCAGGAATATCTTGCTTCATAAATATTCACCTTGTTATTCCCATAAACCATCACAGGATCATCCCTCACAGCAAGATGTTCAGGATGCACCTGGCTACCACCAACTACTCCAATCCGACCCCAGGGAAAACTTTCCCTATCATTGGACATGCTGCTTGCACCACAGCACACTACATCTGTCAACTCACATACCTCCATTGCATTAGCTCATATATAGGCCACTAACCCGCTTGCCATTGGAATGAGCAACAACAGGCAAACAGTGAATACAAAACAGTATCCCATCTGGTGGCAAAATGAGCCAGTGCCCACAAGAGGAACTAGTTCAACAACTGTATCGCAGTTATGTCCATCAGAGGTTTCTCTGACATGGAACTCCATAGATGGGAACTAGCTTAGCAGAATATCCATGACACCAGACATCCTCCAGGCTTCAATCTCCAAGAAGACCCAGCACTTCTTATTACCACTGTTCATGTTTTATCGATCTTATATTGTATCTTTCCCACCTAACATTTTTTAATATTTATTCCCTCATACATATTGTTGATATCTCTGCACTTCCAGTTATTATATATCTCCAGCATTATTGATTACCAATTTAGTTCTAATTTTGTAACCCAATTCCCTAACTTCTCTGGTACATCCTCTCATCACCCTCTCCAGTAAATGTATAATTTTGTAACCTTTTCCTACTGCCTGCCCAATTTGATCTGCCCAGTTGAGTTTATTATCAATTGTTATGCCAAGATATTTACTCTTGAAGCTTTCAACAAGTAATTCTGACTTCACCCTATAATCATGAACAAATTTTTATCTATGTACCTAATAAGCTGACTCTTCTTGACATTTATCTTTATTCCATGCTGACCTACCCAGGTTACCCTGCAAATGTTCACACTCTCCTCGTGTTTAGATCCCATTATAAACCATTATATAATCTGGAAACAGCCTAAATTCTTACTGTAAACCAACAACACAATCTTTCATTAGAATAATGAGCAGCAGTGGTACCAATACACTACCCTATGGCACTCCCATCTTTACTTCCATCTCTTTTGTTAATGTATTTCCTACTCTAATACTTTGCTTTCTGGCTTGTAAGAATTCCTCTTCCCAGCAAGTCAATAAGTATTTTAATGTACTTTTATTTTGTAGAAAACAGTAAAACTTACATAAAATCAGCCTTAACACTGTTTTGAGCAAGCTTTCCTGGCCACAATTATCAGGAACTTATATAAGCATCATGGAAATTTACATAAATATATAAGGGCAGCATCAGACCTTTCTCAAGTGCCAACAGTTTCAGCATAATATAAATTATACAAAAACAATTAAAACTTCCACAAAATTACTGGGAAGCATAAGAAAACATTCTTAAATAAAAGTAAAAGACATTTACAAGCATTTAAACATCACACTTATAAAAGTAAATTATCACAAACAGTCCTAATCTCACTCAAAAAAAAATTACTGGCACAGTATTTACTGTTATGAAGCTACAATTAGTATTTCACATACTGCAATAAAATCCTCTCGGGTGTCAAGCCAGATGGTGTTGTAAAAACACATTCCGACAGCTAGCTCTGCTGTCTTCATCAGGTATCTTCTAGTTGTCGCAAGCTGACTGTCAATGCTTTGACTGGCTTAGCCACCCATTGAACTTCCTTTATACCTTCAACAATGGCGCGCAAAATCTTGGGTTTACTACAACACCCGCTCCCCTACCGCCGGGGTGTTCTAGCAGAGTGCAATGCTGGAAGGCCCACTCGTTCTGGTTGGTTGAGAGCGCTGGCTTAATCCACGGTTTGCTGCGGCATCCAACTGGTGTCATTTGTAGCCTCTACGCCCTACTGTACAGATCTGCTTCGCTCTTGTTGGATATCGCTAATTTATTTATTTATTTACTTGTTTACTGACTTTGGAGTCCATTTGTATAACTTTAAAAATTCACAATGGTTGGCATACACTGCTTAAATATCATACAAAACAATTTTATAAAGAAAAATGGCTTATAGTCTACTTTTACTAGAATAATAAACTTTTACAACTACTAAGTTAAAAAATTGTGATTAATATTTACTGTTAATTGTTCATTCATATCTTAAGATACAAGAACATAACAAACCGTCTTGGTTTAATGATATTCTTCCAAGTTTAAACCTACTATAACAGCAAGCTTGCACATTCTTGTTAGGGGATTATTTTCTGTATACAAGTGCTTATATTTCATTGGGGAAAATGTTGTTGTTTGACGAGTAATTCTTTAGGGAAAGTTGAATCTTAAACTTCCTAGCAATTCTGAACAATCAATATTACCATTGCACAAATTTAATAAAAATTTAAAATCATCAAGTTCACAAAATGATTGTAGAGAGGGTATTCTTAAGATGGATGCAATGTAGGTGTATGTATGATCAAGAAATGGGTCTGGAAAACCCATTCTAAATGCCATATATCTAAAATAATTTATGCTGAACAATTTCTATTCTTTTAATTTGAGATAACATGTTCGGTGATCAAATTACTGATGAATATGCTAATGATCTTACAATGGATAGATATATTATTCTAAGTGCTTCAGTGGAATGGATTTCGGGAAATGTCCTCATAACAAAACCTAATTTTTGTAAGGATTTGGTTACAATAGTGTCAACATGTTCATCAAAACTCATTTTACTGTCGAATATTACTCCTAAATCTTAACTGAGTACACCTGCTCCAACTCGATACCTCTTATTGAGTATTTTTGATTAGATAAAATTTTCTTACTTGCTCGTGTAAATGAAATACCTTTGCGTTTTAATGAATTTAAATGTAAGTAATTATCTTTACACCAATTATTGAGAGCAGTGCAACAATTCTGAAGATCGCATGTGTCCTTTAATTGATCTATACTTTTAAATAATTTCAGGTCATCAGCAAAAAATAAAAACTTTACATTATTCAAAATTTTACATAAGTCATTTGTAAATACGATAAACAAAAGTGGACCCAGATGGGAACCCTGTGGGACACCGGATAGTACTAATATTTCAATTGAAGTAAATGCTTTTTATTTGACTACCTGAACCCTGTTAGTTAAGTAACTTTCTAGCTTTAGAAGGGATCCAACTATCCCAAAAGTTTTAAGTTTGAGAACAAGTAGTTTATGATTGACTGAATCAAAAGCTTTACTGAAGTCAGTATAGATACTATCAACTTGTGTTTCATTTTCTAAGGAGGATTAAATATATTGTGAGTAGCACATTAAGTTCGATTGGATACTTCTTCCTTCCATAAATCCATACTGACTTGGTGATAAGTAAGGAGACATAGTAATCTTTAATTTTTTGTTAACAATTGATTCCAGGAGTTTTGGTATTATCTTTAAATTGGAAATAGGTCTGTAGTTTCTAATATCACTTTTGGGGCCTGATTTGTGTACAGGAGTGATAAATGTTGTTTTCCATTCTTTTGGGACTAAACCTTCACTAAGAGATCTATAAAATAATAATTTTAATATTGAAGTACTTATATATTTGCATTTCTTAATGATTGGTCTCCAGGCATTGCTCAGATAGAGCCCGCCGTCCCTATTTATGTTGTTGTCATTTAGCTGGATCTCCAATGCCTTGCTTATGACCAAGTCCCAGAAGAAAGAGGCCCTAGCCAGCATTACTGTCTTGTCGAACTCTATCCTGTGTTCTTCGCCGAGAGTAACCATTCTGCTCAAAGACGATCTTGAGATGTTTCATTTCTATCGGCAAGCTCTCATTATCGGAGATTGCTCTCGATCTGTATACCAGTGTGGCCAATACAAAGTAGCGTTGTGCCAGATGATGGAAGCTGGCTGCATCCAAGTAGCACTCAGTGTGGGTTAGTTTGCAGTACACGCTATGTGACAAAGTAGCGACGGTAAAGCAGATAGGGTGTGCCTTTATTCAGAAGCCACCATGACCACCAATGGAGTAAGAAGAACCATTGAAAACTCTTGCTTTCCTTCTGAATGCTATCAACATGTTGGGAAAAATTGGAAGACTCCTGGCGCGGTATGGGATAAAAAGTATCTTCTGACCTCTCGCCAAGATACGTGATATGCTGCAGTCGGTAAAAGATGACTTAGGTTTGAGGACACCTGGGATCTATTCCATACTATGTGAATGCAGCAAAGTGTATATCAGTCAGACCATCAGAATGACCAAAGAGCGGCTTACCGAACACAGACGACACCTAAGGCTGATGCAAGTGGAAAATTCTGCGATAGCCGAGCATGTCTTCAATGAAGAACACAGGATAGAGTTCGACAAGACATTAGTGCTGGCTAGGGCCTCTTCCTTTTGCGACTCGGTCATAAGCGAGGCATTGGAGATCTGGCTAAATGACAACAACATAAATAGGGACGGCATGCTCTATCTGAGTGAAACCTGGAGACCAATCATTAGTTATCTCCAACGAGAGCGAAGCAGATCTGCACAGCAGGGTGTAGAGGGTGCAAATGACACCAGTCAGGCGCTGCAGTGGACTGCGGTTAAGCCAGTGCTCTCAACCAAGCAGAACGAGTGGGCTTTCCAGCATCACGCTCCACCAGAACATCCGGGCGGTAGGGGAGCAGGCGTCGTAGTGAGCCCAAGATTTTGCGCTCCATTGCTGAAGATATAAAGGAAGTTCAATGGGTGGCTAAGCCAGTCAAGGCACTGACAGTCAGCTTGCGACAGCTAGAAGATACATGATGAAGACAGCAGAGCTAGCACTCAAAATGTTGTGTTTTTACAACACCATCTGGCTGGACCCCCGAGAGGATTTGATTGCATCAGTACGCCGGGAAAGTCTCCACTCACATTTCACATACTGCACTGCTTTCAATATAGTTATTACAGTTATTCAGTTCATTTAAACCATTCTCATCCATGAAAACACATTCATAAACAAAATATACAAATTTACAATCCATCACATTGATTGTCTGTCAAGATACAAGTTTAATAACCTAAAGGATTATTTTAATATAAAACACATTCATAGGGCTGAAGCAAATTGTTAGCAAAAAGGTTCTAAATCAATAAAATTTTGGAAAGGTGATGAGATAATATACCAGGAAAGTAAGGGAAAAGGTCTCTTAAACTTTTATTAGGCCTTTACTGGTATATTACTGGATTCATGATAGTTTTGTTTGTGGAAATTCATGTAGAATGTGCCTAGAAATTGAAATAAAAAAGGACCTGGGTTGGAATGAATTGAAAGAGTGGTGATGGGGGATGAACATTGTGAGAGTATATTAGACGTACATATTGGTGCAACTTTTTATATGGTTGATACACCAGGAAATCTTTCATCCTTCTACACATCTGATGTTGGAAAAAGAATTAGGAGTAGTATGTGAAAGGGAAGATACCATAAACTTCATGCATAAGTGAGTGTGATTATTTTTATTTGCTGTTTGCAGTTAGTTTCTGTATTTGAAAGTGCTGTTAAATAGTCTGTTTCCTGTTATTGTGGTGATAGTTTCATCATTTGGAACAAGCCAGAATAATGGAGTCTGCAATTGGAGTAAGTAAAGGAGGTTGAAAAACTGCTTCAGCCCGTGAAGTATTCAAGTTAAAATTCTTTATAAAACAGCAGATGAGCAGGGATATCGCCACTAGCTCATAAGGTCCATTTGAATCTTTTAGTAATAACAATTCTTCCATTAAAAGAGATTTTAATTAACCTATATTTATTCTTTATAGGATAATGTTGGAAGATTGTCATCACCAAATTCTGACACTGATATTCACACTGAGAACGATTCTCAAGAGAATGGGAAAAGACTGTGTCCTTACACTCCTGAATTATGTCAGGATGAAGGAGTTATACAAATTGGTCCAAAGGATACAGCGACAGATATATTTCACTTTACAATATATGTTGGGAAATCTGGAAATTTAGATTTGGTAAATTTTTAAACATACTTGTAATTAGTTGTAAAGTCAGTCATGTTAAATTATCTTTTACAAAATAATAATGTTGATAGTTGAAATTTGTGAGCAGAAATGTAGAGGTTATGAAACATTAGTGAATTTGTTATGTTATTACAAACATGTTATCGTAGCTTGAATAGGATTACAGTAGACTTGGGTTCATGCTTTAATAAAAAATTTAATTTAATTGGTTAATATTTTAAGAAAATGAACATTTGGCTTTGGAATAGTCAAAGTAATGAATTAATGAAATATAATTGCAGTGATTTGATGATGTGTAGGAAGTGAGAGCCGTGTCATTGAATGACAGTAAGTACAATCATAAAACATTATAGTGCATGAAAAAATTATTAAAAGAGTTATGTAGTTAACACAGTAACATATAGTTCATTATTATTTTTTTATTAATTTAATTATGATGGCACTAATGCTCCGGTGGCAATTGCCCTTGTCGTCTAATTCCCCTTTATATATATATACTTTCGTCATTCATCTATAACAGGCTGAGTCGAACGCAGGGCTTGCGTGAGCTCAGCCATGTACTTCTGCTAACTTGAAAAAGGGTGTTTACCCGAAATATTGTTTTTTTTTCTGTATTTGTGTGTTGTTTTTTGTTGCTGCTACCCTCCTCCCTTCAACTATACAACTACGCAAAACTTCATTTTCTGTCTGAGTTTCTTTTTCCATTCCAGTATTCTCAGATCCATTTAATGAAGGCAAGTTTTCTCTCTTCCGTCCAGGTTGCGCCTGTCTTCTTGGCTTTGGTTTCTGGCATGACTACCCAGTTGTGTATTTTTTGTCTTTTTCCAGGTCTTGTCTTACTTGCTATTAGGCATTTTTAATGGTTGCATGAGGTCGAATAACTGCTTAGTTCATCTGTGATCTGATGTGACCTTAGAATTTTAGTCTGTGTTTTCTGATGTCGTTGGCTATATTTAAGTGGGACTTTACTGTTTTGTTTGACATTAGCCTGTAGCCTTCTTCCGTTTTGGTTGGTCCAATAATGATTATTCGTTCTTCTTTTTGCATGTTCTCGATGTCCCTCTTAGAGTTTATTGTGAGTTTTTCTGTGGTGTAGAGAGCATTGGGTTTAATAACTGTATTATAATGCCTAATTTTTTATTGTATTCCTATGTTCTTTTTTTATAGACGTTGCGGGCCTGTCTGAAAACCTTTTTCATCTTGTTGAGTCTGCTTTGTTGTGCCTTCTTTTCAAGTCCTTTTGGACTGATAATTTTGCCTAAAAATCTCTGTTGATTTTTCCTTATTTTGTGTCCAGTGTTTTATGTTCATTTTGTGTGCCAAAACTAAACCCGTTTTCTCAAAGGAGATTGTTGTCCAATTTTTTCTTCTAATTCTTTCAGCGATTCTATTTGTTTGGTGGCTTGTTGTTCACTTTCTGACAGAATAGCCAGGATCTGTTGGGTCTGAAGCCTGCTTGGTATTCACCAATTTTGTGTTCAATTTGTTCTTGTACTGTTTTGAGAGACAAGCAGAGAGAATTTTGTAGGGACTGATAGTAGAAATAATCCTCTGTACTTGTTCACATTGGTGTGGTCGCCTTTTTTGTGAAGGAGTAGAATGAGAGGGCACTTACAGTCTTTTGGGATTTCATTTGTCTTCCAACAATGTGATTTTGGTTAGTTCTTGGAGTGAACTTTGGTCTAGATTTTTCATGAATTCCACCACTATGCCATCTTCTCCTGATGCTCTCCTGTTTTTGAGTTTCTGAATATGCTATTTTTTCTAGTGTTGGTGCTGGTGAATCTGGATTGATTTCTCCTAATTGTTCTGAGAACCCTTGAATAGGTTCTGGGCAATTTAGCAGTTTCTCAATGTAGGTAGCGAGGAGTTCACAGGTTTTTCTGTTGTTTAATGCCAATTTTCCATTTGCATTTTTAAAGCAAAGACTCTGTGAGGAGAAGCCCTTAATTTTGTTTGCGAATGTTCTATAATAGTCTTTAGCGTTATAATTTCTGAAGTTTTCTTCGACTGAATCCAATTGTTTCTTGAGGTATTGTCTTCTTGTTTTTCTGAGGGTTTTCATGGTTAATCTTCTCTTCTCATTGAATTCTGTTTGGTTTTCTGGTGATTTGTGAGTGCTGTACTTCTTGTATGCAATTTTCCTGGGCTCTATTACTTGGTTGCATTCTTCGTTCCACCACGGGTGTTTGTACTTTTTTTAATGGAATTCGTTCTGTTGAGGTTATTTTGTCTTTGAATTCTATACAATTATTCGCGGGTTTTTCATCCCACCTCTTGGTGATTTCCGATGACTGTAGCTTTGTAAGATCAAATTTGGGTAGTGGTGTTATTTTTTTGAAGCAGTTTCAAGGTTTCATCCTAATCTTAAGTCTTGTTATGTAGTGGTCAGAGTCGATGTTTGCCCCTTTTCTGACTTGAGCATTGTGAATTCCTTTCTTAAAGTTTCCTGATATGGCTACATAATCAATTTGGAATTCTCTGATTGAGTTTACTGGTGATCTCCAGGTCTTTTTCTTGCTTGGTTTCTGATGAAGTGATGTAGACATGATTCTGATTTTGTTCTGCTGGAATAACTCCACTAGCCTGATTCCATTCCTGTTGGTAAATCTGTGGGCTGGAAATTTTCCGATGGTTTCTTGGTATTCTTTCTCTCTGCCTAATTGTGCGTTGAAATCAGTGGCGGCTCTAGGCGTAGTGACAGTGTGACTTGTCACCACCTCTAATCAAGAATAAATAAATTAAAAAATAAATGTAGTCAAAGAAAAATAAATATTTATAAGTGTGGCATTCTCTACTGTACGTTAACTTATGACAGCAAGGAAAACATTGAACTCCATCTGTTGGCCATATCAGTGAAGTATTTCGCTGTTGTGGAGACACTTCCAAGTGTCACCAATCATGCTTGCGCTCTAGCATTTTCATGGAAATATTCGAGGGTTGGGGTTCGCTTTGTTAGTGGCGAATGGAGACAACTTTGTTCTGTCACATGCAGCTCGATAAAGTTAGTAATACTGCCGGTAGAGTGCAGCATCTGCTGGAACAGTGCTTCTCAACCTGTGGTTCACTGATTACTGGTGATCTGAAAACACAGTTTAGGAGTTCCACAGGCATAATTTCATAAACTTTGATACCACATTCGTATGCCCAACTTTTTAAAAACCTTGAATATTTCAATGACCTGGCAACCATATGGCATCAGAAAGAGTGCGGTTCGTCTAGAGATTAGGTAAATGACTGTTTAATAAGAGTTTTATGTGGGTATGAGGAACCGCAGTAGGTGGTATGATTGTTAACACGAGTAGTGAAGTAAACAAAAATAAAAGACATATGGTCTAGCATCTTTTATTTTAGTTTATGCATGTAGGCTGGTGGTATACTGTAGTCCAGACTGTTGTAACATTATTTATCTGGTTTGGTCTGATTAACATGTAATTAACTTTTGATTGTTCACATAAAGTTTTATATGTGCGTTTTCATAGGAATTCAAAACATGGTTTTAGATTTATTATGTTATAGTGTCCGAGATGTTAATAATAACAATATGGAAAATAAAATTAGGCCCAGGGTGGAAGACATTAAAGACAGGGAACTATTCAGAGGAAAAATTGCGGATGTAACTGGCGACGGAGAAAGGAAACTCAGAAGAGTAATCGAAGTTGTGTAATCCTCGGCTGAAACAAAAGGGGGAAAAAATAGCTCTTGTGAGTTAGAGGCCCGCAGCATTCTTTTTGAAATTTTACTGCTCCTAGGGTTGAAAATGTTTGGATACGCTGGCTTGGAAAATTTGTCAATCTGAGCAGGCAATATTGCTTGTGCATCTTAGATTCTCAGAAGAAGAATTACGTGAGTTTATGAATGCATGTAACAGGAAAAGATTCTGAAGTGAAATATATTTCATTGTTGTTGTGGTTATCAAAGGCAGTGCCGGATAAGAAAGTATGAGGCCCCAGGCATTCTAAAAATTTTGTATATAATTATCTGTATTTTATAAGTACGAAGAAAAGGTTTTATAGATAATTAATAATATTTATAGTATTTTTTATTGTTAACAAACGAATTTTACAATTTATGGTATTTTGAAACTTACTCTTTTTATCGTACACTACAATGAAACAAAAAATAATAATTTTCGTGCCTTTCATATTACTTTGATTGTTTTATTTTGGATGATTTTCTTTTTTATTTAGTGAAAAAAGTGAACTTTCAGGGGGTCTTCAAAACTCAGGGGCTCCGGGCTACTGTCTACTCCTGCCTATTGGGTAATCCAGCACCGCTTGTAGATCAACTTGTCGGTTTTTGGCAAATCACTAAATGTTTGGTCAATTTCAAAACTTTTGTCTATGATTTATTTCGATATCATTTCGTTAATCCGACAGTAATTGCAGATAAAGACTTTCACAGGTTACAAATCTTTATGTCGCTCTGAGCTGTTTTTCCAGTCACCTTTCACTTCAATAACCAGTAAACCGTGGAAACATTTTATTGTTGTCACTTCCTGATCAAATCACTTCGGCTGCCACTGGTTGAAATCTCCAAGAAGGATTGTTACATCTTTTTGTGGGATTTTGTTGACGGTAGTTTGTTTCAGAAGTTTTCTACACCTTTTGGGTTTTTCCGGTTGTCTATGTTTGTTCGGGCTTGTGCATTGACGATGATATAGTGCTTGTTTTTGTGTTGTAGGCTTAGAGTCATTAGTCTGTTGTTAATGGGCGTGACTTCTTTTACTGCATTCAAAATTGTTTTGTGGTCTGCGAAGGCCATTCTAAGTAGTGGTGCTCCTCTGCCAAATCCTGAAGTTGCCGTAGTCCATTGTATCTATGTACATCTGTGAATCTGGTTTCTTTAAGTGCAAGAATGGTGATCTTCTGTTGATCCAATTCAGTGAGTATATATAGATGTATTTCTAAAATTTCTTTTATAATTGGATTTTTACATTTCCAATTTACAAATTTTAATTTTAAATTCCTTAAGTGTTTTTGGTAAAATATTCATCACTTCAGTTGGTAATTTGCTCCAATCCCTGACACCCTTACCAACAAAAGAAAATTTTCCCACTCCCTCATGCATGAAATCGAGCACAAGCTTGTGGTCATGGTCACCTTTCATCTTCCATGCACTATTCCTAATTCTTTGACTAATATCCCTCCAAGTCCCATCACCAACATATGCCCTGTACATTCCCAGCAGTCTCTTCACCCTCCTCCTTTCCTCCAATGAGTCCCAATCCAGCTCCTTTATAATATCATTTACTGACTGGGTCCTGCAATAATTTCTACAAACAAATCTAGCTGCTCTTCTTTGCACACCCTCCAACTCCTGTATCTGATAACCAAAATGTGGGTCTCAAACTGCACCATGATATTCAACCAATCGTCGGACCAAAGTTTTGTAACCCAACTCCCTAACTTCTCTGGTACATCCTCTTATCACCCTCTCCAGTAAATGAAGGTTTTTGTAACCTTTTCCTACCACCAGCCCAATGTGCTCCGCCCAATTGTGTGTTATCAAACGTTATGCTAAGAAATTTATACTTCAAACTTTCAACAAGCAATTCTATAATCATAATTAACCTTTAGGTTTTTTATCTGTGTACCTAATAAGCTGAATTTTCTTGGCATTTATCTTTATTCCATGCTAACCTACCCATGTAGATATTCTATCCAGATCACCCTGCAACTGTCACATGACTGAATGGATAATCAATATGGCAGTGGGACTAAGATGTAATATATAAATATGTATATTGCAGAAGGTGATAGAGATAAAAGGGTACAGAATTGGAAGACGAAAACAAAAATTGAGGAAATAAATATAGATATATAAATTTTGAAAAAATAAAATAAAAATGTAGTTATTTAAATGACGATAATGCTAATACTGATAATAATGAGTGATTCATCGAAGAAAGGAATTTTATCAGTGGTTGAGGCCAGGTGGGTATTTTGGAATGCAAGTTCCCATATCCGAAGTTTTGAGCTGGTGGTGGTTTTGGGGAAAACTCTGATTGCTCTCATGGTGAAACATTCATTGAAGTTGTTGGAATTGTGGTAGTTGGCATGTTCAGATATTGACAGATATAAATTGCGGGTGTGGACTGTTTGTCTGTGGCCATTCATTCTGGTCGAAAGTTGTTGTGTAGTCAGGCCTATATAGGAACTTGTGCAATGGCAGCAAGTTAGCTGGTATATGATGTGGGTTGTGGAGCAGGTAGCATGTCCAGTGATGGGGAAGGTTTCCCCTGTGACAGGGTTGCAATGTGTATTACTATCTCTATCACCTTCTGCGATGTACATATTTATATATAACATCTTAGTCCCACCGCCATATTGATAATACACTCAGTCATGTAGGAATCTTCAGCATGTGCACACCTCCAGAACCACATGACTCATTCTCTTTAACATAAAGAAGGTTTAAGACCGAAATATTGTGTAAATTTTTTTTTGTTCATGATATATGTTCTCCCATCATTGCCTTGAACTTTGGTGAGTGATGAGTCATTTTCCCTTTCCTTGTATTTTATATTGACTATAGCCGTTTCCTTTTTCCTTTGTTTAATTATAGATTAAGTATAGGTAGTACATTTTCTTAAATATTATTTTGTAATTCTTTTTTGCAAAAACATTCTTTTAAAACAGAAGTACAGTATTGGACTATCAGCCATGAGCCCTGATCTAATTATTAATTTTCTGTACCTTATTTACAACTACACTGATGAACAAAACATTATGACCACCTATTTAATAGAGTGCACCTTTGGAATGTACTACAGGAGCAATTCTGCATGGAATAGATTTGATAAGTCCTTGGCTGGCACAGGCCAGGCATATCCATGGAATTACAGGCCAGTGGTTTGTACGCAAAGAGGTGATACATGATATCGCGATTTATACCTTTTTTATCTACTAATTTTATTAGATTTTATCCATTAAGTTATATTATCTCAAAAAAAAATTGATTATGGATGAAATGAAATAATTGGTGTTGTTCTGTTGGGTCGAAATCAGGCAAATTTGGTGACCAAGACATCAAAGTGAATTCACTATCATGCTCCTCAAACCACTTTACCACAATTCTAGCCTTGTTATCCTGGTGGAAGACACCATTGCTGTCATGAAAGAAATGAAGCTTGAAGGGTCCGCAATAATTTTGATGGTGCTTTTGATCACTATCACAGGTGCAGGTGAATGTCCAGCATAACATAATACTGCCCCCATCGGCCTGTATGTATCCAGTGTGGGGTGCGTTTCAAGCAACCATTCAACCATTCATATCAGAATATGACCATTGACCTTGCATAACAAGAAAGAAGATGATTCATCTGATCAAGCAACATGTATTAATTGATCAAAGCCCAAACTCACTGATTTCATGCTCATTGCAATAGTAATTGACAATTTGTTGGGCTAACATGGGAGAGTCTCGGGTTCAAGGGAGTGCTCTGAATATGCTCTGCACTAGGATTGTACGAGGGCGGTGTGGTAAGTACTCAGCCTACAAAAGAAAAAACGAAAATTTTGGAAAAGTGGCAATTTATTTCTCAACAGAGTCTCCTTTTAGCTCGATACACTTGACCCAGCAATGTTTGAACTTCTTTAACCTATCTGAAAGATAACTTTTCTGGAGATCTGCAAAGTAGGCCTCCGTGGCGGCGATAACCTGCTCATTTGACTCTTATTTCTGCCCGGCGAGTGTCTTCTTCAAGTTTGGAAACAAAAAGAAGTTGCATGGGGCAAAATCTGGAGAATATGGTGGATGGGGCAGCAGTTCGTAGCCCAATTCAACCAATTTGGCCATGGTGACAGCGGAGGTGTGTACTGGTGCGTTCACTTTTTATTCTCCAAATGGGGCCATTTTTATGCAATTCAGTGTCGAATCGGCCCAATAATTCGGCATATTAAAGGCCTGTGATCGTTTTGCCCTTCTGCAGGTAGTCGATGTAGATCCTGTGAATCACAGAAAACGGTGGCCTTCACCTTTCCGCCGATGCGACAGTCTTGGCCTTTTTTGGAGCACGTTCGCCAGGTAAAGTCCACAGTTTTGACTGTTCCTTGGTCTCTGGTGTGTACCAATGGATCCATGTTTCATTGATGGTCATGTAATGACCCAGAAACTCCTTCAGATTGAGCTTAAACAGCATCAAACACTGCTGTGAAGTGGTCTCACGGTTGCACTTGTTTTCCGGAGTGAGTAAACGCGGCACTCATTGTGCCGACAGCTTTCTCATGCCCAAAATTTCATGCAAGATATGACCCACGTGGTCTTTTGAGATGCCTACTGTCCCAGCAATCTTGTGCACCTTCAATCGGCGGTCTGCCAATACAAGATCGTGGATTTTTGTCACATTATCCTCCATGCTAACCATTTTCGGGGCACCTGGGTGTGGCTCATTAAAAACCGACGTGTGACCATGTTAAAACTCGTTAACCCACTTTTTTGACAGTTGCCAACGAAGGAGAAGAGTCACCGTACACAGCATTCAAGTGCTCTTTGATTTTGTTGTGCGATTTTCCTTCCAAAAAAAAAGAATCGAATCACTGACCGATATTGCTCTTTTTCCATTTTTCTAAAATCTGCAGACACACCCACTTTCACATGTGATCATCACTAGAATAACTCCCCATGTATCTCTGCTAAACTTATAAACTTTCCTTAACGCATGATGTATCCATAACAACACGAGATGGCATTCAGTATCGTGGTGGGCAGGGTCATAATGTTTTGGCTCATCAGCTAGCTGAATGTTTCAATGTTTCTTACATGATTTCATCAAAAGAGAAACTGTTTCTGTTAATCTTGCATAGAAACTTATTTTAAAAATGGCAAAATGTTAAATTATTTAAAAAAATGCATGATAATACTAAGCTTTACTTATGTGTCTTATATCAGGTTTGTAAATGATTTTGCATTTCATTGAAGTTTTTATTCTTTGCATTGCAGCTTGTTCCTGATTCAAGACAACAGAACTCTACGGATTTTTATTTCTGTTGTAATGTGATGGGTTTTACTATTCAGGCTAGTCGAATTAGTGATCTTTCTCACTGCACTTCAACAACAGATGAAAAAGTCAATGTTCGGATTCGTAGCTCCCTAAAAATTTTGCAACAATATTTTAATGATGTTTCAGTGTTAACCGTATGGTTTATGTGTGGACAAAAAGAAATTGCTTTTTCAGAGATTGATGTAACTGTTCTTGTTCCCACAGACAATTTGTTTGACTTTTGCAACCATTATGCTGTTCACAACACATTATCTAATAAAAAAAAGTGCATACTGACGTTATCTAAAACAGGTGCGGTACCTCAGCAGTTAGACGGTTCTAAACCTTATGTCGACATTGAAGTAACATTGCGATATATTGGTGAATCTGGTGACAGTTTTTTACCTGCTGATTCTGTAGATGAAGTGCCTCAACCACCATACGAAGGTTTATCGGAAGATGTAGCAACAGCAGATAGGAGAAGCTTCCATAGTTTACCAAACTCAGCATCTCTTATGAACTTTCCTCAGGAAGAGTTAAAGAATGAGTATTTAACTGGTATGTCAGATCTGTTAACAACTCCATGGGACATGCTGAACAAATCACTGGTTCCCGAAGAAATTTCTCAAACAGTGGTCATGGAGGATGGTTCTACCATACCGTATCATGTATATTGCCTGCAGATTATGCTGCTTGAGATTGTATTTCACAAGTATCCATTGCAGAAGGACTTTTTTTTCATGTAAGCAGATAATATTTCTTTGCCAAATATGTTTAACTTTCTGAACTATAGAAGATAATCCAATAAGTAAGTTTACCTAAGTTTTTCCTTTTTAAACTCTGTCTTGCAAAAATGATCTAAAAGCCAGGGAATTTCATTCTGTTTTTTCATTCTGTAACATCAACCATTACATATATTTTAATTTAATTGTGATGTATCATATGCTCTGGTGGAAACTTCCCTACACATCTACTTTTACATTTCAGGAATTTTTTTTTTTTTTTAATCTTAAATTTCTGAGTGATATTTCATCACAAACCTACTTTTGCCATATTCAGACAGATGACAAAATATTATTATTAATTTATTTAACTCACTGTGTGATATATTTGCATGTATATTGGTTTTCTCATTATACATTTACAAATACATAAGGCATACAATATGTAATTATGTAACACATCTTAGAATTTCGCATAACGAAATTAGTTGCTGAGATAGCAGGTTCAGTTGAAGTATATGGGAACACCCTTTTAAAGACATTTTTATAGTTAATTTTTGATAATATTTCCCAGTAATATGTCCTAAATAAGTATTTGTTCAAGTATAAGCAGTAAATTCAATAGTTAAATTCATTTATACAGCTGATCAGAGACTTAACCTCAGATTTGTATAGGTAGTGTTTGACTTTCATTTAGTTTCAATAAACCAAGATATTTCGTTAGTTCAAAAGATGTTTAGGTAGATATATAGCCAGTAGATAATTAGTTTTGTTATTAAAAGATCTTACTTAGAGTCTGAATATGTTTGAAAGTGATTTGCCGGTTTTGAATTTTATCACGTAATTTTTCCACTCTAAACACGAAGCATTTAGCTATCGGGAAAACAGTTAAGAAGTCAAGTGATAGAGATAAAGTATCGTAATTGCGGTTTAGATAACATATTAAAGTTTTAGAAAGATTCATGTAACCTAAAGATCGTTTTTGAATATAATTTGATATAGCCAGACATGTGATTTAGGTAAAAGTTCGATATTTCAGTCTTTTTTGGTGATTCATGAAAAGAAATTATATTCAGAGTAAAGTTTATTTAAAATTAAAGACTTCTGTAAAAGATTGATTTCAAAATATTAAAGCATTTTATAGTAATAAAATAAAATGGGTTTTGGCGCGAGTAAGCAATGATGCAATCGCTCGACATTCGCCGAGGGTGATATCTACAAAAATTCGTAATAAATCAGGGAATTAACTTAGAGGTTCCAAATTTTTACAGTAATAGTTTTTCATTAGGGAAATTTGTTTAGAGGTATTTTCAAGTCAATATTCGAAATATTTCAAGACATTAAATTTTATTTTCGAGTTTTAGACCATTTTAAAAAATAGGTAAAATTCTTTATTTGAAATCAGGTAATAGATGAGCAATAGGAGAATAGAATTAAATTTGTTTCAGCTCGATAGAAGCAATATTTCGGTAGTTATGGCAATCACATCTTTACGACTCTTTTCTGGCTAAACTATTAAAGTAACAAAATTTTTTATAATAACTTAATTCGACGTTTGTAATAATATCTTGCTACTATCAAAATTTCAGAGAGCTAGGATTAATTTTACTGTCATGATCAAATTGAATTTCGCAACAGTTGTCAGAAACTGATCAGCTATCGTATCAAACCCCTGGGAAAGTCAAGACAAGGAAATTCTCACGGTCCGAATCTTATATATACCCCCTCCATAGCCTAAGCGCGCCCATTCGTAAAGACGCACTCTTCTAGAAGCAGCAGTGAGACGATGTAAACGCGTTATGGCGGGCGCCTTTCTTGGGCTCGTGCCGCGACTTCAGAAACTATTATGTCGTGGCGTGCCGGTAGAAATTTTTCCATCATTATGGAAGTATGTTTAAAAAACTTCTAGTAACTCTAGAAATTGCGGGACTCGCGAACTGTGGGTCCAGTTCGAATGGTTTTGTCTTCACTGTAAACTTTTGTTCGGCAACATTTTTCCGACCTACCGTCGTTCAACATCTGAAGTCTTACATGACGACCATGTGAGGCAAAATTCATTCTGAATTTTCTGACCATTCGTGTCTGCCGGTGAGTTTCTTCAAGAATTGAAACCAACTTTCACCGCGATTTCTACCGCGTCCGTATCTTCAAGACAACAACAACGGACAACACATCACGCAGCAGATGCCACCACGAGTCGCTACAAGTACTACTACCGACGACGAGATGACGCAACCTTACGCCAGTGTGCAGCCGGCCTCGCGGGAAAATGGGACCTGTGACGGCAACATACGACGCCGCCAGCTGATCGCCTCGCCTGAGATGGCGGAATGCAGTCAACAGCTGATCCGTCCACTATGCGGAGGCTGATCTACGAGTGATGCAACACCCGTTTCCAGCCTACAACTGCTGTCTTCGAGTCTACTCAGTACAAAAGATAAGTACTTTCATAATATTTTCGGCTTGCCTGCCAATCTTTCTTCGAGAACTTCGTGTGAATTTTTTTTTTTTTTTTGGCAAAAGTTAGTTAAACTATTTATGGTTACCGGCGATTACTTTGCATCAACGTGTGTAATGTTTTTGAAACAGCTGACCTGTTTACTAATTTTCAAGTAACTTCTCACAGGTTATTTTATGTATCTTACATTTTGTAAGTTTTCTGTTTTTTTTTTTTTTCTTTCTTTCGAGCGCGTGTTCACAGCAATCATTGCGCCGAATAGCTGTTTCGTTTTTGGTAACTTTGTCAATTTTACTTCATCGATGTTTTGAATACTATTTTTCAAGCTTTGTCAATCTACTTATTGCGTGTGAAGTTTTGTGTATTTCTGTAGGATAATTTTAAGCTTTGTATTTGTGTGTTTCTATGTGTTTGTGTGTTTCTATTTATGTATTTTCAAATTTCCAACATTGTTCGTCAGCATATTTGGTGAACAGCTGACTGAATTTTGGGGTTAGATCTTTCCACTTGTTTCATAACAAATCTTTTTCTTTGTGAACGTTCTTTTGATAATAGTTGTAACTTTTCTAGGATATTTTTAATATTCTTTCACTATTTTTATTTCCCTTTTCTTATTTTACAACTTTCATTATGCAGTCAACTAGTGATATTAGAAGTCACTCAATGAGGACTAGGTCTCAAAATTTAACTGATAACCAAATTCAGCCTGATGTTACTGAGACAAGTAATATTTCTGACAATTCCCTTCAGTCTACTACTGATACTATACCAGTCCAGGAGGCAATTATGCATACTAATCAACAACCTCATCCTTTACAAGCTGCACTTCTAGCAGAACAAATTGCAAATTTGACACCTACTCTTAGTGCTGATATTCCTCTCCATTCAGATGAGTCTGATATGGAAGATAGTTCACAATTGAAACAGGGTAGTTCACTAAATAATTCTGATCCTAATTTTCACAGTGTTACCTCACACACTAGCTCTGAGAGCGATTTTCGAGGTTGGAATAATGGGGCTAACAACACACCTGAAACACAGAATCTTACCCTTCCTTCAACTGAAACTAGTATTAGCAATGTACAGGCAGTACCCACAACCCCTAATACTGACATTTTATCTCTACTCCAAGCACTTAACAAAAAAATTGACCAGCAAACTAATAAAATAGATGAACAAAAACAAGACTTCCAACATCTTAATAATCAATTTGCTGAACAAAAACAAGATTCCCAGCAATTGAAACAAGAAATCAATAGTAAACTTGATCAACATAAAGAAGAATTCAATTCCAAACTTGAATACCAAAACATACAGCTAGAATCAAGGTTGAGAACTACCATTACTAATACTTATATATCTTTGAAAGATGAATTAACAAAGACTTTCACCGAACAAACAAATTCACTTGAAAAGAGATTAGTACTATCGGAAGAAACGTGTGAAGCAAATAAGCAAGAATTGAACAAACAATTCCAAGAACACCGTACAGAAATGTTACACACCTTCAACCAACATGCTCAGGTGATAGAAACAAAGCTTCTAGATTGTAATATACACATAAATTCTGTTAGAGATGAATGCCAGAAAGATACACACTTATTGCTCAATAAAGTGAATGCACAAGACTTAAAGATTGCAGAAATCTCTGCTGGTATTCAACTTTCTGTAGCAGAATCAGCTGATCCAGTAGCACACACCATTCCGCAGCCATCAGCTGTTCAAGTAACTACTCCTGTTTTGCCCCCACTACAACATACTATTATTGAAACCCTAATTAATAATGAACCAGAGTCTTCACCTGCATCAGCTGATACTAAAGCTGATCCTATTGTAGATAATTTTGGAAACTCTAAAACACATTCTGCACCTACAGAGGTGACAGAACCTAGCATTATTACATCAGCTGATTCCCTTACTGCATTAGTTTGCACACAAGAAGCAACTAACAAACCTTTTAATACAGCAGTGAAACTTATTTCTGATCTTTGTGGGAATAATGAACCCATACCAATAATTTTAGAAAATAGTGATGACCTAAATAATTCTAATGTTGATATGTGCAATCAACATAATATCCATCACTCAGCTGATTCCCATATTCCATTAGTTTGCACACAACAAGTTTCTAGCAAACCATGCAACAAGAAATTGAAAAAGTTAACGTTTGTTGACAAGTTGAATATACAGTTAACAACTAAAATGTTCCCTGAGAACAGCAATAGAAATTTTTCATTGCTACCAGTGCCCATTTGGGAGATTGTCAGATTAGCAAAGCAGATAGCACATTTTATTCTTTTTCAAAATATTTCACATGAGGTACTGACTTTGATTTTCAACACTTCTCACATTGGGGATAGCCTACATCACTTTCTAAGAGATTTTTCAAACTATAGACACCTCAGTACAACTTCCTTTGACATTGTGCTGAAACTCTTTCAACCCTATCATATGGAAGAAACTGATGTTTATCTTTCACAACCCCCAATACCCATGCTATGTCAACACAGAAAAACAAACAAACAGAAAAATATTTCAGCTATCAATGCTTTGGGAGGGCTCCTAAATTTAAAAACTATTTGAACACTTTCCCACTGAACAGACATATACTCTTTGCTGATTGGAGGAATGTTTTTAAACTTAAACCTACTAATCCTCCTGTTCAGGTGCACACATTGGAAATCTACATTTGCACCAATTCTCTGATAACCTATGTTAGTTTAAGTATTTTTCATTTGATAACTTTTGGACATGTAGTATTTGCTTCTCTGAGTCTTTTACTCAGCTGACTTTGATTTTTGAGGTAGTTTTAGGACCAGTAGTTTTGCAACAGCTTTACATTTCTAAAGAGTACTTTGATCCAACCATTCTTAAACATCTACCTTGGGAAGCCATTGACCAGATTAGTTGGGATAGGATTTCTGAGTCACCAAGGGTGGAGCTTATGGATGTGAAGACTGATTTTCAGCAGGATAAAGTTGTTTGGACAATAGAGGGAGTAGATGCTCTAGTTGAAGTAGAAGTGAAGATCATTCATGTTTACCTATATTTGTAGAAGAGAGAAGAGGGGGTGGATGGTAGAGAAGTAGTAACAATAGATTGGGGGAATGCTTTATTATATCAGGACCAGGAAATATATAGCTCAGACTTTGCCTGCGATCCTCATTTTTATTATTATTCGCATTTCCACCCATTATTATTATTCTATTATTATGTATTCGGCATCACCGAAAATGGGATGACCTTATTATTATCAAAATACATATAATTATTAGTGTAACAAGGCGACCTCATACTTCGTGCATGGCCTAAAGCAGATTTGCGGCATGTCACATTATATTTAATTCATTTGGCATCTAGGGATGATGACCACACATATAAAATATTAAGGCGCCATTCATTTTTATTAGTTACACAACACCAACAACATACAATATAGGAAACAGAGTTTGATTACATTTTTATGGAGACAAAAGCGGAAATAACCAAGCTTGTTACAGATAATGGAGTCTTGTAGATATCATTTCGACACTGAAGTGAGTTAAATTCTTGTTGAGGAAGAAAGACTTGAACACTATTTTGGGAGTGATGTACTGCCCTAAGTGTTATTTTATGTACCTTAGAGAGGTTTTGTGACGGCAATTACTATTGTCTTATACACTTACAGAATTGAAGGATGTTAGTAACAAGATAAGGATTTCAATATACTGTCACAGTGATACTAAAGTACTAAAGCATTTAATTATATTTGATATTCAACATTTTTTCCTTGTAATTGTTCCAAATCAACTTGCTTATGTCAATAAGACGATTTTCAAAACATTTTGTTCAGCTAACAGCTGACAACCTTGTGAATACACACATATTCCATGACAATCAACTTAGGTTGACCTTTGACACTTTTCCATGTAAATTTTACATGCGGTATTTATATTCCCTTCGATACTTTGTATATAGGTTAGCTACAGGCTTTCCTTCCCATTATAATACTTTATTATACATTGACCTATTTTGATAAAACACCTGTACCAGTGTACTGGTACTTACACAACTGTGTTGTGTTACTTTTAACAGTTAGACATTTTGTAAGCAGCAGTGTACTGCTGATTGGAAACAGAGTTTCCTTAACATTGATTCTCTACTTTTATTGTTACTTATTTATGTAATTTAGTTTAAGATACCCTTTCTGTAAACAGTGATTTACTTTTGTATTCTCAAATCCATATGTCAAATAATAGTGACAGAGACATTCTAAGAAATGACCTTTTAGTACACACATTATTTTGTGCCTAGTATTTAAGTTAGGATTACCCCTTATAAGATTTTTTCATGCTATTATATTCTACTATGTTTCCAATATTATGTATGACTAATAAACCAGTTAATACGGTTTCAAGCACTTCATGCTGTATTTAGAAATTTTGATGTTTCTCAACTTTATTTTGAAAGATATTTTTCTCTTAGCATAGTGTATTTAACTCTTGATTTTGTAATGAGTAAATAATCCATTCATATTCTTGTCGTTTTTCAATGATCATTATTTTTCTCAACTTTTGAAACTTTATTCTAATCACTCTTTTGTAATCATTTTGTATCACTATAATGTATACTCTTTGTATTATATTATTTGTATGTTATTTACTATTTCTTGTAAGTTATTATATAGATATTTCATGATAGGTAACTCATGCACTTGGTTTTTTTGGTTTTTATGTTTCAGACCAGCTGACTGACCGAGGTCCTTTGGTGCATCTGCTGCGTCAGATGCCAGGGACTTGTGCACTCGGCAGACACAGCTTGGGGGCGTTGTTTTGTATTCGTTTTTGCCCCACACATATGGTCTACTCCCATGACAGGACATGGCTTTTAGCCCATTTAGGGAGTTGTTAATGAAACAGAACAAAACAGTTAAAATGGACACATTTATTGTGCAGTGAACAAAGTGAATTTTTTGAGTATTTTTGTAAAATAGAATAAGGAAACAAAGAACAGTTAAAAACTGAACATTTATGAAAACAAAATATTTCATTTTTATGTACACAAATGTAAACAAATTTTGTAGAATTTAAGATTTTTGAAGATTTTGATGATTTCATATTTATGATTTTTGTGTAATTTTGAATTTTTGATAATATTTTGGTAAATTAATATGATAATTTTGATACAAGTATGAGTGAGAATGAATGAAAGGAAGTATGACTGGGCCGACCAACCCACGAAGTAGGTAGAATAAGGGGATTTTAGTCTTGCACCACCTAAGATTTTCAAGATTTCAGTCAGTTTTCTTTGGAAAATAACTTCAATCTTCGGGGGGCATGTAACACATCTTAGAATTTCGCATAACGAAATTAGTTGCTGAGATAGCAGGTTCAGTTGAAGTATATGGGAACACCCTTTTAAAGACATTTTTATAGTTAATTTTTGATAATATTTCCCAGTAATATGTCCTAAATAAGTATTTGTTCAAGTATAAGCAGTAAATTCAATAGTTAAATTCATTTATACAGCTGATCAGAGACTTAACCTCAGATTTGTATAGGTAGTGTTTGACTTTCATTTAGTTTCAATAAACCAAGATATTTCGTTAGTTCAAAAGATGTTTAGGTAGATATATAGCCAGTAGATAATTAGTTTTGTTATTAAAAGATCTTACTTAGAGTCTGAATATGTTTGAAAGTGATTTGCCGGTTTTGAATTTTATCACGTAATTTTTCCACTCTAAACACGAAGCATTTAGCTATCGGGAAAACAGTTAAGAAGTCAAGTGATAGAGATAAAGTATCGTAATTGCGGTTTAGATAACATATTAAAGTTTTAGAAAGATTCATGTAACCTAAAGATCGTTTTTGAATATAATTTGATATAGCCAGACATGTGATTTAGGTAAAAGTTCGATATTTCAGTCTTTTTTGGTGATTCATGAAAAGAAATTATATTCAGAGTAAAGTTTATTTAAAATTAAAGACTTCTGTAAAAGATTGATTTCAAAATATTAAAGCATTTTATAGTAATAAAATAAAATGGGTTTTGGCGCGAGTAAGCAATGATGCAATCGCTCGACATTCGCCGAGGGTGATATCTACAAAAATTCGTAATAAATCAGGGAATTAACTTAGAGGTTCCAAATTTTTACAGTAATAGTTTTTCATTAGGGAAATTTGTTTAGAGGTATTTTCAAGTCAATATTCGAAATATTTCAAGACATTAAATTTTATTTTCGAGTTTTAGACCATTTTAAAAAATAGGTAAAATTCTTTATTTGAAATCAGGTAATAGATGAGCAATAGGAGAATAGAATTAAATTTGTTTCAGCTCGATAGAAGCAATATTTCGGTAGTTATGGCAATCACATCTTTACGACTCTTTTCTGGCTAAACTATTAAAGTAACAAAATTTTTTATAATAACTTAATTCGACGTTTGTAATAATATCTTGCTACTATCAAAATTTCAGAGAGCTAGGATTAATTTTACTGTCATGATCAAATTGAATTTCGCAACAGTTGTCAGAAACTGATCAGCTATCGTATCAAACCCCTGGGAAAGTCAAGACAAGGAAATTCTCACGGTCCGAGAAGAGGCGATCTTATATATACCCCCTCCATAGCCTAAGCGCGCCCATTCGTAAAGACGCATTCGTGAAGACTCTTCTAGAAGCAGCAGTGAGACGATGTAAACGCGTTATGTCGGGTGGCTAGCTCTTGGCTCGTGGCGCGGCAAACTTTTAGTTTGTTCAACATCAAGTAGAAATTCTATCAGCTTAGGGAAGTTTTATTCTGAAGATTCATGTAATTGAGAAGTAATAGTAACGTGGGGTTTCGGTCGTGCTCGAGTGGTCAGTCGAATCTGTAAAATTAAATTTGGAAAAGTTGTCTGAATGCCTATGCAGTACTTTAACTTTGTAATGTTTTGAAGAATATACTCATCATATCAGAAGTGAACTTTTATCATTGAACTTGAACCTTTCCTTAGTTTCCGGTTAAAACTATGGTGGCGACTGTGTGAAGAACTTAGTACTGCAATTCATTAGGTTTGCACGATCAAAGTTAAGATGCAAGTTTGTGCACCCACCCCAGTGCACAAGCATGTTGTCTTACAATTACATTAATAGATCATATAGATGTATGTATAAATTTACTCCTAGTCCACAAAAGCTATTTTATCAAACAATATTTTATATATATATATATATATATATATATATATATATATATATAAATGGATAAAGGAAACAAAGAAACTGCCGCGAGGCACTGAAAATAAGATAGGATAGGGAAAATAAACAGTTACCCGTCACTTACCACAGATGAAGGCAGGAGGGCGAGACACGTAAAAACACAGAAACACACGAATTGCACAATATTTCGACCTTAGTCTTACTCATGTAGGAGGCGAGACATATGGCAGGGGAAAAGATGTGGTCACATCCCATGAATGATTCATGTGGCGGGTTGGGATGTGACCACATCTTTTCCCCTGCCATATGTCTCGCCTCCTACATGAGAGACTAAGGTCGAAATATTGTGCAATTCGTGTGTTTCTGTGTTTTTACGTGTCTCGCCCTCCTGCCTTCATCTGTGGTAAGTGACGGGTAACTGTTTATTTTCCCTATCCTATCTTATATATATAAATTGGCTTAATTTGATGATTCTTCTGCAGAATAGTATACATTTTCTATTAGAAACAGCTTTAGCATTTTTTAAATAGAAGTTTCTCTCTTTCTTTCTCTTCTGTGGGAGTTTGTTGTATAGTTTCATTCCCTGGTGGTAGAAACTATTCAGACTTTTACTTTTTAATTTCTATGTGGACCTTTTGACCTTATGGAATATGAATGGTAGGAACTGTTTGTGGCAAATTCACATAAGTTATTTTTTTTATATAAATTATGGAATTGAAGCTGTAACAGGATGAACTGTCTTAATGTTAAATTCTTTGAATGGATCTTAAATTTTTTTATTTATTTTTTTGCTTTTGCTGTTATTCTTATTGTCCAATTTTCCAGCTTGAAAATAAGTTAGTTTTTTCAAGTGGGTGCGCAGACTTCCGCGGCCGTTGTCGATGTAATCTTGGTTGTCCGGACAACCAAGATTACAAGTTAGTTTTTTGCTTGAAGCCCAAAACATAATTATGTAGGATAATGGTGAATGAATGTTTGAAAACAATGTTGCTTTGAGACAATCATTACAAACAGGAGCTAGAATTCCAAGAGAAAAACCATGCAACAGATATTTTATTTCTCAATAACTGTAAGTGTTCATTCCACTTTAACTGATGGTCGCAGTCATTCCTAGGAACTCAATATTCTCATGATTTAATTGTAAGTTTATTTGTTGATATCTGCTAACAGAACTACAGAATTGAATTTGATTGTGTTTGTCTTATTTATATTGAAGTTCAATTGTTTTTGTTTTTTTAGACTAGTTGAAGACATCTTTTAAAGCTGCATTTCCTTTATACTGACGCTCATTAGCCGAGTGATCACTGACTATAATATTACTATCATCCGCAAATAAATTTTTATCTCAATGATTAATGCTGAATTTAGAATTGTTTATATAAATGAAAAATAGAATGGGTCCTAAAATGTTTCCCTGTGGGACACCAATATTGAGGTGTTTTGGTTCTGACAGGAACATACTGGTATGTAAAATATTAGAGTTTACTGAAAGTTCAGGGATTTATACTTTTTGTATTTGATTTTCTAGAAATGACTGAAACCAATCTTTCACAGTAGCACTTATTCCTATTGCTTCCATTTTTTGTGGGAGGATCTCATGATCCACAGGACTGAAAGGTTTTGAAAAATCCATAGATATATATACTTGATACATGATCATGCCTACCAAGTACGTTTTTGTAAACTGTGCTGTCATTGATGAAGTTCCTTTCACTGCTTGGAAACCAAACTGTGATTTGTTAAGAAGATTATATTTGCTCAGAAAACTTTTTAATCTATCTTTCATAAGTGATTTGAATATTTTGTAGAAAAATGAGAATATTGAGATTGGGCAGTAATTTTCTACATCTTCATTATACCCCCTTTTTTAATAGGGATAATCTTTGCAAATTTCAGATAGTCTATAAATACTCCAGTTGCAAAGAATGTGCTAACAGAGAATTGAGAATATGTATGCACTACTTTATAAGAAACATCCAAGCTAGTTTATTTTTTAGTGTGAGATTTTTTTCCACCTGCATCTCAGTTACTGGCTGCAGAACCATTGAATTTATTGAGTAGTTATAATGATAAATAGTTCTTTTGTAGTTTGTTTGAAGTTTTGTAGCTATGTCTGAGAAATAATTGGTACGAATTTTGCTACTTGTGATCGGTGGCTAACTGGAATATCACCAATTTTTATTGTTTTTTTGGGGGGGTTTGTAAGCTTTCCGTGTTAACCTACTTACCATATCCCAAACTTCTTTTGATTTACTAATTGAATTTATCATTTTTTGATAGTTATAGTTTCTTAGCTCCTGCTAATACTCTGTTATACACATTTCTTTGATACGATAAGAATGATTGGCTGGGAAGCTCATCTTTTTTCTTGCACATTCTTCTAAGGTTTTGGGAAGGGATTCCTGTTCCTTTAGTAATCCACTGTTTATTACTTTTATCAGAAATTGAGTGTGTGAGTACTTTGGGAAACATTTCTTCAAAATTTAATTTGAAAAATGTATCATTTTTTGTAATTATTTACATCAGGTTCTGTGTACATCCTTTCCCATGGCTGTTTTATTAGATTATTTAAGAAATCACATACCTTGGATTCAGGAAATATACGGAGATACAATTTTGTCTTTTGTTGTTCATGGATTGTCAAGTTTAAATTTATGATTTGGCATTGGTTGTAGATTTTCTACAGTTACATTACAGTATTTCACATCCACGTTTGTCAGGACATAATTGATCATAGTTTCAGAATTTGGTGTTACTCTCATACATCTTCTATCAGTGAAGAAATATCAAATGAATACAGAATATTAAACAAGTCTTTAGTATTGTTATCTTTGAGTTTAGTGTTTATATTTATATCACCATATATTAAAATTTTACTTTTTCTGGTGTAAACTTTATCTAGAATCAACCTTAGTTTTGTAAAGAACACAGTAATTTTTCAGTTTGGTGTCTCTATGGCACAAGCTACATAGTTTTTATCATCTTTTAGTGTCATAACTTCTGTCCTATTTCTGTACTTCATACCAGATTTTATAAGTATGCAAGAACCACCACATTTTATTTTAGTTTGGCAATAATAGTTTGCAATTTTGTAACCACATACATCAAAAAATTTAATTTCATTTGATTTACACTAGTGTTATGTGGCACATTATGCTAATGCTTTTTTTTAGTCCATTAATAGATTTAGTTCATTGATTTTGTTTCCTATACATTGAATATTTTGGTGGAGAACAGATATTTCAGTAGATATCGTTCCTGTTTTTTTCCCCCCACATTTCTTTGGGAGCTATTTGATGATAAATAAATATCTAAACAAATATCTCTAATTTCATCTTCTATAGTGTGAGCTTGATCCATGGTCCCATGTTTTATTCCCCAGTTCCTGAAGAAGTTTTATTTCTGCACTCATGTGATCACATGAGTGCAGAAATAAAACCTCTTCAGGAACTGGTGAATAAGACATAATCCTCTGAAGTTGTTAAACATGTCTTCTACCTACTGGAGTGATTATTCATTACGATTTCACCTCTGGGGAAGGCTAGTTGAATATAAAGTATTTCTATATTATTAAAAATATTTGCCAAAGTGCTGTAGTGGGAAAAAGTTCATAGCAGTTGTCATTAATTGCATTATTAAATTTAAAATTTAAATTTCGAGGCTCAAAATGCAGATGTTGGGTTTTTTGTGTGTTTATATCCTTTATTTTAGACTTAAAATGTTAATAAGAAGTCTGATGTTGACTGAATACATTCTTTCAAAACAACCTAAACAACAGAGAAATTATAGAGGAAGGTCAGATATGAAATTTTTTAAATCCTTTATTTTCTGATGATATTTTGACTGATTCTAATTCAAAATATGTTGCTTCAGTTAGGAAATTATGATCAAGAGAAATCAGGAATGAACAGTTAGGAACAGAAATAGGCTGTAACAATTTACTAATGTAGACATACCAATTTATAGTTACATCATTTCCTTGCAGCAATAATATTCTTCATGAAAACAGTAATGTTTCACATTTAGCCACTATTCATTGCTTGTTCAGTTGTTTCATGTGTTCCCTACCATCATTCAGCTTCCTTATACCATTGTAGTCTCTTCTAACTAAGCTCTTCATTCCCCTTATATCCCTATCCACAGATGAAGGCAGTTGGGAGTGATGAACATAAAAGAGACGAACACAAGAAATGCAAAATTTTAGCAATTAGCCTTATTTTTGCCAGGAGTATGACACCAGATGGGGCATGACATGCACAGATTGAAAACTGTCTGGTGAATGGGGGTTGCGTGGCATGGCTGGCATAGATCATTGTATAGAAAAGGGGCGGATGCCAAATACTAGATTTACAATGCTGAAGATCTAATATCTTTGGAGGTTGGGGAACGTCAACATAATTGTATAAACTGCTCTCGAGTGACTATCCGAGTCAAGAGTGCGTTGTCACACAATATTTCGGCGACTAGATTCATTGCCGCCATCTTCTGGTGAAGATGGCGGCAATGAATCTAGTCACCAAAATATCGTGTGACAACGCACTCTTGACTCGGCTGGTCACCCGAGAGCAGTTTATACATTCTCAACGCCGAGAAAGACTTTGTTCTTATATATCAACATAATTACTGGGTTAGGATATAAATATTATAAAACATATTTTGATTATATTGAGTATATTAAGTAAGAAAAATAAAATGTAAGTAACAAGAAATAATAAGTGCTAGGCCTGGTGGGAGGATCTTATTGGAGATTGAGACCTGGAGAATGTCATGTGTCAAGGATATTCTCATAGGCTAGTTCCCATCTACAAAGTTCAGAGGAGGTTGCAGTGTCAGGTAAAACTCTGATCGCCCAAAGTGAGAAACAGTTGAAATTGTTGAGATTATGGGAACTGGCATATTTTGCCACTGGATGGGCTACATTGCTAGTATGCACTGTTTGCCTGTGACCATTCATTCTGATGGCAAGTGGGATCCATATTTCCCTATCCTTCTTAGTTTATATATATATATATATATTGATTATGGCTTTATGCCTCGTTGAATTTGACATCAAGGTCATTAGATGTCGAAAAGGACCAGGGCAAGGAATGGGAACAAATTTAGCCATGGCCCTTTGAAGGCAGCATCTTGCATTTTTTGTTTGTTTTTGAATTGAAGTTTTCCCTTAAATATCTCTTCAGTTCCAGAACAGTTGACTTCTTTTAATTGTGTCTATTACACCTTCTCTATTGTTAAATTGTTTACTGAATTCTCTTATTTCAATAACAATTGCTTCATGAGATCCTAAGTAGTTATTGCCAAGCTTCATTAGAATGATATTCAACGTGATTTTTTTTTTCACTTGTGCTTTTCTGTGCCACATGTGTAAAGGCTACCTCTCTCACTAAGATGTTTGTAAATATCTATTCCCTCATATTATCAATCCTTTTTCTTTTAAGTCAAAGCCATGTATATTTAGGCCTCCTCTCCCTCTTCCCTATTATGACTACCCTATCCCTCTTCTGAACTATGGATAAACATTAAATTTTGCTCTCAAGTTTCCTTGCTCATCAATCCAGCCAGGCTCCTTTCCTTTTTATTTTCTCAGAATTCTAATGTTAGTAACTCACGCTTACCATCTGTGAATACTTGCAAATTGTAGTAGTTATTGGTAACCAATATTATTACCACTCCACTAACTCCTTAATCTCTATAGTAAACCTCGGAAAAGCTACACTTCTATCACTTTTTGTTTTATCTAAGACTAACCCTCCAAACTATGTGCAGATTGTGCATTTCCACTAAGTTACTGAATTCTTTTATTTTATCAATATATTCTTGCAGTTTATAACAGCAGTACGGCTTCTGGCTTTGGTATTCTGTAATCATTACTTTTCATCATTCTTATTAGATATTAGTTGGCAAGGTTTAGAGTGAACAAAGACACCCGACACCCTCTACATGTCTATACACCAGCGCCATCGAAACTAAAGTCCTGGTCAAGCTTCCTACAGACTAAATGGAGTGCCAAGCAATGAAAGAATATTGGCTTTGGAGAAGAGAATGCAACATGATATCGAGTGTATCAATTGAAAAGAGGGACTACCACCTGGGTCTGAACAACCATGGCCCATATGGAAGTCACTAAATAGGTTTCAAGTTGGAGTTGGCGATTCCAAAGATACTCTTGCTTCATGGGGAAACCAGGGAGAACAGCAAGATACCACATGTTTGTGGAGGGGGTGAGAAAACTATGGTACATTTGTTGTCATGTCCACAAATCGGAAGAATGTACCCCAATTTGACCTCCAACCAGCTACCGAAAAAGCCACCACATCGGCGGAAAAACTACCCCATATTTGATGTTGTGATCAACACGAAGATCATCCTTATAGGAACATCTCCTTTTGTTGTTCCACCAATTATACCTACAGCTTTGTTATCTGCATTTTCTCTCTATATGTATCTGTCATCAGTACCCCTTTGGTCATTTCTTATTATTCCTCAACAGCTATATCTAGCATAAAAAAAGCACTGTCGTATCCAAATCATATATGAAAGCAGGTCCCTTACAGATTTAGTTAGCAACTTAGTAACTACCTCCTTCTGTTTAGGTGTTGGCCATGCCTAGTGGAACCCCACAAGCCAATGGTGTTCAAAGGCTAACCTTCATCCAGATTAACTCATCACCACCTTTAACAATGGGTGTTCATGACTTTTTCATTTTCAGCCTGGTGTAATTTGACTCTTTCACAATTTTTTCAGTATTTGTGAAACAACACCTGTAGTCTATAACTATTTATTTTTATTCCTGCATTAGTGGCACCAAGCAATTTGTATTGCAAAAGCCTTGTACCACTTCCCTTTACTATTATCATCTTTTTATGTAACTTTGGAGGTTTTTGAGAGCATTATTAAAGGTAAGTACTCCTTATTTAATATAAGAGAACAGACCGTTGAAGACATGGGGCACCATTTCATAAGCTTAATTATGGAAGCTGTCAGTAGACATATACCAAAGTAGGGAGGGAAAGATCTACCATGGCTGAAGCATGAGGTGAAAGGATTGTTAAAAAAGCAGGGGGTGGATACATGTATGTCAAAGAAACAAGAGCTGTAGAGACCTTAACCAAGTTAAGAGGACATGTGGATAATACTACATGTGAGATATTTAACAATTTCAGTCACATTTAACTTTCTTAAGGCCTTGCAGAAAACCTAAAGAAATTGTGGTTGTATGTAAAATCAATCAGTTGTAATTCCAACAATTTGTATTCACTGAAGCAAAATAGATGCAAGATTAGTGAAAGCCACAACAAGGCTAAACTTCATTCATCAAATCAAGTACAGATGCACATCATATACAGTTAATTATGGACTCTGAAAATACCATAAAGCAACTAAAGATTCTATAATGGAGGAAATTACTGGGTCCTGATAGTATCCCAGTAAGTGTTTTCAGAGTATGCAACAGAATTCTGACCCTTTCTGACTAACATAGTTGTTAGATGGGTAAAATTGCATAGGTAACTCCCATGTACAAGAAAGGAGAACAAAGAGATTCTCCCAACATCTATCTGCAGTAGAATTTTTGAGCATCTCACGTATTCAAACATTATGTAATTCCTTAGCTTACAACAAGTTATGTGCACCATGGATTTTGGGAGAATAGACCTTGTGAAATACAATCCACTTTATTTTCCCATGATTTATTATTTTGTTGTCATCAGTCTCTTGACTGTTTTGATGTGATCCTCCATCTCTTCCTATCTTGCATTAACCTCTTCATATAAACATAGCCCTTACAACTTGATGTAATTTGAAAGCATTACAGCTCCTTGGATACCCTTTGGGTCTTTAATGCAGTAGCTCCCCATTGTCATCTTCATCTCCTTGTCATTGATCATTTCTGACTCACCCAGCCTTAGGTGCCATTACAAACCCCAAGGGCTAGAGGAAGACCTTATGATATGATAAAAGGTATTGATGAATAATCGCAAGTTAACGCATATATATTAATTTCCAGTAAGCTTTCAAGATGTTACAACACAACCATCCCTTAACAATGATTTGAGTTTATGGGGTATCACAGCAGATTTGTGAATGCATCTGTGATTTCTTAACTGAATAGTCTCAGTATGTTGTAGTAGGGGAAGAAACATTTACTTCTTTGGAGGTTGATTTGGGTGTCCCACAGAAGTTTATATTTGCACATTATCATAAAGATATCATAATAGCACTTTGAGAATGTTTACTGATCTGATGATGCAGTTATCTCTAGGGAAGGAAATGGTTCTGCTCACTGTTTAGAAAATCAATGTGTTCTTGACACTATATCGACATGTTTCAATAAATGTCAGCTTAAATTAAATGTGCATAACAAATAAGAAGATATCACTTTCTCATGAGTACAAAGTAAGGCTACCAGTCCTTGGGAATGTTGAATGTTCTAAATGCCTAGGTGCAGCATTGCAAAGTAAATGGAATGAATACATAACAGCAGTAATTGGAAAGACTAATTCCAGACTGCAATTTGTAAATTGAATTTTAAAGAATCTGGGAAGTAAATACCCTGTTAAACTCTTTTGCATTCTCATCTAAAGTATTGCTGTGCTTGATGGGACCCGTATTGCAAAGGAGTGATTAATAGTGTCTAGAATGTGCAGAGAAGAGCCTCTTGATTTGCAACAGCTTGCACAGAGAATTGATATGGAAATTAGGGCAGAATTTTCTGGTAGACATGTGACTTATTTTTTGTAAGAATTTCTTGAACAACATGCAAATAACTTCCAATTGTGTATGAATGTGGACCCACCAACTTACTTGGTACACAATAATAGGATTTGAAAATAAGGTGATGTAATGATGCCTATATGAATTATTTTTCTTCCCTTGTGTTGTTTTTGTGCAAAGTTTTCTGTGATTTGCAGAGTATTAATGCAGGTGTAGATACAACTTCAACACATGTCTAAACACTGTTTTTATCATTTTTTAAGGCCCTGATCTGGTACAGTAACTACTTTTTTCATTACCCAATTTTCCAGCAGGGGCATGGGTATTTATATCACTCATTTCATTCTAACCATTAACAATCCTATACAGTCATTCCTCGATCTAGAAGGTCAAGTCCTTCAGTGACGTTTCTATGATTTTGTTGTATGGGTAAAGCAGTCCATGGAGCTTCTTTGAAAATGTTTTGGTCATACATACACATCTATGCCAAATGTATCTCAGTAGTATATGCAGCAAAAAATATACAGACCAGTTGTCACAATTTTTGTGTTGTTATAATCATCCCTGACGTATCTTGACATTTGTATCCATATTAAATGCTTACATTATTGTTGTTTGTTACTTGTGTTTCAAGTTGATTAGTGATTTTTTACTTTTTGAAAAAATTAAAGAAAGAAATTGCATTAAATTTTGCTTTAATCTATATAAATAAAAATAAAACACTGTTCGTTGCTAACCACATCACTTGAGAATGGATGGACTGATATGTCTATTTTTTTTTAAAAAAAAGTTTGTAGTAGTCCAAATAAGGTTCTTAAAGGAGAAAAATTGGAAAAGTTGACCAGAAAATTGGAAAAATTGTGAAACTACTGAATTTGTGTATTTTTCTGTGTACCATTTGGGTTATTATTATTATTATTTTTTAATGTTCATGATAGTCTGAAAAAGGTTTTTAGAGAAAGAAAATTTGTAAAAGTTGTCTTGAAAATTGGAAAACTTGAGAAAAAACTGAAAGTGCCTTTCTCTATGCACCTATTTGGCTATTTCTTTTTAATCTTCATAATTTAATCTTCATAATTTCTTTTTAATCTTCATAATAGTTCGAATAAGGTTTTTAGAGAAGAAAAAATTGGAAAAGTTGTCTAAAAAATTAGAAAATTCAGGAAAAATATAAAGTGATTTTTTCCTATGATTGATTTGGTTAATTTTTTAATTTATTTTTTATGTTCGTAATAGTCCTAATAAGATTTTAATAGAAAGAAAATTGGAAAAGTTTCCCAATAAATTGTAAAATTCAGGAAAAACTGAAAGTGCTTTTTTCTATGTACCAATTTGGCTAATTTTTTTAAAAAAATGTTCGTAATAGTCCGAATAAAGTTCTTAGAAAAAGAAAACTTTGAAAAGTTGCCTGAAAAATTGGGGGCTTTTTTCTATGGACTGATTTGGCTAATTTTTTTTAAGGAGGAAAAAAAAAAACGTTTTTAGAGAAAGAAAAATTGGAAAAGCTGCTGGAAAAATTTAAGGTGCTTTTTTCTAGGGGATTTTTTGGATGAATTCAAGACCATAACTCACGTTATGCATAATGGATATGTGTGAATATTTTTTTATTTTTTTTGCTTTATTCCATATGCTCCTGGGATGGAATTAGCTCAATTGAATATTTTCTGTTTTTTTTTCCTGGTAGATCTAGAGAAAAATCTAGAAAAAAGGCATTTCAAAATAAACTAAATTAAAATTATCGTTTCTTTTATTTTTGTGTTGTTTTACAATTTGTCCAACAAATGTAGTTATTTTATTTCTTTTAAGTTGATATTAACTGGGGCAGAAAACAACGAAAAACTGCTGCATTAAAGATCCATTGGATTCTCTTCTAACACGTTATGGCTGTGTTCAAAACTAAATTTTCTGGTGCTTCAAGTCCCCCATTTGGCTCTCCGGGGGGACAATATTGGACACCACTGTGAGAAGTAAATTTTCAACAAATGTTAGTGTAAAGATAAGCACATGGAATGTAAGAACCATGGCACAGGCTGGAAAAATTAACAATGCCATTCAGGAAATTGAGAGAATGGAGATCAAGATCTTAGGAGTGAGTGTAAAGCAGTGGCCAGGTTCAGGTTTTTGTGACATCAGTAAACATCGAGTGTACTGTTCAGGTACGTCCAATGGTCAGTTTCAGTTTGGCATATGTAAACAGATTGCTGAGAGTGTCACTAATTTTGTCCCAATTTCGGAGAGACTCTTGTTACTACAAATAAATACCAGGCCAACATGGATGAATATAATCCAGATGTATGCTCCAACCACAGATGAGAGTGATGAAGAAGTAGCAAATCTATACACCCAAATAATGGAAGAATTGAAGAAGTTACCAAGGAAAGATCTCACTATATCAATGGAAGACTTCAACGCCAAAGTTGGAAGAGTATCTGAGGGGGATTTTATAGGCCCTTATGAAATTGGTAAAAGGAACGAAAGAGGTGAACAACTTAGTATGTATGCAGATGAACAAGGATTTGTAAAAACCAATACCTTTTTCAAACTGCCATCTAGACGCCTGTACACCTGGAGGTCTCCCAGAGATTCGCCAGAAAACACCATCAGAAATCAGATTGATTACATCCTAGTAAACAATAGATACAGGAACAGCTGTACTTCAATGAAAACATACCCCGGTGCTGACATTCACTCTGATCACAATCCATTAGTCAGTGTCTTCAAAGTTAGGATGAAAAAAGTTACAAAAAAAAAAAAAATGCTTATGAATACTGATATTCGGAAATTAAAAGAGCTCTCCATTAGAAGGCAGGTTGAAGAACGTCCCAATAACGAAATGAGAAACATGTCTTCTTCATTACACACAGAAGAAAAAATTGAAAAACTTAATTCAATAGTATTGTCTGTTAAAGACCAACACCTGAAATCAGATTTGGCCAAAAGAAAGACATGGATGACAAATGAGATTTTGGACATGATGGAGAGAAGAAGGGTTGTAAAAGTAATCCTGATGAATATAAAAACATCAATAAGATGTTAAGAAATAATATAACAGAAGCTAAAGAAAAGGAAATACAGGTGAAATGTGCTGAAATAGAGGCTCTACAGTTGAAATATGACAATTTAAACATTCACAGGAAAGTTAGAGAGGTAAGAGGCAGATGTAGACTTAATATAGTGAATAAACTTGTGGACAATGAGGGAAACATCATTGTTGATACTCAAGATATCAGAGATGCATGGAAGAGACGTGTAAAACAACTGTTCTCAGATAGCCGTCTGGAACCTCCACAGTTTGAATGTGAAACAGGTCTAAGCATTTTACAGACTGAAGTACAAGCTGCAATAAAAGGAATGAAGGATGATAAAACTCGAGGCCCTGACAAGATAAATGCAGAATTTTTTAAACTGCTTGATGAAGATAGTACAAAGTGGTTGACCTCAGTGTTCAATGACATCTACAACTCTGGCAGAATTCCTCAAGATTGGCTCAAATCAGAGTTTATTACATTACCAAAAAAATCTAGAGCTAAGTCATGTGGTGACTACAGAATGATCAACCTTATGAGCCACACATTAAAACTGTTTCTGAAGGTTATTAACTGAAGGATATATAAGCTCTGTGAAGAATATGTATTACCCACACAGTTCGGCTTCAGAAATGCAGCTGTAACACGAGAATCTCTGTTTAGCATCCAAGTACTATTTCAGTGGTGCAGAGATATAAATTGTGATGTCTATGCTTGTTTTATAGATTATCAGAAGACCTTTGACACGGTAAAGCATCAGAAGATGATAGAAATTTGAAAAAGTATTGGATTGAATGACAAAGACCTCAGAATTATTATTAACCTGTACTGGAACCAGTCTGCTCATGTGAGCCTGAAGGGAGAAACTACACATGAAGTAAAAATTCTTCATGGTGTAAGACAAGGTTGTATCCTGTCCCCCTTATTATTTAATATCTACTCAGAGTATATCTTTAGGTAGGCGTTGAGTGGTGAAGGGATGGGAGTGCTGTTGAATGGAAACTGGATAAACAACATTCGCTACACAGATGACACAGTCATTCTTGCAGGCAGTCAGGAAAGCTTACAATATCTTATAGATAGAGTATCACAAAGCAGCCACAAATACATACTTGACATTAATGTAAATAAGACAAAAGTAATGGTCGCTCACGAAAAGAAACCAACTCCCAATGCCATATTATGATTAACCAGAAGTTCATTGAATGTGTATCAAGGTATATGTATCTTTAATTAATTTAATTTAATTTCAATGGAGCACATGCTCCGGTGGCAATTTCCCTACACCCCCATCTTCCCCCTATCCTACACCCACCTACATTTGCCCTCTACAAATTTTATCTTTAAATTTTTTCAAAGTTTTCGGTAAATTATTCATCATTTCTCTTGGTAACTCATTCCAATCCCTGACACCCTTACCTAAAAAAGAGAATCTTCCCACACCCTTTGTGCCTTAAATCGGTCATGGTCATCTTTTCCCTTCCATGCACTACTTTTCATACCTACTCCAATATCTTTCCATGTCTCATCACCAGTATACGCCCTGTACACTCCCATGACCCTCCTCATCCTCCTCCTGTCTTGCAGTGAATCCCATTCCAGCTCCTTTATCATATCCGTCACTGATTGCATTCTGCGATAATTTCCAGAAACAAATCTAGCAGCCCTTTTTTGCACCCTCTCCAACTCCTGTATTTGATACGTAAAATGTGGGTCCCATACTACACTACCATATTCGAGCAATGGTCTGACCAAAGTTTTGTAACCCAATTCCTTGACTTCTCTCGTACATCCCCTCATCACTCTCTCCAACAAGTGCAGAACTTTGAAACCTTTTCCTGCCACCTGTCCTATGTGTCCTGCCCAGTTAAGTTTGTTATCAAAAGTAATTCCAAGATATTTACATTTCAAGTCTTCAGCAAGCAATTCTTTCCCCACCTTATATTCATAATTAACCTTTTGTTTTTTATTTGTGTATCTAATAAGCTGACTCTTCTTTGCATTTATCTTCATCCCATGTTTACCAACCCAACTAGATATCCTGTCCAGAGCCTCTATCGTTTTGATTCTTTTATATAGCATAATGTCATCTGCAAAAAGTCTAATTTCAGATAGTAAACAATCAACACAATTATTCATTAGAATTGGCACCACAGTAAACAGCCAATGGGATCCATCTGATGAATTAAAGTCACGTATTGGTAAAGGCAGGGCTGCTTTCAATAAAATGAATAACCTTTTTATCAATTACCATGAGATGCGCTGCTTTGTGTTCTCTGTCTTCCTGTATGCCGTTGAAATGTGGACATTAAGACAAACTATCAGTAAAGGTTAGAAGGTTTTGAAATGTGGCTATATCATAGAATGTTGAGAATACCATGGACAGACCACACCACAAATGCTGAAGTGCTCCGCAAAATGAAAAAAGATATGGAAAAACTGATCACCATAAAAACACAGAACCCTCAGTACCTATGCAACATCATGAGGAATAATAGCCTTTATGAACTCCTGCAGTCTGTTCTCCAGGGGAAAAGACCAGGAAAGAGAAGTGCTGGTAGAAGAAGAACTTCTTGGTTAAAAAATCTGAGAACATGGACCTCCAAGACAACTACATAGTTAATCCGAACATCAACCAGCTGAGACAAGACAGCCAAAATGGTTGCTGACATCCGGAATGGATAGGGACCAGAAGAATTGGGGACATGGGCTTGATAATATCGAACAAGGTATTATTACCTCAATTAGGCATGACAGCATCTAGTCATCCGATGTACGACATATTTAATCAAGAGTTGAAATGCGAAAAACAATATCATTGTGATACATTGCAAGAATCAGTTCAAACAAATGTCCCACTGTTGAATTAGTATCAAAAGTATGTGTACAACTCTCTCATGGCATGATGGAACTTGAGGGATTTTCTTTATGGACGCTCCTGGTGGATCTGGAAAACCTTTTATGATTTCATTGATTTTGGCAACGATTTGCTTACAAAATGAAATTGCACTTGAGTGTGCTTCATCAGGAATTGCAGCTACATTTTTGGAAGGTGGTCAAACAACTCATTCAGTGTTCAAGTTGCTGTTGAATGTGTAAATCAATGAAACTCCAACATGCAGCTTTTCAAAGAATTTTACAATGGCCAAAGTTTCTTGTAGCAACACAAATTTATTATTTGGGATCAATGTATGATCACACATAAAAAGTCTTTGAAGGCATTAAACTGAATGATGCAAGATCTACGAAACAATCAATACCAGTTTTGTGGTGCAATGATCAAAATCAAAATTTAAATAAAATTCCTTGCGATTTATTGAGATTTCAAGATCAATGAAAGAAAATAAATCATTAATCATTTGGTTAACATGAAATTCTGACATAACTCAATTATGACTTAAATTTGGGAACAAAACCGCATGACTGCAAGTCAATCAAATTCCAGGAACATCACACATTTCCAGCATTTCAGCAGTGTACTGCCAATAGAATTAATCTCAAATATAAAATTTCCTGGTAATACTCTTCAAATTGAATATTGATGGACACAGTCATTAATAAATACAATAATCATCCAGAAATATGTTTTTTTTTCTAATTTTATTTACACATTTTCAATAGCATTTCTCAAAATGATCCCAAACAAATTTATTGGAATTTGGACAGGACAACGTCTGTTGGGTCAGCTAGTAATTGAATAAAATACAGCATCATATCAATAATGTTGCTTTTTGCCAGTCTTCCATGAATAAAACAGGCATTTATGAGTATAAAAATGTTTCCAAGTGGGCTGTGAAGAAGTTGAAGATGAAGAGTACCGTGGACACCCCAACACATCAGCAGCAGAACAAGTGTGGAAAATTATCATTGATAATTCCTGAATCATTATCAGAGAGGTCACAACTGACACTGGTGTATCATTTGGCTTATGCAAAGACAAAAGAATAAAATGGATGTTTTGAAGTGTGTGGAATCAAAATTTGTTCCTAAATTGTTGTACCTTGATCAGGAGTTATTGAATGAAGTGCTATAATATGTCATAACTGCTAGTGAAACATGGCTGGGCATATATGATGCCAATACTGTCAAATCATGCCGGTGGAGTCTTCCTGAAATGCTAAGTTCATAAAATAGTCTTCAGGTTTGATTGAATGTGGAAGGTTCTGCTCACTATTTTCTTTGCATTTGCATACTATTCCATAAATTCTTGTGTTGTCAGTGTGTTCTACCTGTAAGTTCTGCACCATTTGCATCGAGCTATCTAAATAAAATGCCCAAATTTTTTGCAGAAAAACTTATGGCAATTGCATCCAATAATCCAACTGCTCACATTTCAATACTTGTTTGTGAATTTTTGACCAGATACAACATCATTATAATGCCTTAGCATCCAAATTTACTGGACATGGCCTCCTATAACTTCTTACTATTTTAAAAAAAAAAAAAAAAAAAAAAAAAACCACACACCGACACTAAAGGATGACATTTTACCAACATTGAGGAGAATGGATAAAAGTAGGTGATCAAAGAGATACTCATTGCAGATCCTCAATGGGAAAAATCACTGATGCTAAAGAAACAGATGAAGCAGTGATAGACGGAGTAGCAACTGGGAAGGCAAAGTTTAATACTGAAAATATCCCAAAGCCAGTTACTAGTGAATTTAAGGCGCATAATGAGTGAAGAAATGAGTTATTTAGGGTAGATTTCTGGTAAATTAAAAAAAAAAAGAGCATCGCTGCTTACCATAGAGGAAGAAAGAAATTGAAGATAAATCTTTGGGAAGAAACTAAATTCACATTTAGAGTTGAGCATAGAATGGTCATTAGTGGCAGGGATTTAAGTTTACTGCATGTTAATTGTGATAAGATAAATAACTCAAGGAACAGGGATTTGCAAATACCTTAATCAGGGAAGGTAGTAACTTGGAAGAATGAGTGATCATGAAGCTGTTGTGATGGATATTAGAAGGTTTAGTAAACCAGTGACCAAAATTGAAAATGATGGCAGGTACAGTTATAAGAAGGCACAAATTTCAGAACTGAAATAATATTTCAGGGCTAGGTTCATTATACGGAAGGAAGGCACAAGTGCAGTGGAGTTGGAGGTGGCAAGAGTTCAAGGAGGCAATATGAAAGGAGCAAAACGGAAAATAAATAACTTTACAGAACCTACTATAATTGGGAGGTTGTAATGTGAGTGTTGAAATTCCACATAAAAAAGCAAGGAATGACAAACTGTTTTGGTCCGGCTAGTGACCGGGCAGAGAGGTTGCTAAATATGAAGGCAAAGAATGAAAATCGATATAGTGCAAGAAATACGATAAGTAGTGGAGTGACTAGTGAAAAGAGGAATCTTTGCCATATGAATCACAATGGAAATTTGCTATAGATTATAAAAGAACATGTGAGGAAAAAGGACACTTCTGATTGGCCGAGGTCAACCAGAGTGGGAAGTGGCCATGTTGGCTCAGCCAGTATTTTTTCGGATGTTATCTTAGCAGGAAGTTCTTAGCAACAGTCCAAGTGGTAGGAACAGTCGCCAAGTAGTCATCGAGTCTAGTTTCGTATCCCTTAGTAGTCCATGAAAGAGTAATGAATCAGAATCAGGGAGTCCTCACAATTAATTAATTGTGTGTTTTCTAAATGTGAGCTAGTAATTCACTGTTTCTAATTCCTACCTTCAAACGAAATGCGGATGTGATATTCATTGTTGTTCACAGAAGTGTACTATGGTTTGTTACCTGCTCAAAAATTTTAGAATTTCAAATAAAATTCATTGTAATTTACATAGAATGACTTTTCAGTTATTTTCAAACCCTAGAATCCAAAGTCAAATTTCCCAGAGTCCAGGATCGTGGCCATGTCACTTAAATGATTTTCAGAAACTGTTTCTAATATTATCAGTTTTGTGCCTGGTACCTCACAGAATAGATCATCGTCAAAAGTTTGTGTTGCATGTGGAGTGTGGAACAATAACTATATGGTGAACTAGTGGTTATTATCAAACAATACCACTGATAACTTATGATGCAATAACAATATTTCATTGCTAAGTTGAATAGTATCACAGAAATGATTTGGGAACATAAACTTTACTGTTACATGGTGAAAATAGTTATGTCAAGAACTTTTTACAGTTACAAGGAGAGGAGGTTAAAGTGGTTGAATATAACAGAGCTAAGAGACAACAAGGTGATAGGTAACACTTGAAATGTCTAAACAAGAAATAAACAGCATCAAAGGAGGAAGATGGGTTTATGAGGAATATTATAGGTGAAAAAAGAGTGCTGTGATGAATCAAGAAAAACTGAGGGGAAGGGAAGGTGTTATGAGGATCTTAGATTAAGACGGTCAGAAAGTTACTGAGGACTTGGAAATGGCAGAGACAGTAAGTAACTGGTTTAGTAAGGGCTATCGTCATGGGGTGGGAGGGAGTAAATTAAAGGATATAAGTAGAAATGAGCACACTACAAAATTCGAAGCAGATCACAGGTAAATTATGAAACTAAGAAAGCTAAAAAGCATAAAGGGGCTAGTAAAGATAATCATATATATTATTTCTATAAGGTGTTTTTTTGTCACAAGCCATTATCTCCCTTCATACTTAATTGAAATCAATGAATGAGGTGTCATTTTAAAGCTTATGGTCTCCACTTAGATGACATCATATTTTAAGAAAGGAATTTTTTCGAATTCGGCCCTTAAAGGGCAAAAATATCAATATTTCTAAAATGCTGTTTTTTGTGTTACAAGTCATTTATCTCCCTGGATACCAATCTTAAATTGTTTAATGAAGTATCATTTTAAAGATTAAGATCTCTGCTTTGTTGACATCATAAATTAAGAGACGAATTTTTTTGTAAATATTAATATTATTTCTACAACAGCTTTTTTAAATTATTATTATGAGCCATTTATCTCCTTCGATACCTAACCAAAATCGGTAAATGACATATCATTTTAGAGATTAAAGTCTCCAATTAGGTAAAATCATAAATTAAGGAAGAATTTTTTGGAATCTGATGCTTAAAGAGGTTACACGTATGAGACAGTTCATAGCCAAGTCCCTAGATTGCAGCAGCAGATATCACAGAGATGTCAATAAACTGTTTTTTATACAATAAGTAGCTTTTTGGATATTTTTTCTGTTATGGAAACATTTTTGTTTTGATATACAATTTCAATATAAACATTTTATTCGCACAGCTGCACATATCACAGAGATGTTGATATGCTGTGTGCATTTTGTTCTTGTTGGTTGTATTTTGTTAAGGTCAGTGACAGTTTGTCATACATACAGTGTGTTTTAAATCTTCCTAACTCTTTTGTAATATGTTGTAAGTATTTTGATGTGTACCTATTATACTAAATAAATAAATATTTGCTACAAAACTGTGGTTCTACTTTTCATTATATTACAAGGATTCAACCTCACTAATCATCGTATTTTATTCATGAAATTTTCACACGGATCGTCTAGTATTAGTACAGTTGTACTAACAATAGTGGGGGTATGATACTGTAACTTACTTTGAAATATGATTTAGATTGACTCTGGAATGTTGCTGCTTACCAGAGGATGGAAAAGTGCAACAGTAGTAGTAGTCCGTGTAAGGACAAAGGCCAATACCGGGGCTGAAGTAAAGCCTTAGTGCCTCAACTAAACAGTTTGTGATTGGCTCAAAGTTCTATAGAAAATTTACAAAATAATTTTGATTTGGTTTGACCATGTAGCCGGATAACTCAACTTAAATGCTTTAGGTCGCCACAATATTTGTTAACCCACAAATAGAGAAAAGGTTTTATGCTATCTACTGAAGCACACAAGTTCACTGTTAAAAAAATCCAAAGTTTTATTTTCAGAATCACAAGTTCAAAATTGCATTTAACAGTTGAGCAGGCAAATCGAACACACTTTTCCAAAAGGTTGCAAGTTGTGGAGAGAAATTTAACCGACCGAACCCCTTTAGTAAATTTAAAAGTTTTTAGCAGTCATTAAAGTTACGATGTAACACGACACGATCCAACATGGTTGAACTAGCCAGCATGGCGAGTTACAACCAGCGCGACGAAAGACAGACCGAAACAGACGCCAGATAGGAACAGACCACAGGCAGGAACAGACAAACAATAATGGCGGTGGGGTCTTTTTATAGAAAAGACTAGAACCAGTGACTGTATCACATCTTTTTGCTTCCGCGTAGCTCAAAGTGTGTGTAATCTATTTGACGATCCCGACTATTAAAAATGTTCAAACTTTGACAGTATCTGGACTTATCTACTAGAAGTCCAACGGCAGTCTCGTGAGAAATTTAGAGTAATTAGTTTTAAAGTTTTAGCTGTTTAAGACTCCGCGTAGTGACACATTCTAATTTGGGGAAAATCCCCAAGTGTTCTGGAATTTTACACGCGTGCACAACAGTCCGTGACAATCTATTTTTCCAAAACTTAATTACCGGACAAATGCTAAAACTTTTTATGGGGACCCATATATGTACGAAATCGTCTTAATTAGGGCTATCTGCTGATGTAATTTTTAATTTAATATCTCTTTTAATAAAAAAACTTATTTTTTTCTCTTAATTAAATTTGCTAATTAAACTTTACTAAATTATTTAATTTTATTACCAAAATATCGGGGATAGTGCTGACTACAGCTGGTGGTAAAAGTTCGGTTGTAGATTTACGCGATTTAAAGATATTACAAATCTTAGAATTTCTACTTTTATGACTGCGTGCTTCAAAACTTGAACAAAGCGGAATATCTCTTAAACCAAACGTTTCCCGATATGATAATTATACTTTAAAATGATTTTTATAGCAAGTTGTTACTGTGAGCAAGATTACAGGGAAATTCCTTAAAGTTGAAAACTACACTTCTCGAAATTTCTAAGTCCCGCCTAAGCAAAACTAGAATTTGCCAAAATTCTGAGGTGCTTACATCCGGAAAAGAGAGACTACAAACAGAGTTGAAAATTGCAGGCCAATTAGTTTGACATCACTGGTCGGCAAATTGATGGAGAGATTTATGTGCAAATATATCAGAAATGTCTGGGTGGAAAGAAATTGACTTGTGAATTGACAACGTGTCTTTAGGCAAGGAATTCATATGATACCAGTTGGTGGCTAGTATGCAAGATGTTTTGGATTAAGTAGACGAGGAAGGCCAAGTAGATGGTGAAAAAACTGCATTGTATTTGATGCTCTCATTAATATGAGAAGAAAAAAAATATATTTCTAAGACAGTTGACTGGGTGTGTCATAAAATGAAGTTAAAAAAGGTGAAAACTATTGGAGAAGTTGAAAATGTGACTTACTGGGTGGAGGAGTTCTTCAAAGGTAGAAAGCAAAATGGTGGGGTAGGAAATGCAGTACAAAAGATTTGTTAGTGAGTATGGGAGTGCCACAGGGTAGAGTATTGGGCACATTGCTTTTCATTGTTGTTTGGTGGTTGTGAATTATGGTTTGGTAGTTTGCAAATGACTTAACAGTCTATAATAGGATCAAAACAGGTGAAGACTGTGACCTGGAAAGAATATGTAACTGGGTAGGTCAACATGGAATGAAGATAAATGCCAAGCTTATTAGATGCAGAGGTAAAAAGCAAAAGGTTGTTTATGATTATAAGATGTGGAGAGAACTGCTTGTCGAAAACTCAAAGTGTATATACCTTGGCATAACATTTGATAGTAAACTCAATTGGAAGGGACAGATTGGGCGGTGATAGAAAAATGTTACAAAGTCCTTTATTAATTGGAGAAGGTGATTAGGGGATGTACCAGACAAGTGAAAGAAGAGTTGCAAAACTTTGGTCAGACCATTGCTTGAATATGATGGTGTAGTATGTGATCAGATTTTGGATATCAAATGTAGGAGTTGGAGTGGATGATAGATTTGTCTCAGGAATTTGCTGCAGAACACAATCAGTAACTGAGATGATAAAGGAGCTGGATTGGGATTTGTTGTAGAACATGAGAAGAGTCAAGAGAGTTCTCGGAGACAAGGCACATGTTGGTGATGAAGTTTGAATAGATATTGATGCATGGAAGGGAAAAGATGACAAGATGACCATCAAGCTGGCAGTCGATTTCAGGCCATAAAGGTGTGGGAAACTTTTCTCTTGTAGGTAAAGGGGTCAAGTATTGGAATAAATTAGCAAAAGAAGTGATTGATAATTTAACAAAAAAGATGAAAGTATTGAAAATTAGATTTTGTACTCACAAAGGACATAAGATAATATATATATATATATGTGTGTGTGTGTGTGTGTGTGTGTGTGGAGAAGAAGAAGAAGAAGTAGGAGTTAATAGTCAATTAGAAAAATTTCCACCAGAGTGTGTTCTTTATTGCAGTTAAATCAAATTAATGATACAATTGTTGGAATAGCAAAAAAAGTCAAATCAAAATTTACATTCTAGAATACAGCAAAAAGTTCTGTGGCACAAGTTTATTACATATGGTATGGACTACTCGAAGAAGAAAGTTAGTATTGTTGAATAAATTAAGATTTTTTTGAGAAAAAACAAAAACTCCTAAATCTTTTTGGTGCAAACAATAAAATGTTTGATATCAGTTTCTTACTTTACCTTGCAAATTATGTACCACTCAATATAGTAGTCAATTTTCTCAAACTGTGATATTACATTTACTCACCATAAGTATTTTCCACAAATTGATTTGCCCACCATATCCCAAACACTATTGCCCAATAACACCTGATGGAGCATGCTATCCATAGGATAGTCTCATCAACCTATAAACTCACATTGTTGATCACTTCTCCATCTTGGTGAATTTTATTTGCTTATATATCCTCACTACTTGATAGCTGAATACACTGCCACATGCAACACCATCAGCTTTAATTCCAATTTAAATTAACTAACTGTTAAAGGATTCTTGTTGACACAATTTCTCTGAACTGAAGCAGATGGAGCTGTCCTTATTGTACATACTTAACTCATGTGGATTTTTAAATTTTGTGTACTTTATGCTACATTTAAAGTTTTCCTGTTTTATGATCTTTTCCAATTTTGTTCCTAGTTTGAAACCATACCCCTTCTCCATCACATACCCAACAACTACACCATCAGGATCTACTGTTCTTTATTGATTCTGTTTCCTCAGTGTTTTTTGATGAAAGTTTGTAATCCTTTGTTTGTAATTGTTTAAATTTGTAAATCATTAAACATTTTCTGTACTTATTATTATTTATCGTATGCATATTTCAATTACAGTTTCTGTACCATTGTAGTTTGGTAAAAACAAAATAATAATTACTAAACAATAATTTACCTTATGATGTGGCTGGGCATAGGTTACCATCTTTTAAATGTTTGTCTTTCAGATTCAATCATTCAAAAGCAGAAGTCATGCCTACTGCCCATACTGAAATGAGTATAACTGAGCTGAATAAAACTATTCATTTACAAGGGATAAAGTGTAAAATGAAATTTGAAACTTCAATTCAGAACATTGATCAACAGCTGCTGAATGAGCCTCCAACTGTATCAGTATATTACAATTTAGATGGTGAAAATATTAAATTTTCAGAAGCTCAGTTGGATATTAGTCTTCTTTCACTGAAAAGAGAGGTTGGTGTGTTACATTTCTAAAAACTACCGTAAAATATTTCAGCATTCATAACTTAATAATTACTGTTTACAGAAGCATTGTGTTGTCCCCTCACCATTGATGTCAGTGGATGATAACAGTATTGTTGGTATTCTAACATTATCAATGTCCCTTAAAGATTATGGATTGGAGTTACCAAAAGATGTCACACAAAAGCAACTGTTTATAGGTGAGTCGTTTTTAATTTATTCAGTTTTTGCCAACATAGAGCATCTATATTTTATAAATTTGGCAACAGTGGAATATGTTTTTTCTTGCTGTTGCTCCCTACATTTTTGGTGAGTAGTGGGTCTAATTTATCTTTCCTTTCCATTTGAATTTGATAACTGCTGTTAGGGAAAACAATACATCACCTACTGTTTGTGTGTCCCAATGTTTCACCGTGCAGCCACAACTATCCAGCACATTCCATTGGTGTTTGTGTGTGGTAGTAGCTTTGAGTCTCCCATCATGCACTATTGCATGTCTGTAGCTGTTGGGGTGTGGAAAATATGGTGGTTGAAAGTGGTCAACTTAAGGCATTTTCATATTTCAATCAAATATGTGTGTGTCCTTATATTTTACTTTGCTGCCACAACTACCCAGCACAGGCCACTAAGGTTTGTGTGTGGTAGTAGCCTACGGCCTCTCATCCTACATTATGGTGGTTGCATGTTGGTAGCTGTGGGAGTGTGGGAGATATGGTAGTTGAAAGTATATCTCCAAAATTGCAGCTGATGAATAGATCTATCTGCTCTGAATAATCTGTATCCTGTTTGTCTAATAAGGAAGGATAGGGAAAGCAAACCTACCATTCACCAAAGATGAAGAGAGAAGGGCTGCAATGAACAAATACATACAAACACAGTTTACAGTGTTTTAGTATAAACCTTTAATTATGTGCAGGCTCAGTCATGTAGAATCTCAGTGTGTACACATATGATTTCCTTGCCTTAAGTCTCACTTCTATACATGAGTAAGGCTTATACTGAAATCTTGTAAAGTGTGTTCATGTTTATTTATGCATCACACCACTGCTGACTTCATCTGTATCAAGCTACGGGTTTGCTTTCACTAGAAGTTTTAATATACATAGTAAACAAAGTTTAGTGTCATTCTTTTTTTCTATTCTTTAACAATCCATGAAACTTTTAATACTTGGTTTCCAGAAAATGAAATAAATCCATTCCTCTTCAATGATAAAGTCGCAATGAAAGTTGTGAAAGAACTTGAGGATTGGAAAGAAAGGCAAAAGGAGTCCTTCAAGAATCAGGTATTTGCCATTTAACTTAATAATAGTTGGTTAAATGGGTTTTGGAAATACTCTGTGTACATATTATTTTTGTTTATTAACTATATATTACTTTATCTGTCTACAGCTACAGAGAAAAGAGAATCAGTATCTAAGTGCTCTGTCTGCTAACTGGGAATCCAAGAGAAAAGAATTTGAAACTGCTTTAAATAAGAATATGCAAAAGTGTTTTACTTTGGCACAGTCATTAGAAGATTCTGCTAAAGAGCTCCGTGCAAAAAGCTTGAAGGTTGATGAGAAACAATTGGAAGTAAGATCTATAGATTGATTTTATTGTTACAGCCACTTATAAGAATTAATTTATCCACCTAATATAAAAGTACTTTTCAGGAATTTCATTAGCCGCTGTTCGCTTTGTATAATAATGGGTTCCAAAGAGAAAATAATACAGTGTGTCAGTTAATCTGAGACAAGAGTTGGTTGTCATGGGGACAAGGAGTAACAGACAGAAAGTGATTAATAATGCTAGTGTGTGTATGGGTTGATACTATTCAATCAGTTACTGTTAAAATCAAACCTAATAACCTTCGGAGACCTTATTTCTTGAATGTAGTTTCAATAAATAATAATAGGAATAACATTAAAGTTTGGAGTTATTAAAATAGAAAATACTAAATTCCCTAATTTTGAGATCAAAGTTCGAAATTAATTGAATGGGACTTGGATCCACTGGCGACCAAAAACATACAAAGAAATAAGTCTAATAGCTATAAATACAACAACTTGATATTCATAAAGGCAATTAGAAAATCCGTTCTCACCTCAGTTCTAACTGTTAATACATATAATGTTTAATACTTATATAACAAAAGAATAAAACTACTAATTGGGTAAATACTTATGTAAAATATTATGAGATAGTAAAATCATTCCTTAGAAGATGGAATGAGAATGATATATTGGCTCTTTGAAAATAACTTTTTTAACCTGACGGTTTGGAATTTACTTCTTGCACAATATTCAAACATTATTATCATTAGTGCATAAAGGAGTTAATTTGTCGATAATCAAAATGTATTTAAATAGAAACTGAAAGATTATTTTATTTGTGCAAAAGAATATACCATATCATATATGGCTTACAAAATTCAGCTGTAAATTTTAATGTCTAAATTTTTAGCAACATTAATATTGCTATAATTATTACTCATTTTTTACATGTATATATTAACCATCACATGCTCCACATCCCACAAGTCCTTCCTCAGTAAGTATCAAGTCATTTTAAATGTTTGAAACTGGACTTTTTTCAGGACGACAACTTGGAAGTGGTTCCTCACCTGTCCTTCCACATAGATATTTCTGTATTTTTCATATGACTAAGGATATCCGCTGTGGGCATACTAATTCTAGCAAAAATTTACAAAACTTAATTCAGATAATTTTGTTTTTAATACATATTGTTATACTTGGGGAGAATTCAGGCGTAAACTACACTTTAATACCTTTTTCCTCTGAAACATTATGTTACTTAAGTAAATGTTGGTAAGCTAAAGTAGACATATCACAAGTTGAAAGAAGGAAAGCTAGAGCAACAAAGAACGTAGCACAAATACAAATACAAACCCCATGATTCAATTGGCAATGTTGACCCTAGGTATCTATGCAAATATAGCCATGTGCTTCATCCTTTACAATCATAATTAAAGTCTTTTGTAATTGCATGGTGCTTTTTGTTGTTGTAGTTCCCCTCCATTCAGATTTGGTAAGTGTTGGTTCTAATTTATCTTTCCTTTCCATATTAATGTCGCCTCATAACATTTTTCCCTTGTTCCATTGTGTTTTAAGTATTATAGTATGCTCCATGGGCATATCCAGCGAGGGGCAGAGGGGGGCTGCTGCCCCCCCCATGCCTAGAAGAAAAATTAAGCTGCCTTCCGTACACTTTGACGAGTGAAGAACTGGCTCAGCAGCACTTTGTGAGAGGAAAGATTAACTGGATTATGCCTGATGAATGTGCATCGAAATTTCGTGAAAGAACACCACGAGATATTGAGAAACAAAGATAATGAAAAATTTTCTAAGTATCTGAGGCGGTTAATGCTTACATAAACTATAACTGAGTTACAATCTTAATTTACTACATAGTAATTCCTTAGATTAAGTGGTTGGATTACTATATTAATCAATAATAAAAATAGTTTCCTCAATAGGTTTAAGTTTCATTTTGTAAGAAATCATCATATTTCAGTGCCCCCCCCCCCCCCCTCTAGCTCTGATCCTGGATACGCCCTTGGTATGCTCCATGAATTTAAGATACATAAAAAGCAAAATGATAGAAAGGAAAGTAGGTGTGTAGGAATATTGTCATAGGGGCTTGTGCTTTTTCACAATGAAATAAAATTAATAAATGGTTCATCATTTGTTATTTTGTTGTTGGTTTTTCAATCTTTATTATATTATTTACCTTTCCAGTTAAATATCTTTGAACAAAAACTTCAGAAAGAGCACAGCTTCCAGATTCAAGAACTGAAGGAACTTCTTAGGAGAACTGAAGATGATCTCAAACTAAAGGTTACCTTATAATATTGTTTTTAAAATTAAAATTATTTTTCACTTACTAAAAATATCATAATATGTGTCTATTGTTCCATGTGAACAGATATCGCAGCTACAACTTGAAAAAGATGACATTTTGAAGAAAAATGATAGTTTAGAAACAGAAAACAAAAAAATGAAGGAGGAACTGAGTAGGCTAAATGATTTGATAAAGTCCTTTACTTCATGTGGTCAAACATCTAATGTAGCAGAAGAACTTGTAAGTTTTCATGCTGGTCTGAAAGTTTAATTATTTACACTTTTAAGAAAATACTTGGATTTATTAAATCAAAAACAGTTGTTATCAGGTATTGGCACTAAACATCTTTTGTTTCAGAAAGCAATGGAGGCAAAATATCAGCATGCCCTTCGTACTAAAACTTTCTTCAAGGAACAATGGGCACGATCTGTTCGTGAACTACACCGAATTAAAACTGAACATCAGAAGGAAATACAGATACAAATACAGCATAACAAGGAAGAGTTGAGGGCCTTAGGGTAACTTAACCATCATTTTCTGATTATGAAATAGAATTATTGGATAAATATTTGTAATATTTGTTTATAATTCACAGAAGTCATCAAAAGATCTCCCATGTCAACATTAATGCCAAAGGCTACAGCACACAAAAAAGTGACTATTTAAAACACACGAGGAATAGCGATATATACTGTAAAATAAATGCATGTGGCATTGCTGGCTGAGAGATTCTTAAGGATAATTCAGCAACTGAATGATATAGTTATGATTTGCTGTGCATTCTGCCTATTATGTTTGAAGCTACAATTTAATATCCAAGTACGGTAATGGGGTGTTTACAGTATACTTATATAAAGCTGGGGAGAAGGTCAAGTAAAGCGTCTGTGAAAATACCAAAATCTTGAGCTAGCAATAAATACTTGACAATAAATACTGGACCATTGGATATACATTCCTTCTTCTTCTTCTTCTCGTGTCGAAGAAGCTGTAGATGCTGTCATCGTGGTGCAAGGTTTGGCCAGAGGCAATTTGCCTTCTGTTACCAGGGGACGCCAGACATTACAATCTTGCTTATCCCCCGATATACAATCCAAAAATATAACACAAAAGGTTTTGATTCAGGGATGAAGAAATACAAAGCATAACAAATCGGTGAAATGTTACGTACAAGCAGATTTTTAAAATATGAATAATGCTGTTTCATTTGTTCAGTTTGAACCTCAAAATTATCCTACAAATAGTGAAGGTAAATTAGTTTCAGTAAATAAACAACAATTATAGAGCTATAAATTTACTGGAGACAATGTGGCGAGATAGTAATATGTCAGTATAATGTGCAGAAAAGTTGGTCATGCTGAACTTGCAACCATTACGTTTAACGTTTTTTTATTTATCTGGGATTGGAGTGAAGCATTTTTATAGTCCTAGGTTTCAGGGAGCTTTGTTAGGTGCAGCTGTGTATGGTACAGGGCAGTTCGGTGATTGTTGCAACTAGTACGAGTATTGCGGGCAGCTAGTGAACATTTAGTTGTTGTACTGCAGCACCTTTTAGAATGGTAGCAAGTCTGTGCTGCCTATGAGCACAAAGTTGTGAAGGAAGTATTTTGTAGTACATTTCTAAGTAATTCAGACTAAAGTTTCTACAAGAAATGAAAATGTGTGGGAATTAGTTTGTTGAAGTGATGGTTGGTATGGTGTTGGCCAGACCAGAGTGTGGTGAGAATCTGTGATCTTCAGAAATAATGTCTTGCCTTTGCCTTATCTACAGTCAGATTTTCTAATTTAAATGTTGGTGGCGGTGCAAAACTTGTATATGGTCAGTTAATAAAACCAAGAGCAACTTTAAGGCAGTACAACTAATTATTCATTATTATAGAATAACCTGCAATATGACAATGAAGCATGCATTAAGTTCTGAGCAGAAGTCTGTCAACTGTTTCAGCACATGGCACAAACAGTATTTATCCAACCCACAACATATGCGTCCTGTGACAACAATATGTGAAATAAAGGGTAGAAATATAAAGTAAACAATACAAATGAATAGAAAAATGCTGGGAGACAGTATGAAAACATGTATAAACCAATCACCAAGTTTTTTTTCAATTTCATGAGGACCTTTGCTATGAAGTATTATTTCTATTTCAGATACTTTTGTTACAATTTTGTAACTGCATAATATTGACTATGTGGAATAATGATAATTAAATAATATCCTGGACAGTGTACAACCTTTGGCTGGGTCTGTCAGTGACATAATCTTCTCAAACATTTTTCAACCTTGCACCATTCCTTCTGTTTCAGTACTCTTCAGTTTATTTCTATTACTCTCTTGATCCATCTATCTCTTTTTCATTCTCGGGGCCTCTTCCAGTTTTAAATTATAAAATTCCTTTGGCACCTGTTCACCACTCACCCACCTTGTGATCTCAATCTTTTAGCACCTGTGCTTCAGAACCATGTGTCAATACTGTTACAAAGTAACTCCTTTAAATCAATCTTTTTGCACTTATGTGGCACCTCTATAATTCCTGTGATCTTCTGCATCTTTAATTATTTTTCTCTCCTGTTTCTCCCATTCTCTTCTATCAGACTTCCAAATAGAAATGGGAAAAAGATATAGTTATAAAAGACAGAATTGAAGAGATATTTCAGGGAAAGTTTCAGCAAATGGAAGGAAGGCACAAGTACAGTGGAGATGAAATGGGAAGAGTTTAAGGAAACAGTAAAAACGGACAAGGAAATGTTTATTCCAAAGCTGAAAATAAAGAAAAGTACAGTACATACATATTACAATAAGGACGTGAGAAGGTTAAAGAGGCTAGTGAGATGGGAACACAAAAGAGTTGAGATAGGAAAGCAGTAGGAAATACATAAGCAACTAAACAAACAATTAAAAAGAAAGAAGCAAAGGATGGGTTTGTGAAGAATATTATTGGTGCAGGAGGATCACAGAATGGTGCATCTAGAAATTTCTGTTGTTATATTAGGAAAACGAGGCGAAGGGAAGGTATTCAGACTATTGTAGATAAGAATTCAGTTGAAGTCACTGAGGATTTTAAATTTGCAGAGATATAGAGTGACTGGTTTTGTGAGACACTTAGGTACTATCATCGTGTGTTGGGAGGGAATGAATCAGAGGAGAGTCTCCCTAAAAGCATAAATGAGGAAACTACAAAATTTGTAATAAATTCTCAGGAAATTATGAACGAATTCAGAAAGCTAAAAAAAACATGAAGGGGCTGGTGTAGATAATATTACTACAGATTTATTAAAGACTAGCTGATGCTCATGACTTCATTCGTGATTGTAAAGAATTTTGATTGACAGCTACCGATATGTAACCACCATAGTGCACGATGGGAGACTTGAGGCTAATACCACACACAAACATCAGTGATCTGCACAGGATATTTATGGCTGCAAAGTAAAATATAGGGACACACATGTCTTTGGTCGAAATATGAAATTTCCCTGCATTGACCAATTTCAACCACCATATCTCCCACACTCCCATAGCTACTGACATGACACCAACATGGGCACTGTGGGAAACTTGAGAGTAATACCAAACACTGCGCTGGGTAGTTTTGGCTGTGGAGTGAGATATAGGGACACACATGTCTATTTTTTATCAGGTCCACCACTTTCAACCACCATATCTACCACATCCCCACAGCTACCAACATGCAATCACCATATTGCATGATGGAAGACTCCAGGCTACTACCACACACAAATGCCTGTTGCCTGAGCTTGGTAGATCTCGTTGCAATATGAAATACAAGGACACACACATATTTGGTAGAAATAGGAAAATGCCCTACGTCGAGCACTTTCAACCACTATATCTCCCACACCCCCATAGCCACCAACACCTAACCACCATACTTTCAACCACCATACCTTCGACATTCGGCCAACGTTGTGCATGCTTGGGGACTATGCTTCTAGCACCCACAAGCACCAGTGATCTGTGCTAGATAGTTTTGGCTGAAAAGTGATACAAATGGACACATACTTCTTTGGTCAAAATATGAAAGGGCCCCAGGTCGACCACTTTCAACCACCACATCTCCCACACCCCCCTAGCTACCGACATAGTGCATGATGGGAATCTCGATGCTGCTACCACACACAAACACCAATGGTCTGTGTTATGTAGTTGTGGCAGGAAAGAGAATTATAGGGACACAAATGTCTTTGGTTGAAATATGAAAGTGCCCTGCATCGATCAATTTTAACCATACCATCTCCCACACTCCTACAGCTATCGACATTTGGCCAACATTCAGTGACTCTATGCTGCTACCACACACAAATACCAGTGATCTATGCTAGAAAGTTTTGGCTGAAAAGTGATACGAAGGGACACATATGTCTTTGGTCAAAATATGACAGTGTTTCAGATCGACAAATATCAACTACCATAGCTTCCACATAGCTACCAACATTCAGCAATCATACTGCATGATGGGAGACTCGATACAACTACCAAACACAAACACCAATGATCTGCGCTATGTAGTTGTGGCAGCAAAGTGAAATATCTGGACACATATGTCGAATATTGCGAAATATGATAATACCCTCGAGTGACCACTTTCAACCACCATATCTCCCACACTCCCACAGTTATCAAAATTTGGCCAACGTTGTGCACAATCGATGAATGTATGCTACAACCACACACAAATGCCAGTCATCTGCGCTAGATAGTTTTGGCTAAAAAGTGATACATAGTCGCTAGGTCGACCGCTTTCAAACTCCATATCTCCATCTCCCCCATAAGTACCAACATGTAACCACCACAGTGCACAATGGGAGACTTGGTGTCATCACCACCCACAGTATGTAGTTGTGGCAAGAAAGAGAAATATAGGGACACACAAGTCTATGGTCGAAATATGGAAATGCTCTCCATCGACTATCTTTAACCACCATATCTCCCACCCCCCATAGCTATCGGCATTCGGCCAACATTGTACACGATAGGAAACTCCATGGTACTACCACACACAAACACCAATGATCTATGGTAGGTAGTGGTGGCTGAAATGTGAAATACTGGGAAACACACACACTCAAATATATATATATATAGATTGTGGGATGCAATATTGTACCTTACCTTGAAATGTTATTTAAAATGAGTTAGGAGTCTTGCTGCTTGGAAAAGAGCGATAGTAGTACCAGTTCATAAAGGAGGAGTTGTAAGTAGGGTTGAAAATTACAGGCCAATTAGTTTGACATCAGTGATAGGCAAAATGATAGCGAGATTGATATGCGACTATATTAGAAATGCCTGTGAAGAAAGAAACTGGTTTGAAGATTCACAACATCTTGGGTTTAGGCAAGGTTATTCATGTGAATCTCAGATGGTGGGCTATATGCGAGATATTTCAGATGAATTGGACAAGGGAGGCCAAGTTGATAGTGTAGCACTAGAGTTTTCCCATGCATTTGACAGACTGAGGTTTTAAATAAATTGAAAACTATTGGATTGGGTAAAAAAGTTACTTGCTGGGTAGAAGAATTCTTAAAAGCCAGAAACCAAAGTGTTAGAATAGGAAATACATTTTCAAAAGACGTGGAAGTAAATATGGGAGTGTCACAAGGTAGTGTATTGGGACCGTTGCTGTTCATTATTCTAATGAATGACAGTGTTGATGGGTTACAGTCAGAATCTAGGTTTTTTTGCAGATGATATAATGGTATACAATAGGATAAAAACAGATGAAGACTATGAATAGCTGTAGGATGACCTGGATAGAATATCTAAATGGTTAGATCAGCATGGAATGAAGATAAATCCCAAGAAGAGTCAGCTTGTTACGTACACAGATAAAAAACTAAGTTATGTACACAGATAAAAAACTAAAGGTTAATTATGTTTATAGGGTGGGGTAAGAATTGCTTGTTGAAAGCTTGAAGTGTAAATATCTTGGCATAAACTTTGATAACAAACCCAAAAGAGCAGAGCAAATTGGGCAGGTTGTAGGAAAAGGTTAAAAAAATGCTTCATTTACTCTTCATTTCAAGGTTTACAAAGCAGTAATAACTAAACAGAGAGCTGTATACTTCAAATCTGCTGTTAAATTTCTCAAATATATTATCTAAATGTGTTTATACAACAGTTGTAATGCAACAAAAGAGTAAATAACTGTAAATGAAATTTCAACCAATTTGCTGTTAATTAAAACCTTCAAATATTAGGGCAGGTACGTCGTTCAAATTTAATAAGTTTTAAAGAAACTCTGTATTACCTAGACATCTGAAAGACTAGAACAGCATGATAAAATGCACGGTGAACAAAACTGTGCATGATCAAATTGTACAATTATGTCCCCTATGTGACAAGTCCTTCATGTCTTGTGAACTATATGATTAACACTAACAGTTGTAATTTAGGTGTAATAAGTGAATGCATGTCCTTAACAACAAAAAATCACCAGATATTTTAATTTTCAGATTATCTTTCTATGCATTTAAAAGTAAAGTATTGGAAACATTGTATATTTGAAATGAATTCATTCCAGTTTTGGTTCTCTTCACTATAAAATTTAGTAAATGTTGAATATATCATTCTTGTTGTGCCATATATACCTAAAAAAAGCTTGCTGCATAGACTTGATATTTATTTTATGGTATGATGCAGCTTTCTTGTATTCAGTGTAATGTGCATGTATTGTGTTACTCGTGCCCTACAATATATCTTCAAAATGCATTGAGTTGTCATGTTTGATTGTAATCAGTTTCCCGTGCCAGTAACATTTTTAAGTGGGGCAACCCTGCGCACGAAAACAAAAATATGTAGGTTTCATGCTACGAGGGCTGTCTGAGAAGTTCTCGGCCTCGACCATAGATGGTAACACTACTCATGCTATTTTTTCCATGCAGGTTGGTGCATGTACCATATGTGTCCTGCAAGAAATTGCAAGTCATTCGACATTGTAGTTTGGTGTGTACAGTTGTTTGATGCAGGCGCGGTGCGGAGTTGTACCAGAGATGGAAAAAATCGAGTATCGTGCAGTTGTAAAATTCTTTGTAAAGGAAGGTTTAATGCCATCCGAGGATCCACCGAAGATTTTTAAAAGTGTATGGGGACTCTTCTCCTTCATATTCGACAGTTAAGAACTGGGCTACTGAGTTCAAACTGTGGCCGTAGCAGTCTCGAAGATGATGAACGAGAAGGACGTCCGAAAAGTGCAACAACTCCAGAAATCATCCAGAAAGTGCATGATATTGTTTTGGTTGATCGACGAATAAATGTGTGTGAGATTGCTGAGACCAGTAGGGATATCAAAAGAATGTGTGGGATACATTTTGCATGAAGTATTGCATATGAAGAAGCTTTGTGCAAGATGGGTGCTGCATTTGCTCAATGTTGATCAAAAGCGCATCTGCATGAGACTTTCTGAACAGTGTTTGGAGTGTTTCAACAAAAATAAAACTGATTTTGTGCGTCGATTCATAACTATGGATGAGACATGGGTTCACCACTACACGGAAGAATCAAAACTGCAATCAAAGCAGTGGACAGAAGCTGGTTGTTCAGGTCAAAAGAAGGCCAAGTCGGTTCCATCAGCAGGGAAGGTGATGGCATCAGTTTTTTGGGATGCTAAAGGTATTTTGTTCATTGATTACCTTGAAAAGGGTAAAAAACTGGACAATAATATTCCGATCTTTTAGACACTCTGGATGAAAAAGTTCGTGAAAAAAAGGCCCAGTTTGAGGAAGAAGAAAATCATCTTTTATCAGAACAATGCACCTGCCCACAAGAGATTTTTGGCAATGGGAAAATTAAGAGATATGCACTATGACTTATTGGAACATCCACCTCATTCCCCAGATTTGGCTCCCTCCGACTTCTATCAATTCCCAAAACTCAAAAACATTCTTGCTGGTCAGCATTTTTCTTCAAATGAAGAGGTGATTGCAGCTTTAGATGGATATTTTGCAGGCCTTCCAGAAAGCCACTTCAGGGATGGTATAATGAACTAGGAACATCGTTGGACTAAGTGTATCAGTGTTCGGGGAGACTATATTGAGAAATAAAAATGATTTGGTAAATGTCAAATTGGTTTTATATTTTTAGGCTTAGAATTTTTCAGACCACCCTCGTAGTTTCTCCCTAAGTTCACTGATCCAACCACTCCAAACTCAATCCACATGCAAGAGTAAATAAACCAATAGTGGCAGCAAACCATGAGGGCTATCCATAAAGTAACTTATGTTTGTGCCTAGCATGGAGATGGGTTGGGGATGCAGCTGCCATCTTGGCATCAAAACGTTTCTACATTGGACTGTGATTTTTCTAGTTTGTTCATTGTGAGTTATTGAAATGCATGCTTCAATAGAAAATCTCGCAGTTTGTGAGGTCCATTGAGTGATTAGCTTTTTACTAGCAAAAAAACCTCAAAACAATTGAAATTCATCAGCAACACTGTGAGGTGCACAGAGATGGAATAATGAGTTTAAAAAAAAAACCATGACTTGCTGCATCGCTGAATTTCTATGACAAGGATAGTAATGCACTCCTCGATTATGTCGTAACAGGAGATGTGACATGAATAAAGCATGTCAATTGTGAGACAAAAAGTAACTGTGTTTTGGGACACTGAGGGAGTGCTTTTGGTTGATGTCCTCAAATGTGGCACCACAATTAACTCAGAAATGTACAGGGTCAATACCAAAAGTAGTAGGACTGATTTTTTTTTTTTTAATTTTTTATTGAAGATATGTTTACAATTCCGTAATACTCTTCGAAATAGCACACTTGGGCAGCTACACACTTAGAATAATGCTGCTGCCATTGGCCGTACACCTTCTGGAAGTCAGATTCGGAGATGCTTTTGAGAGCCCTCGTCGATGCTGCATGAACGTCCTGAATCGAGTCAAACCTCTGTCCCTTCAGCTGTCTTTTCATCCGTGTGAATAAAAAAAGTCAGATGGAACCAGATCGGGACTGTAGGCAGGGTGTGGCCATGTGGCAACACTGAATTGGGTCAACAGTTGATTCATGATGAGCGCACCTTGGCACGGCGCATTGTCGGGATGCAGTGTCCAGTTGTTGGAGATGACTGGTCAGATGCGATTCACTCAGTCTTGCAGGTGGGTTAGCACTTGCAGGTAAAAGTTCGAATTGACAGTTTTCCCAGGGGGAATGAACTTATGAATCACACTGAGACAGTCAAAAAAAAAAAAAAACAATCAGCATTGTCTTGATCTCTGATTTGCACATGCGAGCCCTCTTTGGAAGAGGAGCTGTGGATTGTCTTGGTTTCTGGGTCATACTGGAAAACCCAGATTTCATTGCCTGATATCACACTGTCCATAAACTATACCACGGATGAAAAGAAAGCTGAAGGGACAGCGGTTTGACTAGATTCAGGACGTTAATGCAGCATCGACGAGGGCTCTCAAAAGCATCCCCGAATCTGACCTCCAGAAGGCCAAAACAAACATCGTAGAAAACTGAACTCAAAAGTGTCTTTTTCACGACAGTGCATGTCCACACATGGCCAATTATAACCAACTGCTCTTGGATGATTTTGGATGGGATGCATTTGATCATCTATCATACAGTCTGGATCTGGTGAAGAGTGATTACTACCTCTTTCCAGCAATGAAAAACTGGCTCGCAACACAACGCTTTGACAGTAACACAGAATTTCATGCCAGATTAATCCAGTGGTTGAAATCTAAAGTGGCAGATTTCTACTGAGGTGGAATTGAAAATCTTGTGCATCATTATGATAAGTGCCTCAGTTTAAATGGCAACTACGTGGAAAAACAGTTTAAGATTGTCCCTTTCAGATGTATATAATAAAGTTTCTTTTTCTTATTTAGTTGGTTTTTTATTTCAAAATGTAAGTTACTTTCTGGGCAGCCCATGTACCAAAAATTTCAAAAACAGCAAAGTTAAACCCATGAGACTAATACAATCTCAGTTTGACTTCCATGATGAGCAGGGCAAATATAAGGTGCCCAGGAAAATTTAGTCAATCAAATAATCCTGAATATTCCATGAAAGTAACAGAATTCCTTCTTGCATATCATGTTTTCTTGAAATCTGCTATTCGTTTATAGAATGTAGTAATTATAAAACTTAACTCTGCTTAGTGCACATGGAAAATTGGGTAATTAATATATTTAAGGCTCACGAATTATAAATGATATCATTTATAGGTTCTTCTACACACCTTAAAACTGACAACTAATCAATGATAACAGTTTACCTTTCCAACAATTAATGATTACTATTTGCAAATTAATATTAACATCAATAAATTAATATCAACATTAACATTATAGGTTGGAACATTTATTGAATGGAGAGAAAGCTGAACTAAAGAAAGATGAAGAAATACTTCAGCAGCTGCGCCATACATTTATGAAAAGTCCATCAACAACCTTCAAAGTTCGAGATGATCCTAACAATTTACAACATGGATACCCAACATCTTCCTACCTGTCAGGAACAATGTCAACACCAGCACTGCACACAACAGTGGTAAGTATCTTACAGATGCATAGGAAGTAGGTTTTCCATTAACAAGCAGCAAATACCATTTGCCAGTATTTTTGATAATTCAGAATTTTTAGATTTTAGTGCCTCAAATATGACACTGTATAAAAGACTGTCTTTAAAAGCCTCTAAAGGTAATTATGTTTGTCATCACCCAAAATGTAATGGCTCAAGTTGTGTGGTGTTGGTCTAATTTGATTTTGGCATTTGTATTATAAGATTATTTCTTTCATTTCTTTGAATAACTTCATGCTGGACATAAAAGATTATACTATTATCTTAGGTTTCATACTATAAGTTGCCAAATAACTAGTAAGAATAAAAAATAACATTTTTAAATTATATTTAATTGTGATGGAGCACATGCTTGGGTAACAGTTGGCCCACATATCAATTTTTTTCCTTTTTTTATTTTAAATTCTTTAAGCGTAACTCCACCACCTACCAATGTTTGCCCCTTACAAATTTTAATTTTTATTTCTTTCAGCATTTTTGATAAATTATTCATCATTCCCCTTAGAATTTTATTCCAATACCAAACTCTATTACCAACAAAAGAAAATTTTTCCACCTACTGTAAGACCCAAGGCTAACACCGGGGTTATAGTATTGCCTTGGTGACTTAACTAAAAGTTCACATGGATGGAAAGTTCTGTGGAATTTTCACAAGATAAATTAAATTTGACCATGTAGACTACTAGAAACTCAACTTAAATACTTGAAGGTCGCCACTAGATCTGTTTCTAAACCACAAATCTAGAAAAGGTCCTCAGTCTACGAAATTACAACAGGTCACTTCAGGAGAATTTAAAGTTTTATTTTCAAAGTCACATTTACTAAAATTTGCATTAAACAGTTGAGTAGGCAAATCAAACACTCGTTTCCAAAATATTGCAGATTGTGGAGAAAAATTACCAACCGAAAACCCCTTTTCAGAATTTCAAAGTTCTAACAGACCTCGCAGGCTATCACACCAAAGTCCCAACATGGCCGACTCGGCAGCGCCAAATTTCAACAGACTTCCTCCCGCTCCGACACAAGACTTGCGCAGGCTCACTCATATAATGCTCCCAGGATACAGACAAAGCATGATGGCAGCGGGGTCTTTTTTATAGGAATCACCAAAATCAGTGATGTAAGCAGCTGTATCACATCTTTTCACTTCCGCTAGATCAAAATATGTAATTTATTAGACGCCCCAGATTATTAAAAGTGTTTAAACTTTGACAGTGTCTAGACTTATCTGCTGGAAGTCCAACGGCAGTTTAGTGAGAAATTTAGAGTAATTAGTTTTAAAGTTTTATTTAATTTCGCGTGGTGATACAAAGCTCTGAAGTAGGGGATTAACCCGAACGTTTGAATTTTTACAGCGACAATCAACAACAATCTATCTTCACAAACTTAATTACCAGACAAATGCTAAAACTTTTTACTAAAGCCATTATATATTCAGAATTGTCTTAACTAGGGCTGTCTACTGATATAAATTTCAAATTAATATTCCTTTTAATTAAAAAGTTCATTATTTTCTCTTAATTAAAATCGCTAATTAAACTTTGCCAAATTATTTAATTTTACTGCCAAAATATCCAGAACAATGCTGACTATAGCTGGTGATAAAAGTTCAGCTGTTGCTTTACTCGATTTAAAGATATTACAAATCTTAGAATTTTACTATTCTGATCGCGTGTTTCAAAAACATGAACAAACCAGAATATCTCTTAAAATAAACATTTCTCGATAAGATAAATACACTTTAAAATGATTTTTATGGCGAATTGTAACTGTAGGAACGATTACAGGGAAATTCCTTAAAGTTGAAAACTACTCTTCTCGAAATTTCTAAGTCCAGCCTAAGAAAAACTAGAATTTACCAAAATTCTAAGGTTCTTACACTACTTATGATTGAAATCAAGTAGTCATGGTCATCTTTTCCCTTCCATGCACCACACTTAATTCTTCCAGCAATATCTTTCAAAGTCCCATCACCATTAAACACCTAGCACTCTTCTGTCATTATCCAGTAAATACCAATCCATCTCCTTTATCACGTCAGTTACTTATTATTAAGTCTAAGCACCTTAGCATTTTGGCAAATTCTAGTTTTGCTTAGGCGGGACTTAGAAATTTCGAGAAGTGCAGTTTTCAACTTTAAGGGATTTCCCTGTAATCTTCCCCACAGTAACAACTTGCTATAAAAAATCGTTTTAAAGTGTATGTATCATATCGGGAAACGTTTAGTTTAAGATATATTTAGGTTTGTTCAAGTTTTGAAACAAGCGATCAGAATGGTAAATTCTAAGACTTGCAATATCTCTAAATCGTGTAAAGCTACAACCTAACTTTTATCACCAGCTGTAGTCAGCACTATCCCCGATATTTTGGTAATAAAATAAAGTAATTTAGTAAAGTTTAATTAGCGATTTTAATTGAGAGAAAATAATACGCTTTTTTATTAAAAGAGATATCAATTTAAATTTTACATCAGCAGATAGCCCTAATTAAGACGATTTCATGCATATATGGGTTTTCATAAAAAGTTTAAGCATTTGTCCGGTAATTAAGTTTTTGTAAAATAGATTGTCGCGGATTGTTGTGCACGCGCGTAAAAAGTTCTAGAACACTTAGGGATTTTACCTAAATTTGAATGTATCACTACGCGGAGTCTTAAACAGCTAAAACTATAATATTAATTACTCTAAATTCTCAAGAGACTGCTGTCGGACTTCTAGTAGATAAGTCCATATACTGTCAAAGTTTGAACATTTTTTATAGTCGGGATCATCAAATAAATTACACATACTTTGAGCTACGCGGAAGCAAAAAGATGTGATACAGTTGCTGACGTCACTGGTTCTAGCCGTTTCTATAAAAAAGACCCCGCCGCCATTATGGTTTGTCTGTTCCTGTCCGCGGTCTGTTCCTGCCTGTGGTTTGTTCCTGTCGGTCGCCTGTTTCGGTCTGTCTTTCGTCGCGCTGGTTGTAACTCGCCACGCTGGCTAGTTCAACCATGTTGGATCGTGTCGTGTTATATAGTAACTAACATGAACTTTTAATTTACTAAAGGGGTTTCGGTCGGTTAGATTTCTCTCCACAATCTGCAACTTTTGGAATGAGTGTTCGATATGCCTGCTCAACTGTAAATGCAATTTTGAACTTTTGACTTTGAAAAATAAAACTTTGGATTTTACTAACAGTGAACTTGTGTACTTCAGTTGTTAACATAAAACCCTTTTCAAAATTTGTGGGTAACAAATTTTGTGGCGACCTAAGGCATTTAGTTGAGTCATCCTGGCAACATGGTCAAACCAAATTAAAATATTCAGTAAGTTTTCATCGAACAGTGAGGTGCTATCAAGAGTGTAAGTTAAGGCACTTAGGCTATACTTCAGCCCCGGTATAGGTCTATGTCCTTACATAAGTTTGAGAGTCCTCTATCATTTTGACCCTGTTATGTCATCTGCAAACAACCTAAGTTCATAAACAGTAATTCATTAGAATATTGAATGGTAATGGTCCCAATACACTGCCCTGTGACACTCCCATTTTCGCTGCCACTTCTTTTGATACTGCATTTCTTATCCTAACTTTCAACCTTTTAAGAATTCTTCTACCCGTAGAATTTTTCATCCACTCCATTATTATTTACCTTATTTAGCACCATTTTATTGCTCACTCTGCCAAAAGCCTTTAAAAGATCTAATGCTACACTATTAAATTGTCCTTCCTTGTCCATTTCATCCGAAATAGCTTGCATATAGCTTACTAATTGAAATTCAAATGTAAATCCTTCCCTAAAGCCATGTTGCTGACTTGAAAGTCACTTATGTTCCTTACAGGCACTTATGATGTGTCTGTATATCCATTAATTTACCTACCATAGCTATCAAATTAATTGGCCTTTAATTCCGATCGGATAATTGCTGACCCAGAAATTTGAGCTTGATATTTAAAATTGGTGTGGCAACACACCAATATTCAGTTTTTATCCAATCTCACAAAATTACTCCCATGTTACATATAATGGTTAAAAAAATCTGATAATAAGGGATAAAACATCCGAACTTTTAATAAAATATGTTTGATTCATGGCACAGCAAGCAAGAAACATCATTCATTTATTCAACAATCTTTGTACCAATGATTACACAGTTTCCATAGACAGCTTCAGTGACAATAAATCTAAAACTTAGTTTGATATCATTTATAATATCCCACACTACAACAAAATAAGTGACAGCATTACACAGTATTACTTACCATTGCTATTTTACACATTAGTCTGCAATATTTCGAGGTACAGGTGAAACATGGTTCAAGCAATTCAATCTTTTATTGGTTTCATCATTTATTCCTTCACTAATATCTCGGTTTTCACATTCTTGTGCACTTGCACTTGAAGCAACCAGCCTTGCCTACAGTGCTTGGATGCAGTTCTTTTGCATCTCTTCTTGGATATGGTTATATCATCTGAGACAGAGCTTCTTCTATACATTCCACATATAAACAAATTGTGCCATACCTCAGGGATGGTTTCCTTATTTTTTTGGGTAACGTCTTAATCTCCACACTCTGAAGTATAGTATTTTCATTCAAGGTATCTTTGTCCTCTACTTCAAGATAGTTTGACCGATATTAATTGTTAGATTCTGTAAATGAAATCAGTAATTCTGAGTTATTTGTCAGTGTCAACTGCTCTTCTTGACCAGTCCTCCAAATGAAACTATCATTTCTTGATATTTATTTCCTTTATTTAGTTTACTTTTCTTATCCTTTACATTGTCTTCTCTATTCTCTATAATAATTTTTATTATTTTATTTTTATTATAGTCATAAATTAAATAACCTATTATATTTTCGGAATATTCAACAAGTGTATATTTTCATGACTTTTTGTCCCATTCTTTTTTTCTTTTGGAACATGGATCATAATATCACTGTCAAATATGACTTAAATCAGATTTCTTGCCATATCACAACTCATACGGTGTCTTTTCTTGAGTTCCTGATGCAGTTGATCTGTTCTTTTAAGTACACAGTCATGTTTGCTGCTTCTACCCATAATCTTTTATCTAACTTTTCATCAAATAACATACATCTCGCTTTCTGAACTATTGGTCAATTCAGTCATTCCTGCAAACAGTTTTGCTATGAGATTTACGGGTTACTTCTCTAATGAATAATTCCTTCTTTCCTCAGAAAATCTGTAAACTTGTTGCTACAAAACTCATAGCCATTATCAGTGCAAAAACATTTAATTTTCTTATTCTTTTGGTTTTTTACCATAGCTTTAAGTTTTTTAAAGCTGCTAAATACTTCACTTTTAACTTTCATGAAGTAAATAAATGCATCGAGACTAAAATCATCAACCAACAATAAAAAATATCGCTTACCACACAACAGCATGTGGTTTTGTCTCTAATTTATTTGAATCTGACATTTCCATATTGATCAGTTTTGTCTTAATGACATTCGCCATAATACGAATGCTGGAATATTCAGTCACCATGATCATGCATGAAAAGCATTCTAGTAAACAAATCAGCGACAATGAGACATTCCATTCATTATTTATCTCAAATCCAGTCCCACTTAACCTTTACAATGTCTATATTTTTTTTGTCACATATGACATCATTGATTCACAACTATCAAGCCTGATTGATACGAGGCTATAAACTGAAAAGACTATTGCTGTAAATAAATTGTTTTAATATCTGGATGTTGTGGATCATTTTCCTCAATAGCTGATAATATTGATGAATAAATAACGTCAAAGGAATTGAATGTTTGAGTGTTTATTGAACACCCGAACGTGTTTCACTTCTTTCCGGGAGGTCTGATCCATGATGTGGAACAGGCCATCCCGGATGCCATTGAGCGGACAAGGTGTAGCCAGCTGCGGATTGTAGCTCATGTCGGCACCAATGATGCTTGCCGCCTTGGGTCGGAGGGTATCCTCTCTTCCTTTCGGCGGCTTGCTCATACGGTGAGCTCTGTGGTTGATGACCGCAAGATTTCGGCTGAGCTAACCATCTGCAGCATTGTTGATAGAACTGACTGTGGACCTCTGGTTCAGAGCCGAGTCGAGGGTCTGAACCAGAGCCTGCGTCGTTTCTGCGATAATCATGGCTGCAGATTTCTTGATCTTCGCCCTGGGGTCGAGTCGTGTAGGGTTCCCTTGGATAGATCAGGTGTGTACTACACACATGAATCGGCTACATGGGTGACAGAGGCGGTGTGGAGTGCATTGGGGAATTTTTTAGGCTGAGGGAGGAAGACCCGAAACTGGGATTACCGTTCCGGGCAGCCCAATTAAATTCGGCACCATATGTTGGGAGTAGCGAAAATCAATCTCGACTGTTAAAAGTATTCGTTATAAACTGTAGAAGTGTTTGTAATAAGCAGCCTGAATGAAATAAATATTATTATGGTCTGTGAAATCCTATGGATTAGTCTAAAAGTAGCTAGGACAAAACTTGTGATAGGGTCTTTCTATCGTCCACCAGATGCAGATGTAGGTGTTGCTGAGGCCTTAAGAAATAATGTAAGTAATATAGCTCGTCAATTTCCGGATCATGGAATAATACTACGAGGCGACATCAACTTGCCGTATATTGACTGGAGTAATTACGCCCACGTTACTGGTGGCAGGGATAAAATATCCTGTGAGATTATTCTTGACCTTTTCTCAGATCTTAATCTTGAGCAGCTCGTCACTGAACCAACGCGGTGTGACAACGATAACGAAAACATTTTAGATATTCTCGTTACAAATAGGCCTGAATTATTTACGGACATTGCTACCACCACGGGAATAAGTGATCATAAAGCTGTAATTGCTACAGTAAAATTAACAGTCGCGTGCAAAAAGAAAAAAAGACAGGTTCGAAAAGGCCCCAAAGGAGAGTTCAAGAACGTTTTTGAGGGATAAATACATTACCTTTATAGAAGCAAGAGGCTCGGTTGAAGTGATGTGGCTTCGATTCATAATATAGTCAGGGAAGGTATGAGACTTACATATACCGAAAAGGACAATCAGGGACAGGAACGATCCCCCGTGGTATACGTGTGAAGTTAAAAGGTTACTTACAAAGCAAAGGAAGATTCATGCACGCTCAAGAAGGACGATGTATAGGAGTGATTTAGAAAAGCTAGCTGAGACAAGAGAACAGGTCAAGAATTCGATGCGCGAGATGACTTTCGATGAAACTCACTTTCAAAGAGCCTCATTGAAAATCCAAAGAAATTTTGGTTGTATGTAAAAAAAAAAAAGTGGTTGTGACAACAATATGCCAGTTCTACTACAAGACGGTCGGGAAGTTGATGACAGCCGCGACAAGGCAACCGTATTTAACGCCGAATTTAAAAATTCCTTCACTGACGAAAACATGGAAAACATTCCCGTTTTTCCACGGCGTGTTGAATTTGAGATGGATCCAGTACAAATTGATAGTGTAATATCATAAAGCAATTAAAGCTCCTGAAGTGGGGGAAAGTGCCGGGTCCCGATGGTATACCAGTAAGAGTATTTTCGGAATACGCGGAAGAAATAGAACCATTACTGTCAGATATATTTCGTAAATCTTTAGAGGAAAGAAAAGTACCTGCTGACTGGAAAATTGCGCAGGTGATTCCCGTTTTCAAGAAAGGAGATCGGAGAGATCCTAGGAATTATCGACCGATATCGCTAACATCTGTTTGCAGTAGAATTCTGGAGCATGTCATATGCTCTAATGTTATGAAGTTTCTAGATGAAAACGAGTTACTTACAGCATACCAACACGGATTTTGGAAGAACCTATCATGTGAAATGCAACTGGCTCTGTTTTCGCATGATGTAATGAAAGTTATTGATGCAGGATCACAAGTTGATGCTATTTTCTTGGATTTTCAGAAAGCTTTTGACTCTGTACCACACAACCGACTCTTAGCGAAGATCCGAGCGTACGGTATATCTGATCAGATTTGCGAATGGATACGCGATTTTCTAACTGGTCGGTCACAGTATGTCGTTGTAGACGGGGAAGCCTCTTCTGAACTAGATGTTACTTCGGGCATTCCTCAAGGAAGTGTAATAGGACCACTTCTTTTCTTAATTTTTATAAACGATCTCGGTGACAACGTTAATTGCAGGATGCGATTTTTTGCTGATGATGCACTTATTTATAGGGAAGTGAGGTGCTCCAACGATTACTTAGAAATTCAGCCCAATCTGGATGTTGTTTTGGAATGGTGCCGTGAATGGCAGCTTACACTTAACTGTAAAAAGTGCAAGGCAATGCACATAAGTAAAAAAAAACCCGCTTGCTCAGGAGTACAAAGTTAACAATTCAGTTGTTGACACTGTGGATTCCCTGAAGTATCTAGGTGTAACAGTACAAAGCAACATGAAATGGGACTTGCACATAACTTCCGTTGTAGGCAAAGCTAATTCCAAACTATGATTCATAGGACGTATTTTGAGAAGTTGTAATGCTCATACAAAGGAAATAGTGTACAAAACACTAGTTCGTCCGCATTTGGAATACTTTTTTGGAATTTGGGACCCGTATCGCAAGGGATTGATTGACACATTAGAGAAAGTACAGAGAAGAGCCGCTCGATTCGTGACTGCTAGTTACAGTCCTCACGTAAGTGTCACAGAGCTGATTCGTGGGTTGGGCTGGGATTGTTTGGCGGACAGACGACGTCGTTTTCATTTGAATTTGCTGAAGAATATGCGAAAATCTTTAAGTTACGAGTGCAACGAAATACTTCTTCCGCCAACCTATTTAGGTCGCAATGACAGGAGGGATAAGATTAGAGAAATAAGATGCCGTACTGATTCATTTATGTATTCCTTCTTTCCTCGATCTGTTTGGGATTGGAATGCGCAGAATTAGGATTGGTGCTTAGCACCCTCTGCCACCCACAGTATTTGTGATTTGCAGAGTATAGATGTAGATGTTTTGCAGAAGCATCTTCAGCGAGTTCTCCTGGTAATTACGTACAAATGTTACAAATTGGTTTTGTTGTTGTATTTTGTACAGTGGAATTATTATTTAAATTATAATCTACTTACATTTTACGGTCTATTGCATTTACTTATGCTCCGCTTTCAGCAGCAGTGATTTATTCTTTCTTTGTGAGAAGTGACTCATTTTCCAGATGGTTATTAAACTGGTGATTATCACAACACACACACAGAAAGTAAAGTAAGTAAGTACCACAACACTGCACTGCATTGCAGTGTACTGTATGTTTCTTAAGAATGGCTGATCAGCTTTGTTTACAATCGACTTTATGTCGGTGCTGTTTTGTTTTAGTCAGTCTTTCATATGTTAGGTGCATTTTTTTCAAATGTAAATGATTGTCATTAGATTTTTATGATTTTGTGTGTCCTTGTTTAATGTTGTTTTGGCTGTGTCAATGTTTTTATTTTAGTTTCAGTGCTGTGTATAGTGTTGGGTGTATTAGGTTTGTGAATTCATTTATTATATATGGAGAATGAAATATTTAAAAACATTGTCAAAAACAAAGGATACAACATTATATATTGGTTCAGATTTGTTGATGACATTATTTACCTGGTCAGTGAACCTGAACAGAGGATACTGACATCAACACAATACACAAAAACATCAAATTCACTATGGAGAAAGAAACAAATGGCAAACTAAACTTCATTGACATAGCCATAACAAGACACAAACAACAACACTCATTTCAGATTTATAGAAAACACACCACCACAGAAATGATAATAGGAACTGAATCAAACCATCCACAAACTCATACAGAAACTGCAATGAGGCACATGCTCCAAAGACTGAAATCCCACTCAATAAAGATAACTTCACACTAGAGCTAAACACAATCATCTATATAGCCACCAAAAATGGCCACAAGGAAAGCAGGGAATACCAACTAAACAACAAAATTATAAGACAAATAAAGAAAACATCACACAATACAACCCCATCACCACAAAAGACATTCAACTACAGTCGATCAACTCCAGACAACACACTACAGAAATGGTATGTGATGACATACTTCAACAAAGAGACACAAAATTGCAAATATATTAAATAAAAAAAAAAAAAAAAAAAAAAAAAAAAACCAGGGATTAAAAATAGCATTCAGAACAGCCAACACAATACATCAGAACATTAAAAGTAACACACAAACCAATAAATATCACAACTCAGGAATATACAGGCTAACATGCAATGAATGTCAAGCACAGTACATAGGACAAACATGTAGAAAATTCAAAACCAGATACACGGAACACTTAAGAGCTCTAAAATATAGTAACCATTCAACATCTGTAGAACACTTACAGGAACACAACCACCAACCAACAAATATTGACGCAGACATGCAAATACTCACCGTTAACAACAACAAACCACAATTACTAACATTTCAAGAGAACTATCACATACAAAAAGCAGTAACAGAAGGAAAACAAATAATAAATGAATACACAAACCTGACACACCCGACACTATACACACTACTGCAACTAAAATAAAATCATTGACACAGACAAAACAACATTCAACAAGGACACACAAAATTCTAAAAATCTAATGACAATCATTTACATTTGAAAAAACGCGCCTAACAAATGGAAGACTGAATAAAACAATACAGCACCGCATAGTGACACAAAGTCGATAGTAAACAAAAACTGATCGGTCATTCGTAAGAAACATACAGTACAGTGCAGTGTTGTGATAATAACCATCTGGCAAATGAATCACTTCTCACAAAGAAAGAATAAAGCATTGCTGCTGAGAGTGGAGCATAAGTAAATACAATAGACCGTAAAATGTAAGTAGATTATAATTTAGATAATAATTCCACTGTACAAAAGGAAACAACAAAACCAATTTGTAACATTTGTACGTAATTACCAGGAGAACCAGCCGAAGATGCTTCTGCAAAAGAAGTGAAACGCAATCGGGAGTTCAATAAACACTGAATTGTTTTGGCGTTATTTATTCATAAAAAATTGTTTCGAATTTATACATACACAGCTATTATCGTCCTCAATATATACCCCTCGTCTATCCCTAAAACATTTCATGCGAATTTTCCATTGTTAATAACAGCTCTGGAAGTCATCTTCTGTGAGCTCCATGTATCACTTTTTCTTTCACACCTTCAACGGACTGAAATCTGTTCCTTTTAGTGCAGATTTGACCTCAAGAAATGGATAAAAGATACATGGCGCAAGCTCAGGCGAATAAGGTGGACAGTCAAGCACTGGGATGTTGTATGTCACTAAAATCATCTTTGCAGACAAAACAAACAAAAAATCATCATCACTTTGAATCTTGATTTGCTCATTTGAGCTTTTTTAGCTCTCGGTGAAGTTGGGCCATTCCAATGCATGGATTAGTGCTTAATTTCAGTAACATGTGTGAAAAATCAAGATTCATCACATGTTATCACTCTTTCCCAGAAGTTTAGGTCATTTTCAGTGGCATTCAAAGTGTCTGTACAAACATTTTGGCAAGCTCTTTTTTTAATAGTGGAAATTTTAGGCACCATTTTCACACACATTTTTTGCATGTTAAGACTGTGATGTAAAATTTGCCTCATGCATTCTTTGTCAATTCCTATGGTCAGATCAAATCAGGTTAATGAAAGTTTCAATGTTTTCATTCATTTGTGATGTTGAAGGATGACCTGGGTATGAATCACCTTCAACATCTTCTTGGCCATCTTGGAAACACTTAAACCATCCAAAAACCTGTGCATGTGATAAACATTCATTGCCATATACTTCTCGTAATAGAAGATACGTTTCAGTAAAGCATTTTCCAATTTTCATGTGAAATTTCGTGACAATTCGTTGCTCTATTATTACACTTATCATTTTTTCTGGCAAAACAAAAGACACCTCTTATAGAAACAAAGGACAGGGGAGGAACTCCATTTAAAAGAGAAGGCTCCACACTAAACAGCTATCAGTAGTTAGCCTTTGGCGCATACATATGTCTACTATAGAAGCATCAGTCTTGTTATTTTATAGTCCCACCTTGAATGAGATTACAAAGTAAGTTTATTCTTCACGTAAACCCAGAATCGTCAAACATAGTTTTAAGCTGAGCCATAGTTCCTTCGTTGTGTTAGCTTGCTTTATATGCTGATATAACACTGGATCAATGGCTTCACTTTAACCTTTGCATCACCTGTGGCTGCAGAGCTAGTGCCTGAACTACCCCCTAGCTTTATTAAGCCGGACATGCCTTCTAACATCAATATATTCTCCGCCGCAAATGCCCAAAACATCGTAGTTCTCTCTGCCTTTACATTTAGGGACATTCACCAAAAAATTTGAAGCCATCTTCAGTCCCATAACAAATTATTCATAAAATCACAACTTTTCCGTATAACAGTTAAAACTAAGAAAATAATGCCAAGTCGTAACTCTGAGCCCATATAACCTAATAAAATGAGTCTGATTCATGGCGCAGCAAGCCAGAAACTTCTTTTATTTCTTCAACAATCTTTGAACCAACGATTACACAGTTTCCATAGACAATAAAACTTTTTTTTTTTTTTTTTGCTGTCATCAGTCTTTTGACTGCTTTGATGCAATCCTCCATCCCTTCCTATCTTGTGCTAACCTTTCATCTCAACATACCCCTTAAAACCCACATTCTCAATTATCTACTTCACATATTCTCATTTCCGTTTTCCTCTGCATTTCTTTCCTTTGACTGTTCCCTCCACTAACAAGTTAACCAGTTCTCATTGTCTCAAAATATGACCTACCATTCTGTCTCTTCTTACTGTAAGACTTTTCTACAAACTTTCTTCCTCATCCATCATTTCCAAAACTCTTTTGATTCGTACTTTATCCATCCATTTAATTTCCAGCATCCTTCTATAGCCCTACATTTCAATTTTCCTTCTTCCTGGTATGCCTAAAGTCCATGCTTCTGCCATTAAGTGCTTTACTCCACACATAGAAATTCTTAAGAGTCCTAGATTAACATTTGAAACTAAAAAATTTCACTTTTTTGTGAAAGCTCTTTTTGCTACTGCTATTCTGCTTTTAACATCATTCCTGATTCAGCCATCGGTTTAAATTTTACTTCCTAAGTAGCAAAATTCACAAACTTCTTATATTGCATCTGACCCTATTTTTATATTTAATCTACTATTATTGATATCATTTCTGTTACATTTCATCACTTTTGTCTTGCTTTGGTTTATATTTAGTCCAAAATCTTCCTTCAGTATTTTGTTCATGACAGTAACTTCTCAATAGCATACTGATTTTTTCTCCTTGAACACTTAACAACCTTCATATCCAACCCTCAATCAATGTTGGGTACTCTGCCAGTTAGATATGTATATGATTTTATGAGAGAATACACTGTAATTGAGTTTTGACAATGATGTAAAATATGGAATATAATGACAGAGAAGTCTTTTGATGTTAGAAATTAGTCTTGAGTGATATTCTCCAAACAAGTTTATATTCGGTACATGTAGGTTGGCCAGACTTATAATTCTGTTGTATGGTCTAAAGACAATATTGATTTCACAGCATCCAGCAATCTTCTCATTCAAAGATCTACCATAGAGTAAATTTATCAGAATTACACTAGCGTTTCAAGGGAATCAATAAGCCCATTGACATCTCTGTAAAAAAAAAAGGACAAGTCCGTCATTTGCCTTTGTCTACTTAAGACATTAATATTACAATACAAGTAGACATTGCTCACATTTGTAATTTACTTGTGATGGAGTGCATGCTCTGGTGGCAATTTCCCTATGCACTAATTTCCCCCTCTATAAATCTCAACTTTAAATTCTTTCAGCATTATAGGTAAATTATTCATCATTTCTCTTGGTAACTTATTTCCATCCCTGCCCCCCCTACCTACGAAAGAAAATCTTCCCACATCCTTGGGCCTGAAATAGAGTGCCAGCTTGTAGTCATTGTCATCTTTTCCATTGCATGCACTACTCCTAATTCTTACACCAATATCTTTCCATGCCTTATCACCAGTAAATGTTCTCATCATACAGATAGTATGAGTACTTACAAAACCTTAGGCTGAACGTTTTTGCTGCATCTGATTTGTTTATCGATAAATGGTGACCAGGCAAGAGTACCAAATTCCATTATTGATTTTACAAAGGCAGGGAATGGTCATTATAGTGTGTTAACATTTGTTAGTTCTTTCCCAAATCTGCATATGAATCAGAGTTTGTGATTAATATGATCAGAAAAAGTAGTATTTTCATCAAATATCTCTCCCACGTCTTTTATCGAGTTGACTATCTACACATTTTGATCACATGATAAGTAATTAATAGGGAACTAATTATGACATTTAAAAAAACACCAAGATAGAACATTTTTTTAATGTTCAGTTGCAATTTATGTATCTCACACTTTACCTTCGGCTCAGAAATGTCTTATATTATCAGTGTTGTGATCACTGTTTATTTCATTAAAGATCTTTATATAAGCAGCATATAGTAGATACCCAGATTTAAATTGTTCACAAATGTCATTAATAAATATACTAAATTGAATAGGTCCTAAATGGGATCCTTGTGGTACACCAGAAGTAACGTCATACTCAAAAGAACATACTGATGATGCCTGTCAAATAAATATGATTGAAGCCAGTCTAAGGCTCTCGATCGTTCACCATTTTATAATTTCTATGATCAATTTTCTTCTGCTTTCCTTAGAAAACCATCATGGATAATCGGTATTTTTCTTATAGCGCAATGGGACAAACTTTGTAGTTCCACTCTCTCATTGAACATAGGCAGCTGTGCCAGCTGAGACCGAGATTCAGACTCTTCAATCTCCAGTTAGATGCCTTAACCACCAGACTGCCATTATCAATTATCATAAGTCTACTAGTTGGATACATATTTTTGACGTAGGATATGTTTTCTAAATGACTGAAGTATACATCCACATGTGGTTGTGGTGGAATTTATACATACCCAACAATAATATCACCACCATGACCTTTGATTCGGACCAAAACTTGTTCCAAATGGTCATATTTTATTGAAACTGGTTCTACAGTCACACAGTGCCAGATATAAGGGGGGGGGGAGGGGGCAAATCTGGGACAATTGCCTGAGGAGGCAATGTTGGGGGGGGAGGGGACCAAAAAATTGTGCTTGACAGGCGCAGATTTATGTCCCAGTGACTTTTTAAAAAATGATGATGATAATAAAAATTTTCCTACTGCTCCAAGTGGCAATAGTCGGGGCGGTAATTTCAGTTTTTGCCCTCGCTCGGAAAATTCCCACATCCGCCACGAACTAGAAACTCACCACCAAGCTCATAATTGCTAGTAATCGAGTCTCCATCTAATCTGATAGTTTTGTAACTCGGTGAAATGGAAATTTCATATTGTTTTTGTATATAACAGCTGTTAACGATCTATAGTTAATAAACTTATCGTCATATTTACGGTAAGGTGGTGTCAACACAGGAAAAAGATACGAATACATGTGAAACATTGTAATTATTGGGTGTATACCCTTCCTTATAATAACAATATGGCAATTATAATTTTTATTTCTGTAGTAAAAGTCATTTTATAAATAATGTTTACCTCAATTTTAACTACATTTCTCACCATCAAAGTGATTACATAACATCTAAATGTCCTAAATAAGTCCATTACACTTTGGACTGGCAATAGAATTTATTATATAAATGACACTGCTGTTTCAATCCTTATGTACTTTTCTGTTTAGCCTCACAAGTTGCCCCACAGCGGTAATGAAAGACACATGATCTGCCAGCAAGAAGATGTACAGCAGGAAGTTACAAGGCTAGTAGATGAAGTTGACACTTTACTGAGGACTGGAAGCTACTCGAAAGATGATCCAATCATTGTTTCTCTGAGCAATGAGATAAAAAATTTACAGGTACAACAAAATGTAACAGTGTAATAAAAAATTTGAAAAATATTTATATTTTGACAGTGTGTTAAATTTATTTTCTCTTGCTTCACACTCTGCCTGCAAAAATCATCTTCACTTTGTCTCAGTCATCAGCATATTAAATTCTTTAATTTGGTAATATATAGCTTGTGTACTGGTAACTTGCTGTGTGCTTCATTTCTATTTTACAGTGAGTAAGGCATAATAATAAATTCACTTGTAACAGTTCTCCTGCCTCTTTCCTAACCTTGATTGTTTTTTATTTTCTTTAGCAATAGTTAAATTTGAATCAAGATGTACTTTGTCTCAGAATAAATACTTTTGAAGTAATGGATGATATATTAATGGTGTATAAATATGGAACAAATAAATACATTTGCTGCTGAAAGTGATAAATCTGTTGATTGAAAATAGAATTATCCACTTAAATATTCTTTTAACAATAGTACAGAAGTAAAATATTAATCTCATTTAGACATTATCCATACAAAAATATTTATTTTTTACAATATGGGAATAAGTAACAATATTCTGTTTAACAATCAAATACTGAATGTCAATAAAACTTTCAAAACAAATGTAACAAACATTAAAAAACTGTAGTAAAATATAAGTCTACATATAAAATTCCTTAACTTTAACACATATTTGCAGTCAAATTCTTCTGTGGCCACACAAAATTATTTCTATTCTGTACAGGTGGCAGCAAGTCTTAGTATATTCATTTCCAACATTTTGGCTGATATGCTTGAGCCTTCTTTTAGGGCAGAACTGTGCATAGATGTGTTCCACATGCACTACCATAGACAACTAACTACCCAGCTATGAATACTTGATAACTGGCCAACCAGGAGTACACAACTGGCAGGTAGCACATCAAACCAATCTAAAAGGTGTGTAACAAGGTCAGCATTTCTTTGATTGAAGTAAAAGACATATAAACCCCTTTACAAACTGCAGGAGCTTATGCAATGTTTTGCAATTGTGAGTTAGTCTATATCAGAGAGACTGGCTGAAAAGTAGATGACAAGTTACGAGAACATATCCACCAACACAAGTGAAACAGTACAGACAAGCTGACCGTCATGGGGCATTAATCTATGATTAATCATGCCAAGACTTCTATTGACAGATAGGTGGTGGACAACACAGATTAAACAGTTGCTAGAAATTACTAAATTCTCTGATAACACCAAAGAGGACAGTGGTCTATGAAGAGATCATCACAAAGACTCGCATGCATGAACAATGTGGCAGCTGTGCTCACCTCATTGATCAGTCCGCCAAATGTTCACAGATGGTGAGCTGGTTGTGTTTAGTAATGTATGCAGAGAGCATCAATGTGCAATGCTGCCCTAGAAGGCCAAAGTATGTCAGCCAAAATATCAGCAATACCTACTAGTACACAGCATCACCAGAGGTCCATTGAAACTATGAATAAATATTTATTTTTGGATAAAGGAAACAAAGAAACTGCCGCGAGGCACTGAAAATAAGATAGGATAGGGAAAATAAACAGTAACCCGTCACTTACCACAGATGAAGGCAGGAGGGCGAGACACGTAAAAACACAAAAACAAAAGAATTACACAATATTTCGACTTTAGTCTTAGTCATGTGGGAGGCGCTCGTGGTCACATCCGAGCCTGCGCAGGCTCGGATGTGACCACATCTTTCCCCCTGCCATATGTCTCGCCTCCTACATGAGGAAGACTAAAAAGTCGAAATATTGTGTAATTCTTTTGTTTTTGTGTTTTTACGTGTCTCGCCCTCCTGCCTTCATCTGTGGTAAGTGACGGGTAACTGTTTATTTTCCCTATCCTATCTTATTTTAAATATTTATTTTGAATACTTTAAAATTTTCATGGTACAGATACAGACCAAGAAAAAGAACAGACATAATAATTGCATGTACAACGGACAGTAACAACTAACTCAAATATATATTGCATTGCTAGTACTTCTATTGCTCTTACACGCCAAACTCTGAAAGTTCGAGCAAAATTAAATTCTGTAAAATTCTTTCAAGAAATTATAATGCAGGTTTCACAAAAAAAAGACACTGATATGACTTCAGATGAAAGCTTGAATTTCATGTGTTGTTATGCTCTTGGCACGTCAATTAAAATGTCACAACTTATACGAAAAAAAATGATGAAGTGACTATTCCCTGTATTAATCAGCATATCCCTGTATGTCCCTAATATGAATTTAGGAAACCAGGAAAACCAAACTGTGCAAGAGAACTCAGATTTGAATGAAAGATCTCTCAAATTCCAGTCCAGTGATGGAATATAATTACTGTGCCACCTCACTGTGATGTTTATCACTGCTGACATCTAGGATTCTGACCATTAAAACAAGTTTATTTAAAATCATTGGTAAGCTGACATTCTTATTTTACGCATTTCAGTAAACTTTTTGATGCACTTCAATGGCCATAAAAAGAAATATTTATAACATTCAAGACATCTGAAATATCTCAACTCTGCTAAAGAAATCGAGAGGTAGTGTGGATGCAATTGATAACTGTGAAAGGAAAAAAAAGAGAAAGATACAAAACTGCTGTTCCTGCAGTCTAAATACCAATGGCACATAATTTCTACATAAATACTAATCTTCATTATTTTAAGAAAACAGAATCAAAATTTAAAGGTGACAGATATTTCAGCAATATTGAAGTGAAGCAAGCACATGAAGCAATGTTGTATTTAAGTGAAAATTATTAAAGTAATATCAAACGTTACACAAATCCATTAAATAATATCAGACCCAACAAAAAGTTTACAAAAGTTGTAAGGATCTACAAAATAAAATCCATATAAAGATCATTATTTTGCACTATGAGTATCATACATTCTTTAAACCCATAATAGATCTTGCTCTGAGAATTTATCCTCCTTTAATGGCTGCTTCTACAACAGAAATAATAGTTAACAGTTACAGGTATGGCAATAATAAAAATTCATAGTTACAAAGTAATCATCAAAACATTACCTACAAAAATGATTGAGAAAATGTAAATTATATTCATTAACTATTAATAAATAAAAACAATGCAACTAATAATAATTAATGCCAATGCAACTTTTAAATTTGTTTAATGCCGTATGCGTTTCATCTCTCATCAAAGCATCATCAGTGACAAATTTTTTACATTGGAGTAATTAAGGTTGGCAGTCTAGCTGACAATATTTTTACAGCTCACTAAAAGCATTTCTACCAGCTATCTCCAGTAGTAACATTATTTATAGTTCAATTTTAAGGCTACCTATGTGAAAGACAGAAATTTCAGATTAAGTAGTTTTTCATACTTAACAGATTTTCTTGCATTCATTTCCACCACTAAAACTCATCATAAGGACCATTTTAAAGTGTATTCGTTATGCCCAGAAAAATTTAGTTTAAGAGATAATTGGATTTGCTTATGTTTTTAAGCCATGTGTTCAGTGAGGACTAAAACCTAAAATTTGAAATAACTTGGAATCGCCTAAGGTTACAGCTGATATTTTATCATCAGATATAGTTGCCATCTTCTGAAATATTTTGAATGTAAAATCAAGTAATTAGGCAAAGTTTAAGTACCTTTTTTAATTAAGAGAAAAAAACCGAAATTTAGACCAAAGGAGATAAAAACAAGAAATTTATATATTTATACCAGAAGATAGTTCAAATTAAGAGGGTTAAAATATATATATATAGGTTCCTATAGAAAGGGTAAAGTATCTGTGAGATAAACGAGATTTTGGGAATGGTTTGTTGTCATTGTTAAGAAACGCCAGATTTGATGACGTAAGAGACTTTAAAATTAATTTAATAGAAGTCTTTCTGAGCACCAAATTAAGATAAAATAGATGGAATAATATATCAAGAAGCTTAGGTGATAATTACAACTCATTAAAGACTCTTCAAGATATTCATTTCTAGAGATCTTTGCTGCCGTCACAAGGTCAAGGAGTCCGGGGTGTAAAGAACACCCATGTTGGTCTCTCAGTCAATCTACAAGCAGATGTGGTTGAGGTAGGCTTGTGTGTGACTCGCCGAGCAAATGGCTCCACGTGGTGAGAGCATGTCTATAAAGTAGCAGGCGTAATATCAGCCAAGACTAGGGGCTTGATGAAAGTTTGTGTCTTCTGACATGTGTGCTCTTCCTGCAGATCTTCAGTGGAACTGTTACCCGATTGTTTATCCCATTCTGGTACCGACATTGTAAGAGAACTTTTGGAAGAATATATGCCTTCTGTGACTTTGAAATTGTGTACTGTGAATTCATTTTTTTTTTTTTTTTTTTTTTAAGTTTCCCTTTCACGCTTGGAGGTTTGTTACAAGCATGTGGCGGCCGTTTAGTTTTCTATGTATTATGGATACTAGAGGCTACTGGTCATGAACATCATTGTTGAAAGATAAAGCACAGTTTTTGCTCAGCCCCTAGCAAAGACTTTTCGCTTCACGATGGCTCTAGTCAGAACATGCTCTGAGGAAAAAGCAGAGAGGTACAGCTACCAACCAAAACACCACCATGTACATACACTACCTATTAAAAAATAATTGGGTATCTGACCACACTGTTTACTTGATGGATGTCACCCCAATCGAATCTTGTAGGGCTGTCTCTGTTTGCAGACCATGTACCGGGATTTATCACCATTCCTTTTGCAATGGATTATGGTCACTCCAGATGAGCCCTCACCCAGTGATTCAATTAATCTCAAAGATGTTCTATTGGGTTGAGTGCAGACCAGTTCAATCGGTGAACACTGTACTTTGTGTACCACTGTGTAGTAACCCTTGAAACATGGCACCTGCCATTTTCATCCTGGAAGAAACTTGGGGCCCCTCATGTAAAAACAAATGTTGTGAGCATTTCATTATCCAGAATTTATATGTAAAGTGTAAGCACCTTAGAATTTTGGCAAATTCTTGTTTGCTTAGCTTAAAGCATAGGGGAGGAAGTAAGCTTTCCTATAAACATAAGGTTTCATTACAAGTACAGGTTACGGGAGGAACTTTTGATATAGAAGCTGATACTGCAACCTAATTCATTAAATAAACTATTTTAAAAGTAGTAAAGCCACTCAACACATTACATAAGCACTAAACAAACTTTTTATAATAATAAAGAAACTTTAAACTAACCTGGAATAGGTTAATCCATTATTGTCTCGCTTGCAAACAATAGATTTTTGCTACGTGAGCATTTCACTACTTCTGAACACTTTTAAAGGCAGTAAAGTAATTTTAAAATAATAATAATTCAAAAGAAAGTTAAATTCACTGAAATTCCATAGTTTTAGACTGAGGAAATAAATAAATTTTTAAACACTTCAATAAATGCACTTCCACTTCTAACATTTTTTATCATATGTTTTCGATAGTTTCCCAAAATAAAAAGTAGATTTTCTGAAAGAACTAAAAATCTAGTTTAACATATTTAAATTTCATAACATTCCATGCAGTAGAACAGATTTTATATAGGTTTTTAAAATTATTTCATCATTAAACACACGTGGTTGCACTTCAGATTTATTTGTGAGTAAACTAAGCCACTTCCATAAATAAAATAACTTTCAAAACACGTAATTAAAATCAAAGAAAATTCTGGTAACTTTTCTTTTTCGATACAAACAACACTTTAATAATTATTAACGAGAAACCAAGTGTTTGCTAAACTAAATTAAACTGATTTCTTATTAAATTCATAACTCAGTCATCTCGCCACCGATTTTCAAAAAATTTACATCATTAAACTCAGGAACTTTTGGAGAACACTTTGGCACTCATTTTATTCAGGTAATTTGTAATCCAGCAGGATTACTAAAATTGACTTAAATTCAAACATAGAAATAGGGAAATGCCTATTACTGTCGGAGAATCATATCAATATGCCGTTTAAACTAAATTCATTTTTAAGCAAACTAATCATTTAAGAATTCTAACTAAACACTTTTTATGTACCTTGACAACAAGTCTATATACTGTTAAAGTCTGAACACTTTTTATAATCACAATCATTTTACACTATTTTGGGAAAGTAGGTGAATACCTGATGTCACGCGAATTGGGTATATAATCAGGAGCCCAGGAGAGGTCTTTCGTCTCTCTTGTTTCATCTTTCTTTCTTTCAATTTCATCTGTCTTTACTCCGGGAACGCTATGTGAGGTAAATCCGCGCCAGTTTTGTCATGGTGTGTGTCGGTTGGAGCAGGAAGTTGGCGGTTTGAGGCTCGCAATGGGGGTCGGCCATGATAATTTATTTTGAACAGAGTGTCTGGTTAACAACTAACATGAACTTTTGAAATTTTTAAAGGGGTTTCTTCGGTCGGTTCGATTCACTTCACAATCTGCAATTTTTCTATAAATGTTTGTTCGATTGCCTACTCAACTGTTTAATGCAATATTTGGAAAATGGGACTTTGGAAATAAACTTCAAATTTTTTCTTCAAGTGAACTTTTGTGATTTCATAGAAAAACCTTTCCTCAGCTTTGGGTTATAAAGCTTTGTGGCGGCCGTGTAGAATTTCAGTTGAGTTTCTAAGCCGGCAACATGGTCATTCAAAATTATTAAAGTCAGGTCAGAACATTTTTCTTCAAAGTGAACTTTTAGATAAGGTACTAAGCCTATACTCCAACCCCAGTATCAGCTTAGGTCCTTACAAAAGGACACCCAACACTCACCAAACTTGAAGGGAGGAGGGCGGCAACAACACAAAACAACACACAAACAAAGAAAATACAATATTTTGGGTAAAACACTTTTTCAAGTGAACAGCGACAGTTCTTTCCTTTCATTGTTACCTATTTCATTATCCAGAATGTTACATCAGGCATTTGTGTTTATGGTATCATGGACAAATACCAGCAGTGATACGTTGAAGACTGTGAAACATCCCAACTCCACCACCACCAAACTTCCTATACACCCCAGCAGGTATTTTACCAGATAGACGTAACACCTATACACATCCATTGAGCTGGAATAATGTAAACCTTGACTAATCACTCCACAGAATCAATTTCCACTCCAGTGTCCAGTTGCGATTGTGAAAAACCACATGAATCACCGAGCTTTATTGCTTGTCATGATGTGGAGCTTACACACATTTGCTCTTTCTAAATATCCAAGCTGGTGGGTATTTGTACACAATGGGTTGTGCCCTATTACAGATTTCATGTTTCTGCAATGTTTGCTGCACAAAATTGGAAGCCACCCATAAGTACAACATTGGCACACTGTCCATCAATCTTCCAAATACACAGGATAATTGTGACCCACCCAGTTAGAGGCCAGTGAAATGGCAGGTCACGATCACACACTTATTGAAGTCCAATAGATCTCTACCTTGTGCCATCTCCTTGCCAATTGGTTTTACACTGGTCTGCAGCATAAGACAGTAACACATGTTAACTAATGTACTGAATTACTTATCTTCATGTGTGCAGAATTGCTTTTTGGTAGATAGTGTAATTTGTTCCTTGTGGTGCCTTGATGAGAAGTGAAATAAATATGTATGGCAGTTGTATTGGCATTACTACTAATTAATTAACTACGCAACTGTGAGGAAAATGGCCTGCAACAAGATTGTGTTAAATTACATGTATTTTGGTTTGTTGCACCATAAAATATGGTTACGTAAAAAGAATAAGGAGGTACAGTAGAAATCCAACTATCCGAATCAATTGGGACCGGACCCCATTAGGATAATCGAAAATTTTAATAATTGGATATTTTCCGGAAAAGGGTCTTTTTTAATTAATTACTGTATTTATGTTAAAAATGAGAGAAAACTATTTTTAAAGAAAAAGAGATTTTAATCAATTAAATGAAAAGGCAACACTTTTACATGTTAAGCATACTTACAAGTGTTGTACATTAGTACAGTATGTATGTACCGTACTGTAAATAAAGATAATTGTTTGTTGAACATCTTGGTCAAAGAAAGCTGTTTGACTGTATTCATCTGTTTTGGGGCAGCCAAGTCGTGCGTCCGCATGACAGTGAGAAGTTGCATGTGGTCACAATAGCACGTAGGCAGAATCATTATTTTTCGAATCGCAGTACATTTCCGTCTTAATTAAAAAAGCGATTAGGATATTCAGCGATTCGGATAGTCAGAGTTCGGATAATTGAAGTTCTACTGTACAGCCAAAATTTACAGATGTTAATTCACTAGATATCAAACGCATATCATAAAAACTTACAGATCAACTGCCCATTAATCTAGAGTCATCAATAAGGTCCCAGCGAGAGAGGAAATCATCATCAGCACATAACTTCATTTGTACTTTGGACCCAGGTACAGCCATTTTAACACCAAGGCATAGACCTGCAGCCATGTTGTAAATTGGTGTCCCCTTCTGAAATGGAATTAGTTAGTCATTAGTAGCATTAAAGAAAGAATTATTCATTTTCTGAATGATGGCCATTTTCTATGTTCTTCACTACATACAGAAAAAACAATAAAAGAGCACTTCATTATATGTATAAAAAAAGGAGTAAAGAAAAGCCCACAAATAATATCAAGAATTTTTAATTTTATCAGCATTTGAAATTCAAACATTATTTTTTTATTTATTTTATGCGCATGAACCTCTACAGATCACACAAAACATAGTCATTTTCAATCTGTTTTAAATATACTCATCACCATTATCAAATTGTAGCAAGTGATTAAAAATGAACCAAGAAACATTTTAAGGTGCAGGAATTGGTGAAGTACAATACTTGCACTGAATGTAAGCATTAAATCAACATTTATTTCTCATGGTCATCAATTTTGAGTTGGTTTCCACATTGTCTCATTCTTCATTTGACACTGAACACACTTCTTATCAGAGTCATTTCTGAAGAAAGGCCCTAAAACAGAGGGCCCTAATGAAGTGTCTTCCAGAAGCCGCATTAATGATAAACGAATCAGTTCAAGATGCTGAATGGTCATTAAAATATGAATTTTGTTTAACTATGAGTTGTGTAATTGTTGTTGGTCGAATTTTAAAGTTTATTGGTGTTCCACACAGATAAAAATGTTTCTGAAACTGGTCAGTCGCCACCCAAGATTTACATGAGGAAGTTATTGGGATTTCAACCCAAGCATGAAAGGAGTTTTCTGGTGAAAAGTTTGAGAGTGAAGTTTTGGGATTTATTCAGTTATCACTATAATACAAATTTCCAAGCACCAGTTTACACATTACTGATGTTGACACACAAGGAATGGACAATTTCACATTTCAACATCACTGCATGGTTTTGTAAAAGTGGAGATATCATAAATATTAAAAATACTAAATGAAAAGAGTTTATTGCTAGAAGAAACTAGAAATTTTGGCAAATATTAATATATGATGGGTTTTTCTAAAAGAAACATGAGTTAGGAAGAATAAAACAAAGTTTCATTAGTTCATCCAACAAATAGGACGACAAGGCATGAAAATATTTTAGAAAGTGGTAGAGCTTGAAAAAGATTCATGGTAATTCCATGTTAAGAAAATGGTGGAAAATAATTGTTTTTAGATTAGAAAGATACATGATTTGGAGGTAAAACATAAATCAGTAATTATTTTCATAATTAAGGAGGTTTCCGCAGAGTAAAAGCTAACAGAATCTAGGGAAAGACAGTTGGAATAAAATTATAACATCATCTGGATGATTAGGTAAGGGTTTTAGAGATTTGTACTCAAAATGTAAAACAGCATGAAGAAATTTGGACAATTATCACAGGGGGGGGGGGGGGGGGGATTGGGAGATTTTTTAATTTTGAGATGTGCAAAAGAATTAAGTCTCTTGGGTCATCATGTGGGAAAACTACGACACAGACTTCCTCATTAACTACACAATTTCCAATGAACCTATGAATACAGGTGGCAGTTGGTCACAAGAGGACTGTTTTTAAAGTTTTTCAGTTGTGGCACTTTGGCAATGTAGTTGTGACAGTGTAATGGTGAAGAATGCTGGAAACGTATAAGCCTTCCAACAACGGCCATTTTGTGTAATTTCATTATTTCGGATAGTTAAATTGATCGTTAACTTTGCCATTGAAATTTTAGTACATGAAACTGAAGATAACTTTGCTGTTTGTTTAAACAGACAGTAAATTATTGACATACGATTTTGAGTGTATAAATGTGAAGTAAGATTTAATTTAATTTAATTGTGATGGAGCGCAAGCTCCAGTCAATTTTCCTATTGAAGGAAGCTTGCAATCTAAATTGAAACTCTGAGATCTTGAAAACATCTTAGTGAACTGTATACTTGTTCCTTTAATCAGAAATACCTTCATGTGAGGAAGTGGATTATAAGTAGACTTTTCGCAAGTGATCTTGAGTGGTGACCTAAACCCTTATAGCACTGTATCTTATTAGGCCTAATTTTTTACATTTATGGAAATAATTAAGCACTATTCTGATTTATTTACCAAACCAATCAACTCCATAATTCTATAATAATCAGCAGCCTCGAACCTAAGGAATGCATCATAATTGGAAGTTTGGCTGAAAACTCTTAAAAGTATACCCTTCTATTTATGTACAGGTATCTTAGTGAAACCCCACCTACCAATGGTGTCTACAGCTACAACTCCCATGATGGATATCAGGAACTGTAAATACTGTCAAAAGTATGTAGGAGGTGGATTTGTATCAATTGAAAGTATTTCAAGCTCTTTTCGCCCACTATCTATGACCGGTGAGACTGGTTAAATTTGGAGAGATAGCCTATCACTTAAGAAGTTGCATAGTTTGATAAATGGCTGCCACACGGTGACAAAAACTTAGAAAATCAGCTGAAAGACTGGTAAATAAGTTTGGATAAAGTCAATACAGAAATGGTTCTTTCTACCACTGGATGATAATTGAGTCTTGTGGACAAAACGGTCTTTAATCAATTGAAAGTATTTCTGCCAACACAGCAAAATGTTATTAAATCCTGCAAATTTCAAGTTCTAGCTAGAAGCTCAAACAGTAGTAACACCCTTGAACAACTCAATCATCACTCAGTTCACATTATTCTCATCCAAGAAATACTGGGTTAGAAGTAGTACAGTGTATAAAAATGATGATTAACATTCTTCTTTACATTAAGAACAATGTATGGTAGCGATTCTATCATAGGAACACTGTGAGCAAAAAATGGATTCTCAGTTCACATATAACCTGATACAGGCTTCACCTCAAAAGTTTCCAAATAAGACTGGATGGCTATTCTCCAAAAATTGCTTTCAAAAAACCAATCAAATCCCTCTCTTTATCATTCCTCATGATATTAATTAGTCAAACACTGTACTTTTCCAAAATTATGTGCAAAACCACTTCTTATAATGCTTTCTTGAAGCCATTTTTATATTTGCATATATGTACTATTTTTCTTAAATGTGCTTAAAAATGCTTACAATTTTCCCAAATTAAAATAAACGCCCCTTTTACCTATAGTACTGCTTTTGATTTGTTAACACAGTTTTCTCTCAAATTCACCTCGCCTATTTTAATGTATTCAAATAAATCATCATCTCTCTTCTTTCTGCCTCCAAATGTTGTTGAATTTCTTCTTTCTTTACTGTAATTCCCATACAACTCTGTTCTCGAGACTTGAATCCTCCAAATCGCAAAATCCATCCTTCGGGATTTCTCCAAAACCATTACTGATCTCTAATATAAAGGCCTGAAGAAGAGAAGCATTCCCCAAATATTTTTACAAAGTTTAAACTATATGAAAGCCTCTGAATACCTTTGTTTTCTGTCTTCCAACTATGTCATTTTAAGGATATCTTATATAAATTTTCTGAACCCTTTTAAAATTGCCATACAGGGACATAACCCTGCCCTGCTATACTGTGCAACCATATCCACATTTACCCATCTCATGAGTAGGATCAACTGTGGCTGATTATGAAAACTCAGGTCATTCATCAATCCCGCTTTGATACTCTGGCCTCCTGCACCACCTTCCTCGGTTCATTTTCTATACAATATCTTGAATTTCAATCAATATTATTTTGCACTATTACCAACCTCTTCTCCTTAATGGAAACCCTACAGAGTGTTCCTGTATTCTTTATTAACTAATCAAGTGTCAGACTAGGTTTTAAAACATTAGTTACCACACAGCCCGTGTCTAACTGGTCCTTCAGAATTGGGCCTACACCTGTCCCATTGCGGACTTAAATTTCTCAACCACTGAATTTTTTTACAATTAATGCTTTTATTGTTCAGTTCAAGATTCTTGGGTACTAAAATATTTGCTGGTGATTTTTATTTTTTTCTTCTAATTGTGTTTACACTTAGTTAAATGAATTTATCTACATGCTTAAATAGCCTCAATCTGTTTTGGACATTTCTCCATGCAATGTAATTGCTAGTTGACCAGAGATCAAAAGATCTGTGAAAATTTCATCGTCCTTTCTCTGGTTTTAGATTAAGGTACGCAGAAAAAAATGGGGAACAAAGGTAAAAAAAATTCAATCCTACCTGCCATTCCACTGGAAAGAGGCAAAAATAATTGAGGCCTGCTACTTCTGAATGATCAATGTGACTACAATGATTAAAAAAATGTTTAGCCAAATATTTTATCTTTCATTAAATTTGTTCTACATGACACTGCTATTCCACTCCCTGCACCTAGATTCCCTCTGCAATGGTTGCACTTAAAAGTTATAGTAGGGATGCAGATTGTAGGAAAGTGGAGAATTAGGCACAGCATACCAGACTGGAACAGGTGCAGCTCTTGCAGTATAATGACAAGTTCAGTCAATCTTTGCTGTGAATCATGTAAAACAATACATGGAGACATTACTTGGGACAGGCATGGGATCTGCCATGGGGGTTATAGACAGCAGCAGGAAGTATAACACTGGGAAAAGCCTACATCTAACTAGGAGACAGTAAGGCTTATGATAGTAGTAACTCCATATTTTTAATTAGAGCTTGCTTATGAGGAAGAGAAAATATATGACGAATAGAGTGCCGAATCTCAAAGACATTGATGAAACAATAGGTATTTCAATATGGAAGGTGAAGGGTAAGAATATACCAAATTCAGTGAGCATACTATTATTAATAAATTGAAGGGTTGTAGTAAATAAACAAACTTCAGCAATTTAGCACAAATGCAGAAACTGAAGGCAGTTATAGGAGTGTAGTCTTCCTTAAAAGAAGTAGTGTTGGATAGTGAGGTTTTTCCTGAGGAACCCCCACAGAGATGGACGAAAAAGTGGAGGGGTATTCTGACATTGGTGATAGTAGTAAAGTTCTTGGAGTATATGAAAGAAGAGATTCTCAGCTGATTACTGTAGGAATTACCTCTGGAAGTATGTAAATACATATCCATTAAAAAGGTTGATTATAATAGGCGAGTATTTGAATACACCAGGTGTAAGATGAGAAGGAAATTGAATTAAAAACACAAAGGTGCAGAGATTTATTGAAAGGCTTCTAATGGAGGGACATTTTATGCAAGTTGAAGGGACAAAATGTGTGGGATATTTTAGTAACGGTCTGACAATATGTGTGGTCTCAAGTCGTAGGGGAATAAGTGATCATGAAGCAATTATGACAGATACAAGAACATTCAGTACAACAGTTGTAAAGAATGACGAGCACACAGTTCAAATGCAGGATAACCAACAGCCAAAAATAGCACTCATTATCAAAATGACCAACACAAGGCATGTTGAAAGACCAAGAATATACTGTATTGACTATGCATTCAAAGATCTTCAGTGAGGAGGGCTGTCAAGTTAATAACAAAGAAGACAGTGTGGTGTCCATTGTGCCCAATTTTGTAAAGTAATATATTCAGTAAATAAAAGATTTTTTATGTATGTATGACAGCAATTATTAGGGAATCTTCCCTTTAATATCTCATACTTTCTTAATTAAAAATTCTCTTATAACTCACCGAGCCGCCACGATGTTGCCATTCCTGGTCGCCTCCCATTTCGTGACACTTGCCCAATTTTGGTGGTGACGAGTCCGCTGCTGTCAGGCAAAGCAGTTGTGCAAGTACCAGTTCTTGGCGATCAGTTTCATACCATACCTGGACATTCACAAGATAAATTAAGAAGATAAGGTCTCCATCTACCAAGTTAGTTAGCTATCACAGTATGCAAGGCGTGGTTAGAAATTAACTCAACTTATTTTGTTACACCAGTAACATTGGTGCTGTGCAATTGAAAATGATGGGGCGCTGAGCTTCATATCCTCTTTACCTATCTCATCTCTTTTATTGATTGTGCAGTTTCCAGTTCATCTACAACACTAAACTGAATTGTTTATTTGCTCTGCATCGCAAAAATGCTGGTTTCAATGATGAACAACGAGTTAACATGAAATTTCTTATCAAACTTACAAAGTCATCAGGGGAAGCATTAAGGTTGAAGCTAGATGTGTATGGTGATGACTGCTTATAACGAACTTGAGTTTCTGAGCGCGCATAATCCTCACATTTGGCATCCATGAATTGTAAAAACAGAAGACAACAATAAAAGAGTCAATATGATCATTAGAGATATCTGACATGGGTACCATCAGACATGTTAAGAATCTCCTGCATGCATGGGCGCCGGCAGGATTACTTTAAGGGGGGTGCATCTGTATTTTTTTAATACATTATATATGACACTTATTACTTATTAACTAAGGATAGTGAATTTATTGACAAGGTCTTGAACAAATTTGGACAACAACCTAAGTGTCTTAAGTTATTATTAAAACAGTGAATTCAATAAAAGAATTTTTGTTTCTTAATCTTTTTCTGTGTATTTTATTTCATAGCAGGGGGGTGCAAGTTTCTTCAAATGCGCCTTGCTTTTGAGAAATATGCACGCAAATTTTTGTTTTAAAAAAATGGTTTTTACATACCAAAATTATTTCCAAGCATTTATAAATTTATCACATACCCTATACTGCCATTTGAAAATACAGGGCAATAATTCTGGTATTAAAACAATAAAAATATTTGTATTTCTTTGCACGCAAATATCTCAAAAAGTAGGATACATTTGAAGAAACAACGGTACGACAGACATATATACCAGACGTATCTTCCAATACATGTCTGATGGTATCCTTTGTAAGTATTAGAACTGTCTGTGAGTTGACAAATATTGACAAAAAGTTTTGGGGAATTTTATATGAGACCAAACTGTTCAATATTGAAATTGAAAATCCTTTCTTTTGATCAAAAGCAAGCTTGATTTGTTCAGATTCACAGAAGAAAAGTGATTTTATTTTTTTTTTTTTAGAAAGGATAATAATTTGTGGCAAATCATACTTTTACATTTGATCCTAAACCCCAGTTCTAATCCATGCACCTCAAACTCACCTTAATATCTGTCAATACTGTTCATTCCAATGTAGATAATGTAAGAAATGTCCTGACATTTCAGCTAATGGAGCCAAATAAAGGACTGGTATCACGACCACAGAACAATCAAATGGATAACATCAAATAAAAGGCGAAGAAAAATTTAAATCATGCAAAAAATCAAAAGAAATTTCATGAAATTTTTTTTTTAGTAAAAAAACTAACAAGGAAATACTTGTACCTGATTCTTCACGCGTAAGCACTTTGCAAGGATAACTGCTGCACCACGTTCCTTGATATCACTGGCACTTGTTGTTGCACACAGAGTTGTGTTACTGAGGCGAATCTAAACAATGGAGCAGTTTAAATTATCTTTTCTATTAATTCATAATATATGCACTATTCTGATAAAAGTGTGGTAATACAATGGAGTAGTCATCACATTTAGGTTTTAAACTACCATGCTTATAAATTTAGTACCACTTTCTGAAAATATAGTGTTTTTCTAAGTTGCTCCCAAATACATCATTTCTTTACAATAACTGAATAAAACTGAACACGAACAAGTCTAGTTTCATGCAATTAGGATTACATTCACTAATGATCTAAACAAATATATTGTGTATGATATATCAGATGGCAGTCGCTTGCAACAAAAATCAATGCGCAACACTTTTTCAGAATACGTAGTGGACTTTGCTCCACGACTCTCCATATTGTAACTTAACATTCAATTATAATAAAATTTATTCGTGAAACATTAGGATGCAGTGCACCCTGAAATAAGAGGAAGTTAAAAAATTTTAATAAATGGCAAAGTAATAACAAAATAAAAAATTTTGTACCCTTTGCTCACAACCCACAAAGTGTGTTTTATGTGTTATAGTATTTAATTACAGTATATGGTTGATATTAGGGACAAATTTAGAATTCATAGGCCACGGTGTTTTTTTGCATAGACCTGGACACAAAAATAGTGTAAATTTGCTCACGTGTTTAGTTTACAGTTAAAAAATTTGAAAAAAAAATACTATAGTCCTCTACTTGACAAGCAAAACACAGCTGTACCACACACATAGAGGTAAAGAGAGCATTCCCCCCCCCCCCCCTCCCCCATTTCTTACTTCTGTGGAGGCCTTGTAGAATATACTTTTACAAAATTTCAGATAGAATACTCAGTTCTGGTTCAATAAATTACACACTAAATTATACAAATCTAAAGTCCGGAATTTATTTTGTTTATGAGATGAAAGCTTGTGACAGACAATGGAGAGACAGCAATAGGGTCTATTCTGTTCAGATATGGAACCCTAAAAGGCAGAGAAACTGATGGTGTTGGAGAGTAGAATATTTTTGTAAATCAAAAGTTCTCAGATTCATATGTTTACAACTATTAATCACACTTTCATTGTCAAGCTTTCTTAGTGAATTATTCTGTAAAATGAAACTTATACTTTGGTTCACAATAACTCCTTTGTTTGGAGATTACCAAATTATTTATTATTCACTTCTAACAATATGCTTAAATCATCATATTTTCAATAGCACACATAAAACAAGATGACATGGTGAGAGCTATATGGTACATTGGAGCTCTGTCCTTGACCCCCAATCACCAGTGGAGTGCACCGAGTCACACTGTCCAATCGGGAGTAGGTTTATGTTATACATAAAATGAACGGAATTAACCATGTTTCAATAAAGTTCAAGTTTACATAGACCATGGTCAAAAGGTGTCTAATTTCTAAACCAACAAGCTGACACATCCACTCTTTACTACAAGAATGGTTTGAAAAGTTATCAGAATCAACACCAAATCTCAGTGCTACTGCAATGAGGTTGCCGTGTAATAATAGGTCATCCTTTAGGAGTAAACACGTGGCCCATCAGTGCTCTGGGTAACGATCTGTGGTGCAGACATCTCTTTGTTGTTGTTCCTGTGTAGTGATTTGTGAAATTGGAAAAAAATGCAGATTTGAGCAGTGATTAAGTACTTTGTAAACAAGGGTATGAAAGCAAAGGAAAGTCATGCTAATTTTCAAAACACACTGGGGCATTGTGCTCCTTCATATGCAACTGCTTCTGCATGGACAAACGAGTTTAAATTTGGTCAGGACAGCTTAGATGGTGATCCATGTATTGGTCATTTAACATGTACCACTACCCCAGAAATTATTGAAAAACTGCATAAAATGGTCATGGAGGATTACCGACTGAAAGTGCGAGAAATTGCTGTAGCTTTAGGGATGTCATCTGAATGGGCATGTCGCATTTTAAAACTGGAATTGGAGATGAGAAAAGTATGTGCTAGATGGGTGACAACACTTAACACGGAATCATAAACGCATCAGAGTGGAACAGTCTAAACAATATTTGATCCATTTTTAGAGAAACCAACAAGATTTTTTGCACTAGTTTGTGACCACAGATGAAACTTAGGTCCACTGCCATACACCAAGCACACAACAACAGTCAAAGAAGTGGAAACATGTTGATTCACCATCATCAAAGAAATCAAATTCAATACAGTCAGCTGAAAAGGTCATGGCGTCAGTTTTCTGGGATGTGAAATGGATTCTGCTGATAGATTATCTTACCACTGGTCAAACAATTAAGGGAAAATAATGTGCTAACCTCCTAAACTAACTACAGCAAAAGTAACACAAAAAAAGGGCCAGATTTGGCAAGGAAGAAAGACATCTTTCATCAAGATAATGCATACCCTCCATTAAGTGTCATTACCATGGAAAAAATACATGAACTAAGATACAAATTATTGCCGCACCTCCCTTCCACACCAGATTTGGCTCCATCACACTTCCATCTCTTCCAAAAGCTCTAAATCTTCCTCAGTGGACAGAGATTCTCTTCAAACAAAGAACTGACAGCCAAAGTTGACAGGTATTTTGCAGGCCTAAAGAAGCTAATTTCCAAGATGGGATCAAGGCATTGAACATTGCTGGACCAAGTGCATATTGAAAAATAAAAAGATTTCACTGTGGTAAGTCATTTCATCCTATTCCATTCCAAGAACTTTTCAAGTCACCTTCATATTTGTTTCACAAAACTGGATACACAAATAAGGAAAAATAAATGAAATTTGAGAGCAGATATTACAAAACACTGCTATTTATATGTTTTTGTACCTTTCATTAAGAGAAATATGGCTACTGGATAGGAGATCAGCTGACTAACTGGAATGATGTGTGGTGCAGAAAGGAAATGAGGGAGTCGAAAGAGAATACACACGAATCAAATTTTAAAAAAAATCAGTGAATACCAAACATAATAAGTAGTAGTTCCCATTGTGACAGATAAAGAAAGGGATAGTGGTGGAAAAAGTGGGTTGATTGTGATAGAGTTGGAAGAAAGAGATAAGGGAGAAAGCTATCTCAGAAAGTGACACCAGATACTTTCTGTGAACTCGTAGAGCAGTTTTCAGTGCTTAAATTCAGAAGAAGAATTACTGCAAAGAGGGAGTATTCTGCTAGCATGAACTGTGAATTATATATGAACCAAGATTCTTGATTTTCTGTATGGTGTTTTTGAATGAATCCCCTTTGTCTGTGACCATTCATGCTGGGTTTTTGAGTCAAAGTCTGATCTATGCCAGAAGAGTTAGACCTACCTCAGGAGGATTAAAATGGTGGCCAGCTGATTTAAAAATCTTCACGGATGGCATACCCTATAAAAACCTTCAATGGTGAAATAAAGGAGTTGGTGTGGGTGCAAAAGGGGGGGCGGAAGAGGGACAGCTAAATTTCTCTCTTAAAATTATCAAGGACCACAGCAAGTAACTGATATGATAAGGTAGCTGGGTGTGGAGTCACTAAAAGTAAAGTGGTAGGTGAAGACACTGCTGGGTATGTAAGAGGAGTTTACACGCATTGAAGCCTGGATGGATATTTTAAAACCTTATTCATGTAGAGAGGTGTGTGGTAAGGCTTGGTATGCACACACCTCCATTGCCAAATCAACTCTCTGCATGAATAAGGTTTGACAATGAAATATTATACAACTGTGTTCTCTTCGTTTTTAGTATGTTTTTTGAACCCCTCAAGATTTCATCTTCGGTGAGTGATGTGTTATTTTCCCTATCCTTTGTATTTACATGCCTAAAAGTCAATTCCTTTTTCTTACTATCATTAAGTTAAATGAAAGATATAAGATAATATGTTTAATGTATATCATTCTATTAAAACTGTTTTACACAAGTTTATTATTTCTATTAATGTCTATTAAATATCTAGAAAAAATCTTTGAAAGTAACAGAAAATGACAATTTCTTTACATACAGACATACCAGAAACTGTGCAGTATAATTTCGTTGCCTGGAATGCCAAGGTTGGAACTTGCCAATTGGTAACTTGACCTTTCCTTTGGCCCACTTGGCTCGTAGCCTAGCATCATTATTTTCTGGAGGACCTAGCTCTGGGTAAACTGTGTCTAGGTACCATTTGAAGGATTTACAACCAAGCCGTTCTCGCAACCTCTTGCGCTCAGACACATCACCAAATGACATGCTTCGGGCATCTGGACGCAATTTCAAAAAATAATCCTGAAAACACATATGCAACTTTACCCATATATTACAGAAGTATAAAATTAAATGTTATAGTCAAATCAGAACAGTAATATGACCACTTAATGGATTTCTACACTTGATACAACTTAATTTTCTGAATGCACTGTCCTTCATAGCTAATAAAGTTATTTTGAACAGAGATAAAAACAAATCTTTCAGATACACCACATAATTGGTGACCTCAACATTGTTTTTCATGCTTGACTACGCAGATGTAGTAACTGCATTTCCCTTTTTTGAATTTACAAAATAATTAAAATGGCCTAGTTGCTACAAATTGTACAGCATTCAATTAACTCTTACACATTTTTTCCTCTTTGCAGTATTTTCTTAATTGGAAGATACTTAAGCAAAAATGATTGATGTATGGCCCTTGATATATGGATAATACTTTACAGCTTTACAAACTGTCAATTAGAGCAACATAAAATATAATTAATAACTAATATACTGTATGAATCTAAGAAAGTAATGCTAAATTACCATATTCTTCAAATTATTTTTGCATTGAAATGTTACTATGTAGATTTATGGCTAGTGTATGTTGTAATTTATTTATAAATGAAGATTATGATCCTGGCAAATTTATTTTAATAGGATGAACTATTATTTCTTCCAAAAATAAGAAAACCTGCAATTTTTTTAAAAAAGAAGAAGAAGAAGAAGAAAGGAACATTACAGAATGCACACCACAGCACAAATATTTGTTATTCTGTCTATCTTTTTATGACAATAGTGTACATTTATTACGCAACAGTTTTATAGAGAATGCATTACTGACTAGCAAAATAATATTACTATTATATGCCTAAAGTATATACAATAATGTTTAAACACTTTATCAGTGAGAGAATAACATGGAAACCAGAAAGCAAACAACTATTGCTCAATGAAAGGGAGGAGCAGTCATATAGAAACAACAACAAAGGAAAGGGCAGAGGTTCAGACACAAAGAAAACCTACAGGTGGGAAAAAAGCAATTGGGGACTGCAGACAGAAGAGAAAAATTTAAACTATGAATATCATACATGCAACACATCATACTTATAGCTAGAAATATACTAAATGATAATAATTCCATGTGGTCGTATAGGTCTGGTGACAGGGTTTCTGTTGGCTGCACATTCCGCCCCTCAATTAGCTGGCTTAACCTAATCAGGTAGTGCTACAGGTACAGGGGACCTACAGTTTAATGTGGAAATGTGAACCACGGAAGTGTTTTGGTGTACTAAACATTACACAGCAAGCTGTGCCAGATGTAAAGGTCAGGTTTAGGGTCTATGAAAATACCCGCCAAGACATGGATTTTGTTCCTCAGTCAGACACCTGAGCCACAAGACTGCAAAGGATATATTTATTGTATATTTATTAGCATGTCAGTGACATGAACCCATAATACTGAATTTTACCCATCCAAAAATCACCCAATGTGCCTAAAGAAGTTTTCATTTTAAAAACTAAAAATCTAACTTAGTCCAAAACCCGAAGGTTGGTCGAATCTTCCCAAAGGAGACGTACTAACCTATTGTGTTAGAGGCAGGAATGCCAATCCTTTCCTCAGGGGCCCTGCAGTTGAACATGGAATCAGAACCACGGAACGACCCAGCATAGCTTATATAATCAAATACAACTCCTAAAAATTTCTGCTCACCATGGGATTTGAACCTGCGATCAGAGAGAGAAACTTTCAGAAGTAAGTGCCTTAATTTTGAGCTACCAGACCACTTTGTTTTGATGTATATGTATGCTAAGTACTATCAAAATCAGATAAAAACTGTGGGTTTATATGAACAACGCTGACAGAAATTAAGGTGAGGGAGGAAAGGAGAGGTCTTATGTTTTTGTAAATCAAATGTAAACAGTATTTTTCTATTTGTTTTGAAGTAAACGTATGCAAAGCTCCATCAAAATCAGATAAAAACTGTGTGTTTGTATGAAAAATATTGGCAAAAAAGCAAACAAACATTCATTTTTATATATTAGATATAAGCATAATCTATACTTTCACTGTTGTCCAAGTGTAACAAATTTTACTTATAGCTACAGATATATTGCTGTTACAGTATGTTAATGACATGAATTCATAAGATTTTACTCATCCAAAAACTGTTCAACACGCATATCACATGCGCAACACATCGTAGCATGTCGGTGATGGGAAGTCACAAACTCATAGATTTACCTCCATCCAGACATTACCTAATGTGCCTATAGAAGTTTTCACTTTTAAAAAAATCTGCATATGTGTACTAAAATTAAAATACAAAGCGAATTTGAAACAAAATTATAAAAAGCTGCTGCTCCTGTAGCAACAGGGAAAAGGAATGAAAACAATGGAATAAGTATGCTGGACTCAGGAAAAAGGGAAGAGGACGGGTGAGATGAACAACCAAGAGGAAAGACCGGAGATGATGGTTGTGTTTATACCTAGTTTCCAATGATAAGCCAGCTCTTACAGCCTAAATTCAGAAGAACTGTTGCTTTAAGGAGCACTTGACTCTGTTGCGAGTGGTTGCATGTACAGTAACAGTGTGGTTAGGATTGAAGGCGAATGACATTTGCAACCATTTATCCTAACAGATAATTCATTTTTAGTGAAATTTATTTTTAACATGGGAAATTTTTTGTAAGTAAGTTTGTAAATGACTTTGGAGTTTCCACAGTTGCTTGCCTGACAATTCCTTTAGTAGGATTTGTTTCTAGTTGAATATTATGAACCTAAAAACTTGTCTATTGCAGAGAAAAGAACCATCTAATGGTATTTATGGACAAAGGAGTTGGCTGAGATTGGGGATAGTTAAGCATGGGGGCTTCCAGTCATATCACAACGTTACATAACAGGCTCAAATGCGAGTAGATTGAAGAGCTGCAGGGTGACCTAGAAAGGATATCTAGCTGGGGTAGGTCAGCATGGTATGATAAAATGAGGCAACTTACCAGGTATACAGATAAAAAAACTAAAGACTATTAATGATTATAGTGAGGAAGGAATTGCTTGTTGAAGATCTGAAATGTGAATTTCTACTTAATATTTGATGATAAACTCAACCGGGCAGGACACATTGTATGGGTGACAGAAAAAGTTTTCAAAATTCTTCATTTGGACAGGGTGCAAAATTCTTCATTTGGACAGGGTGATGAGGAGATATACCAGAGAAGTGACGGAATTTGGTTAAAATTTTTTGATCAATCGACTGTTTGAATATTGTGGGTACCACATAAAAGAATTGGAACAGGTGAAAGGAGTGAAGCAAGATTTGCTGGAAGAAATTACTACAAAACACAATCAGTAACTGATATTATACAGGAGCTGGATTGGGATTCACTGAAAGACAAAAAAAGGGTGAAGAGAGTGTACCAGGTGTATTTTGGTGATGAGGCTTCCAAAGATATTGGTGGAAGAATTAAGGGTAATGCATGGAAGGAAAAAGATGACGATGGCTGTCACTTGATTTGAGGGAACAATTTCTTTTGTAGCTTAGGGAGTTAGGTATTGGAATAAATTATCAAATGATGAGAAGAACAATTTACCAAAAAAAACACTGATGGTAATATTCATAAGAATCTAAGGCAGGTAGTTGGGGATTGGGGATACAGTAGACGAATTTAAGACAAAAATAAAAACAAGAAATAGGAAAAATGGGTGTGTAGGGAAATTGCAACATTCTATCATAATTAAATTAAAGTAAGAGAATTTGGCATTGAAACCATCATCAGGTACTTGCTTTGAATAAGGTTGGGTGTTTTGGGACCAAATTATGGCTGTCGAATATATGGATTACAAAGGGTGCAAAAATTGCAGCTAGGCTTGTCAGTGCAAATTATTGTAGAACACACTCAAAAACTAATTATAAAAGGGCTGGATAAGCCATGATAAAAAAAAAAACCAATAAGGTGTAGAAAAAGGGTATATGTTAGTGATAAAACTTAGACAGATACTGAGTGTAGAATTAGCAGTAGTATGTTGAAAGTAGGCAAGAAAAACAGAGACTGATGTTATCAAAGCAGGTGTTAAACAATTTACCTAAAATGTGAAAGAATGCAATGTAAAAACTCTTATAATGCCACAGCAGATGCATACACAAAATTACAACAAGCTTCATTCCAATTACCATCAACAATAATGATGGTGGGTTTTGAAGCATGCACCATCTAATGCCCATGTTGAACAAGCAATACTGCTGATTAAAACTAGTTAACTGCCCTTTTCCATACTAATTTTTGCAGTGTAATTTTGCAGTGTAATTTTTCAGTGGAAAAAAAGGAACAATTATATTACCATATTCAGAAGAAGAATAATGTGACCTACACTGTCTTCATGAAATCGATGACAGTTTCTATCTATTATTCATGACACTGAAGCATGGGCTTGCCAGCCAACTGATACAGGTTGAGCCATGAGAATAAAATAAAAATATAATTACTACTATTGATATATACCTTGTACTCATCCATCCAAACATGAGCTACTCGAAGAGAATTTCTTGTCATAGTGTCCTCGCCAGTAGGAGAACCGTATGGCCTCCGCTTACGGAACACGTGCCCAACACGAGAACATGGGACAATCCACAGGGAACCACCACACATCCATACCTAGTAAAATTATTCAAAATTAGTTCAATAGCTCCCTCCAACTTTAGTGAGTGATGGATGATTTTCTCTTTCCTATCAATAATATTGTTTTGAATTGGTAATAGATATAGTAAACATTAGTATAAAAAAATAAAACTCATTTTTAATTATCTGTCACAATGAATACCAGGTGGGATCCTTCACAATTGTGCATATGTTCTTAATCTGAAATGAAACTATAACCCACTCGTGCTAACAGAAACCAATTGTTTACTGGCTTTATCTTTGGAATCTAAAAATATAAATTTTATATATAAAGGAAGAAAGCCGAAATTTTGCTAGCCACAGGTGATGGCACATAAATAGGGGAAAAGAACTTGCATCTTGCTAAACAACCATTTTTTTAATCAAACCTATAAAACTTAGGCCACTGGAACCATTTCAACCAAGTATGAGTCAGCCTAATACTACTGAATTTAACTGACTAACCCCAAGATATCACCATTAAAATGTTATGTGAAGGTCAGGTAAAGTATGTGTGGATGGGTAAACACCATTTAAGTCACATCTTGGGAACGAGTTCTTTCCGAGGTTGTTTATTCTCAATAGACAAAGTAGAGTGAGAACTCAACAACGTGGTGCCAAGTCCAAGGAATTTATTAAAACAGCATCTCTAAAGTCAAAACCAGTCATGATCATTAGGGATAGATACTCTGACCATTTGGGATAATGTCATAATCACTAAAAAGAATTCAGTTTGAAAATTCAACAAGAACTATGGAGGAATTATGAAACTTTTGGAAACAGAAAATTACTATAATTTGACTGGAAGAAATATTTTAGAGAATATATTTATATGCCAATAGTCTTCTCGGGTTTGCAGCAGGATAGGGTCGTAAAAAGACAATGTTTTGACAATGTTCTTCGTTATCTTCATAAAGTATCTTGCTACGGAGAATCCAGAAGTTCACCGTCAGTCATCAGCGGTCGGATGGCCTTATATAAGTCTCAGACTTCCTCACACAGTGCAATCCAAAGGCAATGTGACTGATATTTGAGTATCACCAATAGACTATTTGACTTTTTTTTAAAATCGTTTTAAATTGTTTATTGATACACATTATTTATTGGGTATTATTTATTTTTTAACGAAAGTGCTTATTTTACGTAAAATTCAATGTTAAAATTTAGAATATTTAAAAGCATGCCAAAAGGCTCATTTACTGCCTGGCTTGGGCCACGGACACTCGTGACATGCCAACAAGCGCTCACTCTAGATAAGTAACATCTGGTTTGTTTCTTTCAATTTGTTGGTTGGAAATGGGGTGTATAAATAATGTGTAGTACACCAATCTGCAGCCACAACAATAAAAATTTCCCCAAAAAACTGGAAGTGTTCCCACAATAGATGAAATACAAAAATCATTGCATCTTGCCCTTAGAAACCAAGATGATATTGCTACAAAGTCACTTCTGTGAAGCTGATTTACATTGTAATTTCATATATTTAAATGTAATACAAAGTTTAAGGCGAGTATCACCAATGGTTAGAGTCCTTAGGTTCGAGCCCTGCTTTGAAATATGTTTTCTGTGGACATTTTCTTTGGATACTAGTTGCTGTTCGTTGCATTACAAATTTTTTTTTTTTTTTGAAAATCCACCAAAACATCATTTTTGATTGTTTTTCTCCCCCCTACGTCTGTTGTTCAAGACGTAGTTCCCTAATAATCAGTCTCCAGGCTTCACTCAAGTACAGTCCGCTGTCTCTATTGATGTTATTATCATTAAGCTGTATTTCTAATTCTTCCCGAATTACTGAGTCCCAGAATGAAGAGACCCTGGCCAGCACCACTGTTTCATCAAACACTATCTTATGCTCTTCATTGGCCACCCGTTATGATACGCGATGTGCTTCGCTCGATTAAGGATGATTTAGGCCTAAGAATTCCTGGAATTTATTCCATACCTTGTGAATGCGGCAAAGTTTATATCGGACAGACAGTCAGAACCATTGCTGAACGCATTACCAAGCACAAACGACACTTAAGACTGGTACAAGTGGAAAAGTTCGCAATAGCCGAACATGCTTTCGAAGAAGAGCATAGGATAGTGTTTGATGAAATGGCGGTGCTGGCCAGGGTCTCTTCATTGTGGGACTCAGTAATTCGGGAAGCACTGGAAATACAGCTAAACGATAATAACATCAATAGGAACAGCGGACTGTTCTTGAGTGAAGCCTGGAGACCAATTATTAGGGATCTACGTCTTGAACAACAGAAATCTTCTCAACAAGGCCTAATGGATGCAAACTAACGCTGTGGATAAAGTTCGCCAGCACTTACAGCTACAAGTCAAGCAACATTGAGCGTGGTGAGGATCTGGATGGGTGACGGGATATGGCTCCATACCCAGTCCGCAACATTGATACCCTCATAAAAACTTCTCGGGTTTCAAGCCGCATCAGAATTGAGCTGTCTGGTGACGTTTCGGAAGCTTGCACTGCTTCCATTGTCAAGCCCCCGCTTAACATTACTGAAGCCTGCCGCAAGGTAGTCTATTATATAGCGCCAGCAGCCGGGAACGGAGGGGAAAGCGCGTGGAGGGGCGGTCTAGTTAGGCCCTGCTCGCTTAGTGACGTCACGATCGGGTCATTCGTATGCCCTAATATGGCTCGATTCCGTCTCGTTTGTAATAATCCAAATGCTGGCTTCCAAGCTTGGCTTAAATTGAGGCCTTGATCACGATTAATAACATTGTTGCTAAGCCTAATCTCAATAGCCTCCTTCACAACACTGTCCCAAAAGTTATTTGCGTAACAAAGGCGTGTCGTTTTGTCGAAGCACGGCTCGTGTCCGTTGTCAATGACGTGTTCGGCTAAGGCAGATTTTTCTTTTTGTCCAAGTTTAAAATATCTCATGTGTTCTTTTCGTCTTTTATTAATTGTCCTTAAGGTTTGCCCTATATAAGAAGTGCCGCATTCACATGGAATTTTGTACACTCCAGGAGCCCGAAGATTGAGACTATCTTTCGGAGTTCGCAACAGCTGTCCAATTTTTGGCGGAGGTCGAAAAATCGAACGGATGCCCTGTTTGTTGAGTAATCTTGCTATTTTTGACGTTACTGCTCCACAGAAAGGTAGAAAGGCACGCAGCTTGTCTTGATCTCTGTCATCTGTCTTGGTTCTGTTGTGTCTTCCGATGGTTGCACGTCGGATTTCTTTAGTGCTATAACCATTGGCACGAAATACGCGTTCCAGGTGTTGCAGTTCCTCCTTTAAATGTTCATTGTCGGACATCACCTTTGCCCTATGGACAAGAGTATTGAGCACACCCAGTTTCTGAGAAGGATGGTGAAAACTTTGAGCATTAAGATAGCGATCGGTGTGTGTAGGTTTTCTGTAAACGTTGTGCCCTAACCTTCCATTAGGCTTCCGACGCACTAGAACATCTAAAAACGGAAGTGATCCATTCCCTTCGATTTCTACCGTGAATTTAATGTTGGGGTGAATCCCATTAAGATGGTTCACGAATTCATATAATGCCGGAATTCCATGAGACCACACGAGAAACGTATCGTCAACAAACCTGTAAAAACATTTAGGCTTTAAAGGAGCCGTGTCAAGAGCTATATGCTCAAAATGTTCCATGTAGAAGTCAGCTACTGCGGGAGACAACGGGGACCCCAAAGCCACGCCGTCTGTTTGCTCGTAGTATTCGCCCTGGTACACAAAGTACGTAGACGTGAGGGTGTGTCTGATTAACTCCACAAGTTTCGGATCAAAATGTACACCAAGTAGTTCAACAGTTTCCCCTAAAGGCACACGCGTAAACAAGTGAGTGCTATAGGTTCGCCAATGTACAAGTTGGCTAAATATCTCACGCGTTTGTTAAATCCGTTGGTTGGTCAGTGTGCATATCATGTTAAAAATTCTGCTGCCTTTGTTGAGTTGGTTAAAGAAATGAGGTTAGAACGTGACGATATTATGGTCAGCCTGGACGTTATGGCATTATATGAATTCGTGAACCATCTTAATGGGATTCACCCCAACATTAAATTCACGGTAGAAATCGAAAGGAATGGATAACTTCCGTTTTTAGATGTTCTAGTGCGTCGGAAGCCTAATGGAAGGTTAGGGCACAACGTTTACAGAAAACCTACACACACCAAACGCTATCTTAATGCTCAAAGTTTTCACCATCCTTCTCAGAAACTGGGAGTGCTCAATACTCTTGTCCATAGGGCAAAGGTGGTGTCCGACAATGAACATTTAAAGGTGGAACTGCAACACCTGGAACGCGTATTTCGTGCCAATGGTTATAGCACTAAAGAAATCCGACGTGCAACCATCGAAAGACACAACAGAACCAAGACAGATGACAGAGATCAAGACAAGCTGCGTGCCTTTCTACCTTTCTGTGGAGCAGTAACGTCAAAAATAGCAAGATTACTCAACAAACAGGGCATCCGTTCGATTTTTCGACCTCCGCCAAAAATTGGACAGCTGTTGCGAACTCCGAAAGATAGTCTCAATCTTCGGGCTCCTGGAGTGTACAAAATTCCATGTGAATGCGGCACTTCTTATATAGGGCAAACCTTAAGGACAATTAATAAAAGACGAAAAGAACACATCAGATATTTTAAACTTGGACAAAAAGAAAAATCTGCCTTAGCCGAACACGTCATTGACAACAGACACGAGCCGTGCTTCGACAAAACGACACGCCTTTGTTACGCAAATAACTTTTGGGACAGTGTTGTGAAGGAGGCTATTGAGATTAGGCTTAGCAACAATGTTATTAATCGTGATCAAGGCCTCAATTTAAGCCAAGCTTGGAAGCCAGCATTTGGATTATTACAAACGAGACGGAATCAAGCCATATTAGGGCATACGAGTGACCCGATCGTGACGTCACTAAGCGAGCAGGGCCTAACTAGACCGCCCCTCCACGCGCTTTCCCCTCCGTTCCCGGCTGCTGGCGCTATATAATAGACTACCGTGCGGCAGACTTCAGTAATGTTAAGCGGGGGCTTGACAATGGAAGCAGTGCAAGCTTCCGAAACGTCACCAGACGGCTCAATTCTGACGCGGCTTGAAACCCGAGAAGTTTTTATAAAGCATTGCCGCCGCGAAAACGTAGATAATTATGTTGATACCCTCAGTTTGCGGTGAACCGGTTAAGCAACATTGAGCGTGGTGAGTGCCTGGATGGGTGACTGGGTATTTCTCCATACGCAGTCCGCAACATTGATACCCTCAGTTCCGGCACGCTGATTGGGCGTCCTGGCAAGCTTCGATACACGAGCGCCTCCCACATGACTAAGACTAAAGTCGAAATATTGTTCAATTCGTTTGTTTTTGTGTTTTTACGTGTCTCGCCCTCCTCCCTTCATCTGTGGTAAATGACGGGTAACTGTTTATTTTCCCTATCCTATCTTATTTTCAAAACAACTAATTTAATATATAGTTTTAGTCATTCTTTATAAAATATTTCTGTTAATCTGTAACTTTCAGTTTAAATATAAATGATTCTCAAGTTGTTTCTGTTAATCTGTAACTTTCAGTTTAAATATAAATGATTCTCAAGTTGTTTCATTTTTAAGCTCTGCAGAATAAAAGTCAGGGGTTGTTTCAACAGCTATCCCAACAAATAAGGCATCATTTTTTGTATTTTTCTGCTGAAAGTTTTTTAAAATTGTTCTCCATTTTGCATTCAAACAAAATTTCATTAATAACAAGAAATAACCAGCAACAAACAATAAAAGTAGTTGAAAACTTGAATAATAGGAAATGCTCCATTCGCAGCTGCAGCATTTACAGGCACATGACTTCACTAAAGTGACCACCAACCCTGGAGCGTGTTTTGTCATGTCACCAAAGGTAAGAAAAATCTAATTTTTATTTCACTTTTTTTACTAAAAATAGTCCAGTTTGTTCATAATTCAAAAACATAGTTACATGACTGACTACAATTTGTAATATATTTTCAATAATTCCAAATAGCCTATTTCAGTTTCCTGCAAATATGATACCTGCATGCGACCTAGTACAACACACCGAAAATACTGTGAAGCGATACAATCCCTGCAGTCTTCCTCTAACCATGGTGAGCATCTTGTAATAAGCATCCCTGCTGTGGCTTCTAAGCAAGCTTTTTTTTTTTTTTTTAATCAAGTGATGATGTCACCAGATTTCCAAGGTCAACAAAATCAATTCACATTCAGTAGATTCAAGAGTTTTTAAGTCCAGAGAGGTTCTGAACCGTTTTGATATGTTAGTTTAAATAAATTACATTTCTTAATTGCTTAGGAATTGTGATAGTTGGAGAACAGCTGAAGGAAGCGAACAGTTTCAGATATGTAAAAAATATTGTAGCGGAAAGTGTAAAGAATGATGGTGATAGTAAAAGTGGGAGGAAGGAAAACACATACTGAAGTGTCAGAAGCCTGAAACGGAACAAAGATGTGCTGCAGAGAACTAGGGGATTCATTTATCATGCATATTATGTTTCTATTCCTACAAATGCTACAAAAACCTAGGGAATGGAAAATCTTCTTAGGCCTCTTAATTCCTACAACTGTTATAGAAAAAGAAAAATCCGAATAATGTGCTGCCATTCTTAAATCATATATTCAAGAGAAAAAATAAGTCTAGTAGGTAAATAAATAAATTTAGAAAAATATAACGACCACTTACAACGAGTATTAACACGTTCGTCACCCAGCGTGATTCGGTTGAGTTTTTCGTCAGGCCCAAATCCTCAGAACATGCTATGCCTGACAAGTAATAGAAATAAAATAAGAAACGTGTCCCATCATTTAAAGATTTGTAAGAATCAGACGTGTAAGGATCAGCAGGACAAGCCTATAAAAAGGACATGTACCCTATGTTACCAGAAGAGAGGCATATTGTCGAACACCAAGAAGCAAAGAAAAATGTAAAAATAACTATGACCTATTGTTTCAAGTGTCCAAAATCACCTCAAATGTGTTTAGAGTGTTTTAACGAACACTATGTGACATAGTATAATGTAATATGTTATCCTAAATATAAATTAATAAAAATTATTGTATGTGTATACTTTTAGTATTTTTATGCTGTGTGTCCTATACTTATATTTCAGTGTTTATTCCATTAAATTTATTTTAAAAATCCAACTGTAAATCTTAATTACTTGAACATGAAGAACATCGCCCACATTCGAGTGACGGGTTACCTACGGAAGCATACCAGTCACCCAGATATGGGTGACACAGCAACGAATGTATTAAACTAATCACAAATAAATAAACATGCAAAGTTCATAATGTGGAGTTAATTAGTTAAATTCTCTGCCACACATGCCTAACAAGAGTCGATATTTACTACAGAAGAAAGCATATGTAAATATAACTTCCTGAATTTCTTGATGAAATGACAGATTGCTACTGTACAAATGATGACTCACAAAAAATAACTTTAACTTCTTCTTTTATTAAATTGTTCATTGATTCTTAACTGTACATCTGAGGAATTATTACAAAAATGTTTATGGTTGATTAATATTTCTTGTTAATTATTTAAACTAACTATATGAAGGAGACTAATTGTTCCCTCCACATTTAGGGCTGAATAATATTATGCTAATCTAATAATGAATACAAGGATACAATTTAGCATAGCCAAAATCTTACACAACAATCAATTTAGCTAAATATTAATTAAAATCCACTTGAAATAGTATTAAATCATAGAAATTATTGGATACTAACTTCATGCATTCTTTTCTCAACTTCACCCACAAACTTAACGTTGAATGTACGTTCATCTGCCAAGTTTCTATATTTGTTACGATACACGACTGACAGCTGACTTCCTTACAGATTGAGTGATACTGACAGGATACCGGTAGGATACGCATCTCTTGAGAGTGGCGTTCTATGTGCCTCCCTGCTATACAACACTGGAAGTGATCTCCTTGATACTCTCAAGAGACTCAAGTATCTGTAAAGTCTCTTGGGAATTAAAAAGTGTGAAGAGGGCCTTAGCTGTCAAAGCCTTTATAAACCAGCAGTGGCCAATGGGTGTTGGAGCTCTGAAGGAGGGCCACTCCATCGTGCCGTAAAGCCCTGCTCATGCAGTTTTCATTACCGCTGTCGGCCACAAAACTTGCTGTGCTCCTGTCTGAGGATTGAAAGTGGCAGTTTCCATGTGTCACTCAGAAAGCCCTGTATCTCTCTTAAAGGTGTTGTCAGTTAGTCTTATTGTGATTGGTTCTTTTATGACAGAAACATTCATATTTCTTTTTATCTATGCAATTAATGCTAATGAGATAGCATTGTATTATAACTTTGGCATTAATAAATAATCTGTTTTAAAGTAAAATAAAAAAAACCTTAAATATTCCTTTCGATAATTATTAAAGTTAAGGTGATAGATGTTAATGATTTTAATAAATATTGCTAAAATCATTTTTTTTTTTTTTTTTCTTTTTGGCAGGAGGATGGAACAAATATCACATTTACCTGTAAAAGATCTTTCATTCCAAAATATCCTTTTTTGTCATCAATAGAAAGATATTCACAGAAATTGATCATATGATTATTAAAGTTTTTAATTTAATTATATCAATAGGCATTCAAACTCTTTGTTGCAACATTATTATTGATAGTGAGAAACTTGTAAATCTTGCTATATATGGGTCTGGCTCAGAACTGCCTTTGATTTTGCTAGTTCATTCATCTAATGAGGTACATATTTCGTAGGAAGTATAAATTACTATCGATTTTGTAAAAATTGGTTCCCATAGTGTTGAAGTGACAATGATGTACAGTAATATGTGTTGGATCTAATTTGGGTTGCAGTGGATGGGGTCTCAGACGAAAACAGTTTGGAAGAAATGTTAATCCATTAGACAACTGGCCTTATCTGTTGTTATCCTTTCACTCTCCCTCCCCCCCCCCTCTCTTTTTTTTTAAATGCTTTGTCAAATTTCATTTTTTTTATTGCCTTTTTTCATCCTCTGTACATCTCACTATCCATTCTAATATTTACTGAATCATCCAACGACACCATTGTTGTCTAAGTACATCTGAATGATTGTGGATTCCTAGTAACAGTAAGTTCTCCTTTCATGTGGGGGCATCCAGTGCATAGTTATGCTGTGATTCCACACCATTGTGACAAACACACTGACACAGTGTGGAAAAAATGGAAGATAAATGGAAATGAGTGACACTGAAAATGTAAAAAAATTGGGCCAGAAAATAATTAAAGCAAAAACAGAATTAATGAGAAATAAAATTCAATGGTGTGTTCATTTATTTCCGTTTTACTTTAATTTCTTATTGTTCTGAGTTTTGATGTCTATAGTTTTCAATGTTCATATAAATGAAAGAAATGCTATTTTTAACAATAAAGAAAATATTTTACAAGTCTTATTTTATTTTGACTCACCCTAAATGAGAGTTCTAAATTTTCACCACCCCATATATTCATCCCCGAATCATACTCTCCCAGTTCATGGAAGTAGTTGCGCTCAATGGCAAATAACCCTCCAGCCATTGTTGGAGATCTGCAATGAAACAAAAAGGTTTTAACTTTAATAAATCATTAACTATGTGATGATTATTTAAAAGGTAATAAAAATTCATTTAAAATGAAAGAATCTTCTTATGTTGTAAACAAATATAAGTTGAAACATTTATAACGAATTACATGGGAACTAATAGTTACACTTACTATAAATATTATTGAATTTGAATATGGCCACCTCTATAGAAATTTTAAAAATATGACAGGTTGCACATTTATTTGTGATTAATATTTCATAAATGTTACAAATTCCAAAATAAAACAAAGTATACATCATAAATTAACATACAAACAATTCATCAATCATAATCATCTTGCATAGTTTCTAGTTACTGGCCATATCTTTCGGGTAACAAGATTCTCCAGCATCATGTTCCCAACCATTCCCATTTTACTACCACCATTATTTAACTCATCTATCTTTCACATGCTCTTGTACACTCTTGATTTATCTCTCTTGGTCATCCTTGAAACCTGTTCTCTTCAAACTTTCAACTGCATGAGTCCTTTGGTACTCTTTGTTCACTCATTTTCAATATCTGCCTACATCTGGTGCCTACATCTTGATATTCTACCTGATAATAATAATTCCATGTGCTCTCAAAGTCATAGTAATAGATTTTCTTAGTGGAATGAATTCTTCACAGAAGTTCAGCCAGATAGCGTTGTAAAAAGATGTAATCCGGCTGAACTCCTATGAAGAATTCATTTATCAATACACTGGGAAAATCTCCACTCACATATTAGATTTTCTTAGTGGTTGCACAATGCTCCTCTCTCACAGCTATCTAACTAAACCCAGTAATCATTATCTAGTAATCATTTAATCCTTTCCTCACATGCTCATTTTGCAACTTTTCTGGTCTAATTGTTAAAACCTTGGCTTCCTGAGGTTTTACAGCCACTGCCTTCATTTTATTAATTTCTCTCTTTTTTTGATCTTCCACACTTTAGACCCCTACATCAATATTTGAACATTAAGTCCTGCAAATTATTCCTCTGCATTCCTCTGGTGTTTATCTTGTCTGTATCGCCCTTTTGACACACCTGAAGAATTTCTGCACTCATCTACATCTCTCATTTATTTCTCTGCTGCTTCCTCACTGTCGTCTAACACACTTCCCAAATATTTGAATTCCTCTAACATCAGTTTCTTACACCCACATACATCATCAGCTGGTCCTTCTTACGTTGTAATAACTAATTCAGTGCCCACAGCATCAAGCAATAGAACTTTCATGTTCATTCCCTCATTTCTATCAATAACTAAAACCAAGCATCCCTCCAAGATACACTATATGTGAAACAACTAATATAATTTCTAATGATAGGCTTTTAGACAATGTATGTAACAAAGAAGAAGGAAAATAACCCCCCCCCCCCCACACCCCCAAACACACACAAGTTCACCCAGCATTTCAAATTTCTTGATACAAACAATCTTTGGCTCTAACAGTCCTCCTGTTCCAACAATACATTGATCTGGTTAGCCATCACTCCATACACCTCATATTTCTCCACAAAATACTGCTGCTTTCATCACCGCAAGTCACTCCACACCTTAGTTCATGAGCAGACATGCTCAAAATCACCTACATAAGTTTCACACATTATACAAGTTCCATCTCATACCAGTTCGGCCTCTTGCTTGTCAGTCACCTAGTTTCCTCACAGTCATTGTTGCCCCATTTCCTCAACAAACCTCAAGTACTCCTTCAAATCTCACTCCTTGCATGTCCAATCTGAACCCACCTACAAAATCCACTTTATCTTTCATGAATCTATCTTCTTCTCCACTATCAGAACTCCAAGTTTCAGTACCATCTAAAGATCTCATTTTTCACCTGTCTCAAAATGCCACCCTCATCCATGACTCACTATTTTTCTATCACACATCCTGATGGTGGTAGCACTTCACCTCTAGGTCAGTAAACCAGACCCTCAGGATGATTTGGATCAAAAAATTCCAGCCACCATCGACCCACCACCCCTAACTCAGAACCACCAACTGCAAATGTTTCAAGATGTCTTATCCACCAGTTTGGCATAAAACAGTTTCCTGAAATCCCTATCCCATAGCCAGAGGCAGCCTTAGGGGGTGGCGAACAGGGCAGTCGCCCGGGGCCTCGCGCAACATCGAGTAGAAAAAAGTTTATATTTGAAACTTTTTATTTTATCCTTAGCTTTCAGTTACAACAATAAGAATTTGTTTAATTCATAGTAAAATATATATTAATAGTAATAAGTGTCTACATAAAATTTCTCATTTAGATTTATTCAATATCACATTCGTATAGAAGCAAGATTAACGATATTAAAATTAATTATCAGTAAATAATATTTTTTATAATTTTACTCTAAAAGATTATTGGAAACTTCATTACTATTTGAATTTCACGCCAAAAGCATCAGAAAACTCACTTGAATGCACAGTTTTGTTACTTTCATCTTGTTATCGGTTTACGCTCGGGAATTATTGTGTTTCAATTCGTTGTTCAACTCTTGTCGCCTTACGCTTAATTTGCTAGCAGCTATTAGTTCGATCCACACTTGACCGATACTGACCCGCACCGCCACCGCACCGACAGTTGGCCGAGTGACGGCTCACCCCTCTCGCTTTCACACTCGTCAGTGTAACGGACATCTTCCACCTCAGTCTTCGTTGTTTCACGGATTCAGGGTTCAAAAATCTCCATAAAAGTGTCTTGTGCAAGGTAATTTTTAATTTACAAAGGTAATAAAGTTCGATAAAATAGTTTCTTTTCCTTACTCACGTTATCACTTCACTGCTATTCAAACGCAGTTTCACAAACTGTCATTAAAGGTCTTTCTCGCCCTGTACTGTATTGAAAGAATTTCGCGTTTCTGAATGCAACCATAATGAAATATCAACCATCGATCACTTCGCACTTGAGTGTTTCTTCTGTTTGTGATTACTTTCGATTCATTCGATATTTTTTATTAATAAAGAATAAGATCATTATATATTTCAATTTAAATCCAGATTGTAAACATACCGTATAAAATTTTATATAGTCTCAAAGACGTAGTCACATAGTTTCTTACTGGCTTCATAGTGCACCTCTCTCGTAGCCACCTCACTTACTTTGGCAATCCTACTAGAAAGAATATATCTGCAGTTTAGTGTGGAACTCCAGCCATGGAGTTTCCTAGCATCTCGCATTAACAAATCAATGCTTTGCCAGAGGTAAAATGCAATTATATGGCATGTAAAATTTGCAACCGAGACCGGGATTTTAAATGGGAATCTTCCGCACCTCAATCGCACGCCGTTGCCATCTAAGACTTAAGGACAATTTTATAAGAAAAGAAAAATATTTTTTCAAACATAATAAAATAAATGTACTTTTTTTCTATACAATGTACCTTGTTTCTGCTATACCATAACAGAAACACAATATGTGATGGATGATCAAGTAAAATTTTACGAACTGAACGTAGGTGGTTCGCGACAAGATTTACGTTATGACTGCTGACTGGGTATCTCAAGAGTGCATCATGCAACATGGTGAATTGAGATTGAAAATAGCCAAATTGCTTCTAAAATCGACTCAACTTGCAACAGAAAAAAGCCAATCCATCAAATTAAATAAAAAACATATTGCTCTTTGTGACTATTACTTTTTTAGACAGAAAGTACTTATTAAAAATTTAAAGGGTTCGCCAATGTTTAGGAAATTTTATAGGAGTACATGGAGCTAAGAGTTTGAGAAACCCTGCTTTAGTATCTCTATTTTACAACCAACTGATCAACATGGAAGTAAGGTTGAAGAAAAGAAACTTTTTAAGGTATTTGATAACATTAAAACAACATTTGATCATTAAGGAACGAAAATTTCTGAACTGCTTCCTTATGTTTCTCCATATCTACCTGTCCGACACCGGACCACACTGTTAAAAACTAAACCAAACCAATGACGGCGGGGTGTCGGCCAAGTGTCGGACGAGGTGCAGCGACGTTTCAATTAACTTCAATTGAGTGAGTGTCAATAATAAGAGGTGTCGTTGCGGTGACTGTGCGGATCAGTGTAAAGGCGTGTTCCACGGCGCGTGTTAGTGGACGGCTATCATCTTTGCCGCATATGCTAGCAAGTACAGCGCGCCTCGACCCACCACCAGGCGGTAGAAGATGAAAGGCGCGTACTACCACACCACACGCCATGGGAATGGGCCTTCAGTCTAGTATGACCTGACCTGTATGCGTTACAAAATCGTTTGTACTGCATATATCTTTCTGTAGGTAAATAAACATTAAACTATATTAAGTTTTAGTGAATCTTACGTTATTATCAGTACTTACAGTAAAGATTGAGTTCTTAGAAATAACTGTGTAAGACCTCTAGTAAATTATTTCTGAGTTAATTTTAAATGCAAAAAAGATTCATAAAATGACTTCGTGTGATCGTAATGCCGGCAGGAAATTTCAGTCGGGTAGTTCAAAAACAAAACGGGCTTTCAAAAGAAAGCTGGTGCTTCAATTAAAGACTTTAATCTTAGGAAAAGCGGCAGACATTATTTTTAAAACGCTGCGCGTATCTTTCAAGGCATTTTATACATTATTTTATCATTATTACTAATTTGCCGTTATGTTAACTTTTATAAATCTTCTAACATAATATTTTAAAATTCTAAAATTTATTTATTTATAACTTTTGTATTTCCCGTAAAGTAGAAGAAATACCTACTTTCGGTTCACATTCTTTGCACAAAGGACAAGGGCCTCGCGAAAATCTGCTGCCCGGGGCCTCGCAATGGTTAAGGCCGCCCCTGCCCATAGCACCAATCTTAACCTAGCCAAACCTGATCATCCTCCTGGCAGAAAAAGGGTTCAACCATGATGGTCATGACTCATTGTGATTATGTAGCTGAAGCCCTTTGTCAGCTTTCTGATTTGAACACTACTGCCCCCTCAGGAAGGACCCTACACACACCATCAACAAAAGGATTGAGTATACAGTTCAATGGACTCCTCCAAGGTCACCCCACAGTCTATAGCACATCACACTACCAAAAATCAGCAAATCCATGAATGACACAAGCAGACAGTATTCACCCAACATCCAAACTATCCATGATCTTTTCATGCTATCACACATGGTACCAACAATTTTAAGTCTTGCTTCACCATCCATGCTATCAGAATCTTCTCAAACAGGAGCACCTTCTCTGAACTCGAAAGATGAAACTGGCTTACCAGTACAAACCGGGTACCAGACAGCTACTGGGTCTTAAGATTAACAGCCAGTAATTTTCTTTATTTTCTGCCATCCCCACTCCATCTCTTCCCACATGAACCACCACTCAACAGAGCTTATCTTAAAGTATTTTTTATTCAAGTGGATGGAATGTGGTGCAGGTGTATGCTGCTTGCAGCACATCCCATCTCATACACCAACTCACCTGCTACTGCCAAAGTTCTTATATTGGCCTCACTTCCAACGCATCATCTGTCAGAATGAATGGTCATGGGCAGTTTACTCACAAAATCTAGACCTCACTGTTACTCACTATGCCAACACATAAAAATATGAATTGAATAACTGCTGCACAGTCACAGCCGTCAAAGAATCAGTTACACATGAAATCACACTATATTTCCACTTCTAACAGTTCAGGAAATTATTTTGTAGGCAATTGCATTACAGAATAAGGTAGCTATCTGTCATACTAACTTGATAGGCTGAACAAAGTCAGATGCCTTTTCAAGATTTCCAGGGGGTAGATTATCCCACTTGAAATGCAACCCCCCAGTTGAAGCCTCCTCTCACTAGTGGCGAGGAAGTGTATGCAAATGTATCTGCACTGATGATATCAATAATAGGAGCAGCAACAGCAGTACGTGACTTAGCAATAGTTGCCAACAATGGTGGCAGCCAATCCTGGTTCACCTCCACATGGCTATCAAGGAACACTAGCACCTGAAATATATACATTCAAAAGAAAATACAATTATAATTATATTATATTCTGATAATAATGAGAAAGAAAATGCTGTTAGTCAATTAAAATAAGGAAAGATAGAGAATATAGACCTATCACTTGCCACACATGAAGGTTGTATGGCAGCAACAGACGAAGACTAACAACTTTAACAATATCTGCACATAAACCCACCACAAGCACTTTAAATCCAACATGGAATTTTTAATTGGGTTTTGGTAACTGTGTGACTTCCAGGTACGTCAATAAGTCTGCAGTTGCACCCACGGTCAATGGAAACACTTCATTTGTGCATCATAGACTTGATGTAATGCATTTTCTCTCTCTCTCTCTCTCTCTCTCTCAGAATGGTTTTCTTGATCTTATTTGTGTTCATGGAAGGTATTCTAGTAATTTGTGGACAATATGGACCAAATTATTTTCTGATTTTGAGGCAGACAAGTTAAAATGTTGCACATTAAATTTTAGCTGCTTGTTGTCTTCTGCGTACAAGAGAAAAGATGTTGCTGAAAGGAAACTGTACACAATCTAATGGCCTTAAATTATAAACTCAGTGACTAGCAAAAATTATTTAAAAGATTCATTTAAATATAGGACAAATCTGTTCGCACAAGACTGATTCCAGTATGCTTGGGGCTTTACACCTTGTCGACATGAAGATCATTAGAGGCACGAACAGACTGGCAACAAGAAATGGAGAGGAAATCGGTCATGGCCTTTTGAAGAAACCATCCTGGCATTTGGATGGAGATATTTTAGGAAACATACGAGATCTAACAAGGCTTCATAAACACTAAGATTTCAGTTGAAGTTCCCACAAAACACCTGCCATCTATTTGAAAGTTAAGAAGTTGTTTGAAATATTATGGATCCATGTTCCATTTATATTTTTGTTACTCACCTCTCCTGCTTTCAGCATTGAAAAGCAATCACTTTTCTTTCTCAGTCATTATTCAACAAAAAGAAGCTGATTAGAAAGTTTATCTTAGTATAGAGAAAGGAACTAACATTATCCATAAATCAACAGAATAAAGCTTTAAGATATAAATAAGAAGATTCAGAGAACAATAAAAATTTTAGGCAGTACATGAACCAAACTTAAGTTCCTGTGGGACAAAAATGGCGAAGAAGAACAATGGAAAATGTTATTCAAGAGGGAAAGGGGTGACACTAGAGGGCAAGAAAGGGGAATTGGCTTATCTGAGGTGCTAGTTATACACTACTTTGTACTGCCGATGTTTTGTGGAACTGGTGTTAAGAGGAAGGACACTGACTAAATATAAAGTAGGAACTGATGTTAATTGTGCATGCTGGAATGAGCAACAACAGGTTTTGAGTTATTGATAATTTTCTATTGTCATTCTTATGATTGAAAATAACTCTGTAGTTAGCAACCAGAAAAGTTATTGTTTAAATGAGATTAGAAGTTTTGTAGATTGTAAGCCTCATGATTAGAAGGCAGTCTTCATGGTTTGAAAACAAAACAGAAGCAGGGTAATATTTTGATAGTTAAAGAGTGTAACAGCTTATTCTATTGCAACATAGCACACTTTACAACTTGCAACAAACAAAATATTTCCACCAGTGACTCCGCCACTGCAGATCTTTCATACCATAGGCCATGCAATCTGTGATGTAAAGTTTCCTGTTATTTATTAATTTACTTGTAACAACCTTTCTTCTCCTCTATGCCTGATTATTAAACAATTACCCAGCATAATGATGACTATAGACAAAAGGTATTTACTCAGTAGTCACATGAACTTGACTTATATCCAGTTTGTTTTTGTCTTAATTTATTGTTTTATTATTTTATCAGTCCAGAACCAAAGACATTATCATTATTCTCCCTTTTAGTGAACTTTTCTATAAAACTTCATGATGTATTTATATAATATTCTAGAAAAAAGATTTTAAAAAAATCCTCAAAATCACAAATCACAATGGCAAATAATGGTTATACTTTACAACTGGTAAGCAAAATAAATTCATATATGTATTTATTTCTGTTTTCCGAGTTACAGATTTTAAGCAGACAAAACAGCAGACATCACGAAAAAAAGTCTTAATAGTGTCTTGAGAACAAAAAACAAAGACTAAAAATTTTATATAATCACAATAGTTTTATACCTACCTCACCCTTTGCTGCTGCTGCCCCAAACATGCGTGCTCTAATAAGCCCTTCTCTTCTGGACGTTCTTAAAAGGTGTACCATGTCAGGCAGCTGAACAGACATATAATCCCTAATTTCTTCATGAAGACCATCTGTAAATCAAACATACACCAATCAATCATGTAGTCAAACTGTCACAACCTTCCAGACTGTTGGTATATCCTTTCTTTATCAATTTTCCTGCACTCTCAAAATAACCATTTTTTTTTTTTAAAGAAAACTATCTTTAAATAGTTAACACAAAATGTAATATGATACCATTTCAGTTTAATCTACCAGCAATAGACACAGGCGGAAGCTAGTTATATACTGCAATCCTTACAGCTCTGCTACTACTTACTGAATTTTTATTTATATTGTTATAAATTTCAAGAGAAAAGTTCCTTCCCCCAGGTGATCTTGCATACAGTTCAGTTACTATATGTTCTAGTTCGAAAAATCCATAAGTCCTGAACATGCAGCACTGGAAATCAAATACGTACATTTGAAGTCCTGCGGAATATGCTTCTCAATGTCAGTGCCAGAATAAACTACAGTAGGGTAGTCACTGGCTACCAGTTCAAAGGCAGTTCACATTACTGAATAACAGTCAATGATATTCAGTGTCTCCGCTATGGTGATAAAGCTGTAGATATCCTGATCAACTACTGTGAAGGTTGTTAGCTTCTTGTACAATCCCTTGCTTGAACCGTACATAACTGTATTCATTTTATAATATTCTCCTCCCTTTTACCGTACGCAACTGATTTCACCCAATTCACCATCATTTCCTATACTGAACTAACTTATTCATATCAGCATACCCATTACTACCCATGTACATAGCAAATCAGCACACACAACCTGCATGTTTAAGCAAACATATATATTTGTAATCTGAAGTAAACACATTTTTCTACCTCATCTGATGAAACTGGCACTAGAGCCTATACCAAACATGTAGGAGGGCTTGGACAAAATGCAAACTTTTGTCTTCTTCAAGTGGATCAGACGACATATGCACTTCAGTTTGGATTTTTCTATCACATAAACAACTCATATTTATCTATGGAAAATACAACACTGAGCAATAATAAATAGTACAGTAAAATTTTGTAATAATTTTCCATGTGATTACGATACAATATCCTTATTGTCAGATCATCTTGAAACAAGTACTTGTAATCAAGATGACCAAGTTAGTAAATCGTGTGCAGGGGTATCACTGAAAATCAGTGCAGCTTGCACACTTAACTAAGATCTTCTGCCTACCTATATAGTTAACTATCTATCTATTTATGAGTTTAATATAAACTTGCAACTAAAATTGTGTTTGAGACATAGTGTCTATTGTAACTGACACTTTCCTGCTTTGATTCCCATTTTTGTTTCATTCCTCTTACTATCCCCTAACTTACACACAACAATTGGAGATATGTTTCTCTGAATCCTTTCCTGTACACTACAGGCTACAGATGGGTCGTTCGCGAGTGAACCAGTTCTTTAGAACAGTTCTTTTGAAAGAGCGAGTGAGCTGTCACTCACAAACAGTGAACGGTAGTTCTTCTTGGCTGCTGTAATGATGGTGGTGTGTCGGTCTCGATTGAACTTCAATTGAGTGTGCGCCAACAATAAGTCGGTTTCAGCTGTGCCACTCTCGCCCGCGGCCTGAGTCATGTTTGTTCTCTGTTCCACGTCGTTCATTGTTTGTACACTCCGCTCTGAAAGAATAAGAAATACCGAAGATTGAGAACAGCTAGTTCATTCATAACATTCTCTGATCCCAGCGCTCAGCATGGAAAGAGCTAGGTCGTTCGTGACGTTCTCTGATTCCATCACTCAGCACTGAAAGAGCTAGTTCATTTGCGACGTTCTCGGATTCCAGTGCTCAGCACAGCGCGGAGCAGTGCCATTGGGGAGCTAGTTCTTTCGAATCTGACATCCCGCTCTGCTTCTCTTTGTGTATTCCGGCTACAAGCGTGCCTTCTGAAATAATATTTTCAAAAGCTGGATAAATTTGCACTGAATAAAGAAGTAGGCTGCTGAATGGAAAAATAAGTAAAATTTTATTTGTGAACAGTAGCCTTCATTTCATTTAAAGCAAAAAGTTCTTTAAAATTGATTGTACTTTGTGTTTGTAAATAAATTAATTTAAAACTAACTATGCTCAAATATCAAATATTCCGAGCAAGTCAAACGATATTTCATTGACACATGTGGCTTTTTATGCGTAATCTGGTAGTATTTACGAAATAAAAATGTTCACAATAAATAAAAAAATAAATGAAAAACCGATGTGAGATTAACCTAAGTAATCAGTCTAAATGTAAATACACTCAAAATGGATATAACTGCTCGTTTTGTTTGAACTGAGCTAGTGAACTGGTGAACCGTTGAAAAGAACTAGTTCTTTTCATACAGTGATCAAATGGACATCGCTCTTTTTAGTGAGTCGTTTTGCCCACCTCTGCTACAGGCTCTTCTACTGATGACAGCTTGACCTAAAATTTATTCCAACATTCTTTGTAATACACCATTTATTTGAATGTTTATTGTGTTGCAGCAAAATTGGTAAGTGACTGTTCTTCCCTTGTTGCATAATTATCGTGTAAATTTCATATTATAAATCTTTAACTTGTAAACTATAACACTTCTGCACAGTACCTTGATCACTGCAGTCATCAACCACAATGATCTCGTGAAGTATCCTGGAAGGAGTTCGGTCTAGCACCGAATGGATAGTTCGGAATAGAGTTGCAGCATGTTCATTGTAGAAGCATATCACCACACTTGCAGTCAGATTCCTTGTTTCAAAATGTTCCTTAGCACACCTGAAAGGATTTGAAGCACATATTGAAGAGCATTACGAAGTATTCAAACAATACAAACTCAGTCAGTTCTTACAAAAAAAAAATCTTTTTATCAATATGCAAAACATCAAATTCTTATGTGGAGTAGTACTCAACATATGCAGACCCAACTCCCTTGCCATATGTCTTATTCCCATCCTGTATGAGGGTTTACCCACCAGCCTGCCTTCTACGTTAAGTAAGTCCTTATTCATGTTGCTACTAAGCATACTCTCTCTCTCCTCTCATTTTAATTAAGGCTTTATGTACTTACAAAGTTAAGTTCATTACAGCCAAGAAAGGAGCAATTAGAAACGAATTTTTTGGAATTCGACCCTTAAAGGGCAAAATTATCATTATTTCCATTAAATTTTTTCACGAGATATTTATCCCCCTCAATATTTAACCGAAATCCAAAAACAAGGTATTGTTTAAGAGATTTAGGTCTCCGCTTTGGTCAAATCATATTTTAAGAAAGAATTTTTTGGAAATCGACCCTTAAAGGTGGCCATACACGATCGCTCCATCCGTCCAATTGGAGCGATGTCACTCCATTATCGCGTCGTGTGTGGGGAAACTGATGTAGAGATGTGGAGTGACAGGATTATTTGGATATCCGGTCTGTCCAATATCCATCAGTTTCGTCCATCATGCCATCAAGCCAACTGACGGTATGTGGGGAAAACCACGTGGAGTGACAGCCAGCCATCACTCCAGTCGGCTCATGTATGGCGAAGCCGCAGTCCAAACTCTTCTCATTCTGTCACCGACCACCAAGCAGATAACATCAGTGCCTTGAGTGGACTATGCACCATTGTACCTTTTATTTTTTATTTTTAATCTGCTATAGAAATATTTGTTTTGCTACTAGTTAAATATTATTTTGAATGTATAATTGAAAATAATACAGTTTTAAATATTATTAAGTAACAATTAGAACGATTATGTTCTTTTTTTCTTACTTTTTTTTTTTAAAAAAATAATAATATCGTCTCAATAAGACTTTGTGCTGGAGATTATTAAGAAGTATAAGGACTTACCATGCTTGTAGGATCTCTAATCATGACTACCATGACAAAATATAAATAAATGTGGCAGTAGATCAATTGCTAATATTATTTAAAAATAAAGACATAAACGCCAACAGAGAAACCGTGTTGGAAAAAAAAGACAATTCTTTGCGATCCTCTTTTCAAAAAGATCATACTATGATAAGATTAATTTTATATGAGCCTACTTGTTTAAATATGTTGTTTTACTACATTTGACGTACTTGTCACTATTTTTAGCCTGCTAAACTATTTAAATTTAATAAATCTGTTTTATAATCTTTTGTAGAATTTTTAAATTTTTCGTAATATCACAGAGCTTATTTTTCATAATTTCGCACTTTTTTGGACGTTTATTTAATTCTCAGGACTTTTATTCAGTATTCGATAGTTTGAATATCCTTTAAAATTAATTCGGGCTCATTTTATTTAGTACTTGACGTAACTAGATTGTTGTATAGCAAATTGACAACCTATTGTTGCTTGCTTTGCCTCTTTTTTTTTGTCGTGGCTGACTGGAGTGATGGAATGATCGTGTCTGTGCTACACTTTTGGATGTCATCCATACGCATGGATATCATCCATACGGATGACATCCAAATGGAGCGATCGTGTATGGCCACCTTAAAGGCCAAAATTATCATTATTTCTATAACGTATGTTTTTGTCGTGAGCTATTTATCTCCCTTGATATCTAACCGAAATAGAGAAATGAGGTATTATTGTAGAGATTAAGGTCTCCAGTTTGATCAAATTATATTTTAAGAAAAGAATTTTCTGAATTTGACCCTTCAAGGGCAAAATTATTATTATTTCCATAACTTTTTTTTTTTTATCCTGAGCCATTTATCTCCTTTGATATCTAACTGAAATAGTTAAATGAGTCATCATATTAAAGATTAAGGTCCTTTGGTTTGGCAACATAATTTCTTAAGAATGAATTTTTTTTTAATTTATCCCTTAAAGGGCAAACATAATAACTGTGAACGTCGCGCATATGAGGCAGTTCACAACCCAGCCACTGGGTAGCAGTAGCACATATCAGAGATATTAATAAACTGCTTCACTGGCATCGACTTTTGTTATGTACCTATTACACTAAACAAATAAACAATTGAAACAAATGAAGTGGTTCCTCTTTCATCCTATTACAAACCACCACCGTTACTATTCATTGTATTAGTGTAATTTTTTCACAGGTCATTTAGTTGAATCAATAATAATAATAATAATAATGTGTCCTGCCCAGTTGAGTTTGTTTTCAAATATTATGCCAAGGCATTTACATTTCAAGTCTTCAAAACGTAATTCTTTCACAAACTTATAATCATAATCAACTTTTAGTTTTTTTATCTGGGTACTTACTCAGCTAACTCTTCTTTGTATTTATCTTCATTCCACGTTGACCTACCAACCTATATGTCTTGTCGACAGCACCCTGCAGCTGTTCACAGTCTTCTGGCATTAGTTGAAAGTATTAAATAAATTTTTTTAACTGATTCCATAATTAAACCAAACATAAGCAGTTGTCTGAAGAAAACATTCAACTGCTTGAATCTTACAGACTCCTTACTTGCTGAGTAGAGGAATTCTTAAAAGCCAGAAAGCAAAGTGTTAGAGGAGAAAATACATTATCAAAAGAAGTGGAGTGCCACAAGGTAATGTATTGGGACCGTTGCTGTTCATTATTCTAATGAATGACTGCGTTGATGGGTTACAGTCAGAATTTAGGTTTATTTGCAGATAATATAATGGTAAATGAAGTCTTCACGGGTTTCCCGCCGTATGTTGTTGAAATGCGACAACAAGCTTTCAGCGGCTGACTCTGCCGCCATCTTCAGGTTGGATGTCGTGCAGGGAGAACCAGAGCTGCACTGGCGATGTCTGGCCTCCGCGCGCCCTTATAAGGCCTGGCCTCTCCCCTCCACTCACTCCCTTGCGCGGCTGCCATCTTGCACTCGTCATTGATTAGCTGGCGGAGCGACTTTCCTAGCCAACCCCAGCAAGCCGGAAACATTTCCCGGCGGCACCTCACTCCTCTCTGATTGCAGGGTGAATGTTTCAGAAGGGACAGAGCCGGCTTCCACGCGTCACTGGGCCAAAGACCCGTGTCCCTGTTGACCATGTTGTTATCCCGCCATATTTCTATTGCTTCTTTGATGACTGACTCCCAGTAGAAGGAACACTTGGCCAGTACCTTTACATTACCGAAATCCATTTTGTGGCCGTTTTCAATAACATGCTGGGCGACTGCAGATTTATCTATCTGGAGCATGCGGATGTTGCATTCGTGTTCGACCACCCGAACCTTGATAGTCCGGATCGTCTGACCAATATAATTCTTGACACACTGACATGGTATGCTGTAAACCCCTAGAGTCATCAATCCCAAGTCATCCTTCACGGGCCGGAGGTAGTCTCGTATCTTGGCAGGAGGACGAAATATGCTCTTGATTCCATGTCGCACCAGAATCCTGCCTATTTTTCCCGAGATGTTACCTGAATATGGAATGAAGGCCAGAGCCTCTGGCTGGACATCTGGGTCTACCAGGTGTTTGTTTGTCTTTTTAAACGCCTGCTCTATTTCTCGATCAGAATAACCATTCCTCTTGAAAATATTGCGCAGATGTTCAAGCTCGGATGGCAGGGAATCCGCGCCGGAGATTTTCCTTGCCCTGTGCACCAAAGTGTGGAGCACGGTGGTCTTCTGTGCTGGGTGGTGGAAATTCGTGGCATATAAATAGCGGTCCATGTGTGTAGGTTTTCGGTACACACTGTGTGAGAGGCTTCCATCTGGTTTCCGTCAGATCAGGATGTCCAGAAAGGGCAGGCTGCCATTCTTCTCCATCTCCATCGTGAACCGGATATTTGGGTGGATTCCGTTAAGATGGTCTAGGAATCTATAAAGACTGTGAATGCCACGTGGCCAAATAACAAAGGTATCGTCCACATAGCGATAGAAGCAAGTCGGCTTAAGGCTGAAGCTTTCGATTGCCTTATCTTCGAATTCTTCCATGAACAGATCGGCGACCACCGGCAACAACGGGGACCCCATTGCTACCCCATCCATCTGTTCGTAGAAACTCCCACCTATAGGTGAAGTAGGTAGAGGTCAGGACCAGCTCGAAAAGGTCCAAGATTTGGGGTTCGAAGAGATGGCGCAACAGCTGTAGAGTGTCAGCCACAGGGACCTTGGTGAACAATGAGACGACGTCAAAACTGACCATGATATCAGTGCCAAAAGCCATATCTATCGGAGTGTTTCCGCAAACTGTGCCGAGTTCTTCACATGGTGGGGACATGTCCTCACAAACGAGTTGAGCATTCCCATCAGGTACTTGGCCAAAGTGTATGTAGGGCTACCAATGGCGCTTACAATCGGCCATAGAGGAACGTCTGCCTTGTGTAGCTTGGGGAGGCCATAGAGTCTGGGTGGCCTTGGAGCACGAGGTCAAAGGCTCCTGATGACGTCAGGTGTGTATCTGGCCTTTTTTAAAAGGGCCGTCGTCTTTCTCTCAATCCTCGAAGTCGGATCGTCATTGAGAAGCTTGTAGTTGGTGTCATCAAGAAGTTGCCTTATCTTGGCCTTGTACATCTCAGCTGTAAGAAGTACAGTGGCATTTCCCTTATCCGCTGGTAGAACCACAATCTCTTCATTCGAATGCAAGGTGCGGAGAGCTAGGCGTTCTGCTTTTGTAATGTTGGACTTCGGAGGTATGGCTCTCTCCGACACTCTACACGTCTCCCTTCGAATCTCTTCGGTTACATCTCCTGGCAGCTTGCGAGCAGCTTGTTCTACAGTGCAGACGATGTCTTTCACGGGAATGACAGCAGGTGTTGGGGCGAAGTTCAGTCCCTTGGACAGAACCTTCTCAGTAGCTTCGTCGAGACTTATTCCCGTGAGATTGACTATTGTGCGTTTGGGTTCTAGATGTTCTGTTCACTGCTGTACTTTGGACAGGAGGTTGAATTTGGACGTCTGTCTGGCCATTGTTCTGTCATACTCCAGGTTCCCCTGTGCTGACGTGGCTGCATCCACCCAATCCCAAGAGGTCAGCGATAGCGTGGCTGTAAGCTCCAGATGACAGTGCCATAATTCCCGTGCATTTTGGTAATCAGAGAGGTAGTGAGGCGCCGCCGGGAAATGTTTCCGGCTTGCTGGAGTTTGCTAGGACAGTCGCTCCGCCAGCCAATCAACGACGAGCCCAAGACGGCAGCCATGGAGGGAGCGAGTGGAGGGGAGAGGCCAGGCCTTATAAGGGCACGCGGAGGCCAGACATCGCCAGTGCAGCTCTGGTTCTCCCTGCACAACATCCAACCTGAAGATGGTGGCAGAGTCAGCCACCGAAAGCTTGTTGTCGCATTTCAACAACATACGGCGGAAAACCCGTGAAGACTACATTTCATCGATATGCCGTGAAAGCCTTCGATCTCACAACAATATAATGGTATATAATACGATCAGAACAGGTGAAGACTGAACAGCTGCAGGTTAATCTGGATAGCAAGGAATGAAAATAAATGACAAGAACTGTCGGCTTATTAGGTACACAGATAAAAAACTTATATGGTAGGATCAGAATTGCTTGTTGAAAGTTTGAAGTGTAGGTATCTTGGCATAATGTTTGACAACAAAATTAAACGGCCAGAGCACATTGGGCAGGTGGAAGGAAAATACTATAAAATCCTTCATTTACTAGAGAGGGTGATGAGAGGATGTACCAGGGAAGTTAAGAACTGGGTTACAAAACTTTGGTCATACCATTGGTTGAATATGGTGGTGTAGTTTGGGACCCACATTTTGGTTATAAAATACTGGAGTGCAACGAAGAGCAGCTAGATTTTTTGGTAAATGATATGATAAAGGAGTTGGATTGGGAGTAATTGGAGGAAAGGAGGATGGTGAAGAGAGCACTAGGAATGTACAGAGCATATGCTGGTGATGGGGCTTGGAGAGATATTGGTCAAAGAATTAGGTATAGTTCATGGAAGAGGAAAGACGGCCATGATCACAAACTGGTGCTTGATTTCATGCATAAGGCAGTTGAAAATTTTCTTTTGTTGGTAAGGGTGTCAGGGATTGTAGCAAAATACCAAGTGAATAATGAATAATTTACCAAAAACGCTGAAGGTATTTAAAATAAAAATTTATAAATTTGAAAAATAGTGGGGAGGAATTTAACTCTCCAGTTATAAAAGAATTTTTTTTAAAATAATATAGAAAGGACTTCATCACAATTAAAATCAATAAGTACCTGGGTGACCGATCTTCGCTCGGTATTTTTCGATTTATGTTCAATATCCAAGATTTCGAGTAAAGTTTGATTAAAGTAAAAGGCTTGAAGGCTTCCTAGGCGTTTTGAGGTGCACAGTTAACCAAAGACAACCTTAACTAACATCAGTAGGCTTACTGGTCACCTGAACCTTCTACGTAATGAGATTAGAGCAGTTTTTGAAAAACCAAATACAAAAATTGCTCCTTTTTTTAAAATCGTCTTAAATACTTGAAAAGCAAAACGTTATCTACAAATGAAATTTCATCAAAATCGCTAAATCCATTTGCGAGACCACCTCACAAATTGCTTTCCAAGAAAAAAAAAAAAAAAAAAAAAAAAAAAAAAAAGCTATTATTATGTTAAATAGAAATCTTAATGCCAGACACGGATTAATTAATGGTGCGAGATTTGTGGTAATTGAGAGGATTCTAAGATAACCCTTGATGATGGATTCTTATATAACTCGACGAGAAAAATTGAAAGTAAAAAATATTTTTTTAAAATATCTCGCTTAGTTCTCGAGATATCGTATCTCAAAATTGACGTGGTTGGATGAAATGCGACCTGGACCAGAAGATAAATTTCGCCATAGCCAAGTTTGATGATGGATTCGTATGAAACTCGTCGAGACAAATCGAAAATAAGAAATTTATTTTCTGATATCTCGCTTATTTCTCGAGATATTATATCTCAAAAGTGAAGAGGTTAGGATTAGATCCGACCTGGACCAGAAAAAATCCACCGAAACCATTATGTCTATACGGTGGAAATGTACTTTCAATGTTTTATTTTGTTCCTAGTGGTCGTTGTTAGGCTGAAATACGGCCTGGACCAGAAGAAACGTCGCCAAAAGCACAAGGAATTATACCTATAACTAATTTTTGACATGCTATATCTCGAAAACCAAGAACATTTATTCTTTATTTACGATATGTTTCGTCGAGATCTATAAGATTTCATCATCAGATTGTGACGTCAATAGAACATCATCTGTGCTAAATTCATTCACCCCGATAAAACTATGCTCATACCTCGCAGTAATCTCGCATCTTCTGATCAGCATTTCAAAATGATGATAAAACAATTCCCATAAGAAGTAACCTTCGTTATAAACATTAATAAAGCACAAGGTCAGACATTTCAAAAGGCAAGATTCTATTTATCAGAACCAGTTTTTCCGTATGTGCACTCGTACGCGGCTTTTTCAGGAATTTGTAGATGTATTAATATTTAATTATGCAATTTATTATCAAACTTTACTCGAAATCTTGTATATTGAACAGAAATCGAAAGATGTTTTATAATTAAATCAAACTTGCAGTACTAATATTTCCACGGGTCAGCCAGTATACAAGAACTTTTTGTTTAATTTTTTCAAAGAAGTTTCTGTAAAGTATCACCTCTGATAAAACTATTAATAAATTTTTAATTATCTTCCTTTTAAATGTTTTACAATCAAACTTGCAGTGCTAATATTTCCACGGGTCAGCCAGTGTACAAGAACTTTTGTTTAATTATTCTTTGAAATCAAAGAAATTCTATTTGTAGGCTTTCTGGTACCTGAATTATCTACGAGATGGCGCTAGTGCCGTTTTCGATATAAGGAGTGACAAAATTGTTCGTATTTTGTAAACTCGCTTTTTTGTAGGGAAGACAACTCTTTAGGTAATCTTAAAAGTCAAAACGTTATCTAAATATCAAATTTCATCCCAATCGTCACAGCCGTTTCCAAGATCGGAAATATATATATATATATATATATATATATATATATATACAAGAATTGCTCGTTTAAAGATATAAGATAATAACAACAAAATGTTCATAGTATATTTTTACATAAGTTTGTGGAACTCCTTAAACATCAGCAATACCTGTCATAATAAAAGTTTACCCACTTTGGCTGCAACAGTCAGTATGAAAGTCTCATAGGGTACTTATTGCTACACCATGCATCACTATAAATCAGAGGTTCCCAAAGTTTTTCATACCACACCACCCCTATCCTTCCATCAAATGAAAAATTCCCCCCCCCCCCCGACACAATTTTATTATTAAGAAGATAAACGTTTACTTTTTAGTACTAACAAAGACGTCTCCCAGGAAACTGAATAAGTACGCAATGTTAGAATAAAGGTTATCATCTCTAAGAGGCAGCAAAGGAGACACAGTATTTGTAATGATGAAGGACTGGGATACCGTCCACATGGGCGGCAAAACTACCGCACATCCCAAGCTCCTCTCCCCCTTTTGACATGTCTTCACACCCCTCATAAACAGATATAAAACTAATATCATGTGTGAATCTACAGTCATGTTACCGAAACAGAGCAATAGTACTAAAGGCAGGAAAAAGAACAAAAGGAAGAGAATTGAGATGCCTTGAAAAAGTGAATAGTAGAATTAGTACAAAGAAAGAAAGAACAGAGTATGGGGTAGTTGTCCAGAGATGAAACAGAAGAGGAAAGGGCTAAATGGAACGAACCAGTTTAAGACTCAGCAAAGGGAAAATCTTGGTATGAATTTATAGATAAATTGAAGATTAACTTCAAAGGAAATAAAATAAATTAAGAGTGATTAAGACAAAACAAAACCTAGAGATATAATGTACGTATCTTGAAACTACAATGGAAAAAGTGTTGAGAAAATCGAAAGAACAAATATCTATTGGAAGGAGCAAAAGCAAATACTGGAAGAATGGAAGGAATAGGTGAATTGATGATGCAGATGGTGAAAGCAGCAGGAGCATTGGCAATAAGTGGTTGTATGGAGTAGCATAGGCAGTCTGGAAAGAGGTAAAATACCACAGGAGTGGATTATAATAAAGGAGTAAATTAAAATGTGAGAACTTCAGGGGCATCACATTGTTGAGCCACTGTCTGAAAATATATGACAAACTCTCCTAGATAAAATAATTTTTTTTACAGTAAACAGCTGTAACAGTAAAGTACATTTTTCAACAGGGAAAAATCAATGGTTGGAACAATTGTTTTTATTTGGGCAGATAACAGAAAAAAGGTGAAAATATGGCAAGGACACTGTAACAGCTTACATAGACATAAAAAAGGCCTATGACTGTACAAAGCCTATGATCAAGTATAAACAGAGAGAACAAATGAAGGAATAGTGGAACAAGTAAGAAACATCAACAAGAAATTTGCAGATTTCAGACTGAAAGAGAGTAACACAAGGAATTGTTTTGTTGTGTTGTATTAAATAAATTAATGATTATCAGGTAAACATAAAACAGACAAAGTTAAAAGTGTGTAGTAGGCAAAATATGGGGACAGAGCTGAAAAACTGGGTGATTGCAAAGTGTAAGTATGGCTTGGAAATTAATGCGTATAAAACTAGGATAGTGAAGAACTCAAGCAACACTGAATCAACAAACAAGGTGAGATTCGGCAGAAAGAAAATTAAATGAGTGGAGCGATTCTGATTTCATGGAAATAAGGATGAAGTTTAAATTAGAGTGGATAGTTCTCCCAACTGATTAAGGATATAATCTGGAGGTGGAACATATGGAACAAAGTAAAAATCTTGTCATTTAAAGTGTGCTACCAATCAACAAGAACATATAGCTCTAAACTGTGAATGTAGATAGAGACTTAAACAGATTGCACGTGAGAGGACTAGAATAGTGACAAAGAAGGATAGGATCAGAAATGGTAACATCACAGAGAGCTTAAATGTTAAGCCTTTAGAAGAAATACTGACAAAGAAAAGGTTGCAAGGAATGGGGCATGTTACAAGAATGTTGAAGTTAAAGCTCAAGCAAAGACTTCTTTTTTTTTTTAATATGGCATTATGCCACGTTGACATTGAGGTCATTAGAGGTAGGATAGGAGTGGGGACAAGGAACGGGAAGGAATTCAGCCATGGTCTTTTGAAGTAAACATCCCAGCATTCGCCTGGAATGATTTGGGGAAACCATGGCAAACCCAAATATGGATATCCAGACAGGGATTTGAAAAGGCATCTTCCCGAATGCGAGGCCAGAGCGTTAACCACTCACCCACCACGCTCAGTCTCAAGCAAAGAATAACACACATGCCCTATCTGAAGACCATTGACAAGATGGTCCAGCTGCTTAAAGGCATATAGGCCAAGGAAGTGGACAGGAGACTACCAGTGAGGAGGAATCTTGGAAAGACAGTCAAAAATGGATGATCCACAGAAGTGAAAACATATGATGATGATGATGATATTTTCACAACACACACTGGATTATCTAAATTCTTTCTATACCAAATGATTTAAGGTCCTCATGAAAATTGTGTTTTTAGTTTTGTAACCATTGCCCTTTTCCCTGTGTGTCTGTTGTTTCACGACTATAACTGCTCATTTTATGCTCGTCAAAATATGCATGATACAAGCCCAGTTTATTTATAAGAATTGTCTCAAATACTTCAATGTATTGTATGGTGTCTAATCTTTGAAAGAAAGAAAAAATTCTAGTACATTACCAGTTAAGCATTCTGGAAAGAACTCTTTTTTCAACAATTTTCGTTGCATTTTCATAAAACATTTTTGATATATTCAACAAATTTTTGAATATGCAGTAGTATCCATTCTAGAACTTTATGATAATAAAAGGACTTACACAACTTTCAGTTTTCTATAATAATTACATCTATCTAAAGCAATTAGCAAGATTTTTTTTTTTTATCAGCAAGAACTGGAAATTTATGTTTGTGTGACAGTAAATATTTTAACCAGAAAACAGGAAGAATAATAGTCAAACACACTGGCTCATTTTGTCATTAAACATTTGTCAGTGAACATTACATGGATACTAATACATGAAGTAAGTGACTTACTTCTGGATTCTCACTCAATCTCCTAGCAATTTATGAAATTCATTTCTAAATGTTTGAATTTTCATCCTTAATACACTGATATACTTGTGATCTCTAACTTACAGAGCGTGTCTGGTGTCTGGAATAGTCCGATGTGGGCCGATGCGTTCACTAACAAGCGTGTTAAATGCATGCCGGCGATAACCATCATCTTTAGCTTGCTGTTCTGCAACTGACCGCACCAATCCCAATTGCTCCAGAACTATGAAAAGTATTAGCAGAAAGTTATATTTAATCATAAAAAAGGATAGAATTAATACTTTCCTAATTTCAGTTTAATACATGTCATTTTTTTTTAAATTTGAAATGCACAGATTTTTTTCTGTGATGTTTTGTGTCATTCTTAGGTGGAGGAGACATTGGTTATTAAATGAAAATATCTTGGCATGACATTTGATGATAAACTCAGTTGGGCAGATCCTTTTAGGTTTCAGAATCCTGCATTATCTGGAGAGGAAGGTAAAGGTTTGTTCCAGAGAAGTGAGCAAATTAGTATACAAAAGCCTGGTTTAGTATGGGCTCCACATCATGGATATACAGGAGTTGGAGGTGACATGAAGGAAAGTGGCTGGATTTGTTTGTGGACTTACCTTATTTTTTCTTGTCCAGAGCTAGTTTGTCAACCCATATTGAGCTATGTCAAACATTTCTTTCTTGAGAGTTCATAGATCGTTGGGGTTACAGGTGGCAGGACAATTTGAGCAGATCAGCTGGTGTTCCATATGATTACGAAAGCTTCCACGGTCACTGTATCTATTATCTTGGTTCTCAAGTTTGAGCCACGTCAATTTATTAAAGCCTAACGTTTCTGCCATCGTGCTGTGGCTTTCATCATATTCCTCTGATGAAAGCCACAGCACGATGGCAGAAATGTTAGGTTTTAATAAATCACCATGGCTCCACCCGGAGAACCAAGATAATACAGGTGTTCCATAGTTTGTACTGTTCCACAGTTGTAATCTATATAATCTTCATTCATAAGACCCCAACTTTATAGGTTGAAAAAATAGATAAAAATAATATATTCTGAAAATGTTTCTTGGTGAAGAACTGATATCAGAAGCAAACCTAAAGAAGACATCGTACGTACGCAACCTTTGAAGAAGATAGCAGGTTGCTACAACCAACTCGCTCAAAATCACACTCCAAAAGCATTTCACAAGTTTTCCCCGCAAGTTAGTGAAAGTACAAGAACAAAGTCTTTCAGCTCATTAACGAAGTTTACTACTGAATGATTAATGTTAAAACTGAAGTTACATCTTGATGAAAAATCCTCTCTGCCAAATTCTATCACACACATGGTGATAATTTTTCTAAATCCTTATGGAGACACGACTGACACACGTCCGGCCATGAACTTCAAAACTGGCAGATCCTTTTATAATCAAATCACATGAGAAAATTTTTTCCAGCCTGCCAAGTTGCTCCTATCTGTCTGAAATTTTAATATGATAAAGTCCCAATTTTTCTGCATCTTCTTACCCACAAGAACTTTTATCTAAAATTGTTTAGTTTTTTTCGCTATTCTCATGATTCAAGATCCTATTTCTGATTTTCACTTTTAAGATATTTATCCTCCCACTGGGATTTTTATATATTGTACTACTTAAAAATTTTCTTATCATTTGATGTATGTTACTTTACTAGATTCCTCTTACTATGAGGGTAATTTCTCATTAACAGAAAATGCGCCATAACTTTTATCCTTGTGACCCATCAATCTAAAGTTTACAAATTCAATATCTTGCAAACTTCTGTTTATTTTAAAGCTGTAATTTACACATATTGCTTAAGAAAATTTGCTCTATTTTTTGATAGCTCATTTACTACTCGACAGTCCTTCTATCAAATTTTAATATCTATTCTTGATGTCATAATCTACATGGGGGAAATTAAAACAATGCCTGACACTCAGAATACTAAAATCTTTTTCCCCATAAATTTCAAACTAAAATATTACCTTCTTATTCTCTGGGGTTTTCTCTATTTTCTGTACCTAATTTTGCCCTTCCACCTATTTTATTAAGGATTTTGATTTTCTCAATATTACTAAAAAAACAATCTTAGTGTTCACTAATCTACTGCAATTTTAGTCAGCATGCTGACAACATACCATTATGGTTAAATTTGGATTAGCTCTTTTCATTAATTGATAATTTTTTACTTTGATACCTTTTTCTTTCGTTTGTTCCATCCAACCGCATGGCGAATTACACTTTAAAATTAAAATTTTAGGCCATACAAATTACACCTCAAAACGGTAATAATTTTAAGCTCTATTACTGAACATGGAGAGAACAAAAGGGATTAACTTTGAAAATTTCGACTATTACACTTTTCTGTTGCTTTACAAAAATGGTTAGAATTTGAAATGAGAAGTACAATTCCTGTGTAAATACTGGGAGCAAAGGAGGAAAAACTAGTACTATACTAGTATTATACGAGACGTATTTTTTAAGTAAGTACCGTTTTGTCACTCTGTGGCTGCAGCGCTTCGGTCGGCGTTCCGCGCATGCGCACTGGGTACCTGCATCTCTTGCTTACGCACTGACACCATTACAGTCTAATTCTTCCTTGTTTACGTTGTTCACCGAGTGCTTAAGATGCCTCTGATAATCGTGAGTCCCGCCGACTGTGAAGTACGGGCTGTTATAAGATTTTTTTGTGCTAAAGGCCTAAAACCAATCGACATTCATCGCGAGATCTGTGCAGTTTACGGACAAAACATTATGAGTGATGGAATGGTGAGAAAGTGGGTGAGAGCATTTAAAGATGGCCGCACAAATGTGCATGATGAACAATGGAGTGGGCGTCCTTCGGTCGTTAATGAAAGTTTGGTGCAGAAAGTGGACAATAAGGTGAGAGAAAACAGACGCTTTACGATTTCCTCCTTGTGTGATGACTTTCCTTATGTTTCTCGTAGTGTTTTGTATGGCATTGTGACCGAGTACTTGAATTACCGAAAATTGTGCTCACGTTGGGTACCGAAAATGTTAACGGATGTGCACAAAACCAAACGTTTAGGCAGTGCATTAACTTTCCTTGAGTGGTACCACAACGATGGTGATGATTTCTTAAGCCAAATTGTTACGGGCGATGAGACATGCGTGCCCTATGTCGCATCTGAATCAAAGCAACAGTCCATGGAATGGCGGCATTCAGATTCATCCAAAAAAGTGAAGTTCAAACAAACGATTTCTGCCCGGAAAATCAAGTGCACATTTTTTTTTGCTACAAGAAAGGAGTATTGCATGTGGAATTTCTGCCTCGTAATGAGACAATCAATGAAACTGCTTATTGTGAGGCACTGAACAATCTGCACCGTTCAATCTAGAACAAAAGACGTGGCAAGTTGAGCAAGGGCTTCGTTTTGCTGCATGACAATGCCCGTCCACATGTGGCTGGCTAATCAGACCAAAGATCTCATCCCATCTTTTCGATGGGAAACTCTAGATCATCCTCCGTACAGCCCTGATCTGGCGCCCAGTGACTACCATCTGTTCCTGCACTTGAAGAAACACCTGAGCGGTCAGCGTCTTGAAGACGGTATTGAAGTCAAAACAGTTGTGATGCAGTGGTTAACGAGTCAGGCGGCAGACTTCTATGAGGAGGGTTTTAAATTAAAAAAACGGGTACTACGTTATGACAAGTGTCTCAATATTGAAGGGAATTATGTAGAAACGTAGAGTAAGGTACAGGCTTTCATGTGAAAATAAAATTATTGATATATATTTGCACATCTTTTTTTAATTTCAAAACGGTACTTACTTAAAAAACATGCCACGTACCTAAAAATGCTTTGAAACAAAAGCATACTTTTAAACAAATTGATACCAACAGTAAGGTTCAATTGCATTTAATAACACTAATAATAATAAAGAAAGTTTTTCTTTCCAATACAAATAAAACACAAACATATTAAATAAAGGCAGCTGATACTGACCTGAAGAAGTTTTTGGTTGTTTTGGTTGCAACTGAGCCAATAATTTGTCACTGTTATGATAAATGCTAGCACCAACTCCATTTGAATTACGGTGAACATAATTTCTCAAGCCTGGCTCAACAGGCATGTTACTCGATGGAGAAACTAAAAAAAAAAACTCATTAAAATTATATCAACATAGTTTTACAGCTTCAAATTTACAACTAACGGTCTGTTATTTTAAATAAATCCATTTGTTTGTTGCAGGATATTAGTAGGACCAAGATTTCAATGACAATGGTAGAACTGCAGGACATTAATTACAGGAAAAAAAATCAGGGCAGAAGCACCAAATAGTCAATGGGGCTGCAAAAGACCAACCTTATAGTAAATGTTTTGGTGCAGGAAGGTATTTACTCACAAGATTTTTTTCTAGTATGGCAATTGGTTTTGGAAGAGTTTCCATTTCACTGTTGTGTTATTAAATGGTTTCAGTGAAACAAAACCACTGCCACAGTTGATAGATTTGCATAAAAGAAAATATAGGGAAAGTAGACTCATCAGTTACCACAGATAAGTCAGGACTGCAGATCACACAAAAACAAACATGAACTCACTTTAAAATATTTTGCTATAAATCTTAAATCATAAATAGGGATGAGACATATAGAAAATGATCAGAACAGGTGAGAATTACCATATGACTGAAGCCAGAGATAAACAATGTGGGTGGGATGGGGGAGGAAGGGAAAAGAAATGTATCTAATTGTTAATTTCAGTACAGTATAATCTCTGAAAACTAATAAAATAATTAAAAAAATCGGATCAAAAAATATATAAAATATAAATTAATGAAAAATATATGTAGGCCTAATTAAAATAAGTAGTAGGTTTACCACTGATATCTTACTGGAGTTTAAGGCCAGGCGTATGCCTGTCAATGATGAAGGTACGTTGGTAGGCTAGTTGCCATTTATGAAATTCATAAGGGGTAATAGGAAGGATTCCAACAGCACTCGCAAAAAAAAAAAAAAAAAAAAAAAAAAAGAAAAAAAAAAGATTGTTATAGGTAGCCAATAGATAGTACAGGTTAACAGTATAAATTGTTTTCTTGTAATTATCATGGACAGTTGAATAGTGGTGAAGCCTATGTTAAGAATCTATGCAGAGAAAGCAGTAAATTGATAAATGAGGATCATGACTTGTCAAACAATAGTAAAACATTACCCAAAGTAGGAATGGAACAGGTGTTTGTTGCTGGATGCATGCTGCAAGTTTCAAGAATCAAAATGTGAGGGTTTTGGTACAAAAGTACTCGAAGGCAATATTAATGGGTGAATTATTGACATGGTTGATTCCCTAAATTATTAGGGTATAACAGTCCAAAGCTACATGAACTGAGACATGCAAATAACTTTGCTCATAGGTAGAGCTAATTCTAGAACTGGAGTTCCCAGGTCAAATTTTGAAGAAATGTAATGCACATACAAAGGAGACAGAGCACAAAATTCTCGCATTCACATTTGGATTATTGTCATGTCATATTAGACCTGTATTGCAAGGAATTATTTGATATATTGAACATTGGATAGGATAAAAAACCACCGCTTACCAAAGAAGGGGATTCCAGCGGCGTTGGTACACAAAAAAAAACATGATATTATAGATTTGTGAGGGCTTGCTACAGCCAGGGGCATAGCTATTGGAGGGCTAGGCGGTGCAGTGCACCGGAGTCCCCAAGCTCAGGGGCCCCTGAAGTGCAGCTCAGAGGAGCCCCCTCAATCAAATCTCACAAGATTTGGTAGAGCTAAAAAAAGGTCGCCCATCTGACCCAAGGGCCAAAAAATATCTTTTTGCATCAGGACCCTTGTTAACCTAGCTATGCAACTGGCTACAGCTCTTATGAAAGTGTCGCAGAATTGGTACATAGATTGGGCTGAGATTGTCTATCAAGCAGATGATGTAGCTTTCATTTGAACATATTGGTTAATGTGTCAATATCCACTTCCATTTACGTATGTGATGAAATACTACATATAGCAACCTATTTGTGTTGCAATGAAAGACAGATAAGACTAGAGAATTAAGGAGCTGTATTAATGCTTACATGAATTCTTTCTTCCCTCGCACCATTGAAAAGCACAGAGTACAGATTAGTTTCAGTGCAAAGCGCCCTGTCACCCATGATTTTTTTAAATTGTAGAGTATAGCTGTAAATGAATCCATCCACAACAACTTATTTCAACCCCACCACAGAGGAAGCTTTTGCAATTATTAAACATGTCATCTGCACACAGATGCAACCTAGACCATACATGTCAGTCCACACCAACACTGGAAACCTGAAAAAATGTTTAACAGCAAGAGCTGCCACTCTTTCCTGATACTACTTCCCTTTCCTCCATAATGGGAACTAGCCTATCAACATATCCTTCACACCAGCCTCTCCTCCATCTTAACCTCTAGTAAGAATCCATCGTTAAGCTGATCATTTACTTTTATCATATATTTTGATTTATTTATATATTATATATATTTTTTCTGGGTCCAATTCTTTTTATTTTATTATTTTGTACGACCTTCCCAAACTTTATAATTTCCTGTAAATATTGACTGTCCACTTCTTCCCCCACCACTGACATCCCTATTCCTCCCACCTAGTTGCTCTCTGACTTCAGTCATGTGGTGAGTCACAGTGCGTAATTACCTCGCCAGATGTCTCACCTTCAAAGATGACAAAGATTTATACCACAATACTGTCAAATGTGTTTGTGTTCATTGTTTTTAATTATGGCCCGCCTGCTTTCATCTGTGGTAAGTGATGGATACTTTCCCTACCATTCCTCATTTTCAATGCCTACAGCATTTTCATTGTCACTTAGATATAAAACTTCCATTAGCAAAATAATAAAAGTGAACTAGGAGAAGGTTTTGTTTATTTGTAAGTTATGGAATCAAGGACTGCAACAAATCGACTCATATGGCGAAGAATTTGCCACAAACAGTAAAAAGTGGAAACTTGAGCAATGTGTTACTACATGTTTAGAGAAATTTTAACTGATGCATATACTCAATTACAGTAATAAAAATAACAATGATGCAACTAAGGAAAATGGAAGCGGCTTCTAGGCGATATAAATAAGAAAAGAAAGGGAAATTAACCCACCACATACCAAAGTGGACGGATGCGATGAGAGAACACTAATGCGGACAAACAACTACACAATATTTCGGCATCTGCCTTGCTCACAAATAGAAAAACGGGCCATTAGGCTCAGAACGTGTGCGCACACCGAACGTTACCTAATGACTAACCGTGTAGTGGTGGAGGGGGGGGGGGGAACGGATAAGGAGTAGACTATCGATAACGGTATACAATGTCTGAGATAATATATTTAATATTATGGCAGGCGATGGTAAAATGAGCAAATGTAGTGATGGTACGGTATAAACATGGCGGAAAAAAAGGTAGTGATGGGTTAATTGGATTTTAACGGTGGTTAAGTCCAGGTGGGTGTCTCGTATCCAGGATATTCTGGTACGCTAGTTCCCATCTCCGGAGTTCTGCTGCAGTGGTGCTGTCAGGGAAAACTCTGACTGCTCTCACAGTAAAACAGTCGTTGAGGTTGTTGGAATCATGGCTATTGGCATGTTCTGGTACTGGAAGGTACAGGTTACGAGTATGGACTGTTTGTCTGTGGCCATTCATTCTAACAGAGAGTTGCTGTGTGGTGAGGCCTATGTAAGAAGTGGTGCAATAGCGGCAATACCAACTAACTTGCCGCTATTGGTATGTAATAAAAATAACAGTAACACTCCATGTACGTCATTCATCTATTTGCACAAAATTACCTGCCAAAACAAGTTACTAAACACAAAAAAGTTCGTTCCACCATCAATAAGCCATTTAAACTTAGAACAGGGTGGATTTGAAATCTCATAAGCACAATAGCCCAGTGCCCATTTAGTTATGAGAATATCTGCGATGACATACTTTAAACTTTAATAAGATGAACAATAGATTAATTAGGAATATAAAAACTGCAAAGGACTGCCACCACAGACATGACCTTTATGGCTAAAATCCAAGTTCAAACTACCAACAGTATGCAACATGAAATGAAAGAAAGAAAATAAAAGTAGTGCATTAGTCATGTTACACGACTGGGAAATTTTGATGATAACCAAGCTTTTGCTATGGGCTTTACATTTGAAATAGCACAGTCTCAGTCTACTAAAAAAGAATAGAGCATTACGTTATAAGGGCAAAGTGGCCAGCATCTATTTTCTGACCTTGTTACCAGGACTGTTATTTACATGTAATTGTGAGATGAGAGTTGAATTGCCCATCACTGGAGAATTAATTGATTTTAACAGTTTCAAATGTGTCATGTGAGCAGAGAAGCAATTACAGTTCGGGATTTCTTGAGATCGCAATTCCACCAGGAGTTGTCCTCATAACACTGCGGTGGTCAAACGCAAGACTCCACAAGAAATTCTTTCCGTAGTACATTTAACAGTTTCATGCTGCTCCAGGCTGTATTAAACCTAATTACTGCTTGAAAATAATGGTCCAGGCTGTATTACAACGGAATTAGTGCTTGAAAATAATACGTCTTGCGACTCACAACAGCAGTATTCCAACGATATAGCTGAATGTTGTTGTAGCGGAATTGCAATCTCCAGTAGACCCTACAGTTCTATTATATCATGATCACTGGACTTCTAAGACAAATGTATGCCCTATTTCTGACCAAGAGAGGTTACAACCTGCGGCCAACTGATTTTAATCAGCTTCAACATGGTAGCTGAGAACCATCCAAAGTCCTGTAAAGGAATTTACAAACCTTAGTTTTTGTTTTTAAGAAAATCAAAGTCAAAGGTCATATTGCAGATCACATTCAGGGTAGCAGCGACACTGGAAGATAAATGAATAATTTTCGTAAATGTATAAGGTCCACAAAGTATCTATTTTTGATACTTAGTAAGAAACACCATTTTTTTCTCAGGCTTACATTCCTGTAATGTTCAGCCTCTTTCAATGTGGTCCATCGTTTGGTGACAGCAGGTAGGGTCTGGTATCCCAAGTTCCTCAGTTTGAGGACATTCATACTGAACATTTTTTTCGCTAAAGAGAGACATTTCTTCACAAGCACGTGTTTGGGATAATGTACATTATTCCAAATATATTTGTATGAGGAACCATGGAAATCTGGTAGGTACGTTTACATCACATGGCTCTGCTCATACAGGTACATGACCTATGTTCCTTCAATTCTGTTGTCTTCAAATTCACTTTTAAACACACAGATTTCTGCTCCATGTTGTCTTAGACATGTCATTCAGCCAAATAAATTCTAATGCAAAATATGTTACTCAATATGAATAGGTTATGTTTCCCCAAAACTATTGGTTGCAAAAAAAAAGTGTCTCTCCCTCAATGGACTTGGTGCAGGAAATCTCTTAAATTTCATCCCGCATAATGTGAAGTATGGGTGAATGAGGAGGGGAGAAAGTAGTAAAGAAAAGATTTATTGTACCAATTTCAATTTTAATAAATTGTGCTAAGATATGTAAGTCACTTGGAATAAATTTACATCAGCCTTAAAGAAACTATTACTCAACACCAGATTCCCACAGTTTCGTGAACATGAAGCGATATGTTTTATTGGGGGGGAAAAAAATACAACATATATAGACTTGAACTAGGGGTCTTTGGATCTGACATGCTACCGTTAGACATCCATCTTACAATAGGAAGGGGAAGAAATGGCTTGTTAAAGACATGAAGTGTAAATATTTTGGCACAAAATTTGATAATAAACAACTGGGAAGGACATATTGGACAAGCAGTAAGGAAAGGTTTCAATCCTTCATTTATTGGAAAGTGATGAAGGGGTGTGCCAGAGAAGTGAAAGAATAGGGTTGCAAAACTTTGATCAGACCATTGTTTGAATATGGTGGTGTGGTGATGGATCCACAGTTTGGGTATCAAACTTAGGAGTTGAAGGGGATGCAAACGAGTGCAGCTGTCTGTAGAAATTATCGTAAAACACAATAAATAACTAATACGATGAAGGATATCGATTTCAATTCATTGGATGACAAAAAGGGGAAAAGAGTGGTTGTACCGTACAAGGCATATGTTGGGGATAAGGCTTGGAAAGATACTGGTGGAATAATTAACAGTAGTGCAAGGGTGGACATGGATGGCCATGACCACAAGCTGGCATTTGATTTAAGACATAAGGGAGAGAAAGGAAAAAAAAAAAATAGGTACAGGAGTCAGGTATTTGAATAAATTACGAAAGAAAATGAGTAATTTTCCAAAAATGTTGAAAGAATTCAAAAGTCAAATTAGTAAATACCAACAGTAAATGGGTGGAGGAATTTGCAGGCAAAGGTTTTGGGTCTACTGGAAATCGTGATTCTCCTAATCATCATTCACTAATAACGTCATAATACTACTGTAGTCAGTCATAAGACGTATTATTTTTAAGCAGTAATTCCGTTCTAATACAGCCTGAACCATTAGTCTGAAATAGAAATTAGGTTGTAATATGCCCTGGACCAGGATGAAACCATTAAACATACTTCAAAGTATTTCTAGTGATGCCTTGTGTTTGACTACTGCAGTACAATGCCGCCAATTCCTTGCGGAATCACAATCTCCAGTAATCCCAAGCATTTAAGATTTAAAAAAAAGGAGTAAATAGTCAACTAAATATATTTCTGAAAATTGATAATTTTTTTAAATCATATTTAGATTCAACTGATATGGGAAATTGTTCTATGATCTCAAGCTTTTTTGAAAACTAAAGAAGTTTTGATCTAAATCCCTTTAAAATACTAATTTTTGGGTAGGTTTCTACTACTATATTGAATCTGATTGAAATTAGTTGGCTGAAGTTTGTGACATTTCCTAATTAGAAAGAGAACTCAATAGAAACAACAGATAATGTGATTAGGCATTAAATTACAGAATTGTCACTCCAAACATCTAATTTAATGCTTGACAGAGTTCTTATAATCAAGAAACATGAAATATAAATCCCAAGTTTCTGTGTAAACAAATTGTTTCAGAAGCCATTCACAGTTGCACTCTACTATTCCACAACAGAGTAACAGAGTATCCATTTTCATTATAGTAAAATTTATTTATTTTTTATTTTCTTCTTCTTTTTCCAACATTAGTTTCTTGACTGGATTGATGTAATCCTCCTCTTCTTTCTATATTGTGCTAACCTCTTCACCTCAACATACCCCTTACAACCAACATCTTCAAATATCAGATTCACATTTTATAACCTTTGTCTACCTCTACAGTTCTTTAACTGTTCCCTCCACTAACAAATTAAACCAATTTTGCATGTCTTAAATTATGACCCACCAACTTGTCTTTTCTTTCAGTAAGATTTTCCCACAAATTTCTTTTTTACCCACATTTCCAAAACATGTTCATTTTGTACTTTATCTGTCTACTTAATTTTCAGCATCCTTCTACAGCACTACATTTCAGATGCTTCAATTTTCCCTTTTTCTTGGTATTCCTAATGTCAATGCTTCGCTACCATAAAATGCTGTGCTTCAGTTTTTTAAAAAGTTCTTTCTAAAAAATTCCTCTTTTTCATGAAAATTCTTTTCGATAGTACTATTCTTCTTTTAACATCATTACTGATTCAACAATCAATTTGAAGATAAGTGGATGGAAACAAGGAAATGGCCATAGTTTAACATCACAAGACCCATCCAATACATACATAGAAATGTCTATGTATAAAGACTCAAATCAAGGAAGAGATGGGATTACTGGACATAGCAATACCAATAGACGCACGCAAAATAACAGTACCAATGATTTCAGTGTTTTAAGCAAAAAAAAGTGTGCGGGAGACGGTGAAATTATTTCAAAGGAATAAAAGGAAACACTCCAATATTTGTAACTATTTAAATCTATAAATCAAAAAATGTACAATGTCCCCACACAGCACCATGCTTACCTGCGGGCTCTCCTGCTCCGGATATCGTGTAAAATAAATAGATACTTATAGCCCAAGTTGCTGATGCGACTATAAGTCCTACAACGAACGAACCATATCTGAGAGACATGTCACATGCGAGCTAACAATACGAAACCATACGGAAAGTACAAAGAGAAAAAATACAATTTCAGGTACTGAGGAGTAATGTGTGCCGAAAAAATGTTGTAGTAAACCTACAACTCTAAATAAAACCAAACCAAAAAATGATAAAACAAGACAGCTCTAAAACAGCTGTTTTATTAGTATTATACAATCTGGAAGTTTTTTCTTGTTGGGAAGCATTTTTGTTGCACGAAGGTCTTAACATTCCATTTTATCAAAGCAGTTAATTATCTAACACTTTTACAGATTGTAAACATTGAGCCGAATCCAACAATCGAGCGCAACAAGTACCACACGAATGAAGTAATGTACGACACTGAACAGAGATGCTACATCAACAGATTTGTAAACAAAGCCTAATTCATCAAGGCAACTTCTGTCAACTAGGCACTTTATCCCCGATTACTTGTTTTAATTTTAAACTTAATGAGGTCAGTAATTAAATATTTAATAAACATTTAATAAATATTTAATAAACATTAATAGACATTATGCCACTTCTTCTTCAAAAATTCTATAAGTTTCCTATATAATAATTCTTTCTTTACTGACAGGTTCCGAAAAATCAATATTTTAATTCTCCATAACCTTAATAATATGCTTGAAACTGCATCTGGTTCAAAACTATCAACGTGCTCTCAGAAATCAAAATGGAATCTGTTGTTTTAAATTCTCACCGTGTTATACTGTTGTAATGACTGCCAAAAAATTATAGTATAACGAAAGACAATGTATGGAATCAATCAATGTACACAATTTAATGACAAAAATTACATTTTACACAGTACAGAATTACTTATTCGTATCAACATATGTAGAAAAAAAAATCTTCTGCTCAATCGTACTATTTCTAATCGCCCTCTACATTTGAATAAAAGAATAGTAAAGAGTAGGGACTCAAAAAGAATGAAAGTAGAAACTATTATCATTAAAAATTGAGATAGAGCCTATGCCCTCCAGGAAATTTTCCTACAAACCTAATTTTTTATTACTAGAATTTTTACTGTGTTACTACGTATCCGAGTTGAACACTTTCCTCTATAATTTCAGTATCTGACATTTGAAGCAATAAGGCTGTCCTGCAATCCTTAATTAAACATGGCGTGGATACGGCTTATTTTAGAGTGCTTTGTAACATCTATGTCACCTCCTCAGCCTTTGTCAATGTTACATAACCAACCACTGAGTTCCGCATCGAAAGAGGTGTTAAGCAAGGTGACACCATATCTCCAAAATTATTTTCAGCTCTCTTGGAGATGACAATGTCAAAGCTAGAACGGACGGAAAAGGGAATTAGAATCAATCGTAGAAGACTTAACAACTTGAGATTTGCTGATGACATTGAACTTGTTGTTAATGACCTTGATGAACTCCAAACCTTGGTTACCGAACGCGCCTCTGAGTGTAAAGCAGTTGGCCTAAGAATGAATCTTTCAAAAATTGTGTCTAACACATGAGCCACAGAGGAAAGTGTAGACAATGATTCACATTTATCTTGCTCAGTTTGTAAACATGAGAGGTGATGGAAGACTCGAAATTTTCCGTCTCATCAAGCTGGAATGGCAAGCATTTGGGAGGTATTCTATTCTCCTGAAATCTAAAATGCCCACAAATCTAAAGAAAATGGTTTATGACCAGCGCATTCTTCCTGTATTGACATACGGCTGTGAGGCCTAGACTCTAAATGAACTTACAAATAGTAAACTAAGGACTGCCCAAAGAGCTATGGAAAGGTTAATCCTAGGCTAAAAGAGAAACTGGCACTAAGTAATTTTTAGCCGACTTGGAGTTAGGTACAATTTGACCTATTTTGTTAAGATTAGATCGCAGCTCCATCTGCAAAATCACCTGAAAAACATACGTGCCACCGTTCACATAATAACTCCAGATCAGTCGTCGTTAATTCACAAACCTTAAAGCTATGCAGCAGGTCAATGAACTTTATATCATACCATTGTCGTATATTTATTATTAAACTAACTTAGGAAACAATCTGAAGGATGTTGGGATCCGCCCGAAGAAGGCATACTAAGTCCTTGTATCAGAGGTAGGACAGCCAGTTCCGTACCTCTGGGATCACGGAATGGCCCAGCGTAACTCATATGATCAAACACATCTCTTCAGTATTCCTGCTGCAAGAGGGATTTGTACCTAGGGCTGGAGCCAAATTTTTCGAAATCAAACGCCTTAATCACTGAACTACCAGAAAGTTCCCAGTATGAGAACTGCTGTCCGATATTTAAAATACTAAACAAACCTTAATACAACTAAAAATTTAATAACAAATATTTGTTTCAAAAAATAAAAACACCTTAAAAAACCTAAAAAACACATAAAATTTTTTAAAATAACGTTATACCTTACTTAGAAATTAAATTAAAATCGACAACATTTTATATTACTATTATTGGAATTTATGCAATAATCAGTTATTTTCGTAGTTGGTGCCAGCCAAAGCAAGAGAAAAAAAGACATGAAAATTCCTTATTGAATGACAATAATACATAAAATACCATGTTACTACTTACCTATGATCGATGCTAGAAACATGTTTCACAAATCTGAAACATACTGATGATAAGCTGAGATAATACTCACTGTCAAGCGATTACCGCATTAAACAGCCTACCAACTGACAGTGTACTCCACGCGTCGCCTCAAACAGCAAATAAAGTGCAGTTATTCGTTCCTCGCGATGTGTCAGCTGCATCGACTCCAAAAGTAACTGAATAATATAAAAATTTCAAAATATTGTCCAGTTAGATTTAACTTCTTCTAACCAATGATTAAAGTTATTTTAAAATTTTATTGTGTTTTTTTGAAGGAGGTTTACTTTTCTTTTTTGAAACAATTATTTTACTTATTATCTTATATACTTTAAGTGTAAATTTCCCCACCAATCTACTTTTGCCCTCAACGAATTTTAGTTCTAAATGTTGCCGTATGAAAATTTCCATTCTGCGTTTATTTCCCGGCGAGATACTCACATTAAGGGGTATCACCAAATATCAACTTCCACTGAACATCGTTATAAATATTCTACTTGGCATTTAGAGCTATCTTTCGAATTAGCCGATTTTGACAATGAGCAGGCAGTGGCGAATCCAGAAATTTTCCGAGCTGGTGCATTAACTGGGAGATTGCTACCCCTTCGAAAATTATTTTTCCGCCCCCATTGTCGCCGCACGGATCAGAAATGGAGCTAAAAAATGTCACCACGACATAAATTTGCCACCCATCAAACACGATTTTGCCGCCCCCCCGATGTTGACGCTCGGGACAAGCGCCCCAATTTGCCCCACCCCCTAGATCTGGCTCTACGAGCAGGACGGTCCTGCCAGGACCCTATAATGGCCGAAAGGAGCGGCTACTCCAGGTGCCGTTTCCTCCGATTCCTATTTTGGAGAATATTGATGGTAAATCACAACTCACTACAGTCAAAGTTGTAGTTGCTGTTTTCCTCAACAGTGCCTGCAAATTTGTTTTATTATACTCCGATAGCAGTCATGTTTCCGATTATAATATAATATTTAGTTAAAATTGCAATGGAGCGCACGCTCCGGTGGCAATTTCCCTACCCACCCATCTACTCCCACTTTCCTGAACCCTCCTACATTTTCCTTCTACAAACTTCAAGTTTAAATTCTTTCCGCGTTTTTGGTAAACTATTCACCATTTCTCTTGGTAATTTATTCCAATCCCCAACACCCTTACCTACACCCTTGTTCCTGAAATCGAATATCAGCTCGTGGTCATGGTCATCTATTCCCTTCCATGTGTTACTTTTAAGTCTTACGCCAATATCTTTCATGGCTACCACTTTCACGAATCCATGCATCTTCAGAACATAGAACATTTCTACCAATGTAGTCTTCACGGGTGTGCAGCCGGATGGTGTTTTGGAAACATAACGTTTCGACAACCAGCTCGGCTGTCTTTATCAGGTGTCTGGTGTCTACAGGCTGACGAAAGCTCCCCAGACCGGCGCCATTCGCTCCCTCCACGCCGCGCTGCGCCGATCCGCCCCACTCCCGTCGGAGGTCCCTAATAATAGGATTCCAGGCTTCACTCAGATGGAGCCCGCCATCCCGGTTAATGTTGTTGTCATTAAGCCTGATTTCTAGTGCCTCACTTATGAGTGACTCCCAGAAGGAAGAGGCCCTGGCCAACACTACAGTCTTGTCGAACTCTATTCTACGCTCCTCGTCGAAGGCGTGCTCGGCAATTGCAGACTTTTCAAGTTGCATTAGCCTTAGGTATCGTCTGTGCTCGGTGAGGCGCTCTTCAATCGTTCTGGTGGTCTGGCCGATATACACTTTACCGTATTCGCACGGTATGGAATAAATTCCCGGTGTTCTTAGGCCCACGTCATCTTTTACCGACCGCAGCATGTCGCGTATCTTGGCGGGAGGTCGGAAGATACTTTTTATCCTGTGCCGCGCCAGAAGTCTCCCAATCTTTCCCGACGTGTTCTCGGCATATGGGAGAAAAGCAAGATTTTTTGGTGGTTCTTCTTGCTCCGACGGTGGTCTTGGTGGCTTCTGTCGTCAAGAGTAACCGTTCTGTTCGGAGACGGTCTTGAGGTGTCTCATTTCTTCCGGCAGGCTCTCACGATCGGAGATTGCCCTCGCCCTGTGTACCAGTGTGGCCAGTACGGAGTTGAAAGCTGGCAGTCACCGCGTAGACTGGCTTAGCCTCCCAGACGGACCTCCTTATATACCTGTTGGCGAGGTAGAGGATCCGCTCTGATTGGTCGTCAGCCTGTAAACACCGGACACCTGATGAAGACAGCCGAGCTGGTTGTCGAAACGTTGTGTTTCCAAAACACCATCCGGCTGCACACCCGTGAAAACTACATTGCTCAGTACGCCGGAAAAGTCTCCACGCACACATCAGTTACCTTTACGGGGAGGCGATGTTCCATCAAGTAAGGCAGTTTGAAAAACTGCGCAAGAAGAAAGCTAGACTGCTTAGCTCCTTGAAATTTCTTCTTCCCTCGAGATATTTTTTTGCTAATCTTCTTCTTCGACTTGGCCTTCTTACTGTTAGGTGCTGTTCGGTGATGTCGTGGGAGAACCAGTAGTATCAGCCATAGGGACTACGACTACGACATCATTACCCAGGTGGCTGTTCTCCTGGAATGTGGGGAAGTTCTTACACATGGTGCATCTCCTTCCAGATTTTTGTTATGGTTTTCTTCATCGGTGTGGCGTATTAGGATTGTCATCTCCGGTTTGGATTAGTGTATGAGGTGTACTGGCCACCTGATATTGTCGTTGAAGTGAAGTGTGTTGCCTAGTTGGGCAATGAGTGGGTTTGTTGAATTGGTGCAGTTTGTATAGAACTTAGCAGCCAATTTTTTGATTCTGACTTTTAATTTTTGCAGACCACTGACTTCGTGTAGCACTGAAGACGGGGTCTCTTTAGGCAGTTTATACGCATAGCGTATTGCTCTGTTTTTAATCGTCTGTAGCTTCTGGATTTGCGAGGTATCAGCATTTCCCCACACAACCGCTGCATATTATAGAACCGGTCGTACCAGAGCAGTATACACTCTTATGGCCTGGTCAGGTTTTAGTTTGGACGTCGGGTTAAGAATGGGATAAAGAGTCCTCATTCTGCCTTCTGCCTTTGCTCTGACTTTCCTAATGTGCTGTTTTCAGGTGAGGCGCTTATCGAGGGTTACACCAAGGTAGATCGCGTTTTCTACCGTTCACGGTCAAAGCTTACGTACCCCATGAACATTTCTTGTAACTGATTTTTTTTTTCTGCTGCAATGTCTGTTATAACTATAGGTGCTTTAATGGGTGAATAAAATGGGAGAGATAGAAATCATAGCTGCTTACTGAAGTGGGAGTATGGGGAAAAGATGATTTGATATTTTGAGTTTAAAGCTGGGAATAAAATGGTCTTAATAGGTGGGGGATACAAATATACAAGTCATCAGCTAGAAGGGGAGTGTATTTAGAAACTTAAGGCACCAGTAACGGAAGTAGGACTTACGCATGAGATAGAAAAAAACACAAGCGCACACAATATGTTGGAAGTTTTCGTAATAAAGCATGATGAAAATTATGTGGGTTCTCATATGACAGAGGGAATAAGTGATCAAGAGGAAGTTGTGATGGACATAAGTGTTTTCAGGGAATTAGTAACCAAAGAACAAAGGTTTTATTGGTAAGGGTTTAATAAGGAACTGGTTTGACAACTGAAGAGATATTCAAGAAAGAGTTGGAAGGAAGGCACTATTACATTATAAAATAAGTGGGAACAGTTCAAGGAAATAGTAAGTATAGGGGAACAGATTTTCATCCTAAGAAAGAAAGAGAACACAACCTGCATACTACCATAGTAATGTAAGGAGGCTAATGATGTTGGTGAAAAAAGAACATAATTGATTATAGAAGCAGAAGCATAATAGAGAATGTATCTAACAACTAAACAGGGAATTAATAACAGCAAATTGAGAAGTTAATGATAAATTCATGAAAAATATCATGGTTGGACATAGAACACTGAATGCTGCAAGTAGGAACTTCTACAGCTATATTAGATAAACAAGGAGAGAGGAAGATATCCTGGCAATTATGGATAAGGATGAAGAAAAAGGTACAGAGAATATGAAACAGCCTGAAGCGACAAATAGGGGGAAAAATTGCTGCCACTCCAGTTCAGGTATAAAAAAGAAGGTACCTATTCACTTCTAGGTAAAGGTCTCCAGAACAAGAATAAATAATCTGGAGAGATACCTCACAATAGAGAGTTAAAAAATTTAAAGAAAAAAATTATTGTAATTAAACACACAAATGTATAGAGAAATTCCCACTGTGGAATAAACCTCCTTCCTAATCAATAATAATTAAATGTGTTCTCGCAATGGAACTATTGTTCTGTAAATCCTTGAGGTTCTTCTTCAGTTATTCTTGTTTTTTCAGGTTTACTGCGGAGAATTTTTTCTGAAGACTTTTATCACACAGTCACACCATGATAATATTCAGAGATTATTTATTGCCCCTTTGTTGAAAATGGTGTAGAGATCATCTTTTTCGAAAAACTATTATCTCTTTAATTTTTTGGTTTATTACATTTATTCCATTTCATTCTTTGTTTCTGTTTGATTTAAAAAAAAGAAAAAAAACTCTTAATCACAGTGGAGCAAATGCTCTGGTGGCAATTACATTGATTATGTATTACCCCTTTTAATTTTTTTTAACTGTCTTTAACCCTTTCAGTGAACTTCTCCCATCGAACAATGTCTGTCCTTAACGAATTTTCAATTCTTTCTGCATTTTTGATAAAAACTTGGTAATTTATTCCCATCCCTGAATCCCTTACCTACAAAACTAGCTTTTCCACCCCCTAATGCCTGAAATCAAATGTCAGCTTGTCATCATGGTCATCTTTTCCCTTTAATGCAGCAGAGCTAATTCTTTCACCATCTTTCTGAAACTCATCACCTTTTACATTCCAAGCACTCTTCACTCTCATTCTGTCTGACCAAATTTTGTAAACCAGTTCTCTTACTTCTCTGGTACATCCCTTGTAATGAAAACACTTTAATTGCAATGTTGTTTTCATTAGCTAAAGCTGTGGATATAGTGCCTAAATCTGAATTTTATTGAATTTTGCCAATCTTTTTTGCTATTATTCCAGATTACGGTTGACAGGTTCTACATTCAAATAAAAGTCACTCCTTGATAATAAATCACTATATTCTTCGAAAGTTTATTGAATTCAAGCAGGTATCTGAATTATGACAGCACTTTCAACAATGTTTAATCAAAAATCCCTTGGTAATACATTTTTAGTGAAAGTTTATCACTGGTCATCCCCAAGCACATTAAAATTTCTATGTTCCACTTCATCGAAATATTGTTACAGTCCAAAGCAGTATCACGACCAGAAATATGTTCAACAGCTTCATGTTTTGAAATATTATATGTCCTACAGATCCTACCACATCACGAACATGACTGTCACAGGGGATGCTTCCTTTCAAACAGCATACCGAGATCAGATTTTGGGGGTTTATAAGGGCTCGGAGCGTATTTTCTATTTTTACTCCGATCTTTCTGTGATATATGGTTTTGAATGTACATATGTATTTGTATATTGTAAAGTTTGTAGTAATTAGATTGTTGTGGTTTTGAATTGTATATAGCGAATTTCTTAAATTGTAATGTATTGTAGTCCACTTGTTGGGCTTAATTTGACAATTGTCCATAAATTTGCATGTTTATGACAATAAAGATTCTGAATAAATTTTATGACAAATTGCTTTATTTTGCTGCTGTTTATTTCAGTTTAGTTGGCTGTATCTTTTTAAGTATTTAATTCATCGCAAAGATTTTACTTGCCGGGATTCCTTTCAATTCCCTCTTTCAAGTTACATGTGTTTCAATTCCGTAATTACTTTTGTTTGGGTGACACTTTTTGGTTTCTAATTTTACTTTTCAACTTTAATGGTATTTCAGCCCTCTTGGGGCGTTCTTCAAATATAAAAATATTAATTGATATCCCTTAATGTGTTATAATTTTTAATGAAATTTGCTCCACTTCCTCAGAATTCTCTATTATATCCTATGACATTTCTCTCTCACTTTTTGCATATTTCACTTATTCATTATCACTTTCGCGCATGTTGGGTGATGACGAACACTATCTACGATGTATCCATTGCCGTGGGCTGCAAACTAGATAAGAAAATCATTTTTTTCACTCTTAAATCTCAATCTTTTGTTACACTGCTATGGTATTATTATCACACAAGTGTAAGCCCGTGAACAGTGTTGCAACCCCATGAAAACAAAAGTCGCTAGACCTGGTCTCAAAACTCGCTAGATTGCGAGATATTTAGAACTAAAAGATCCGCTAGAAATCGCTAAATAAAATAAAGAAAAATGGCAAGGTATGTAATATAAAAAATATTTTAATTATTAGTAGTTTCATTAAATTCAACATATTATTTGATTAAAAATCAATATCAAATTCTTCAATCGGTATTTCTTCATCGTCTTGGTCTATCGTTGGAGTTGCAGATGTGGAAGGATGAGATGAATCGTCAGTCTTAGATTTAAAAGTGTATTTAGTATCTTTGCCATCTGCAGCAATCACATCAGCCGGAAGCTCGTAACTGTATGAGCTTTTTCACAGTTTTTAACTGATTCCTTATAAAAGAATGCTACTTACAGCTATTATATTTCTCAAATTGTTTTAAGAATGTTCATTATACTGAAAATCCTTTCTACTGCGGCACGCGAGACAGAAAGTGGTCAGATATGGCTAAATCAGATAACTTCAGAAAGGTATCTATTCCTGCAGCATTCTTGTATTGGATAGGCCATATTCCGTTTACAGGATTTTATATCCGAGTCATGGCAGAGACATTACCTACCCAAATTCCAATCAAGTTTTTCGAAACTCTGCAAGGTTGAATGTCACTAAAAAATCACCAATTTTTTTTTTAGCTATAACATATTTAATAATATCGCTTTTGAGCCTCAAAATTCGCTAAATCTAGCGACAAAATCGCTAAGGTGGCAACATTGCCCGTGACCCTTTTTTGCGTATGGTCGCGAGTCTAGAATAGTTATCTTTTTTGGGGTGAAAGGACATGACAGGTTTACCTAATATAGCTAAAATAGGAAGTTGACCTGTGTTTGCCATGAGGGTTCCATCTGTAAAAATTTTTAAAAAATCTTGAGTTAAAGGGACTTAGAAATAGAAAAATTAAACCTTTACAGAGACAATCGAGCTATTGTATATTATTTTTATTTACTTATTTTATTCACCATACTATACATTTTCATATATATTGATTTTGTAATTTTAATTACTAATATATAAAGTATGTAATTTGTAAATTCATCTATAAATATATGGCATATAGATAAATACATAAAATTTAGTACAGTTTATCTATAACTAATAGATTATAAAACAGTATTATATAAATGACTCAGTTCACAAATCTCATATGGAATAATAAACATTTTCCACCAGATACTTCCTTAGCCTTTCCTTAAAAAGTTCTGTGTTTTTTTCTCCCTTAATTTCCACTGGCAGTTTGTTGTAAACTATTTAGACTTTTACTTTTTAATTTCTGTTCTATGTGGAGTTCATTTTTTTTTATCTTTTGGAATATGTATGGATGGAACTGTTTGTGGTAAAGTCTTGTAAGTTATTTTTTACATGCATAATGAATTGAAGATATAACATGATGGAACTGTCATGATACTTAATTTTCTGAATAAGTCCTTACAAGTACTTGAAATTTTTGTTATTATCCTTACTAACCATTTATGTAATTTGAAAATAGTGTTTACATTTTTTGCTTATCTCAAAGGTCGTGATCGCTTGACTTGTATTATTACTATTAGTGGTGAATTCTCCCAATAAATGGAAGACGTTATGCAAATGACCCAATCAAGTTTTCTTTGGGTTCTTCTTCTTGTTCCAATAGGCTTTCATTCTTTCTGAGAAGCTAGTTTGTGTTCTTCTTACCTCATTTGTATGTATTGTTTTCGTAACTCAGTTGTAACTTCACATTTGCCTACTTTTTGTCTGCAGGTCTCTCTTTCTAAAAAGTCTGTTGATCTTATGCTTGCGTTTTTGAGATCCTTTCCGATTACATTCAGTCAAGGTGTTGAATTCTTAAGTGAGGTTACATAATGTATTAACTTTTTTGTTAATCGATTTTCTGGTAGTCTGCTATAGTTACCAAAGGATTTCATTAACCTTTTCTTGATGTCAATTTCGATTATTATTAATAATTTTATTGCAATGGAGTACACGCTCCAGTGGCAATTCTCTGTCAACTAATTACCCCTTTTTATTTATTTTTTATTATTTTATATAATTTGAGGTTTAAATTCTCCCCTCATCTACTTTTATAATTTACAAATTTCAATTATCTGAAGAATTTATTTTTAGTTTGAAGGCAATGCCACCATCAATCGTAGAAAAAATTGAATCGTAGGCAAGTAAAGAAATTGGGTTACAAAACTTTGGTCAGACTATTGCCTGAATATGGTAGTGTAGTATGGGACCCACATTTTGCGTATCCAATACAGGCGTTCGAGAGGGTACAAAAAAGGGCTGCCAGATTTGTTTCTGGAAATTACGGCAGAATGCAATCAGTAACAATTACGATAAAAGAGTTGGAATGGGATTCATTGGAAGACAGGAGGAGGGTGCAGAAAATCATGGGAGTGTACAAGTTGTATATTGTTGATGAGTCATGGAAAGATATTGGTGTAAGAATGAAAAGTAATGCATGGAAGGGAAAAGTTGACCATGACCACAAGCTGGCACTCGATTTCAGACACAAGGGTGTGGGAAGATTCTCTTTTTTGGGTAAGGGTGCCAAAGATTGGAATAAGTTACCAAGAGAAATGATTAATTTACCAAAAACGTTTAAAGAATTGAAAGCTAAAATTCGCAGAGGGCAAATGTAGGAGGGTACAGGAAAGGGAGAAGATGTGTGTGTATGGATATTGCCACAGGGGAGTGCGCTCCATCGCAATTTAATTAAATATTATTATAATAAGCAAACAAACTGTAATGTTGGTAAAACAGCAATGTTATCTGAAATTGCGAACAAATAAAAATTTAAACTAGGCCAGAATGAGAACTGGCATTCGTCGTTACAACAGAGGCCATGATTAATTTAAGTTTTTTATGTTGCTTTCATTGGGGGCATGTTACTGAACAGGAATTCCACGTTTTTTTTGGTTTTTTTTAGCCATAGGGTTCGTGCACAGTTTTTAAGAATGAAACAATTCAAAAATCAAACTTTATTTATCTTCTGGCAATTAATTTCGAAGCAATTGGTTAGGTATTGAACTTTGCACATAACCTCTAATTTTTAAGAATCTTTGGTTGCTGTTAATTTAGAACGAAGACAAGCGCATGATGTTCTCCAGCTAATAACTATTGAGGTGAGCGACCTTACGAAATTATATGGTAGATAAGTTTATCTCTATCTTTTAAGTATATTTTAGGCTTCCTACAGCGGCGTAGCCAGGTTTATCTTCTGTGTGGGGCAAAAACAAGGAATCTTATGTCAGCAGTAGTCTGGGAGGGTTATGGATAAATTTTAACAAAATTTATTTTTCAGTATTAAAAGTGGGAATTTTTATGTTCATATATTTTTCGCTTTACTAATTGACGGAGGGAGCCAAGGTAATGCAAACGCACCCAGCCCTGCCCCCTTAGTATGTCCATGGCTTCCTAACTAATTAAAAAAAGTAATTGTCTTTGTCCCTCCAAAAAAACTTACTTCTAATTTATTTACGCACTCCAATTTTCTTTCCTCGATGCTGACTACCCATTTTCCATAGTTAAATATGTTTATCTGTTTTAAATAATTGACTTCCTACTGTTTAAGGCCCGTTCACACAGCTCAGGTCGAAAATCGCTATACACGTAATCCAATGGGAGCATTCACACTACACGGTCCGCTGAGGTCAGGGCATGACAGGTCAAACCGAAGATTGCGCCACCACCGATCAACAACGGTCAAAACCTGAGCTGACCGCTAGTGTGAACGTGCAACGGTCAGGTCAGATCAAATGGACGACGAACGTATGAAAACTATGTTCATAAGCAATAAAAAAGAGTAATAACTAAATATTTTAATGGTATGTTATTTCTGTTTAGTATAAAGTCGGCACACTTTAATATAAATTCAAATATCATTACACATTTTAGTACTGTCAAAATACTGACAGATACAACAGATCCTGTTTCCGAATTTAAAAAAATATTGTGAATTTGAGCGTTAGCACACAAACAAAGAATATTTGTAAAATAGAGTTTCTCTTGGTCTTCCTGAAATTCACAGTAGAGCTGTTGATATTTTTAAAAATATCGGATTTTCGATATATCGATATTTTAAAAAGTATCAATATCGGCTGTCGATATATCGGAAAAATGTATTGATGTATCGATATATCGATACTTTCATAAATGCAATTTCATAAAATCAAACCTTGCAAAAATAAGGCTGTCCGCTGATAAATAGACGTGTGTTTTGTTCTTAATCAGGTTTTCACTTTCGAATGGTTTCTGTTGGTGATGATGATTGTGGATTTTTTTTTTTTTTTTAAAATGACTATTATGAGCCTCATAAGTTTCATAAAAATTAAATAAATATATATAATTCGAAAGAGGTTCGAGTCAAATCTTATTTTGTGCATTTTAAGATTGATATGTAATGCAGTTCAGGCATTTATTTAGGTAGAAGTTTAATAATCATAGCATGCATTATGGCAAAGTTACACAACTTTTTTTCACAAGATCTTTTTGTGGTATTCCATTTAGTTTTGTATGTTGATAGCTTATTCTGAGTTGTCTTGCTTTTATGGCTCTCGAATTAGCAACTATTTGTTATTTACACTTCCCACTATTCCTGCTAACACACTAATTTCAAGTTGGACTACTCTGGACAATTTAAACGCTCATTTCAAACAATGGACTCGCGTTCGATTCGTGCTGGACGAGCGACGTATTGCCTACACTGTTGTCATCATCGAAGTAGTCTTGGTACCTTTAACTTTCAAATTAATTATAGAAACGTGGTAAGATTTACTTAAGCTTGCTGATCTCTATGCGTAACAGAAATTTGAGGGACATGGTGTCATTCAGAGCAAACGAAAAATGATAACTTATTTTTAAAAATATCGAAGCCGATGTCCAGATTTCAGTATCGAAATAGCGATATATCGTCCTAAAAATATCACTCATAAATACCGATATTTTTAAAAAATAATATCGATATTTCCATATATTATCAAAAGTCTTAATTCACAGTCAACATGGCATGAAATTATATCCTTCGGTAAATAATTGCGCAAAATACATGTTGCTAAAATTATGTTATCAATTAATCCTGAAGCAGAATTAATTTTTCTAAAATTAATTCAAATTTTTGAGCCCTAAAATATAAAAAGCATTTCCCGCCACTCGCCTCGCACGGCATTGTTTTTTCTATTGATCTGTTTGCGCTTGAAACTCTGGATGCACCCAGAACTATCCTCTTTTTAATCTCGAAGTATTTTTAGACTCTTGATCCAAAATTATTGGGATTTAATTTACGCTGGGGTACTACAGGGCGACTGAAATGAAATGGCCTCGTCTACGACTTGATCTGTGTAGGGAAATTGCCACCGGAGCCTGTGCTCCATTGCAATTAAATTAAATTAAAATCTGACCTAACAGCTGACCTGACCGCTAGTGTGAATGGGTCTTTAATGTGTTTTCTATTGTTGGCGAATACCATGTTAAGCACATTGTGAAACAGACTCAAATGGCTCTATCTGCTTTAGTAAAATTTTCAGTCTATACAAACCTTACCTAAAAATAATTATTTTCATAAGTACTATTAGAGAAAATAAATGTGGTGATTTCCAAAGACCTTAGTTTTACGATTTTTTTATTTTCGATATATTTTGATGATTTAGGTTTAATTTTTAATTGAAAAGTCCTTCAACGTCAAGTTTATAGTAATATTATTCATTTGCAATGATAGTAGCTTTAAATTCTCTCCTCTTTATCAGTTCTGGAAAGCTTATTCATTCATAACACCGTCATTATACTCTCCAGCAAATTTTGAAACATTTACTAACCACTTGCCCAATGTATCCTGCCTTGCGTATAATGCTGAAAAATATTTTTACCATTTTCTATACTTCTGAATTATTTTGCCTCAGTTTTGGCACTATTTCCTTCTGTCACTGGCTTAACCCTTTGGAATATTCTGTTCTTTAATTTTTCTCATTTGTAAATCTACATATTACAGACACGTAAAATGTCTTTGCTTCATTTTTTCATGTTTATCTTCTTTTTCAAGTTTTAATCATGATAGTTAATTCAAAGGCATCATCTCGTTACTCACTATCCTACTGCCTCATTATCAAAAACATCTGTCTTCTTTGTACCTTCACCCTTCGATCGTCTGTAATTCCTATGATTTTTAGTGGATTTTATTGCAGATATTTCTATATTTTGGTTTAAATCCCTCATACTTTTGTTTTCAGGAGTTTAAGTGTATTTTTATTATTTAATTTTTGGGCCTTTTATGTTTCGAAATTTGCCCCATCCTATGTAAGTATCACTTATTTATTTGCGACTGAGTGCATCCTCCTGAGGCAATTTCCTTAGTCGCCTATTTACCCCTTTCTTAAATCCTTTGAGCACAGATTCTTGATTTTCTCCTCACAATTTTTTGTACTGGAGAAGAAGCCTCTCTTAGTTATTACATAGTGACTGCTACACTAAACTGTTTAAGAAAGTGAATTTATAAATCGCAGCCAAACCAAATATTATTTTCTGCTCAAAAAGACTACCACCCCTTTCCTCATAGTCATAGTTTTTAATATTTTAACTTGGTATCTTTTGTTTGCCTGCAATCATTGTGAGATTCTTTGTTTCATGTTGTTTTCTGCACTCCTTTAATACTTCATATAAGATTTAGCTTTGAAACCATGTTATTCTGATTGCTGACTGAGTATTGCCCCATACCCACCAAGGAAGCATAGTAATGAGCAGATGTACCAGACAGCATACCTAAAGCTTGCCAAATTTCTGATTTACTCACACACATAAAAAAGTTCATGCAAAATGCTGTGCTCGTGTTGCCACAGCCCTCCCACCAATAATTTATTTAAGCAATGGATTTACTTATCCTTTTTGACTTCACTTGACCTAAAGTAGTTTCCCTATGTCATTATTCCTCTCAAAGCAAATCAGACTACCATAACACATTTGCTCTTAAAATTATTTTAAGCAGAATTAACAATTTTCTTTTGGGGGTTATTGTTTATTTAGCACATTTTCTCCATCCAAGCTATATGATGAACTAAGAAGACCTAATTAGCATAAAAAGTTAAAAATGGAAAGTCCTCGCACATCTTAAGGATTTGTAATGTGCACACTTCATCAAAAATAAAATGAATTTATTGGATCAGAGGGAAACAAATATAAATAAGGAAACAAAAATGAAAAATAGTCTACCACACCTGTCTTCCTGCCATTATTTATGGTACATGCCGATTCCATTCGCTTTCTATTTTTATAAACTGAATTTAATGTTGCATGAATTATACCTTAAGTTAGAAAATGTCCCAAAGCATTTTCGCAGGTTGGATAATGCCATTAAAAGAAAATATCTTGTTTGTTTTGCTAATTTAACACCCGCCTTACACAATGTTCTACTTGCATATAAAGTGAAAAGGCCAGAAAATTTAATTGTCTTTTGCATTCATATCCATTGTGTGTAATCACGCCACCCTCAATCATCTCCAAATCCTAATTTGTAGCTTATATTATACACAAACCATTATCTTTTGTGAACAGAAAGTTTTAATAATGACTTTTTCTGCTAAAGATACTTAATAAAATTAAATATATTAGAGAAATGAATAATGCCAAATTGATTTATTAAAAAAATATTTTATACATATTTTCTTGAAATTAAATGTACAAAAAAATTTAAAATTGACTCAACAACTACAATTAAAAAAAAAAAAACCTGTTATTTGAAACAAACTACATTAAGCTAATTTGTACCATGATACAATGTTATTCAGTACAATATGACAGAAGCCTATTCAGCTTCACAAAAGAATATTACACATGCTTATATTTCTTCCATCAAATTTATCACAGTTAAAAATGGTCACGTTTATTTGGAACATTGAACTTTTTATGTAGTAGTACACACTTCTCACAGAACATAACCACAACGAAACATAAAAATACTTTTTCTTCTCATTTGTTTGTAAAATGGTACAAGATAGGAAAATGAGAGATTTCTAAAAACTACCTGAAATTACATGTCATGGAAAGAATCAATAAGAAAGTTAGCTGTATTTAAAATGTTAAAAATTCAATCACAGTCAACAGAAAATGCAGAAGAAATAAGATTAAAATAACAGGGAAAAAAAGAGTATGAAAGACAGTGGCAGAGAAATGTAGAAAATCTGGAAGATGTATAAGAAGACATCATTTCCAAATATTAAAAATTAACTTCAGAATAAGTTATTACATGACTTTGTCTATACTGTTGCATTACCAAGTATTTTCGCCATCAGTCAAAATATCTGTTACCTCAGCTCCAAAAAAAGATATGTAACCAAACATAAATCTATAAATAAAAAAGTGCAACTTGACAAGAGACAAACTCTCTCTACATTTTATCATAACTTTTGCTTTTAGAAGCAATAAAAATTACTCCATTTTAACCACCAAGACTATTTTCAGTTATGCTATAATTAGAAGAAATAAATACAAAATGTGGTAGTAAATTAGGACTATTAAATAATGACTGAAGTGTCAAATTTATTTAAGGTAGTATGGCAAACATGAATTTATAAAAACTAGGTTGTTATCATTACAATGAACAAATTTTCATGTATTTTTCTTTCAGGGTAGCAATTACAGTAGAACAGTCAGGAGCAGAAGAACCTAAATAAAATGTTTTAAAATGTAAAATTAAAGGTAGTATAGACATGAAAACCACAACAAACGTATTTTGTGAGGCTCCTTATTCATATAAAAAGTAAATGAGATGCACAACAAATGTTAAATGCGTAACCATGACAAAATCTGCTGATTTATGGTGTGTTAATACATAAGGTAATGATGAAACTGACAAGTTTACTGGGAAGGAAATCAATGATACTATCATATCTCCTGAAAGAAAAAATCACAAACATAGCTGAGGCTTGCATCCTGACCACGCAGATTTTTATGGTACTGAATACATAACCATAAAAAAGGAGGAAAATCATGCTTGGGAAGGAAAAAGCATTATAGAATGGGAATTCCTATGAGAGGCAGTTTACAGAGTATACAGGCAGATGTAAGAAAAAAATAAGCCAAAGAAAACCACAATTCTTCTGGTCTGAAAATTTTAGGCTTCTAAAAGATTTATTAGCATAACAGACTGTTATTTGCTGTCAGATTAAAGTCCATACTATTCCATACATAATCAGGTATATGGAAAAGGAAACCTTCAAATTACAAAAGTTTTTCAAATTTAGATTCAAGTTTGGATTCACCACCTAATAAAACAATCAAAGGCTGAAGTTTGCTAGCACTGACTGCAGTACAGAAATAACTACATGCATACTTCACTTGTCCAGCAACCAACACACAATGTTATATTTGTCTTTAGATAAGTGACTGAAGAAGAATTACACTTAAATATGGAATACTGAACTATTATTAAATTTGTTACAAAATAAAACTTGAAAATATCAGAAATTGTTGAAAGCCTTAAAAGTTTGGGGGGTGGGAGTGGGAAGCATATACACAACATCAACAACAGCTAGCAATATTTTTTCAGAATATATAGGATACTGATAAGATAGGGTAATGGTGGAAAATATATATATAAAAATACTGATGTGTAAATTACCAGTTTTGAATACTTCTTGAATAAATAATAAACACAAATTTCGAAACATCACATACTTCTACTTAAATCTCCAAAAATTGTGTCTTTTAAGTGTGGCCTAAGATTTTCTATCTCAAGGAGTAAAGAAAGAGAAAGAGTTTCCATGAATCAACTGTGTAAAACACAATATCTAAAAAGAACAGCCATTAAGCAAAACTGAGAACAGACTTCTCAAGAAACCTAGGACATTTCACTTAAAAGAACATATAAAAACTGTACACTCAGTTTTAGACAGTAATACGTACACACTTAACCAACATCATTTTTCTCAGACCTTTTCTTTGTTGAAAAGAAAAATCTAAGACAATATCAGGGTATTGCCTGGATATCTCATGTGAAAAAGAAAAGAAAAATGTAAAAGGTTGAACACAAAGTAGGAATACTAACATAAAATCCTTTTTCATTTGTGCCTTTTTATTTTATGTCATGTCATTCTGCTGGAGGAATGGAGATCAACGTGTCTACTTTAAAATAATGGAAAACAAGTCACACACACAGATACAACAGGATGAAACAAGAAATATTTAAAACCTTTGAGGGTTAAAAGTTATAGTTACCTAATGAATTCAACTACTTTTCAAATATCATGAAATCATTGATAGTTTGTAACTAGTTATGTTTTATGTGTTATAACTGTAAAGTACCAGTTACTAACTTCATACTATGAGACATAATAACAATAGCTGCTGATGTTAATGTTATAATCTTAACTGCAGTTGACATAATAATATACATGAATTGTTGGAAGACTATGAATTCTCACTACTCTCAACCTTTATACTGCTACTAACTAAAATCTTCATTTTTTCTCCATCATTATATCTTTCATTTCTTTTACACCAGCACGTCTGTATCTCAAACATAATCTGTCTTGACAGATATTCCCTTATGCAAAAAAGTTAAAATGGAACTGATAATACCACAAAAGATTATGCTGTTAATACTTCATTAGCATATGCTGCTTGTAGTGGTAGAAATTGTGAAAGCTATTCATATTTTTGTGCAAATGACAAAGAAACAGCACAAAAAATACTGCCTCTATTTTCTATCAAATTCTTGTACATATCTGGTTTTATGTATCACACACCAGCAGCCAAAACAGTTTACCACTGTCGACACCCAAAACATAGTAGTAGTTTGTCATTTATTCATTATGGCTCCAGAAAGCTGACAATCATATAGGTATCCATGCGAGTGGTACAAACATGTGAGCAAAAGTTTTTTTCTAAGGTAGAAACACTGGCTTTTGTACCATGATGCATCACAATGCAGATAACCTAGAAACGTTCAATCCCAGCAACAAAATAATAATCACAAATAATAATCATATTATTTGCAACATGTCTAATAGCTGCCAACAACAAAAAATTAAGATGGCTCTACACTTCATCAACATCAAGGTCGTTACAGATATAATTCAACTTAACACGAAGTGATGAGCAATGGCACTGGACTGATGGCCCTCAGACTGTACTATGCACATCAGAAGGCGTAAATCTGCGGAGGACAGCAGGAGAGGCTTGTAGTCATACTGATGGAGTTGCTCCTGGGCTGCCATACAAGATTGCCGAAGACTCATCGTCACTTCCAAGCAACCGCTTTGTGTCTCGGTAGACAGCAGATGGCTGCTGCTCTCCCCCGTGTACTCCGCTAGTAATTCCTTCAGACATTAAGCCAATTTTCTTGGGGCGCCAGATGTTTCGTACATCTGAGTAAGAAATGTCAATGTCCCGGAAGGCATTAAGCAAGATTACGGCAACAACAACAGTCAAGAAGCCACACAGTCCACCCAGTATGTCCTCAGGACCAACATCTTGCCATTCACGAAACAGTACTGCTGATGACACTATGACAAGTGTCGTGAAAAGAACATAATAAATGGGTGTAACAATTCCAGTATTAAAGAGGTCAAGTGAACGGTTTAAGTAGTTCATTTGTACTGATATGCAGACTATCACAGCCAGCAACAGTGCCCAAGTAAGCCAATTGAGAGCCTCATTTGACTTCCCTGTAATGGTGTCCCTGTTGACAGAAATTAATAATAAATAATTGTTGTTATTTCAAAACAGTAGAAATGATGTAACATCAATACCGTTTTTTTTTTAACATGCAAACCAATTAACACTGAAACATTTTTTTAAGTGGATTACAGGCAGCAAAGTTTTAACTCAAAATATTTTTGCTACTCATGTTCTCACTTACTATGAGCAACTTCAGTGGTTCTACACACAACAATGTCACTCATCTATCAGTTATAAACATATATAACTGTTATAACTATCAACATGTTAAAACAATGGGAATGTATAAACTAAGAAATACAGAATTCCAGAGCTTGCCAAGCAATGTTCACACGTAAATATTTGTAGCGAACGCAGTTGTTCGCTTGGCTCATAAGTTAAATATTTGTCAATTATGAAATGAGGACAGCAAGTAGCATGTTAAGAAACCAGATAGAGGCATCGACCAAGGATTTAGAGCGCTGACAGTAGGGAAAAAGTGCGCAATGGTCGAGCTAAGGAGGACAGATGACGGCATGCATCGGCCTCATCATTGGCTACCATTTGCCCCTCCACTTTAGGACCGTAGTGGGAGGTGGTGTAAAAACCTTTGCACAGGTATCGGAGAGTGTCTTGTCTTGTCTTGTTTTGTCGTCATCAATCAGTCGCAGCCAGCAACAGTCGGAGCAGAGGGGACGCAGACGTCGAGCCGCGTCTGGCGGCCGTGGCCACGGGGTGGCGTCGCACACGAAGAAGATGAAAAAGCTCATAACAGGTTGGCTCTGCTGTAGGTTATGGTTGGACATGGAAAGCCGTCGTTGAATTGTAGATAGGGAGCTAGGGTCCTCTACAATGTCTAAGCTGGGGATTTCTGGTATAGATAATCGCCCACAGTTGAAGAAGCTCTTGCTGTCCTCCAAGTAAATGTCACACCCATGCAGTTACAATCATCATCCTATTTGCAGTATTCAGAATATGTCATAGTAGGATGTCTGAAGGTAGCCCAATAACACCTTGCGTATTCAGCATACCACTTGTAAATTTTGTACAGTCGTGATAGTAAATATTGTATATATGACATGTTTATGAAATCATTCACCCTGATGATCCTACTGTCTCCCTCCGATCCCAGATCGACTACTATGATCGATCCTTACCCATTCGCTAATTCCTCTCATCGAATCTGGCCAAGTCTCCGCTCGGCCTGCTGCCAGGTTCGCCATAGGTCCCCATAGGTTTACCGGTGTCCAGGTGGGGGCACTACAGTGTTGTTCAGATGTGGGTTAAAGACCAACAGCACACCGGGGTCAGTTGTTGGAGCAATATCGTCGTTGTGAGAATGTTATAGGGGATCGAGGAGTATTCGTCTTCAGTAGGGGATTCCAGCATTGGTGTACTTCTGTCGAAGCACAGCCCTTACGTCGAGAACAGACGTCATGGCTTGTTATGTAGTGGTAATTAAAGAGAAAATATGCAAGCAGATTTAGGCCATGTTTCAACCATACGGTAGAGCCGCAGAAGAGTTAGCGTAATATCAGAGGTTCCGAGGGCGCGGGACAGCGAAGCAGCGTCTGCAAAACAACAGTCAGCACGCAGGTGAATGGCAACATGTCGACGCAGCGACAGCGGTGAGCGAACCGTTGTAAGCAGATCCTAAGGAGGCCACGATGCTGACTTAAGTGACGCAAGCAATAGGCGCAGGAGAAATATCGCAAGATCTAAGTAGCAATGCCTCAAAGAAGCTCTAAATTAAGAAAGTATTCATGCCCATGTAATTATTTTGTCACATTAAGTTGCTAAGGAATAGTATTCAGCTTTATTAACTTTGAGAAAATGTGTAACGCTAATGATTAAAGCGCAGTTCCATGAAAGTTATGTGAAGAAGTCGAATTGGATGTCACGAGTCTATCTTCAGTTGCCGAATTATAAGATTAAAATATGCAGTTATGAGTAAATCTGGTGAAAGCAAATCGGCAATGAACTATAATCATTAAAGTAAATTTTGTTAATTTAAGTGCAGAAGCAATAGTGCATAATGTTGGTAAAACAGAGTATTATAAATAAATGTAGAAAAGTAGTTTTTTCGAAAATTGATGCCAGTAATACGAGCAGCTAGTAAATTGTTGAAATATTTGTCATTAAGCAAGCGAATATTACGTAATCTTGTGTAATCCAACGATTCACTGCCTTGCCAACATTATGTAATTGTTTCAGATATTTTAAAAGGGAAACGTGTTGATTTCACAATTCTGAATGAATAATTGTCGAAGATGTGAGTTATTAAAATTGTTGATTAAAATAATATGGTTTGTGATGTCACGACTATGTAAGTGACTAGAATATGAACGCTCAAATTAGTGAAACAAGTAAGACGTAAAAGAATATTCCATTATTGTAACCATTTTATGAGTTCAGTAGAATTGTAAAAAAAAAATTCAGCAGTGATTGAATGTAGTGAAGCAGTATCTGTTAGTTAAGATCAAAATTATTAAAGAAAAGCAATTAGAAATAGTACTCTTTATAAAATAAAATTTCAAGTCCATATTAGTGATTAAGAGGTAGTATACAAAGAAACTGTAATCGAGAGTTAGAATGACTAATACAGAATTAGACCCACAGCAAATTAATGCATACTAGCAGTGATGAATTACTTCGTCCAGTTGAAAGTAGATGCAATCACATAATTCCTTTAATAATAGTAATAAACAGTACTCCACGGAGTAAGTAAAAACTCGGGAGGAAAGAAAAACACAAATCAAAAAGTCAGCATGTTAGTTGAACATAGGAAATGAACGCATTATCGTAAGTTATCAGAAATTTAAGGGTAGTTAAGTAAAAAGATTCACTTGCAGTGAAATACGAAGGAAAGACTCAATTGGAATAGCTAATATTAATCGCATTTTACAAAAATTGAAAATTTACAGTCGATATAATTAATGAAACCGTAAAAAAGAATGACGTAAAAAATTTGAGTTTTTAGTAAGACGAATTATAGCGTGGTTGTAAGTAACTACTATAAGAGTATTCAACTATTGTAAAGATTATCGTTCACGAGTTATATATGTCATTGGTCATGATGAAAGTTTATACTTGAAGATATATGAACAAAAGTAGTTGGAAAAAAGTAATGTTGTTAAAATGAAACTTTAATAAGATGGTGCTATGTGATATTAAGAGATTAATAAATGTGAATAAGGGCGAATACGAGTCAGTGCATATTAAATGAATTATCAACATATTAAAGGGAGTTTAACATGGCATAATACAAACATAGCGCAGTAAAATAAATTAAATAAGTTAACGAGGGCAGCAGTAAGCGACGCACAATTTTTAATCATAATACGTATCAGCGAGGAGACATATTAAGGTGAACGGTCGTGAGTGCTACGAGGGAGAAATAAATACATAGAGAATAAGTGGTAGATGAAGTTGTGGCGAGGAAAGATGCAATAATTTAAAGGGTAGCATATGAGGGAGGTGACGAAGGTGTCGTCATGAGGACTCAAGGAGGAGTGCAATTCACTTGGAGTGTTCCACGATAATTTTCCGATTGGAAAATTTGCAAAATTTGGTAGTGTAAAAGGGGGATTTTGGTCAAGGTGTAAATAGTGCACTGTGGTAGAAAGGAGTATTTTTGGGATCAGCGTAACTGTTAGAGAAGACGTTACCAGCTGATTGGCGGAAGACGAATGAAGGTCATCAAAAGGAAAATAAAGAAGGCGGGAGGTCTTCGAAGTGCAGCGGAGAGTTGTAGTTTATTATCAAGAAGAGGGATTCTTGTTAATAAGTGGAGGTGACTAGAGGTCGCCAAATTACGAAGCATTGCGTCAGTGGTCGGCCGGTTGTCCTTATGCTGACAGGGCAATGTTTGGTGAAGCAACAGGAAAGAGGTCGCGAACTAACCTGGACAGGTACAAGCGATGTCTTCCATGACAGGAATATTGGAGGTTCCTGGTTGAAGCCCGGATGATACAGTGTGTTCACTCAAATGTGAGACTGTAGAATACGGGGTAGTGGATTTGGAAGAAGCGGTGACGGAGGAAAAGCCGCGTGAGAACTTATTTGCCGGGGAGAAAAAAATTGTTGGGGATCCCGGGAGTAAGAAATAGTCCGCAAGGTAAGTGCGGGTGTGAGATGCTAATTGACCGGAAACCAGCCACTAGCGAGGGTTAGGGAGCCGCAATTATTAATTCGTACACGAGGGAAGTGTTACGAAAAAAATTCAGAGAACTCCGTACTAGGTAGTGTACGCGAGTGCAACACTTCAGTGCTGGAGGTAGCGATTCTAGGGAAGTTTCGCCAACATAAAAACAAAGTTATGCTGGGTCACCGTGAACGGAACTTTACCTGTGAAAATATGAAGAGTGTAGAATTGCTGTGCAAGTGAGGTCAGTGAATGTGTAACTAGTTCAAATTTTGGTGGCGGGTTGCAAATCGCCAGGCGCAGTAAAATCCTATGTTAGTTGTAAGCAGAGGTGGAAGAGAATCAAATGAGTTAACACGGCAATATTACAAGATAAACCGTGAAACAATGTATATATCTGTTAAATCCTCTATAGCATAATAAATATCATATATAAGTAACAAGGATAAGAATAGCTAAGTAGAATTGTTTTAGAGGCATAATCCATTAATAACAAGTAGGTCTTTAATAAGCACGATGTAAATACGAGTGAGAAAATGTTAAACGGGATTATATATGTAGAACAGGGATTAAGTGGTAGAAATTCTGGTGAAAATGAAATATTGCAAGTACTGTAATGGAGGTTGTATTTTCAATTCACAACTGCCGTGTGATAGAGTGAGAGTAACAGAACCATCATTAAAGGTTAAAATGTTTGTAACTATAAGCAAATGTAAAATAGGTAAATAAATTAAATCCCGAGGAATTAGTCGCGATCTTGAGAGGTCATAGCTTTCAGAGAGTTAAAAAAATAACACATTAACATTAATTGTTGAAGGAAGAAGGTACAAGTAACTCCGAGTAATCACTGCAATATCGAGGTAATAATCCGTAATTTCCAGAGTAGTAGCAAAGTGGTGCGAAGGTTTAGCGGAAACATTAATTGGAGTTTAATTATAAGAGAGCTGGTAAGATACTTCCTTAACAGTCATTACCTAATATTATAAAGAGAGAAAAATATGAAATATGCAGAGAATATGTAACGGATACGAGCTGTACTATAAGTTTAAAGCCTAAGGTATTTTACTGTGTATTAAGACTAATTGTGAGTAAATGTTATTGTGGGGGTCTGTAATAACAAATGTTCATAACTAGGAGTTGCTTAAAAGCGAAAAAATAAATATCAAACAAACATTGACTGTCTGCAGGAATACAAGAAAGAAATAATGTCTGTGTTATGATAATTTATTGTTGTAGAAGTACTAAAAAATGAGTTTGTAAAATGTTCTGTTGTTATAAGTTAAAAAGTATTCTGTGCTAATTGTACACTACGAGTGTTCTAGATATTACGAGCGGGAGCGACGGCCCTGCTGACACATGCAAGGACACTTTCCAGTCTCGCCAGCGATGAGAAGTGCACGCTCAGCGCTAGCCAGACCCGTCACCTGGTTGCGGAAGTAAACAATGTCGCACATACGAGGGGACGCTTTCGTCTGTTGCGATCGCTTCAAATTAAACAAATAGAATCATTACACGATGTACATGTCAACATTGCAATGCACTACAAGAAAGAAATGAGTAATTTTGATACACAGAAGAACACTAATAAACATTATATACATTATAACATGTAGATTCACAGAATGTAACACAGACACGCATAGCATTTTGGCAAAATCAGAACAGACAGAACATGTACTAAGGAAATGTACTCAGTATGAAAAGAAATTGTATTTACTTGTAAGGAAAATTTGTAATTAGATTTTAAGGAAATTTGTTTTTAAAGATGAGAATGTAAATTAGGCTTGAGATGTGTTTTGGAGTGGAGCCAAAACTTATTGAGGGTAGGGAGGTGTAGCGAACGCAGTTGTTCGCTTGGCTCATAAGTTAAATATTTGTCAATTATGAAATAAGGACAGCAAGTAGCATGTTAAGAAACCAGATAGAGGCATCGACCGAGGATTTAGAGCGCTGACAGTAGGGAAAAAGTGCGCAATGGTCGAGCTAAGGAGGACAGATGACGGCATGCATCGGCCTCATCATTGGCTACCATTTGCCCCTCCACTTTAGGACCGTAGTGGGAGGTGGTGTAAAAACCTTTGCACAGGTATCGGAGAGTGTCTTGTCTTGTCTTGTTTTGTCATCATCAATCAGTCGCAGCCAGCAACAGTCGGAGCAGAGGGGACGCAGACGTCGAGCCGCGTCTGGCGGCCGTGGCCGCGGGGGTGGCGTCGCACATGAAGAAGATGATCAGCTCATAACAGGTTGGCTCTGCTGTAGGTTATGGTTGGACATGGAAAGCCGTCGTTGAATTGTAGATAGGGAGCTAGGGTCCTCTACAATGGCTAAGCTGGGGATTTCTGGTATAGATAATCGCCCACAGTCGAAGAAGCTCTTGCTGTCCTCCAAGTAAATGTCACACCCATGCAGTTACAATCATCAACCTATTTGCAGTATTCAGTATATGTCATAGTAGGATGTCTGAAGGTAGCCCAATAACACCTTGCGTATTCAGCATACCACTTGTAAATTTTGTACAGTCGTGATAGTAAATATTGTATATATGACATGTTTATGAAATCATTCACCCTGATGATCCTACCACGAATGTCTCCCTCCGATCCCAGATCGACTACTATGATCGATCCTTACCCATTCGCTCATTCCTCTCATCGAATCTGGCCAAGTCTCCGCTCGGCCTGCTGCCAGGTTTGCCATAGGTCCCCATAGGTTTACCGGTGTCCAGGTGGGGGCACTACATATTGAAGATTACAATGCACTGATACGATATCTCTGTTCGAACAGCTATGATTTACATTGACTGGCAAACAAATAATTACATTAAAAAATTGTTTAATCCAGTAACATTTTAATGGTGTCGTAAAAGAAAGAACTTTGAGCTAAATGAATATTATGGTTTTTCTTTAAATAAAAAATTTCACAACTGAACATTAATAACCTTTAACACAAGTTCCATTCCACTACTAACTTGCCATCTGCAGTTTTATAAGAGCCCCCGTGTCATTTTTCGCAAGTTGTGAGAATTACGTTCAAATTAGTAATAGATACTCAGATTGCTTTCGGATGGTAAAGTGAGCAATGCAAGGCAATTTATTTTCATCTGTTTCATTTAATGTAGATTTCAACAAATCAAATGTGGAAGTTCAGGGATACAGAAACCTGTCAGAGTTGAAGGTGATGGCATATGCAGATGATTTAATGACCTGGGACAAAACAGGGCTGTATTTGGAAAAAAAGACTGGAAAAATGGATGAATACGATTGAAAACATGACTTGGAGATGAGTATCAAAAATTAAGACAATGGAGGTGTCAAGAAACAATGGTCCATCTAATGAGATGTGACTCAATTGTAAGAAATTCCAATAGGTGGAGCAGTTCTGTTACTTGGGAAGCAAATAAACTGCCATTGGAAAGACGGAGCAGAAATCAGAAGAGCAATTAAGAAATATTGTACAATTCTATTGCCTGATAAGGATATTGTCTGGAGGTAGAACATAGGGAAGAAAGCTAAAATACTGCACTATAAATATTACTAAGCAATATTGACTTATGGCTCTGAATTATGAACAAAGAGATACTATATAACTGTTTAGGTGTTTACAGCTCATCAATATCATGGTAATTAGAGCCTAAAGAGGACTGGAGAGATGGAATAAGAAAGAATTTGGCCATGACCTTTTGAAAGAATCATCGTGGCATTTTTGAAGCCCGACAACCAAAATCTGGATGGCAAACGGATTCAAAACCATGTTCTCCTATATGTCATGCCTGAGTATTACCTCTCACCCAACAGGTTCAGTATGAGACTAAAAAAAAAAAAAAAAAAAAAAAAAAAAATGATTTGGAGAGGTGTAGAAAATGTCACAAGAAAGGGCAGAATCAAAAATGAAAAAACATGCAAAGTAAAGGTCAACACATTTTAAGAAACTCTAATGACGGGTTGGTGGCATTGGTTGGGGCGAGATATGAGTATGTAGCAGGGAAGTTCACACATCAGGAGGGGAGTATATCGAAATTGTACTATTGAACAAACAGAAAGAAAGGGGACTTGTAGGAATACCAAGGGCAAGACTGATGAACCAGCACAGAAAGACAGAGGTAAAGAGCATTGAATAGAGACTAGCAATGGGGCAGGAGTCTTGGAGAAATCATCAAAAAAGAATGAGAATGGGCTGGATGGCCCACAGAAGCAGAAACATGAAGTGGAGATGAACTGAAATATGGTTCATTAAACTACAGCCAACTACTGTCAGCAGCTGTTACTCATTTGCAGTAAAGGATCTTTACATTTCAAATTATCTACAGATTATAATTTTTGTTGTTTAACTTCCTAAGATTTTTTTACTATTTTTATATTTATTTCCATTATACACGTTAATTACTTTTTGATCCCCCACCAGGGTGGTATATCAATTTGATGTAATATTTCAAAGCCTACCTCAGACTTCATCTTCTGGAGAAGTGTCTAGTTCCTGGAGGAGACATCCTTGTATAAATAGTTGACACCACACTGGAAGATGATTCAAAGACTGACCTCAAAATATCACATATAAATAATAATTCCACGTGGTCATAATGACCTGGTGACAGGGTTTCTATTCGCTGCGCATTTCATCCCTGTTGTAAATAATTGAACCTAACCTGGTCATCCTCCCGGGTACAGAGGACCTACAGTTTAACGTCGAATCCGAACCTCGGAATCATTTTAGTGTACTTCACATTACACAGCAAGCTGTGCTAGAGAGGAAGGTCGTGTTAAGCGACCATGAAATTCCCTGCCGAGACCAGGGATACAAACCGGGTGACCTTTCAATCTACAGTCAGACATCTTAACCACTGAGCCACCAGACCACACACATCGAATGAATGCCTCTCCCAGTGGAAGTCTCAAGAAAATTTTATATTCTTTTGATTTTTTTTTTATCATTATCCATTTAGTAATAACAGTCATTCTTGTTTTTCAGTAAAAACTAACTATTATGTTTGTTCTTCTTTGCAACAAATGAAATATGTTTTAACTAGTTTATCGTTCGACACTAAAACAAAAACTACTTTTTCCTCAAAGTCTGCTTAAACAAATGTAGCCATTTGCATTCATGATATTAGTAATAAACACTAGATCCAAAAAAACTAATCTTACTTTATAAACTTAGCAAATTCCTGTTTGTGTTTAAGAAATGGTTTGATTATCGTAGTTAATTTTTTCATACTATTGTATACAAAAGTGTACCTTCCCTTAATAGTTTGATTTTTTTTAAAAAAAACTGTCACTTTTAAATTTTTTAAAACTTTGAGGCTAAGTATCTCTGGTGACTGGCTTCATAAAACTCTATTTTTTTTATTTATTGTGTACTTATACATAACAATAAACTACAGTAAAAATTTAAATTTTAACATTTGTGCTAAAATTTCATAACAATTTTTCAGAATCCTGTCAATATTTCTTTTTTGGTAGAGGAATTATTCTTTATTCAGCCTTAAAACATTTCTTTGTAATCCTGACATTTAAAAATATTCATCTTAAGAATATGTTATGAAAATACAGTAACTTTTCAAGTTGCAAATAAGCTATTTTTCATATGAATTTTGAAAATTTCAAAGTTCGAACAGTTAATAATTAAACAAAACATCAGACAGCTAGAAAAAGTGCCATTATAATGATTTGATTTAAGAGGAACCAAACTGCATTTTGTATCCAACATTTCATTTGAGGTAAATCCTACAGTATCAAGCACCAGAACTTCAACGCTCCGCCAAGGTCTGAAAACTGCAAGGAATTTCAATTTAGAAGTACCTTCCACTATCAGAGCTGTTTGTAAGCAAAAGATAAAGAGATTCATTCATTCTCCTTCCATTTTGGCATTTGGGTTGCCTTTTGAATTTGTATTGTGTGATCTTAATGATCTGGTGACGTAATTTCTTACCAGTTGCACGAGCCACCATTATCTTGGCTGTCTAATATAATCTGGTAATCCTACTAGGTCAAAGGGCCCTACAGTTCAATGTGGAATCTAAATCATTGAGCAACCTGGCATACTTAACATCAACAATGCAAAGCTTTGCCAGATATGAAGGTCAATTTTAAGGCCTGTAAAAATTCCCACCGAAACTTGGGCATACTTAAAGGCTGAGTTGCCACTTCCCTCAGCTCTATCATGCCTCAATACCCCTTATCCACTGCATAGTGGTGTTCATTCATAACCTTGATCAGGGATCCATATCAAATAGTACACATCAGGTCACCATGCCCCAGGACTCACAACTTCATTATCACACCATTAAGGGAGGTAACCACCTATAATAGACTACCAAATTATTTACAACATTATCCAACAAAGTCACTGAAATGTTGCCAATACTTGTTCTTCTATTATAAATATGCAACATGTACCTTCATAAGTAGTTAGTCCATTTCTGTGTTCAGAAGCACCATTGTTAGCTTTGTTAAATCAATTAGGTAAATTACATTATTTATGGCAAATAGTTTGTGAAGTTTTTTCAGACTAGGAATGCTCATTATTTTCAATCATCTCGCAGTTGAATCTTCCTTGAAATAATCTCACTTAAACAGATTATATTTTCAACTTTCGGATGGCATAAGCAAGATGTCACCCAAGTGCTAGTTCCTTTCTAAGTTACAGCTGTAGCCAAGATGTTTCTTGTAACCTATGTTTCTGTGCTTTCAAGCTACAAACAGAGGAACAGTTGTTTTCAGGAAGCTCTTTTCTGACTTAAGTTTTGTGGGCTTCATTTTATGTGAAACAAAGGATAAACATTGACATGTTGCCTCTTTCTCACAAGAAACTTAGGGGCAATGTTGTGAATCCTTCAATCATCAGAATTCATCACAATCGGTTTTCCCACTATGGCTTTATGTCTGTGGCAAAAAATAACACCTCATATACGAGCTATTTCAAAACTATTATCATGCATCCAATATTTTCCTCAATATCAACTGTGTCTGTAAAGAGAGTAACAAACAAGTGGTCTTTATTGATAACATAGATCACCAGGCAGGTCCCCACAATACCAATAAGGTTGGGGTCAGAATGCTCCCTGCAAAATTTGCTTCCTCAAAGTTACTGGGAAAGGTATTTCCATATCATCCTCAATATTTGAAATATTTTCCACAGCCCTACTGAATTCTTTCCTACATGTCTTGTTTCTCCTGTCAAAAGTCACATCCTTTGGCTTCACCCCTCCCCCATGCCAAAGATACCAAATATTGCAACTGATATGTGTACTTGGTTCTAAATATGTAACACGTAGCTATATGTAACAAGAGTTTGGGCTCAAAATGTCAGCTTTGTAGAGTTCATCTCATCATTTATTATTTGGTTTCCTTTGTACCCAACTGAACACTCACCCAACATTTCGTAAAATTCTAATACAAAGTATTTAATACATACATCATTTATTGAATGCAGTAAGTGCTGAAGATTATTTAATTGGGTATAGAAAGAAATTTTGTAATCAGAATTTTTCACATTTATTAAAGTAATGTAGATAAGAAACAAAAACATGCAGAGAAAATTCTGGAACTAGAATTATTTCACCATAACTGACATACAAAATAATGTTCTCATAGTTTTTAACTCATACCTGATGGCAAGACCAAGCCCTTTGCAGCTCATGACAGTCAGAGAACCAATGGCAGAACACAGAACTATATAGACAATAACATGGCGTTGTCCATAGCGTGGACCAAAGTATGATACAATTGACACACTTACTGCTATTACAAGCACTGTGTATGTCAAAAAACCTGAAAAAGCATACATTTAAATTATTTAACACATGTGACTCAACTGTTGAATAGTTAATTGATAAACTAACCACAAATCATACAAACAAACAAATTTCACAAAAACAAACAAATAATATTTCGACATAAGTCTTAGTCATGTGGGAGGTGAGACATATGGCAGGGGGAAAGATGTGGTCACATCCCAACCCACCACATCAATGAAGCACAGGCGGAAAACTCATGGTGGTGGTAGAATTGCCGGGGGGGGTAGGCTTGACCAGCGATAAAAGTGAAACAAATCAAAATAATCTTTGTGTAGCATAATTCAGAAAGTTATAATTTTATTTAGATTGGTTATAGATGAAAATAAATGGAGATAGAAGAATTTAAATATATAAAAAATGAATTGATGAAATGTACATATATAAGTAACTGACAGTAAAATGAAATGAGAGATGGCAAGCGACAGGTTTAACGTAGGTTTAGGCCAGGGGTGTGTCTGGTGTCAAGGATATGTTAGTAGGCTAGTTCCCATATGCAGAGTTCTGAAGGGGTGGTGGTATTAGGAAAAACTCTAATAGCTCTAACTGTGAAATAGGTGTTGAGGTTGTTTGAATTATGGAAGTTTGCATGAATTGCCACGTGATGGTCTGGGTATAAACTGTTTGCCTGTGGCCATTCATTCTGTAGGAAAGTTGTTGAGTGGTGAGACCAATGTAAGAGGCAGTGCAGTGGATGCAGGTGAGTTGGTAAATAAGGTGAGTGGTAGCACATGTGGCATGTCCAATTATAGGGAAAGATTCGCCTGTGACAGGATTAGAGTAAGTAGTGGTGGCATTGTGCATGCTGCAAGTTTTGCAGCGGGGTCCGTTACAAGGGAAAGATCCCTGTGGAGGTCTAGGAGAGTCGGCAGGTAAATACTTGTGAACCAAGATGTTATACAGGATTGGGTGGTCTGCTGAAGCAAGTACGGGCAGCAGTGGGTAGGATTTTGGTAAGGAGGAGACGCATTTCAGGGAAGGAACGTAAGAAATCATGCCCACGGCGGAGTATCTAGTTGACAGATTCCAGGCCAAGAAAGAACTGGGTGACAAGTGTTGGTCCACGGTCAGTTTTTGGAGGTGCAGAACGAGGGTTGTGGGAGATGGCACGGGAAATGTGTTTTTCCACAAGATCATGGGGGTATCGGAGGGAAACAAGGGCTTGGGATAGTTTTTGGGAGTAACTGGAGATTGATTCATGATCAGAACAGATGTGTCTGCCACAGATTGCAAGGCTGTATGGGAGGGAACGTTTGATGTGAAAGGGGTGACAACTGTCAAAGTGTAGGTATTGTTGTAAATTGGTCGGTTTGATGTGTACTGAGGTATGGAAGGTCCCCTGTCGTAGGGTGATATCTACGTCAAGGAAGGTGATACAGGTGTGGGAATATGACCATGTGAAATTGATGGAGTGATTGTCATTTAGTGAGTTGAGGAAGTCTAGGAGGTGGTCCTCCCTGCGGGTCCAGATTATAAATATATCATCTATGTATCTGAACCACATGAAGGGACTGAGGGGGAAATTCTTCAGAAAAATATTTTCCAGACGGCCCAGGAAGAGGTTAGCATAGGATGGGGCCATGCGGGTATCCATGGCAGTGCCGCGTATCTGGTGGTAAATCTAGGAGTTGAAGGAGAAATAGTTTTTGGAGAGGATAAAGTTGGCTAGGGATATGAGAAAGGATGTTCTGGAAAGACTGTTTGGAGGGCGCTTATCCAAGAAGTGCTGAAGGGAACTGAGGCCTTATTGACAGAGAGGTGGTGGACAATGCAGATTAAAGAGTTGCTAGAAATTACTAAATTCTCTGATAACATCAAAGAGGACAGTGGCCTATGAAGAGAACAACTCATGCTGTGACCATCACAAAGATTCACACGCATGAACAATGTGGCAGCTGTGCTCACTTGATTGAGGCAACCAGGGAAGGATGTGGGATGTACTGCCTATGTGAAGGATGTTGGTAAGGAAGAGACAGGCCTGGAACAAGGTAGCTTTAATTTGATTTGTTTCACTTTTATCGCTGGTCAAGCCTATCCCCCCCCCAATCCCCCTTCCCGGCAATTCTACCACCACCACGTGATTTCTGCCTGTGCTTCATTCATGTGGCGGGTTGGGATGTGACCACATCTTTCCCCCTGCCATATGTCTCGCCTCCCACATGACTAAGACTTATGTCGAAATATTATTTGTTTGTTTTTGTGTTTTTACATGTTCGTCTCGACCCCCGCCTTCATCTGTGGTAAGTGACGGGTATCTGTTTATTTTCCATATCCTATTTTATTTTCAGTGCCTCATGGCAGTTTCTTTGTTTCCATTACCCAAAAAACAAATTTCAGAAGAGAATATCAATGCATTTATATTATAAACATCAATGATACATAACTGCTCTATAAAATAGCACAAGCATTTTCTGAGGAGTCAGAATGAACACACAAAGATCATGAGCACCGGTACTATTTCGGAACATACAGATCATCCCTAGCACTGGAAAGCATTATGAACATGTTGTTCATATATTTAACTCCTTTTTGTAAAGAATGGTTTGACTGGATATGAGGAGAATTGGGACGACCAAGAATCGAAGTTACTGGGGACAAAATAAACATAATGGAGCATAGAACTATACCAGTTATTGTTGGTATTATTGAGACAAACGGTTGGAAGCTTTGAATGTCTCATACACAAAAACAATTACAATGTCAATCAGTTGAGGTGTATTTCTTTATAGTCTCACTGCCAACATTGGGAACCAGGTATTCAAGTTTTTGTTGCAATGCAAATGCAGAAATGGATGAATGAGATCTCTAGAAAAAGTTGTATTTTGAAGCACGTCTCATAATTTTATTTTAATTGCAATGGACACAACCTCCGGTGGCAATTCCCCTACACACCTATCTTCCCATTTTCCTGCACCCACCTACATTTGCCCTCTACAAACTTCAACTTTAAATTCTTTCAATGTTTTTGGAAAATTATTCTTCATTTCCCTTGGTAACTTATTGCAATCCCTGACACCCTTACGTAAAAAAGAGAATCTTCCCACACCCTTGTGCCTGAAATCTAGTGTCAGCTTGTGGTCATGATCATCTTTTCCCTTCCATGCACTACTTTTCATACCTACACCAATATCTTTCCATGCCTCATCGCCAGTACACACCTTGTACACTCCCATGGTTCTCTTCACCCTCCTCCTGTCTTGCAGTGAATCCCATTCCAGCTCTTTTATCTGATTGCATTCGGCGATAATTTCCAGAAACAAATCTAGCAGTCCTTTTTTGCACCCTCTCCAACTCCTGTATTTGATACTAAAAATGAGGAGTTGGAGCAGTAGTTATAAGATTGTCTCACTGAATGTTGCATGGTTGTATAAGGGACTAATCAGGGCCCACATTTTAGTTATCAAATACAGGGTTGGAAGGTGTGCAAAGAAGAGCAGCTAGATTTGTTTGTGGAAATTATCGCAGGACCCAGTCAGTAACTGATATGATAAGGGAGCTGGGTTGGGACTCATTGGAGGAAAGGAGGAGGGTGAAGAGAGTGCTGGGAATGCACAGGACATATAATGTTGGTGATGGAGCTTGGAGTGATATTGGTAAAAGAATTAGGAATAGCGCATGGAAAGGGAAAGGCGACCATGACCTCCTGTGCTCAATTTAATGCATAAAGGAGTGGAAAATTTTCTTTTGTTGGTAAGAGTGTCAGGGATTGGAACAAATTTCCAAGTGTAGTGATGAATAATTTTCCAAAAATGCTTCAGATAGGAGTCATTGCACGAAAGAAGTCAGGTAAAGATAATTGTGGGCATGTTCAAGGCATATACTGGTGATGAGGCTTGGTTAAATACTGGAGGAAGATTTAGAAGCAGAATGTGCAAGTGAAGACTGGACCATGAAGATAAGTTAGCAATTGTTTTCAGGCTTAAGGGAGAAGAAAAGTTTTCATTTGTAGCTAGACCTACCTAAAACGGTAATGTAAATAGCAATGAATAGGAAAACAATCCATTATTCATTAAAGTTGAAGGCTGGTGTGGTGTGAAAAAATACAAAATGAACACAACTGTGGCATATTTGAATTTAAGACCTTGTTAATGCAGAGGAGTGGGCCATTTGGTAAGGGAGGTGTGAGCACATCCACATATAACACAAGGTAAGGAACAGTATACCTCACACTGTGAAGGAATTTAAGGTAAAATAGTATGTGTGAATTTTAAGTAGGGATAGGGAAATAGCCACCAGCTTCATCACAATCAACAATAATAGTTATAATAACAACAAAAACATGTGTAATCAGTTACTAGCTATTAAATTTGGTAAATTTAATCACGCATAAGATTTTGAAATGTAAAACTTTCAATTCCTTTTCCCACTGCATTCCTAATTCTTCTGTCAATATCAGCCATGCATTATACACTGACATTCAAAAGTCATAAAGCACACTCTTCCAATTACATGTGACTAACATCTCAATGTAACATGGACTCATATAGTCGATGACTCAGGGAGACTTTACTACCATGTTTTATCGATAGTCGTCTATAATTGCATGGCTGTGGTAGACACTGGACTTCATGCACAAGTCGTTCTGTCTATCATGTTCCAAATATACTCTGAAGTGTTTGTTTCAGGTGATTCAGCTGTCCAAATCATATGCTCGAAATTTAAAAAATGCTCCTAAAACCAACTGTACACAATCTGTGACCAGCAACAACATTCTGAAACTTCCCATCATTATGAGGTTACGTTCATAAAGTATCTCCCAATGTTGATTTCCTGTCATGGATCATTTAATCCACAAAGACCAAATCCATGTCTGTAATTTTTTTTTTTTTAACTGCTTTACGTCTCTCAACAGCGAGGTCTTTAGAGACGGGAAAGGATGGGGGCAAGGAATGGGAAGGAATTCGGCCATGGCCTTTTTAAGGAAGCATCCCGGCATTTGCCTCTTTTGATTTGGGAAACCATGGAAAACCCAAATCTGGATACCCGGACGAGGATTCGAACTGCCGTCCTCCCGAATGCGAGGCCAGAACGCTATCCGTTACACCACCACGCTCGGTATGTCAGTAAAACATGACCCTTAGTGGAACCACCGTTAGCTCACACAGTGCCTTGCTGTAAAGCTGCATCAATGACCTAATGAGGTTTGTAACGCACCAGAATCCAACTGTTTGCCAGTACCTACTAGCAACATGTTTTTTTGGACAAAGCTACCTTCTTCCAATCAACAACAATCCAATGTACATGTTTACAAACCCAGATGAGCCACTAAACCTGATACAGTGCTAGTGGTAAAAGCAAATCAGTCAGTCTTGTGTTGCCAGATCCCAAAAATCCTAAATATCTCTGCATGGGTCGCTGAATGAGACAATCAGTTCACACAATGTTTTTTATTAGTTAGCACGGAAACCTTCGCTCATCCATTGTAGTTCTCAATCATTCACTGCATTGACCCATACGTATAATAGCACCAGCCATGAGCCACTCCAAGTATACCTTTAACACTGTACAATGTGGAATCCAAAATATTACAACCACTTTCAATGTGTTATGACCAATGTGTCAGGCTCTAACAATCATTCTGCATACAAACTGAATTAATATTCATCTGGTATTCATTGTTATATTATTAAACATTTCACAAGACATTTAAGGCTCCAACTGACCACACACAAAATGATTTGCTTATTTATAACCTTTTGATTCCGTGGTTCGGATTCCACGTTAAACTGTAGGTCCACGAGGAAAGTAATTGGCCGTCCTACCTCTGACACAATGGCTTAGTATGCCTCCTTCGGGAGCATCCAACCAACCTTCGGGTTGTGGACTAAGTTAAGTTAACCATTTGATGTGACGTATGTACCACCCATCCATTTGGCTCCAGCTGTCCCACCGAAATATAAAAATCTCAATGAATGTTTGTTAAAAAAAAGATAACTCTCGCAATACACCATTAACATTTCACCTGAGCTAGAGTAATTTTGCTTGCCAACAAATCTCACTAACAAAATAAGCAGGATATAATATTGATCAACCTCTAAAGTGCTTAAATTGTTTCACATTAACACAACTATACCGCACAGAAGTTAGCTATGCGACTAACATTCCCTGTAAGAATTTTTTTCAGTTAATTAATCTTACAGTTTAAAATTTGTTACCTTACTGATGATAAAAATTTCTAACCTGGGTCAAGTAGCTTTTCTTTAAGAATTTCTAAGCTTTCAATTTCTTCTTCCTTAGGAGAATGAATAACTATAACTGTGGAACCCAAAATGCAGAGAAAACAGCCAAGCTGAAAATAGAAATAAAAAAAATAAAATTAACATATTACATTTCAGAACATTCAAAGTTCAAGGTAAAATGTCTTCAAACACTCCAAATTATAACTTCCAAAAATTTAAATGGAAGTGAATACATAACACAAGTTTTAGAGAACTAAATCTGTCATAAGCAGTCTTACCTTTTCCTAACCTTTCCTAAGTAACTTCCTTTTGATACATCTCCATCCCACAGATGAAAGTGATATATTTGGCAGACTTACCTGTGAATAAATCCTTTGAAATCATTGTGGATATACAATTAATAGCATATCCACAAAGATTTCATATGATCCATATACTGAAGAAATCTACATTCTTATATACAGAATACCAGGCAAAAATTCCTCACTCTTCTTGATACCACTGCTATCAAACACAGACATGCCAACCTTCAGTTCATAGGTGACAGCTCACAAATATTAAAATAAAAATATATGGGAACTAGATTACCAACATATCCTTGCCACCAAACATTCACCTTGCGTCAACCTCTATTAATCACTGGTAAACCCATCATTTTTCCTTAATATACATTAATACTAAGAGTCCATAGATATTATTATTATTTCACCTTTACCTCCCATGCTAAGTCTCCAACAGCTCTATTCTGCATTCACATGGTGGGAGCTGGTTTGAGCGACCTGCTGCACATTTCAACATACTTATGCTTGATTAAGGATTCTCCCAAAATACTGAAAATTGTGTTTGCTATGTTTTTTGTTTCTTTCTTTTTCTTTGTGTGAGTTTTTGGTCCTCTTGCCTTTAACTTTGGCAAATGCTAAAGTTTACTTTCTGTGACAGTTTTTGTTTACAAACCCACATACATTATAATGAAGAAAAATATGAATTGCAAAATGGGTATAATTATAGATCATGAAGCAGCTACAAGAACATTATTGCTGGTACAGTAATCATATCACTCTAAACTGGTTGTTTTTTTTTTTTTTTTTTTTTTTCCTTGGAGGGTGTCGTTCAGTCGAAATGCAGCCTGGACAAGAAGAAAATTTTTATAAAAACCATATGCATTTGTGGCGAGACAGTATTGGGGCCATGTGTGTGTCTGTGTTGGGCAGTGGAGTCGGGGCGGGCCGATTGTCGAGAGTGTGACGCGAGATGCGGGATTGTTGAAGTCAGTCTGGGACACACCGTTTTGGAGGTTGGTCATGAGTGGTTGGGTGCGGTGGTGATTGTTTGGTGGTGCGCCTGGCACTATTGTGTGGACCTTATGAAACATTATAAGAACACCGCCATCAGGCAGATAATCAGCAGTGTACTTGTGGGCATTTAAATAAAGTATCATAACCAAGTGCTAATAGCGTAGCTCAGACCTTGCAATTTGGAGGAGAAGAAGTGCTGGATAGCTTTCATACACAGTCAAATTATAATCATTGGTGGTGGTGGCTTACACTTGGAGAATAAATTGAAAGATTATCAATATGGCAACTTTTTGACTTATTAGTAGAAGAATCTGCAACCCACTGACAACAAGGCGCACAACAATTACCCCACACCAAGCTACAAAGCAAGCAGGCCACCTTTTATCGTTACACATATTTTGAGACATGGTGGATTGGTTAATTTGTTAGTGGAGGGAACAGTCGAAGGTAAGAACTGTAGAGGTAGACAGAGATTAGAATATATGAAGCAGATATATGAGGACGTGGGTTTTAAGGGGTATGTAGAAACTAAAAGGTTAGCACAGGATAGGAAGGGATGGAGGATTGCATCAAACCAGTCTAAAGACTGACGACAGCACAAAAAAAAAATTATTCTATGATAGCTGCAATATTTTCCATGTGGTGGAAAATTGTTTTAGCAGTATCACAATCTAGAATTAAATTGGAAAATGATATTTTGAAGTAATATTAGTACAAAATCTGCACACAAGAGATGAAGTTTTGGAAAAATATACATCACTGACCTTTCCTAGTAAATTAAGCTTCTCCCCAAGAAAATGAGATGAAAGTACTGCTGCAACTAGAACACTCAAGGCACCTAAGGGAGTCACTAATGATGCTGGTGCAAAAGCATAAGCTGCAAAGTTGGCCACCTCTCCAATGCCCACTGGAAAAGAAAGTAAAAAGACTGTCATACACATTATTAAAAGCAGAGAAGAGTTAATCAGCAAATGAACTACACTTTCACCAGGAAAAGTAATGATGAGTTTATTACAGAAGAGTGCACCATCATAGTGTAAACATATGGCAAATTGATTTAAAGATGAATTTCAGGACAACTCTTGATTGTGTGAAGGTGTCTTTACATACAAGGGTTGGGGCATGTCATGGCAACTATTTTTTTTAGGAAATATGTGAATGGATCACAGACGTATATGTGTCGTGTGGAAGTTCTGCAGGCATAGTGTGTATGCAGAACAACAGATGGCACTGTGATAGCTGGTAGTAGTGCAGGGAGGGCTGTGAAATCAGTCAGTTAGTGAGTGTCGTGCGAGATGGAAGTAACCCGTGCTGAGCACCGTGCTTACATCAAAATAGCCGTTCTCCGAGGGAGAAATGCGATGGAATGTCACAATGAATTGGGAATAATGACCTACCATACCATACACTAGCAAGGTGGGTAGGAAAGTTTCAGCAAGGATGTGTGTCAACCAGTGATGAGCAACATTCAGGACGACCGGTCAGTGTGCGGACCGAAGTGGTACATGCCATCATTGAGCAGCTCATGGTTGAAGACACACGATGGACGCTACAGCAGTTAGAGAGGGAAAGTGGCTACGAGAAACGCACAGTCCACAGGATATTGCGTAATGACCTGCACCTACGCAAAATCGCACCGCAGTGGGTGCCGCATTCACTGACGGAAGTTCAAAGGTGGGTGTACGCTATGCACGCTGGCAACGGGACGGTGATCAATTCTTGTCATGAATAATCACCATCGATGAATTTTGGGCCAGGGCATATGAACCAGAACTGAAACGTCAGTCTGCGGAGTGGCGACATGTTGGATCACCAAGGAGGCAGAAGTTCTGGCAGAATCCTTCCCCAGTCAAACTGATGGTGATCGTTGCGTATGACGTCAGGGGTGTCATTGTTTGCCACTTTGTTCCTCATGGCAGAACAGTGACCGCACAGTACTACAGGGACTTCGTGGTGCGACAGGTATGACAGGGCGTTTGGGATAAATGTCCAGATCTTTTGGACAGTGCTATAATCCTGCACAACAATGCAAGACCACATAAAGAAGAGTGTGTAGGGCAGCTACTGCGATGTTGGGGATGGAAAGAATCGGAGCACCCACCGTACTCTCCCGACATTTCGCGCTGTGACTTTGATCTCATTTGCAAGATTAAGGAACCACTATGTTGTAGGCGGTTTGCAACATGAGAGGACATTGCTAATGCTGTGCGCCAACAGATGGCCTGATTCACACATGGTACAGCACATGCTGAGGCTGATGGTATTCAGTGCCTCCCACATCATTGGCAACGTGTGGTGACAGTAGCAGGGGACTACTTTGAGGGTCTTTAGGCCCAGGTTTGTTATGTCAACTTTATGTGTACTGTGTCGTCATTCTTTTGCAGCGTGAAGGCCATTTTTCCCTGTATACTACCGTAATAAATTAGTGTGTTACGATATTTCAGTGCTATTCATGGTCCACACATGTAGTTAACACCTTCTCCTTTCATCTGTATATGTCACATTTTCCAACCGGACTGGCATCTTCCAGAAAAAAAAAAAGTTGCCATGACATATACCCCAACCCTCATATTTATATTTATTTAACAGCTTTCACTGAAGTACAAATCTGGATAATCCTCTTCCAAAGTTTTTTAAACCCATTTCTCTCATTTCGCTGGTACAGTAAATACAGAACATTATAACATCTGCCAACCATTTGGCCAGGTGTTCCACACAATTTAGTTTAATATAAAAAGTTATGCCAAAAACATATTTACATTTCATGCATTCAACTAGGTTATCCACCTCCACAAGATTACCATGCAAAGCCTTAACACTTATCTGTGTACCTAATCAGTTGACTTTTTTGCATTTATCATTCCATTCTGATCTACCTACTTGCCCAGATCATTACATAACTGTCCACAAGCCTCTATAATTTTAATCCTATTATACAGTATTATACTACCTGCCAAATGCCAGATTTCTGAATAATATGTCAACAGAGATTTTCCAGGTGTGTAATTGCATCATGGTCTTCCGGGTGTGAGAGTTGAGATTAGAATGAGCAGGAACAACATCGACAGAGATGGTGGTCTATTTTAAGTGAAGCATGGAAGTCAGTCTTCTGAGATCTGCAACAGCAGCGTGATAGACGTGTGCTGGAAGAGAGCCGAGACGCTACAGTCCCTTATGGGAAACTTATGAGGCCAGATGATGCGGTGGCCAATGGGAGAGCAGCTTCTGTGCCGGCCAATGGGAGAGCAGTTCCTGTGCTGGCCAATAGGTAAGCAGGTCCAGTGGCAGTTTCACACGTGTCCGCCAGCCGTAGGGTATTTACATGAGTCGAAATCGCTAGGCATGCACAGTCGGTGTCTTGCTGTCGCAATGTCAACTTTGACATTTTTGCCTGATGAAGACAACAGAGGCTGTTGTTGAAACATTGCACATGGAAGAACTGATCTGGCGGAACAACTGAGAAGAATTTTTGTCATGGTCTTCCCGGGTTTGCAGCCGAATAGTATCATAAAAAGATGACAACTTTCAACAGCGTCCTCTGTTGTATAAATCAGGTTTCTTTTTATCACAAATCTAGCACAGTCAAACATCTGCAGCCTGATGGGCTTATATAACCTTATACATTAACAGCTGACCAATGGGTGTTGAGGCTCTATATGCGGTCCACTCTCTTGTGTCGTGCTGCTCTGCTCATGCTAGCTTTTGTTACCACTGTTGGCCTTAAATTTGCTGCACTCCTGTTTGAACATTGAAAATCCCGGTTTCCATACATCACTCAGAAAGATGTCCTGTTCCTTTGTTAAAGGTGCTGTCATTGAGTCTTATTTCAATAGCTTCTTTTATAACAGACTCCTAAAAATAAGGAGTCCGGGGCACCTCCATCGAAACAGACTTTGCAAATGTGAAGGTGCTGGCCCACATCCCTTATTTTTTGGAGTCTGTTACAAAAGTAACTATTGAAACAAGACTCAATCACAATACATTTAACAGAAATACAGGACTCTTTCAAAGTGGTGCATGGAAACTGGCACTATATATACTCAAACAGGAGCACAGCAAATTTAAGGTGAAAGTGGTAATGAAGCTAGCATGAGTAGAGCTGTACGACGTAAGGAAGTGAACCATATACAGAGCCATGACACCAATTGGCTTTCTGCAAGCATATGAAGTTATATAAACTTATCCACCCACGTATTTTCAAGCCGTAATCCCATTGTAATACAGCCTAGACCATTATTTTCAAGCAAAATTAGGTTGTCATACATCCTGGACCAGCACGACACTGTCTAAATATATTTGGAAAAGTATTCCTAGCAGTGTTTGACTACTGCAGTATTATGACACCAATTCCTTGCTGAATCGCAATTTCCAGTAATGCCATATTTCATTCATTCACAATGCAAGAAACACACTAAAATGAACGCATTACAGTCACCCAGATAACAGTAACATAAGCACACTTTTCCAAAACTGGGCAAGGCAGGTCTGCATTTAAGCATAGGCTCCCTAGACTGTAGCTTAGGAGGCCATACCACTAATGGGGGTCCACACCACAGCTGAAGGGGCCCCGGATGACTAGTCGGAGGGGCCTCCTACAAGACCAGTAGTAGAGCTAAGGAAAAAAAAAAAGGTAAATTGTTACACCAATGCCGAGAGGGGTCCACACCAAATATATAGCCTAGAGGCCCACAAAGCCAATGTGGGCCTGGGCCAAGGCAAGGAGAAAAAATCCCCAGTTAAATTTCCAAATACACTGTCGTAGGGAAGTAAATCCCTCCATGACAGAACTGACTCATGTGTCACTGAGTATGACGAGCATCATAATATATATTAAACTTCTTTAAGCTATAACCTGGCATTACTTAAATAGCACTGAACAAATTTTTATGTGGCTGTCATAGCTTGATAGAGTATGAGGTGTGAGCAGCTAAAATTGTTTGTACAAATTACCCTAAGACACAGGGGTGGGTTGTGAGTCACCGGAATACAGGTGTCAGGAGAAGAGAAATAGCACTTGATGTCAGACTAAAGTGAGAGGGAAAATTTTCATGTGTACGTAATGGAGTCTGGAACAAATTTTCAACAAATTTGCTGAACATGCTACCTTCAACTCTGAAATAAATTAAAGGTAAATTGCCACTAGGACCTTATGTTCCATTGTAATTTATTATTAATTACACACAACCTAATCTGGGGGCAGAGTAGAAAATTAAAATTTAATAAAAAATATATATATTTAATTTTTATGAGTAGGTAGAATGGGATGAAAATTTAATTAAACCCAAGTATTTACACTGCTAAAAGAACAAATGGATTATAAATACTTTGTTACTTATACTTAATTTTGCCAATTTACCAATAGTCAGCGATAAGTGCAATTTATAAACATGCTTAGTTTTGATGAGTCTAAATTTTATGAAAATAACAAACCTGAAATAACAAAGAAAAGTGAAAAAAAACCATCAATCACCAATGCTGAAGGCAGGAGGGATGTGACAAGTAAATTGTGTTTGTCTCATTTTTTTCTCTGTTCATAGCAAACCCTCCCACCTTCAAGATTCTTTGTTGTTTACACTGCCTAAAAACAGCATTTTCTGTATTACATGTTAATTGCTATTCCTTACTTGATAGTAGTCCAGCCCACCAAACCCACTCCTTCAGGTAACCGAAACCACCAGCACTGGCCCTTAAAGAACCAGTCCTGGAAAGTCGCAAAAGTGCTTTCTTCTTTATAATGAAACTTGATCCTGCACAGGAGAATAAGAATATTAATTCTGATGACAACAATAGGGTTTCATAAATTAAGTAAGTGCACACTAAACACTTTCAAAAAAATTTCTGGTAGCCAGCACAAAATTTACATATTTAACTGAAATTCCACGGTGTTTGAAAAACCACTCCAAATAATTAAACAACAGCTGGCAATTCACGTTATCCGATGATGGGGATATAGACTATCCACATCGTTATTAAATTCTTTTGGGGTAAGTAAATATGTAACACCTTGATGCACAGCTTTAAATGAAACATTGTTTTGATGTAAAATTGTTTTCAATTAATTTAGTGAAAGCTACTTTAAACACACATAAGAAGTACCATCTCACCAAAATTGAACAGTACTTGCCGATAAAAACACTGGAACTAATGGCAAGTCCCAGTCCGATGTAATACTGTGTAACATCGTAAGGATGTCCCGTTACAGTTTTTTCTGTTGACGATTCCATTCTGTTAGACTCACGTCAGTCGATGACCGTCCCCTGAAACGGATGGAAGAACAAACATATCTGGTAACACCATTATTTACAGGTCGATTTACTGTAATCGTACATAATTACGAATGAAAGCTGAGCTTAATACACGCACTCCTTACTAAAAGGGAACTGATTCTCATTTTTGTTCTATTCAAATCGGTCAGTATTGAAAATTCTTTGACAGTTTTGTCCACAGTATTGACCTGATATCAAAATCATAACCTCCCATCCTACATGCAACCTGGTGTTTATATAAACCAAACGGTAAAGTTATTCATCTACACAGGCTATTACGCAACTCAAAGCATGTGTTGAATTCCTGCTCCAATCTTAAAAAAAACAGGTTTTTCTTCTTAATAACAGTGCAAGCACTTAATGACCAAAACAACATCGCACCCTATACCAAGCACAACGACAACAAAAGTCAGCTGTTTCTGAGTGAAATGTGATATTTGACCCTCTTTCTAGTATCGGATTATAATTTGCCTGTTTGTAAATGTTGTCAAAGACTAAAATAATAACTACAGGTTGCAATTAATTCAACATAGAAATACATATATGTTAGTGTTAAATCTAACACCTGAAAATTAATCTCACTTAATTCCTGGTGTTTTCAAATTGTATTTAATGATAAGTTACTAAGGAAAAAACAGTCGGTTACACGGTCGCTATAAAAAGTGGACATAGCCTAATGCACAACATAAGCCA
>CM061919.1:226534923-226550923 GCA_031002005.1 Vandiemenella viatica | reverse complement strand
CCTGGAGACAAGTAGTAAGCAAATCCCGATAAACCCCTCATTGAAGAAAGTTTAATTGTATCGAGAGTACATACACTTCTGCACTGTTGGTTATAGATTATTCAAGATGGCTTCCTAGCCTCGCATCATTCCGGTCTAACTTGCTGACTGTCCACTACACATAGCGCTAACTCCGCCGTACACCCAGCATGACCTCCCTCGATGAGTGCTTTCAAAAGACTATCACCACCATGATTTTCGAGGGTCTATTTATCAAATCAGTTGTTTTTCTACTTTGAAAATTAATATCTCAAACTCTAATAAAGACATGGGCTTCCTGGTAGCTTATTCTATTTGTCTTAACATAGGTTAGTCCACAAGGAAGCTTCTATTACATTAATTCCAAATTATTTTACATCATCTACCTTGGCGTATTTTTCAATAATCATGACAATACATTTCGAAGATCTCATTTACCCTACAAACATCTTGAACCTTCTACTGAAACACATATATCATTCTAACTCTCTTGATTTTGTCTGTCCTCTGAAATTAATTTCTTGCTTATACCTAGTTAATTTTAGAGTTTGATTTTTTTCTCTTCATTAAAACCCTATTTATTTTATGTTTGAAATATGCTAGATGATGCTTACTACACCTGGCGATAAAAGCTTTGCTGTGACTTTATTTCAAATTTTAGATTCAGCCCCTATGACCTCGGGGATTAACATAATGAACAATCAAATTATCTTCTGTATACGATAAATGATCTTCATAATGTAAATGAATGCAAGAAAAACCATTGGACTTGAAAAACAACTCCAACCAAAATTTCTATCTTTCACAAAGGCAGCCTTGACATCAGACTCAGAAGTGTTCTATTACTGGAAATGACTGGTAGGAATGCTTTACTGTATTCCTTCCGCAGGTTAAACCTGTTCCTAAATGGTTTTAACAAACTAGTAAATATATTATAAAAGTCTTTCACAGGTCATGAAAAATATATAAAAAATTAACAGAGTTGTAAATAAAGTTCTGAAAATGACATACTGGAAGTTTAAGTGAATTCAAGCAAAGATGGAACAAACTGAAGACTTGAATGAAATCTATTACACACAAGAAGATACAATCCCCTGTATGTATTACATATTTTTTTAAAAAGCCTGAATTTTTATATATGACTGAACTTTTATCTTCTCTTAATAAATAGTGAGACTAAATTAAGTTTTTTCTTTAAGATATCAGAGGATTGAACATAATAAGACTTTGAGAACTAACGGCACCTATATCAAAACATTTAAAGAAATTGTAATTTACAAAAGATCAAAAAAGGTGAATAAAGAAAAACAAAATTGTCTTGAAAACAGGGATGTGTAATTTCTACAGTTTATCGTCACAATAACAGAATTATACTATGTTTTCTTGTAAGTTCTGGGCCAAAGGAAAATTTGTGTTATAATTTTGAATTCATTGTAGGGTGAATATGACACAAAATTCCAATTACTGGATGTGAAAAGAAAGGCACCAAAAATACAGAAACCAACCTCAATTGCTTGTTTGTGAACTGCATGTTTAAATGAACCTGGAGTTTGAGAGAGATTCATACGTCAACTATCAAACATTTGTTACCTTGCAAGTAGAAAAATCCTTTCAGATTTTTAGACTCATCAAATATCACACAGTATAATCTTCTCTGGAATTGGAAAATAAATCTTCTTTATATTCCACAGGCAATCCTAGAACCAACTACTCTTAATACATAATAATGAAGAAGCTAATTTTAGTGCTACTGTGCTTCTTACTTAATGAAAATGAAAGAAATCTTGTCTAAAATTTCCCATCGTCAACCAAAAAGTTCCAGCCATAACACACAATTATTTAGTAATCTCATTGTTATAAACCTAATTTAATTTAATTGCGATGGAGCACACCCATTTTTCCCCCTTTCCAGGACCCACCTACTTTTACCCTCTACAAATTTCAACATTAAAATTTTCACCATTTTTGGTAAATCATTGATCAATTCCCATGGTAACTCCATTACCTACAAAAGAAAATCTTCCCATACCCTTGTGCCTGAAATTGAGTGCCAACTTGTGGTCAAGATCATCTCTTCCCTTCCTGCATTACTTTTAATTCTCACACCGATATCTTTCCATACCTCATCACCAATATATGCCTTGTACACTTCCATGACTCTCTTCACCCCCCTACTATCTTCCAATGAATCTCTTCCAGCTCTTTTATCATATAGATTACTGATTGTGTTCTGCTGTCTGTAATTTCCAGAGACAAATCTAGCAACCCTTTGCACCCCCTACAACCCAAAATGTGGACGTCATTCTACTACATAATAAAGCAATGAATTGATATGTGAAGAAGCTAACACATGAACTTGACTTAAATACAGTTTGTTTTTGTCTTAATTTTTTTTTTTTTGTTATTATTTTATCAGTCCAGAACCAAAGTCATTATTCTCTCTTTTAGTGCACTTTTCTATAAAACTTCATGATGTATTTATATAATATTCTAGAAAAAATATTTTAAAAAAATCCTCAAAATCACAATGGCAAATAATGGTTATACTTTACAACTGGTAAGCAAAATAAATTCATATATGTATTTATTTCTGTTTTCAGAGTTACAGATTTTAACCAGACAAAACAGCAGACATCACGAAAAAAAGTCTTAATAGTGTCATGAGAACAAAAAACAAAGACTAAAATTTTTATATAATCACCATAATTTTTGTACCTACCTCACCCTTTGCTGCTGCTGCCCCAAACATGCGCGCTCTAATAAGCCCTTCTCTTCTAGACGTTCTTAAAAGGTGTACCATGTCAGGCAGCTGAACAGACATATAATCCCTAATTTCTTCATGAAGACCATCTGTAAATCAAACATACACCAATCAATCATGTAGTCAACTGTCACAACCTTCCAGACTGTTGGTATACCTTTCTTTGTCAATTTTCCTGCACTCTCAAAATAAACTTTTTTTAAGAAAACTATCTTTAAATAGTTAACACAAAATGTAATATGATACCATTTCAGTTAATCTATCAGCAACAGACACAGGCGGAAGCTACTTATATACTGCAATCCTTACAGCTCTGCTACTACTTACTGAATTTTTATTTATATTGTTATAAATTTCAAGAGAAAAGTTCCTTCCCCCAGGTGATCTTTGAGTACCCTCATTTATCTGAGAACCTTGCATACAGTTCAGTTACTATATGTTCTAGTTCGAAAAATCCATAAGTCCTGAACATGCAGCACTGGAAATCAAATACGTACATTTGAAATCCTGCGGAATATGCTTCTCAATGTCAGTGCCAGAATAAACTACAGTAGGGTAGTCACTGGCTACCAGTTCAAAGGCAGTTCACATTACTGAATAACAGTCAATGATATTCAGTGTCTCCGCGATGGTGATAAAGCTGTAGATATCCTGATCAACTACTGTGAAGGTTGTTAGCTTCTTGTACAATTCCTTGCTTGAACAGTACATAACTGTATTCATTTTATAATATTCTCCTCCCTTTTACCGTACGCAACTGATTTCACCCAATTCGCCATCATTTCCTATACTGAACTAACTTATTCATATCAGCATACCCATTACTACTCATGTACATAGCAAATCAGCACACACAACCTGCATGTTTAAGCAAACATATATATTTCCAATCTGAAGTAAACACATTTTTTCTACCTCATCTGATAAAACTGGCACTAGAGCCTATACCAAACATGTAGGAGGGCATGGACAAAATGCAAACTTTTGTCTTCTTCACGTGGATCAGACGACATATGCACTTCAGTTTGGATTTTTTTATCACATAAACAACTCATATTTATCTATGGAAATACAACACTGAGCAATAATAAATAGTACAATAAAATTTTGTAATAATTTTCCATGTGATTACGATACAATATCCTTATTGTCAGATCATCTTCAAACAAGTACTTGTAATCAAGATGACCAAGTTAGTAAATCGTGTGCAGGGGTATCACTGAAAATCAGTGCAGCTTGCACACTTAACTAAGATCTTCTGCCTACCTATGTAGTTAACTGTCTATCTAATTATGAGTTTAATATAAACTTGTAACTAAAATTGTGTTTGAGACATAGTGTCTATTGTAACTGACACTTTCCTGCTTTGATTCCCATTTTTGTTTCACTCCTCTTACTATCCCCTAACTTACACACAACAATTGGAGATATATTTCTCTGAATCCTTTCCTGTACACTACAGGCTAGAGATGGGTCGTTCGCGAGTGAACCAGTTCTTTAGAACAGTTCTTTTGAAAGAGCGAGTGAGCTGTCGCTCACAAACAGTGAACGATAGTTCTTCTTGGCTGCTGTAATGATGGTGGTGTGTCGGTCTCGATTGAACTTCAATTGAGTGTGCGCCAACAATAAGTCGGTTTCAGCTTTGCCACTCTCGCCCGCGGCCTGAGTCATGTTTGTTCTCTGTTCCACGTCGTTCATTGTTTATACACTCCGCTCTGAAAGAATAAGAAATCCCGAAGATCGAGAAGAGCTAGTTCATTCATAACATTCTCTGATCCCAGCGCTCAGCATGAAAAGAGCTAGGTCATTCGCGACGTTCTCTGATTCCATCACTCAGCACTGAAAGAGCTAGTTCATTTGCGACGTTCTCCGATTCCAGTGCTCAGCACAGCATGAAGCAGTGCCATTGGGGAGCTAGTTCTTTCGAATCTGACATCCCGCTCTGCTTCTCTTTGTGTATTCCGGCTACAAGCGTGCCTTGTGAAATAATATTTTCAAAAGCTGGATAAATTTGCACTGAATAAAGAAATAGGTTGCTGAATGGCAAAATAAGTAAAATTTTATTTGTGAACAGTAGCCTTCATTTCATTTAAAGCAAAAAGTTCTTTAAAATTGATTGTACTTTGTGTTTGTAAATAAATTAATTTAAAACTAACTATGCTCAAATATCAAATATTCCGAGCAAGTCAAACGATATTTCATTGACACATGTGGCCTTTTATGTGTGAAAGTAATCTGGTAGTATTTAAGAAACAAAAATGTTCACAATAAATAAATAAATAAATGAAAAACCGATGTGAGATTAACCTAAGTAATCAGTCTAAATGTAAATACACTCAAAATGGATATAACTGCTCTTTTTGTTTGAACTGAGCTAGTGAACTGGTGAACCGTTGAAAAGAACTAGTTCTTTTCATACAGTGATCAAATGAACATTGCTCTTTTTAGTGAATCTTTTTGCCCACCTCTACTACAGGCTCTTCTACTGATGACAGCTTGACCTAAAATTTATTCCAACATTCTTTGTAATACACCATTTTGAATGTTTATTGTGTTGCAGCAAAATTGGTAAGTGACTATTCTTCCCTTGTTGCATAATTATCGTGTAAATTTCATATTAGAAATCTTTAACTTGTAAACTATAACACTTCTGCACAGTACCTTGATCACTGCAGTCATCAACCACAATGATCTCGTGAAGTATCCTGGAAGGTGTTCGGTCTAGCACCGAATGGATAGTTCGGAATAGAGTTGCAGCATGTTCATTGTAGAAGCATATCACCACACTTGCAGTCAGATTCCTTGTTTCAAAATGTTCCTTAGCACATCTGAAAGGATTTGAAACACATATTGAAGAGCATTACAGAAGTATTCAAACAGTTCAGTCAGTTCTTTTTATCAATATGCAAAACATCAAATTCTTATGTGGAGTAGTACTCAACATATGCAGACCCAACTCCCTTGCCATATGTCTTATTCCCATTCTGTATAAGGGTTTACCCACCAGCCTGCCTTCTACGTTAATTAAGTCCTTATTCATGTTGCTACTAAGCATACTCTCTCTCCCCTCTCATTTTAATTAAGGCTTTATGTACTTACAAAGTTAAGTTCATTACAGCCAAGAAAGGAGCAATTAGAAACGAATTTTTCGGAATTCGACCCTTAAAGGGCAAAATTATCATTATTTCCATAACATTTTTTCACGAGATATTTATCCCCCTCAATATCTAACCGAAATCGAAAAACAAGGTATTGTTTTAGAGATTTAGGTCTCCGCTTTGGTCAAATCATATTTTAAGAAAGAATTTTTTGGAAATCGACCCTTAAAGGTGGCCATACACGGTCGCTCCATCTGTCCAAATGGAGCGATGTCACTCCATTATCGCGTCATGTGTGGGGAAACTGATGTGGATGACGTGGAGTGACAGGATTATTTGGATATCCGGTCAGCCCAATATCCATCAGTTTCGTCCATCATGCTATCAAGCCAACTGACGGTGTGTGGGGAAAACCACGTGGAGTGACACCCAGCCATCACTCCAGTCGGCTCGTGTATGGAGAAACCGCGGTCCAAACTCTTCTCATTCTGTCACCGACCACCGAGCAGATAACATCAGTGCCTTGAGTGGACTATGCACCGTTGTACCATTTCTTTTTTATTTTTAATCTGCTATAGAAATATTTGTTTTGCTACTAGTTAAATATTATTTTGAATGTAGAATTGAAAATAATACCGTTTTAAATATTATTAACCCTTTGACTGCTGTAGACGCGTTAACGCGCGTGGCTACTACTGCGCCCAGGTGCTCCAGACGTGTATACACGCGCCGCCTCGCCGCTCTGTCTCTGCTCCAGACGTGTATACACGCGCCGCCTCGCCGCCCTGTCTGTACTCCAGACGTGTTAAGACGCTAGCCTCTTAGCGGCCTGGCTATGAAGCCATATTTCCACCCAGGGTGGTTAGTTGTTTTCCTCATTCGGCCCTTAAGGATTGGCAGCTGCGATCTAATTTGTGTTGCTCTTTTCCTTTTAGTTTTCGCTGAGAAAATGGCATACAGTAATTATTTTTTTTAACTGCTTAACGTCTCTTAACAGCGAGGACTTTAGAGATGGTAAAGATTGGGGGGCAAGGAATGGGAAGGAATTCGGCTATGGCCTTTTGAAGGAAACATTCCGGCATTCACCTGGAGTGATTTGGGGAAACCATGGAAAACCCAAATCTGGATGCCTGGACGGGGATTCGAAGCATCGTCCTCCCGAATACGCCGTCGTGTTTGTACCGCGGAAGAAATCATGGAGATTCTTACTAGAAGCGACAGTGAATACGATCACTTTGATATGGATGACAGTGATAACCCTTCGACAGGATCTCGATGTAATTTTCCTATGCTGTGTACATCAGCTAGTGGAAAATGACCATTTTTCAGAGTTTGAAGCTACAGATTGTGCGAGCGAAATGTGTTGAAAAAGAGAATGCTTTAGTGACGCGTTTGACAGCATGTGCTTGTCGATTAAGCTGCAGGACACAAGTGTGGATTACGTTAACATTCCAGCAGTTTGTCATTTTTCCTGATATTTCTAACGGAATATCATATGATATCTATTGCTGATGAGACCAACAGACACGCGAGAATCAATTCACACTATATTTTCACTATGAAGTGGTTTAAAAAGTTCTTTTTCCACATTCTCTAACACTGCATTTTAAATGCTCACGCTCTTCACCGCGTAGTAACCGGACGAAAAATGCCAGTTGCAGAGTTTCGTCTGTTGCATCCATAAATTTAAATTTCGTGAGGTATTTTTCAGGATTTCCTGACACCCCCCCCCCTCCCCGTCTTGTAAGATCAGGTCCGTGAGACGGCACCCCCCCCCTAGAAATCGCCCTCGCAACTTTTTGAGACCTTTTTTTACAAATTTCATTCATATTGCAAATTCAAAGAAGAGCACGCCAATGCGTAAATGCGCTGTATGTTCGATACAGAAAGTGCGTCGAGAAACCAATGCAGAACATGTAATGTATCAATGTGTGTTGCACCATTTTTCAAGGCTTATCACACAAAAAGAATTACTAACCATGGTTAACTGCAGAGTTATAATTATATTACATTTACTACGCTCACAAACTAAAAACATTTCAGTTGCTGTAATATCTATTTACTATATGAAGTACCGGCATGTTTGATTACGCAGACACTCACTTTTAGAGGAGTTTTAAACTGAAAACCTTTAAATGTTATATTAACTGTATTTATTTTGTATCTGCGGTTTCAAACCGCAGAGCGACAGCAGAAGAACGCCACACACGACGCTCCAGACGTATTCAGCACACAGCGGTCCGGTCTAACGCGGCAGGCCAGCGCAGGTAAACAGCTTAGCCGTAAACAAAGCCGCACTCGGCGAGGGCTCGGCCGGGCGAACGGTAGCAGTTAAAGGGTTAAGTAACAATTAGAACTATTATGTTCTTCTTTACTTTTTTTTTTTTGAAATAGCAATGTCGTCTCAATAAGACTTTGTGCTGGAGATTATTAAGAAGTATAAGGACTCACCATGCTTGTAGGATCTCTAATCCTGACTACCATGACAAAATATAAATAAATGTGGCAGTAGATCAATTGCTAATATTATTTAAAAATAAAGACATAAACGCCAACAGAGAAACCGTGTTGGAAAAAAAAGATAATTCTTTGCGATCCTCTTTTAACCCTTTCCAACCGGCTATTGGAAAAAAAGGGAAATTTATAATTTCAATTATATATTTGTATAAAGGTACTTGAAATTAAACACACGTTTTTTTCCAATTTTTTTTGGAACTCTAAGTGCTAATTACTAAGCCGGTACTTATAAGTACCGTCAGGGACTATGTGTATCACATGATGTACAGAAATAGCAATTGAAATCAATTATGTTCATATTGGTATGAAATATTTGCCCCCGATATTAAAAAACAATTCTTTTTGCTCATTCAGACACAAAAGACATTGTAGTGCAACATTTGGAATGATGTTTTTACTGTATTTTCTTCGTTCTACATACTTCACATCTTCATCAGATTTTTACAATTTAGGGACAGTTTCCAAATCTTACATTGTATTCATTGTAATGTACCACTTGTTTTTTTGGTCTGTATGCTGAAAACTTAGAAAATTAATTTTTCGGCAATTTCACGCAGAAATTTAAAAATAAATGTTGTCATTGTCTGACTTAATCATACAACAATACATCAACAGGCTTATCAAAGCAGTGGACACTGGTATCGTCGAATTATATGGTGGTAAATACAGTGGTACTTATAAGTACCGTCAGGGAGGAAAGGGTTAAAAAAGATCATAGTATGATAAGATTAATTTTATATGAGCCTACTTGTTTAAATATGTTGTTTTACTACATTTGACGTACTTGTCACTATTTTTTGCCTTCTAAACTATTTAAATTTAATAAATCTGTTTTATAATCTTTTTGTAGTATTTTTAAATTTTTTGTAATATCACAGAGCTTATTTTTCATAATTTCGCACTTTTTTGGACGCTTATTTAATTCTCAGGACTTTTATTCAGTATTCGATAGTTTGAATATCCTTTAAAATTAATTCGGGCTCATTTTATTTAGTACTTGACATAACTAAATTGTTGTATAGCTAATTGACAACCTATTGTTGCTTGCTTTGCCTCTTTTTTTATTGTCGTGGCTGACTGGAGTGATGGAATGATCGTGTACGTGCTACACTTTTGGATGTCATCCGCATGGATGTCATCCGTATGGATGACACACAAATGGAGCGATCGTGTATGGCCACCTTAAAGGCCAAAATTATCATTATTTCTATAATGTATGTTTTTGTCATGAGCTATTTATCTCCCTTGATATCTAACCGAAATAGAGAATTGAGGTATTATTGTAGAGATTAAGGTCTCCAGTTTGATCAAATTATATTTTAAGAAAGGAATTTTTCTGAATTTGACCCTTCAAGGGCAAAATTATTATTATTTCCATAACTTTTTTTTATCCTGAGCCATTTATCTCCTTTGATATCTAACTGAAATAGTTAAATGAGCCATCATATTAAAGATTAAGGTCCTTTGGTTTGGCCACATAATTTCTTAAGAATGATTTTTTTTTGAATTTATCCCTTAAAGGGCAAACATAATAACTGTGAAAGTCGCGTGTATGAGGCAGTTCACAGCCCAGCCACTGGGTAGCTGTAGCACATATCAGAGATATTAATAAACTGCTTCACTGGCATCGACTTTTGTTATGTACCTATTACACTAAACAAATAAACAATTGAAACAAATGAAGTGGTTCTTCTTTCATCCTATTACAAACCACCACCGTTACTATTCATTGTATTAGTGTAATTTTCGCACAGGTCATTTAGTTGAATCAATAATAATAGTAATGTGTCCTGCCCAGTTAAGTTTGTTTTCAAATATTATGCCAAGGCATTTACATTTTAAGTCTTCAAAATGCAATTCTTTCACAATCTTATAATCATAATCAACTTTTAGTTTTTTTTATCTGGGTACTTACTCAGCTGACTCTTCTTTGTATTTATCTTCATTCCACTTTGACCTACCAACCTATATGTCTTGTTGACAGCACCCTGCAGCTGTTCACAGTCTTCTGGCATTAGTTGAAAGTATTAAATAATTTTTTTTAACTGATTCCGTAATTAAACCAAACATAAGCAGTTGTCTGAAGAAAACATTCAACTGCTTGAATCTTACAGACTCCTTACTTGCTGAGTAGAGGAATTCTTAAAAGCCAGAAAGCAAAGTGTTAGAGGAGAAAATACATTATCAAAAGAAGTGGAGCGCCACAAGGTAATGTATTGGGACCGTTGCTGTTCATTATTCTAATGAATGACTGTATTGATGGGTTACAGTCAGAATTTAGGTTTATTTGCAGATAATATAATGGTAAATGAAGTCTTCACGGGTTTTCCGCCGTATGTTGTTGAAATGCGACAACGAGCTTTCGGCGGCTGACTCTGCCGCCATCTTCAGATTGGATGTTGTGCAGGGAGAACCAGAGCTGCACTGGCGATTTCTGGCCTCCGCGCGCCCTTATAAGGCCTGGCCTCTCCCCTCCACTCACTCCCTCCCGCAGCTGCCGTCTTGCGCTCGTCGTTGATTAGCTGGCGGAGCGACTTTCCTAGCCAACCCCAGCAAGCCGGAAACAGGGTGAATGTTTCAGAAGGGACAGAGCCTGCTTCCACGCGTCACTGAGCCAAAGACCCGTGTCCCTGTTGACCATGTTGCTATCCAGCCATATTTCTATTGCTTCTTTGATGACTCACTCCCAGTAGCAGGAACACTAGGCCAGTACCTTTACATTGCCGAAATCCATTTTGTGGCCGTTTTCAATAACATACTGGACGACTGCAGATTTATCTATCTGGAGCATGCGGATGTTGCGTTCGTGTTCGACCACCCGAACCTTGATAGTCTGGATCGTCTGACCAATATAATTCTTGCCACACTGACATGGTATGCTGTAAACCCCTGGAGTCATCAATCACAAGCCATCCTTCACGGGCCGGAGGTAGTCTCGTATCTTGGCAGGAGGACGAAATATGCTCTTGATTCCATGTCGCGCCAGAATCCTGCCTATTTTTCCCGAGATGTTACCTGAATATGGAATGAAGGCCAGAGCCTCTGGCTGGACATCTGGGTCTACCAGGCATTTGTTTGTCTTTTTAATCGCCCGCTCTATTTCTCGATCAGAATAACCATTCCTCTTGAAAGTATTGCACAGATGTTCAAGCTCGGACGGCAGGGAATCTGCGCCGGAGATTTTCCTTGCCCTGTGCACCAAAGTGTGGAGCACGGTGGTCTTCTGTGCTGGGTGGTGGAAACTCATGGCATATAAATAGCGGTCCGTGTGTGTAGGTTTTTGGTACACATTGTGTGAGAGGCTTCCATCTGGTTTCCGTCGGATCAGGATGTCCAGAAAGGGCAGGCTGCCATTCTTCTCCATCTCCATCGTGAACCGGATATTTGGGTGGATTCCGTTAAGATGGTCTAGGAATCTATAAAGACTGTGAATGCCATGTGGCCAAATAACAAAGGTATCGTCCACATAGCGATAGAAGCAAGTCGGCTTAAGGCTGAAGCTTTCGATCGCCTTATCTTCGAATGAACAGATCGGCGACCACCAGCAACAACGGGGACCGCATTGCTACCCCATCCGTCTGTTCGTAGAAACTCCCACTATAGGTGAAGTAGGTAGAGGTCAGGACCAGCTCGAAAAGGTCCACGATTTGGGGTTCGAAGAGATGGCGCAACAGCTGTAGAGTGTCAGCCACAGGGACCTTGGTGAACAAGGAGACGACGTCAAAACTGACCATGATATCAGTTTCCGAAAGCCGTATCTATCGGAGTGTTTCCACAAACTGTGCCGAGTTCTTCACATGGTGGGGACATGTCCCCACAAACGAGCTGATCATTCCCATCAGGGACTTGGCCAAAGTGTATGTAGGGCTACCAATGGCGCTTACAATCGGCCGTAGAGGAACGTCTGCCTTGTGTAGCTTGGGGAGGCCATAGAGTCTGGGTGGCCTCGGAGCACGAGGTCAAAGGCTCCTGATGACGTCAGATGTGTATCCTTTTTTAAAAGAGCCGTCGTCTTTCTCTCAATCCTCGAAGTCAGATCATCATTGAGAAACTTGTAGTTGGTGTCATCAAGAAGTTGCCTTATCTTGGCCTTGTACATCTTAGCTGTAAGAAGTACAGTGGCATTTCCCTTATCCGCTGGTAGAACCACAATCTCTTCATTCGAATGCAAGGTGCGGAGAGCTAGGAGTTCTGCTTTTGTTGGACTTCGGAGGTATGGCTCTCTCCAACACTCTACACGTCTCCCTCCGAATCTCTTCGGCTACATCTCCTGGCAGCTTGCGAGCAGCTTGTTCTACAGCGCAGACGATGTCTTTCACGGGAATGACAGCAGGTGTTGGGGCGAAGTTCAGTCCCTTGGACAGAACCTTCTCAGTAGCTTTGTTGAGACTTGTTCCCGTGAGATTGACTATTAAGCGTTTGGGTTCTAGATCTTTTGTTCACTGCTGTACTTTGGACAGGCGGTTGAATTTGGACGTCTGTCTGGCCATTGTTCTGTCATACTCGAGGTTCCCCTGTACTGACGTGGCTGCATCCACCCAATCCCAAGAGGTCGGCGATCGCGTGGCTGTAAGCTCCAGATGACAGTGCCTTAATTCCCGTGCATTTTGGTAATCAGAGAGGTAGTGAGGCGCCACCGGGAAATGTTTCCGGCTTGCTGGGGTTGGCTAGGAAAGTCGCTCCGCCAGCCAATCAACGACGAGCACAAGACGGCAGCCATGGAGGGAGCGAGTGGAGGGGAGAGGCCTGGCCTTATAAGGGCGCGCGGAGGCCAGACATCGCCAGTGCAGCTCTGGTTCTCCCTGCCCAACATCCAACCTGAAGATGGCGGCAGAGTCAGCCACCGAAAGCTCGTTGTCGCATTTCAACAACATACGGCGGAAAACCCGTGAAGACTACATTTCATCGATAAGCCGTGAAAGCCTCAATCTCACAACAATATAATGGTATATAATACGATCCGAACAGGTAAAGACTGAACAGCTGCAGGTTAATCTGGATAGCAAGGAATGAAAATAAATGACAAGAACTGTCGGCTTATTAGGTACACAGATAAAAAACTGATATGGTAAGATCAGAATTGCTTGTTGAAAGTTTGAAGTGTAGGTATCTTGGCATAATGTTTGACAACAAAATTAAACGGCCAGAGCACATTGGGCAGGTGGAAGGAAAATGCTATAAAATCCTTCATTTACTGGAGAGGGTGATGAGAGGATGTACCAGGGAAGTTAAGAACTGGGTTACAAAACTTTGGTCATACCATTGGTTGAATATGGTGGTGTAGTTTGGGACCCACATTTTGGTTATAAAATACTGGAGTGCAATGAAGAGCAGCTAGATTTTTTGGTAAATGATATGATAAAGGAGTTGGATTGGGAGTAATTGGAAGAAAGGAGGATGGTGAAGAGAGTACTAGGAATGTACAGAGCATATGCTGGTGATGGGGCTTGGAGAGATATGGGTCAAAGAATTAGGTATAGTTCATGGAGAGGAAAGGCGGCCATGATCACAAACTGGTGCTTGATTTCATGCATAAGGCAGTGGAAAATTTTCTTTTGTTGGTAAGGGTGTCAGGGATTGTAGCAAATTACCAAGTAAATAATGAATAATTTACCAAAAAATACTGAAGGTATTTAAAATTAAAATTTATAAATTTGAAAAATAGTGGGAAGGAATTTAACTCTCCAGTTATATATATATATATATAAAGGGGTAATTAGACTGACTTCATCACAATTAAAATCAATAATAATAATAACAAAATGTTCATAGTATATTTTTACACAAGTTTGTGGAACTCCTTAAACATCAGCAATACCTGTCATAATAAAAGTTTACCCACTTTGGCTGCAACAGTTAGTATGAAAGTCTCATAGGGAACTTATTGCTACACCATGCATCACTATAAATCAGAGGTTCTCAAAGTTTTTCATACCACACCACCCCTATCCTTCCATCAAATGAAAAATTCCCCCCTCCCCCTGACACAATTTTATTATTAAGAAGATAAACGCTTACTTTTTAGTACTAACAAAGACGTCTCAGAGGAAACTGAATAAGTACGTGATGTTAGAATAAAGGTTATCATCTCTAAGAGGCAGCAAAGGAGACACAGTATTTGTAATGATGAAGGACTGGGATACCGTTCACATGGGCGGCAAAACTACCGCACACCCCAAGCCCCTCTCCCCCTTTTGACATGTCTTCACACCCCTCATAAACAGATATAAAACTAATATCATGTGTGAATCTACAGTCATGTTACTGAAACAGAGCAATAGTACTAATGGCAGGAAAAGGAACAAAAGGAAGAGAATTGGGTAAGAGTATTGAGATGTCTTGAACAAGTGTATAGTAGAATTAGTACAAAGAAAGAAAGAACAGAGTATGGGGTAGTTGTCCAGAGATGAAACAGAAGACGAAAGGGCTAAATGGAAAGGACCAGTTTAAGATTCAGCAAAGGGAAAATCTTGGTATGAATTTATAGATAAATTGAAGATTAACTTAAAAGGAAATAAAATAAATTAAGAGTGATTAAGACAAAACAAAACCTAGAGATATAATGTAGGTATCTTGAAACTGCAATGGAAAAATTGAGAAAATCGAAAGAACAAAGATCTATTGGAAGGAGCAAAAGTAAACACTGGAAGAATGGAAGGAATAGATGAATTTATGATGCAGATGGTGAAAGCATGGTGGCGCATTGACAATAAGTGGTTGTATAGAGTAGTATAGGCAGTCTGGAAAGAGGTAAAATACCACAGGAGTGGATTATAATAAAGGAGTAAATTAAAATGTGAGAACTTCAGGGGCATCACATTGTTGAGCCACTGTCTGAAAATATATGACAAACTCTCCAAGATAAAATATTTTTTTTTTTTACAGTAAACAGCCAGAACAGTAAAGTACATTTTTCAACAGGGAAAAATCAATGGTTGGAACAATTGTTTTTATTTGGACAGATAACAGAGAAAAGGTGAAAATATGGCAAGGACACTGTAACGGTTTACATAGACATAAAAAAGGCTTATGACTGTACAAAGCCTATGATTAAGTATAAACAGAGAGAACAAATATAGTGGAACAAATAAGAAACATCAACAAGAAATTTGCAGATTTCAGACTGAAAGGGAGTAACACAAGGAATTGTTTTGTTGTGTTGTATTAAATAAATTAATGATATTCAGGTAAACATAAAACAGACAAAGTTAAAAGTGTGTAGGAGGCAAAATATGGGGATAGAGCTGAAAAACTGGGTGATTGCAAAGTGTAAGTATGGCTTGGAAAGTAGTGCGTATAAAACTAGGATAGTGAGGAACTCAAGCAACACTGAATCATCAAACAAGGTGACATTCGGCAGAAAGAAAATGAAATGGGTGGAGCGATTCTGATTTCATGGAAATAAGGATGAAGTTTAAATTAGAGTGGATAGTTTTCTCACCTGATTAAGGATATAATCTGGAGGTGGAACATATGTAACAAAGTCAAAATCTTGTCATTTAAAGTGTGCTACCAATCAACAACAACATTAGCTCTAAGCTGTGAATGTAGATAGAGACTTAAACAGATTGCACGTGAGAGGACTAGATTAGTGACAAAGAAGGCT
>CM061919.1:226304400-226533923 GCA_031002005.1 Vandiemenella viatica | reverse complement strand
GTGACTGATCTGACCACGCAGTTTTTTACAGTCATATGTTCACAAGTCCAGAGGACGCGCTGCAGCCTATCGCGTTTTGTTAGTAGTGCCACTCGCTTCGGTCTTTCATTACCATCATCCGTCATTTGCCTGCTGGACATGGCCGCCTGACTGGCTATTTTACCGTCCGCCGGCGTGATATCACATCAACGCCGAATTTTGCTGCATTGGTCCGCAAAGACACGCCTGTTCTTTGACGCAGTGTTGCCTATCTGTCAACACTGAACCCTCGACGCAGACGTCGTTTGTCGCGGTTAATAACAAGACGTGGACGGCCAGTGCATTGCCCATGACGGGAGGTAATTACATATTCACTCTTGACCCTGTGGAGCGAGGTATGTTGAATTGAGGAATAATTTCCGAAATGGAATGCCCCATGCATCTAGCGCCAACTATTGTTCCGATGTTTAATATGTTAATAATGTCGTGCGGCCAAAATCATAACAGAAAACGTTTCTCTCGACTTAAGAAATCCGAAACACTACGCTGTTAACGCCATATGGATATTTGCATCTTTCTATCCTATGTCTTTTGGCACTTCAATATATATTATTTTTTTAATTATCTCGTACCAGCGCTGCTTTTTAACGTCTAAAAGTTTCTACACAATGTGTCCATTTTTTATAATTATTGAAGTAAGAAGAACTTTTCTCGTGCCTATTCAAACACACAGCCAAATGTTGCCAATTTCTAGTTCCGCGAGTAAAACAGAATATGTTTTATTTTAATGCGAAAGCTGAGAAATTTGATAGAAGTGTCCACAAATTATTATCAATTTAAATATACGTAACCTCCAGCAGTCGAAATTTTTATCGTGGGCTCAGCTAACGAATGGCATCCGATTATTCGGAGAAATTAAAGTTACAGTTTTTTTTTCCGCTAGCGATGTTTTAACTCTGATATTTTTTAATTGCTTTAACATAAACTGTAAACGACGTAGCAAGCAACGGTAAGTTCAATAATTAGTCGACATCACATGTATGTACCTATCAAATGTCTTAATACTACTGTTACTCTGTAAATAAATGGAATTATAACGCACCACTAGAAGAAGCGATTATGACATTTTCAACATATTTATCGATAGATTGACTAGTCTCAATCTCAAAACAGTGTGCTTGTAAATAGACGATGGAAACATAATGTAAGTAATTACTTTCTTTCGTTGTATGATTATTACGTTCTTCTTCTAGTTTTCTTTTTTGTACAATATCCTGGAAGCATATTTTTTGTTTTCGCTTGGTCACGCAACGTTAATTAAAATCAATTTTTTTAGAACCTATAGGCTACCATGTACAGATTAGATGCTTAAATAGAGTGACTGAAAAATTATGTCCGCACTGAGTACCCACTTTCGATAAAATCCTTTGTTCGTTATTTTTTTGATCTCGTTCAGTAAAATCTGTGAATCGCCGTGATGCGACTCCGCATCACTTAGCATCGCATCGTTTTCATGAACACACCCGCGGAATTTGTAAATGTTGCACTTCTACCAGACGATAAACAAAAAAGACAGCCGCGCGACGGTTGCGTTAATATAAATCAGAGTTTAAATAACTCATGGGAACATGTGACGTAAACACTAGGTCAGTTCAAAATCAAATAATGTAAACACAAACTTTAGTCTATGGTCTAGGAGACTTGTATTTACTCGATTATGATGAATGTTATTGTCTGAATAAATAATTGATTTTTGATGACTGGTGCTGGCATTTAGAGCCGACGCTAGGATTCTCGGGCCTCGAGTAAGCGTTCTTAGCAGTGACGTCACCGGTAGGGGCCCGTGGCAAATTCCCCAATGACAGGGGGGCGACCTTCCCTCCGGGCGGACATCGGGCCCTCCCTCGGTCGGCGGGCTCGGGGTACATTTGACCCGACAACCTCCTCCCCCCCCCCTCCCCCCAACGCCGGTATTGCTGGCATTCGTTAAGCCCGAATGCTGGCTTCCAGCGCCCGCCCATGGAGGCAACCCTTGATGATGTCCTAACACACATGGGCGGCGCTGTCCTATATAGGAGAGGAATGACGGGTAAACCGAGATGGATGCTCAGAGAAATAACACCGCCTTCCTTGTTCTTGGCAGACAACGCATTAGACCATAGACTTTTTTCTGTTTGATACGCTCTCATTTGTTTTGTTAACCGATGATCAGCTTTAGATTGTAAATATGCATTTTCTAAGACTATTCATATGGTTCACCAAATAATCGCTTACTTTTTAATATGCTCTATTTGATTAGGAAGGGAAACAATCCCTAGGTATTAGGAATAAATGCCATTATTAATCTGGAGTGCCAAACAACAGTAACTTTTTTTTTTTACTTATGGCTTTACACCTCATCGACATCAATGTCATTAAGAAGCGGGATGGGACTGGGGACTAGGAACAGGAAGGTATTTGGCTATGGCCCTTTTGAAGGAAACATCCCAGCATTCACCTGGAGTGATTTGGGGAAATCATTGAAAACCCAACTCTGGATGCCCAGACGGAGATTCAAACCACTGTCCTTCCGAATGTGAGGCCAGAGCATTAGCCGCTCACCCACCAGACTTCGTAATAGTAATATAACATAGGTAATTTTGTATGTTCTTTTCTTAAAGCTATCCAACAACAAAGGAGTGGAAATACACTAATACTAGAACTTATTGACACTGAAAGATCTGTTATAATCAACACATAATAAGGTTGTGCCATACAAAAAATGTACATATATCTTACCTAGTCATTAATATTCAGATACCTTATTCTTAAAATGGATCATTTGAGTTTTTCTAGTTTTATTTACAGCAGGCATTGAAGGATAGCAAACATTAGATCAGATTGAGACTAGAGCAGTGTCTAGCTACATTCAGCACAAAAAGTAGGTATAACAAAGGTACGCCTTTCAAAATGAGATGATATAAAAAGAATTTTAAATGCAAACATTGATGAGCAACAAAAGAACAATCATCAACTATCATGCTATTTTAAATTTCAAAGATGAACCATCAAGAGCTGAATACAGCAGTATGTCAGCAGAAACACCACTAGTAAGTATACCTACAGTACCAAACTGTATCCAGAACCATCATTAAGACCCCAAAAAATAAAGTTTTCATTCTAAAGAAAGTTCGATTAAACTAAATAGAATAATTAAACGCATTTGTCGGTGTCATGTGAATGCTAAATTTAGCATTGTGTTGAAAGATAATAAAGAGAATGAGCATGGAATGGAGATTCTTTCATAGCATGGACTTTGCCTTCTTCTGTCACCATACATTCAAGCCTGAGACATTAAAAATTGCCAGTGATGCAATGTTGAACAATATGCCGCAAATTCAAGCACGCATCACAGTTTCCAAATACAACCAGAAATATTTTTGGAAAACAATTTTAGAGTATTATTATTGATTGCAATTGAGCACACACACTGGTGTCAATTCACTTAGTAATCTAATTACCCCTTTTTATTTTATTTTTTAATCATCCTATGTACTTTGACTGTTAAATTCTTCCCCCATATACTTTTGAGTAAATTAATTACTTCATTTGGTAATTTGTTCAAATTGTAACACCCTTACCCACAAAAGAAAATTTTCCCTTATGCATGATGTCCTAACACACAAGAGCGGCATTGCCCTATATAGTAGAGGAATGAAGGGCTTGTGGTCATGATCATCTTTTCTGTTCCAAGCACCATTACTAATTCTTCAACAAGTATCCTTCCAAGTCCCATCACCAACATATCCCTTGTACATTCCCAGCACTCTCTTCACCCCACTCCTGTCTTCCAATGACTCTCAATCCAGCTCCTTTATCGTACTGACTGTGTTCTGCAATTATTTCCATAAACAAATCTAGCTGCTCTTCTTTGTTTGCCCTCCATCTCCTGTGTTTGACACCCAAAATGTGGGTGCCAAACTACACCACCATATTCAACCAATGGTCTGACCAAAGTTTTGAAACCTAATTCCCTAAAATTCCCTAACTTCTCTGGTACATCCTTTCATCGCTCTCTCCAGTAAATGAAGAACTTTGTAACCTTTCCCTACCACCTGCCCAGTTGAGTTTATTAAACATTATGCAATGATAGTTATACCTCGAACCTTCAATATAAACTGAAAGGTTTACAAAAACTAAAATATTGAAATCAAACAATTCATCAACTGTCAGCAATATCTGATATCCTTACATTATATTATATGATTCATAGTGTAACATACTCATATAACTTTACATTGGCCCTTAACCCAACCTTCACCTCTGGCACAGCTTGGTGTGTAATGTGAAGTACACCAGAATGCTTCCGTGGTTTGGATTCCACGTTAAACTATAATTCCCATGTAACAGGTAGGACTACCTGGTTAAGTTAAGGTGGTTACAACAGGGGCGGAATGCACAGCCTATAGAAACACTGTAACCTGGTCATTATGACCACATGGAATTATTATTCTACATGCACTATGTAACAGTATTCTCGGGAATTTCACAGAAAAAAAATTTATGATATTTATCTACGCTGTACATAAAGCAATAAAAATTCTGTTAGAAGTAACAAACAATTAATAATTATCATTCGTGCAATCTTTTCCCTGTCATCAATCATTTTTATTTTTCTGATGCAATCCTACATCTCTTCCATCATGTGCCAAACTTAATGACTATCTTTTAAAGGTTCAATGTAAGATAAAGTCATTAGCTCCTACAATGTATTTCCAGCAACAAACTTGGTAATTATATTAAGTTTGTCATGCACCAGGTGATACAGTATCGAGTTACTTATATCACGAATTATAAACAATCTGTGAAATTCTCGGATAAAGAAATGTTATAAATATGTACAAGTTAACAACACAATATATTGTTTCAACAAAAAGAAAAGACCTGTACTGCATTAATATAAATAATTACAAACCACAGTAGCTTATTTGTCTACGGATACAAACAGTAGACCTGGGCTTTAGCAGATTCTTGAAAATATAGGTGGATTTATATTTTTTATCTGATGCTTCCCTGTTTTTTTTATTTATTTTTTGTATGTGAAAATTGGCCAGCTAAATATGGACCTAGTTAGATATGGGGCACTAATTACATACATACCTATGTTTGTCAAACAAATTTACATAACTAGAGTTTTGTCTTGGATATTTTAAATTGAAAGTATTACTGATTATGGAAATCTTGCAAAGCTACCAATCCAAATTTTTGAAAGTAGGAACTAGTTTATAAACCAGTCGGAGGAGGTATGCCTCTCTCAGACTTGTATACAAGAGCCACATTCAACAATATTTTTACTGAGCTTACTAAAGGAAGATAACAACATAATTTATTTTGTTAATAATTCATAATCCAAAATAATTTTTTTAAATAGCTTAATTCTCTTCCTAGTGATAAAAAAGTAACAATTTGTTTCCTCAATGTTCCCAAAATGTATTACGGGCAATTAATCAAATTGGCAGGAATTAAATTAAGGAAATGCATAAGGTAGTTATAATAAATGAAGTATTGCAATCGTCTCAATAAAAAAATTTTCAGTAAAATATTTTACAAAAGATTTTTTGGAGTACTTCGTCTATAAAGAAATGCTGACAACTAATTACCGCAACCACGTAAATCATGATTCACAGACAAAATAAACTGTCTACATCTTTGCAATCTAATTTATATCATAAAAAAATAACGAGTAGCGCCTCTTTCATTTACGAGTTTAGCTGTTAATAATTCTTTGCAAAATGACTTTTATGTACAAATAGTTTTACCTATAAGCGACAAAAGTTTGTTTGATGATGTTAAATTAAGAAAAAAAAGTCTTTTTTCAAACAGCCCACATTCTGCCAACGAGACACAAATTTCCTCCTGCGTCCTTCCATTCAGCATTGTTTATTTTCAAACTGACTTTTATCACATGACATACGTCATAACCCTAAAAGTCAAAGACTGTAAAGGTTTTATACACGAATTACTAAAAATGTCCATGTGAACAAAGATCCGTGTCGTATTTCCCATATGTCATCGATAAACTGCTGTCAGAAACAGTAAGTGAAAATTTCAGTGTGTAATGTTCTTAACCAATATGCTTCAAATATAATTTGCAAACGCGCAGCAAAAGTTTGCAGCACCTATTGACAAAATAAATAAATACATTTTTCCGCAGTGGTAAACAGAAAAAAATTACTGTTTTCGCCTGATTACTATTCAGTAGGTATTCAACCATTATCCATAAAGCAAATTGAACTTCGTACTCACCTGCCGGTTCACCCTATATTACAGGTGTGTTGGATGAAATTTGAATTCACATTCGATAATTTTCAAATCGAATGAGAAGTGTCGATATAAATTCCGAATTTCCGACTAATACTTGAAGTGAATTTGTTTACTGTTTAGTGACCTGTTCGAAAAATTGAAATGGTGATTAAGGAAAAAGAGGATTCATCTGATCAAATAGAATGGAATGTCGAAACCGAAGTGCAACTTTTTTATGCGATGACCGGGCACAAGCCTGTAGGTAAGTTAGCCTTGTTATACGGATTTAACTAGTTTGTCAACATAACCTGTAAAAAACAATAAAACTTTAATAAAGAGAATAATTCCCTAAACTTCATAACTATGTCTTGCATATTGTGGCTATTTGCGTTTGATAACCAAAATTCTAAACTGTTTGACTTGTTTTAAACGTTTTATATTGTTGTTTCAGGTGTAAACAAACATTTTCAGATGGCTTGTATTTTGGAAAAATTCAGGAACGCTTTAAACAGAGACATCTCTTCAAAAGTAATATGGGATCATTTAGATACCATGTATGATATGCAAGCACTGGTATGTTTTTATTGCTTCCTATTACTAAAGATTGCTTTCTCTTTCTTCATTCTTTGCTGTTTAAACAGTGAGTGCATATTTTACACATGACATACACATACAAAGCAAATCAGTTAAGAACTCAATTTAAGATTGTCAGTCATTGCAGTTACAGCAGTGTGGATGGCTTTTCATTCTTGGGTAAATATTGCTTTAAAATAAAGTGACATATATAATAGCCATAGTTACTCATTATTTTTAGTGTAAAGTTTTAGGGTTTTCTATTGGAGATAGCGATTCCGCTACAACATCATTGTAATGCTGCTGTAGTCAGTCACAAGACGTATTATTTTCAAGCAGTAACTCCCTTGTAATAGAGTCTGGACCATTATTTTCAATACAGCCTGGACCAGCATGAAACCATTAAATGTACTTCAGAAAGGTTTTCTAGCGGAGTCTTGCGTTTGACCACTGCAGTATTATGACGCCAACTGCAGGAAGAATCGCAGTTTCCAGTAATCCCTCTGTGTGTGTGTGGCCTAGGGCAGATTGTGAGTGGAAAGTAACATAATGTTTCTGTCTAGTAATGTATAACCAAGTGTAATGAGGGTACAGGAATTAGAACCAATATTTGGAGGTTCAGTGAATATCTACAGTCACTCCTTTGCTATGACTGGTACTCAGGAAGGAAATGTCCTCTTGATCAGAAATTTTTACACTAATTCCATGGACAATATTATTTAAGAATATTATTCTGTTATAGCCATCAAAATACACATACTGCACAAAATTCATACCAAAACTACCAATAACTTTGTTTATACACGTTTCTCAGGAAACAAACCATGTAATATTATTATTGATACACAATATTTCGGCTACATAAATCTCGGTCGCCATTTTGAGGTGAAGATGGCAATGGAGATTTATTTCGCCAAAATATTGTGTATCAATAATAATATTACTTGGTTTGTTTCCTGAGAAATGTTTTTAAATAAACAACGCTGAGAAAAAATGTGTTCATATATAATAACTTTGTTGTCGCAATGAGAAGTACCCTAGCAGGAATTGTCCTTTTGGTCTGAAAATTTTTACACATTTCTTGGACAATATAATTTTATAGGCATCAAATATAGGCTACACATACTACACAAACTTCACATAGAAACTGCTGTAACAGTAACCTGTACGGACCTCCAGCAGCAATGTGCAACAATAATAGGTATTACATACGTGTTACGTACAATGAAATATAGCCACATGTAGTTGTGTATGAGACTTTAATATTCTACAGCAATGTTTCTCAACTTGTGGTCTGCAGGCAGAATATTAAACATTTGCATGGGGAGTGGAGGGTTCAAAAGAGGCCAAAATGAAGCCATGTAGGTTATATGCGCTAACTACGTTAAAAAAAAAAAATAGGCGTATAAAGTTGGTTGTCTGTAGAATTATTTTTGACATTTTACTGATCCTTGAATTAAGAAAGTTTGAGTAAAGCTGTTCTATATCACTTATCAGTGGCGGTTTTGGCAACAGTAATGTAAGTTGTGGTTAGGTTGAAAGAGTAGCATGATCCTTGTTACATCGTAAGGTGCAAGGAATTTAGTTTTTATAAAATAACTAGATGACCCATGAGAAAATTTTGTGAATAAAATACGAGGAATAGTGAGGCTGGTGGTTTGTAATGGGAAGAAAGAAGAACCACCTCATTTGTAGCAATTATTTATTTGTTTAGTGTAATATGTATGTAACAAAATACTTACAACATATGAAACAATTAGGAAAACTTTTGTGTGCATAAAACATGTGTATGACAAACTGTCACTGACCTTAATTGAATACAACTAACCAAAAAAAAATACACACAGACTATCCATATCCCCGTGATGTGTGTTGCTGTGATCATAGCCTGTGAGAGAATTTTGCAAATAAAATATTTACATAGGAAGTGTATTGCATAACAGAAATGTTTCTGCGACAAAAAAAAAAAAAAAAAAATCTGAAGAGCTACTTATTGTACAAAAAACACAGTTTATTGATATATATGTGATATATGGTGCTGCTATCTGTTGTTAACACACTCAATCCTTGTCGATGTATGAAGCAGTTTATTAACACCTGCGATATGTGCTGCTGCTATGTAGTGGCTTAGATCTGAATGTCTCATACATGTGACCTTCATAGTTATTACATTTGTAATGATCAAATTCTGAAGGAAAAAAATTTCAGAAAAAAGAAAATGTTGTAGCGGTGTTGATATTTATGCCCATTAAAGGTCAAATTCTGAAAAATCCCTTTCTTACAATATGATGTGACTGAAGTGGAGACCTTAGTCTTTGAAATGATACCTCATTTATCGATTTCGGTTTGGTAGGGAAATAATGGCTTGTGACAATAATAATAATAACAATTTAACAATAGTATGTATTACAAGGAAAGGGAAAATGACTCATCACTCATCAAAGTTGAAGGCAGTGACGGGAGAACAACATATATCATGAACACAAAAATACACAATATTTCGGTCTTAAACCTTCTTCATGTTAATAATGAGTGATGCGTCAAGGAAAGGAATTTTATCGGTGGTTGAGGATGGGTGGGTGTCTGGTATCTAGGATATTTTGGTATGCAAGTTCCCATCTTCGAAGTTCTGAGGCAGCGGTGGTTTCGGGGAAAACTCTGATTGCTCTCATGGTGAAACATTCATTGAAGTTGTTGGAATTGTGGTAGTTAGCATGTTCAGGTATTGGCAGATATAAATTGCGGTTGTGGACTGTTTGTCTGTGGCCATTCATTCTGGTCGAAAGTTGTTGTGTAGTCAGGACTATATAGGAACTTATGCAATGGCAGCAAGTTAGCTGGTATATGATGTGGGTTTTGGAGCATGTGGCATGTTCAGTGATGGGGAAGGTTTCCCCTGTGACAGGGTTGCAATATGTATTAGTGGGAGGATGCATGTTGCAGGTTTTGCAGCGAGGTCTATTGCATGTAAAAGATCCATAAGGTATTTTAGGAGAGTCAGATGGAGATATTTTTGTGATACCAAGATGTTTTTGAGGTTTGGTGTTCTGCTGAAGCAAGTACAGGGGACAGTTGGCAGAATTTTTGGTAAGAGTGTGCGCATTTCTGGAAAGGAACGAAGGAAGTCATGCCCCTGTTGTAGGATCCGATTGATGGATTCGAGGCCGGGCGAGAACTGGGTGACAAAGACAGGGCAATGGTTGGATTCCAGAGGTGCTGGGTGGGAGTGGTTTCGTGGAGGGTGAGTGATTGCATGCTTGATTTGTTTATGTACAAGGTCTACTGGGTAGGAGTGGGAAATAAGGGCTTGGGAGAGGTTCTGGGAGTACTGGAAGAGGGATTCAGAATCAGAACAGATATGTTTGCCACGGAGAGAAAGACCGTATGGAAGGGAGCGTTTGGTGTGGAATGGGTGGCAACTGTCAAAATGTAGATATTGCTGTAGATTAGTTGGTTTGATGTGGACAGAGGTGTGAAGGGCACCCTGCCTGAGCGTGATGTCCACTTCGAGGAATGTGATGTGTGTACGGGAGTAGGTCCAGGTGAAATTTATGGAATGGTTATTGTTAAGGGAATGGAGGAATTCTAGGAGTTAATTTTCACTGTGGGTCCAGATCATAAATATATCACCTATATATCTGAACCTCACAGTGGGTTTAAGGGGGGGGGGGTGTGGTTGAGGAAACGTTCCTCCAGACAACCAAGGAACAAGTTGGCACAGGAAGGGGCTATGCGGGTGCCCATAGCAGTGCCTCGGATCTGGTGATATACTGTGGAATAAAAGGTGAAGAAGTTTTTGGAGAGGATCAGGTGAGCGAAGGATGAAAGGAAATATGTACTGGGACGGCTGTGTGGGGTTCGCAGATCTAGGAAGTGTTCCAGGGCACTTAGACCCTGACAGTGTGGAATGTTGGTATAGAGGGTGGTTACATTGATGGAGACTAGGAAAGAGTCTGGAGGTGTGTGGACTGTGGTTAGACGTTTAAGGAAGTATGGGGTATCTTTGACATATGAGGGTAGACTCTGAACAAAGGGTTGGAGATGCTGGTATACAAAGGCTGAAATCCGTTCAGTGGGTGACCCATATGCCGCAACTATAGGCCACCCATGAAGAAGGTTTAAGACCGAAATATTGTGTATATTTGTGTGTTCTTCTCCCATTGCTGCCTTCAACTTTGATGAGTGATGAATCATTTTTCCTTTCCTTGTAATTTATGGTGCCTAAAGCCGTTTCCTTTTTCCTTTGTCTAGCAATAATATATAGAATTTATAAACGATTTAAGTTGCTTTGATTTCGGAGCAGTGTTTTTAGCGAAGGTTGTGTATGGGGTGAAATTCAGCTTGGTCCCAAATGACAATTGATGCTTGTTGTCAAGCATAATTCACTAGAAATTTGGAATTTATTAAAAACTAGCTGAGGTAACCAGCTTCGCTCAGGGAGTTGATCTGATATTGTGTGGTAGTTGGAATAAAATGATAAACTTTAAAATGTAAGAGGTAATTTTTTTTATGGAAAACATATTCTAACTTTTGCAATATTTGTTTATAAACAACATTTTTCATTTTGTTATCCGGGGTATATATATGCACAAATTTTTAGAATTTCCTACTCGATAGCAAGCTACATATAGTTAACCGTGAGAGAAGCAGGAGTCTTTGGGGTTGATGCCACAATGTTTTAAAATTTGCCCTTGCGCTTTGTTAATTGTAAAAATATAGGCTAATTTGATTGGAAATTGGATTCTTTTAAATTGAAATGGCAGTTCAGTAGTGTTCAGTGGTATTCTGAGGATTAATACTATGTGTTTCGATTTTGGAGTTTCCCCGGTCATGTAAAGTAGAAATTCCTGCAAAGGTGCTTCCAGTGTTGGTAATAGAATTTTTCCATTCATGCAACAGGATCCTGGTGTTTCTCCACTGAATTTTTTCGTGTTGCAAAATAGGTAGATGTTACCCATTTTTCCGATTACGACATGGTCGTTTTTGTTATACTGTTTTGTCTGGTCATAGTGGACTGATTCATTTGTCAGGTTATACTGTTTACTTGTCCTCGTCCGCACTTCTCATAGGGTGATATTTTCATGGGCGGCTTGTGTTCGCAGTCTTCTATTATAAGATTTTGTTGCAATTCGTGATTCTTTAATTTGTTCATTTCATTGTTCTTCGGTTTCTCTGCTTCTAACGTTGCTCATTCACGTTCGCTGAGAGCATAAACGTCCCTTGCGTTCTTTGTCCGTTTCGTTTTTTCACTGTTCTTTTTGTTTCATTCGTTGGCAACATAATCGTGCCTCGCACTCTTCGACTGTTTCTTTTACTCGCTTTTGTAGAGGGCGAAACTTCCAGCCCTTCTATCTTCAAAATCACACCCAGCAGATAAAAATGGAAACCTTCTTCATGGATAAGGATTAGAGAACCACCACACCATATAACCGCCTTGATCGTACTGGGACTCGTTTTTTAGTTTTAGTGGCACGCACAGTGTACACTTACTTTTATAATATATGATGATTTAAGCTTCCTTGATTTGTGAGCAACACTATTAACACTACAGTGGTTAGATTAAAATGCAGCTTGACATTCCTTTATAGCATAATGAATGAAGACTTTGGTTTTATTATTAATATTGTTGGAGGTCACACATGTTTAAATATGGTGTCCATTGATTGCTTACTGTTTAACTGTATGGCCATTTTTGTAAAACTTGTATAGTATGTATTGATTTGTTTGCTGTAATAGAATCACATTCTGCATGTAAAATTTTTGGATCAAAAGGACAATTCTTGAGTACCAGTTGTTGCGGAGCCACCTCTGCTTTTTTCTTTTAGGGAGGAAACACAAAATATCCAGATGTAATCGTAGGTTTTCCCAGTGAATCTGCTGTTTGAAGATTTCTCGGGCGTTCAACGAATGCTTAATGTGCCATCATCTTCAGGTTATTTCTGTTGATTGGCGTAAAGAGTGCAGTCCAAGGAAAGACTGCTGTGCTGGACCCACGGGGGCAATATTTCTAACAGTCGACCCTTCCCCTCCACTCCTGCTGTGGCATGCCAGTAGCTTTGGTGCTAGTGGTCCACTCCCAGGCTTCGAGCACTTGGCTTGATGATATGGTTGTTCCGTAGCCAGATCTCAATGGCCTTCTTGTACACGCAGTCAAAAGTGGGACGGAAGTTCTGAATAATTAATCCCACTTTTGAGACTGCGTGGACAGGGAGGCCATGGAGATCAAGCTACGGAACAACCTTGTCAATAAGGACAATAGTTTCCTGCTAAGCCTAGTGTGGAACCCAGCATTGAAGCGGCTGGTAAAACAGAAGAACCAGGGCACTGAGTGTAACATAGGCGTCGCACAGACTGAAGAACTCGGCTGGAAGCTTGGAAATGGGTCACCTTCACTACCGCTACTGGTGTGCTGTGGCAGGGGTGGAGTGGATGGGTTATATCATGTATACAGACATAATTATAACAATATGTACATATTTATTGCCACCATTGATGATGCCCCACTCCAAAAGGGTGAAATGCGTATAGTGAAAGAACATTACTAAAAAAAAAAAAAAAAAAAAAAAAAAAAAAAAAATAAAAAAAAAAAAAAAAAAAAAAAAAAAAAAGCAGTTGTTAATAGACTGAGTTTAATTAAAAAACATCAACTGATCCGACTGCATGCCTGAGAAATCGTCAAGCACAAAATATACATGTTTGAAACATATAGGCTGTCTGACTAGCTTGATTTGGCACCATGTTCCAAGATTAAAGTTGGTTGACAGACCACGTCATGAATTGTCAGCAGAGCAAATGGATAATTTGGGTGGTCACTTTTTTTTACAGACATAGTAGATACTTTATCTAACCTTTAACATTGAAGTTCTGTTGGAGTGTGAAGTGTGCCACAAGTAACAGGTAGTTATAACAGTTTCTATCAAATGATATAATGCATATAAGAGGATTACATCAAAAGGTGATTATGATCAACTGCAGAAGGATCTGGACAAATTTATCCCTGAATTAAGAGAAGTGTTAAAAAGAGCCAGTTTATACTGTAAACAGGTGGAAAAATTGATGCAGTAGAGAGGAATTATATCCACCAGTCAATGTTACTGTTCCAGAGATGCAGTTATTATTGGGAACGAAGTGTTTGCTTACTATATAAGTTATTAATTGTGATGCTCCAGCTGCAAGTTTGGTTCACACCTGCTTTTAATTTTAGACTATTTACTTTAAAATCCTTTACAGTCGGAGGTATATAGTTCACCTTCTTAGGTAACTTGTTCAAGCCCACGATTTTACCAATTACAATTAAAAACTTCCCTTTTCCGTTATGCCTGAAATGAAGTATTAATTTATTGCCATAATCCTCTTTTTCCCTTCCATATGCAACTCCTAAATTTTCTGCCAGATTTTCCCATGTCCTCTTGACCGTAAATGCTTCATATTTTCTTTCTGTGTTCAACAACCCTCAGTTGAGCCTCTTTATCATTTCTGTTACCGAATGTACTCTATGATAATTTTCACTGATAGATCTAGTTGCCCTTCTTTGCATCTCATTCATCTCCAGTATTTGATATCCATAATATGGGTCCCATTCAATCCTAAACGTTCTAATAAGAAACTGACAAACGTTTCGTAACACAGCTCTCTTTCTTTCTTACCATACCTCTCATTATCCTCTTCAACAGAAGCAGTTCTTTGAACTGTTTTCCTTTTCATCAGTCTTTCGACTGGTTTGATGCAGTCCTCCATCCTTGACAGGATTACATGACCTCGGGGTACCCTTTCGGTCTTTAATGGAGTAGCTTCCATTGCCTTCTGCAACCCAATGCTGTTGATCATTTCTGATCTGCCTTTAAGGGCCATTTCCATTTCAAATCCCAATAGGTAGGGGGTGCCCTGGACCAATCCTCACTCTTCCACCCTCCTTTCAGGAGGCAGTTAAGAAGAAGCAGTGGGTCTTTATACCAGGAATCATTCAGTTGCCAGTGTGTCGTCTGTGCATACAGGGTGCACCATGTGAAGGAGAGGTTGACATTTGGTTGGAAGAGGCTAATATGATCTCTCCCAAACTCTTGCAATTTTGTTTTACTACAACCTTCCAAATCCAATATGCCCTGATCAGCTTAGCTTACTATTGGGCGATATTCCTCAATGTATGAATTTAACACCTCCAAAAAACATTTTCCCCCTTATTACATTGTACATAACTGTTATTTTTCTATCTGTGTACTATATAAATGATTTTTTTTTTTTTTTAACCTCCATACTTTTTATTTCCATCCTGCTCTCCTCAGACTGTAAATCAACAACAAACGGATTCACTAGAAATTGCATGGTAATGAAGAGCATGATTCATGTGGTAGGTCTGAATGTGTACACATCTTTCCCCTTGCATTATGTCTCACCTCTGTTATGAGTAAGGTTATTCACTGAAGTATTGTATAGTGTGTTTATGTTTAATTTTGTTCTTCTTGGCCCTCCTGTGGTAAGTGATAGGATATTTTCCCTATCCTTCCTTATTTACACACCATTGACTGCTTTTGAGCTCCAGTCAAATTATGCGGAATCCATCGGGAACAGATCTTCTTCACAGCTAAATGCTCATGCAAAATCGAATGTATTGCAGTCTTCGATGTGCCTAAGCAGGCCTCTATCTCACAGTAAGTCACATGGCAGTCCTCTTCAATTATGTTGTGCACAGCATCGATTTTTGTTGGACCAGGAAAAAGTTTAATTTAATTTAATTTATGCAATGGAGCACAAACTACAGTGTCAATTTCCCTAAATACCCATCTTCTCCTTTTCCTGAACACAACTACATTTGCCCTCTTCAATTTTTAACTTTAAATTCTTTCAACATTTTTGGTAAATTATTCATCATTTCCCTTGGTAACTAATTCCAATCCCTGACACTGTTACCTCAAATAGAGAATCTTCCCACACCCTTGTGCCTGGAAACCAGTACCAGCTTGTGGTCATGGTCATCTTTTTCCTTCCATGCGCTACTTTTCATACCTACACCAATATCTTTCAATGCCTCATCACCAGTATACGTCTTATTCACTCCCATGACCCTCTTCACCCTCCTCCTGTCTTGCAGTGAATGCCATTCCAGCTCTTTTATCTGATTGCATTCTGAGATAATTTCCAGAAACAAATCTAGCAGTCCTTTTTTGCACCCTCTTCAACTCCTGTATTTGATACTCAAAATGTGGGTTTCATACTACACCACCATATTCAAGGAATAGTCTGGCCAAAGTGTTGTAACCCAATTCCTTTTCTTCTCTCGTACATCTCCTCATCACTCTCTCCAACAAGTGCAGAATTTTGAAATCTTTTCCTACCACCTGTCCAATGTGCCCTGCCCAGTTAAGCTTGTTATCAAATGTAATGCCAAGATATTTACATTTCAAGTCTTCAGCAAGCAATTCTTCCCCCACCTTATAATCCTAATCAACCTTTTGTTTTTTATTTGTGTATCTAATAAACTGATTCTTCTTTGCATTTATCGTCATCTCATGTTTACCAACCCAACTAGATATCCTGTCCAGATAACCCAGCAACTGTTTACAATCTTCTACCGTTTTGATCCTTTTATATAGAATTATGTCAACTGCAAACAATCTAATTTTAGATAGTAAACAATCAAAACAATTATTCATTAGAATAATGCATAGCAATGGTACCAATACGCTACCCTGTGTCACTCCAATTTTTGCTTCTTTTAATACTGCATTTCCTACCGTAACTTTCTGTTTTTAAAAAATTCATCTACCCAGAAAATCATGTTTTCATGCACACTAATAATTTTTAACTTATTTACTACCATTTTATGCCTCACTCTGTCAAAAGCCTTTGACAGATCTAGTGCTACACTATCAATTTGGCATCCTTTGTCTATTTCATCTGAAATATCTTGCATATATCCCACCAACTGAGATTCGCATTAAACCCTGTTGCCTACTTGAAAACCACTTATGTTCCTCACATATATTTCTGATGTGCTTGCATATCAATCTTTCCATTAATTTACCTGCCACTGATGTCAAACTCATTGGCCTATAATTTTCGACTCTATTTCTCACCTCTCCTTTATGTACCAGCACTACTATCGCACTTTTCCAGTCCTGTGGTAAGCAGCAAGTATCTAGACTCAATTTAAATAATATTTCAACATAAATTACATCTGGCTATCTTGAACATATACCGTATGTAGTAATATTATCTACGCCAGCTCCTTTATGCTTTTTCAGCTTTCTTGTTTCCTTCATGATTTCATCAGGAAGTATTTCAAATTTTTCAGTATCTTCATTTCTAATTGTGTTGCTAAGCTCGTTCTCTGAATTAGACCTCCCATTTCTGATTCATTGTCCCTAATGCTCTCACTAAACCAGTTACTTAAAATCTCTGCCTTTTTCAAATCCTCAGTAACTTCTTCTCCATCCTTATCTATAAGTGTCTCAACACCCTCTCTTCCCTTCAGTTTTCTAACATAGCCATAGAAATTTCTAGATGCATCAGACAATGGTCCTGCTGCACTGACAATACTCTTCATAAACCCATCTTTAGCCACTTTCTTTGCTATTATTAATTCCTTGTTTAGTAGTTTCAAATATTCCCTACTACTCTGCTGTCTCTTAACTGTGTTATGTTCTCTTCTTACCAAACTCTTCAACCTCCTCACTTCCCAATTAAAGTACACAGATTCTCCACTTCTCTTTATTTTGGAATAAATTTTTCTTCCCTCTTTCTTATTATCTCCTTGAACTCTTCCCACCTTTATTGTACTTGTGCCTTCCTTCATCTGCTGAAACGTTCTCTAAAATATCTCTTCACATTTGAAATCTGTGCCTTTTTATAATTGTACCTATTTCCCCCTTCAATTTTGGCTGCTGGTTCATCGAGTCCTCTAATATCCACCAGAACTGCTTTGTGATCAATTATTCCTTCAGTTACTTGACACCCCACAAGGTTATCATTGGGCTTTATTAGGAATATATCAAAAATGTTTTTTCCCCTAGTGTTCTGCTCTACCACTTGTGCAATTCCTCTTTTCCCTATTAAGGTATTTGCAAATCTCTGTTCTCTTGTGTTATTAATCTTATTTCCTACCAAGTTTACACCTGGTAAATGTAAACCCCCACCAATAATGACCATTCTATTCTCACCTCTGAAATCTGAGAATGAATTTAATTTCTCCTTAGAGCCTCGTCCTCATCTGTCATTCTTGCACTGCAGTAAGCAGCCAACACCCTGATTCTGCAAACCATTTGTAAACAGTATTTTCTGATGGTGCTTGATCACCAAAAGTTGAACGAAGTGATTTGAGGCATTGTTATTCAGTTATGTGTTTACTAAAATCATTAAATAAATCATCCAGCAAAAACCTTCATATGAAATTTTAATTTTTCACAATTTTACAGTTTCAGAGCTACCACTGTTTTAACAGTGATGAAACACAAATTTTCCGGCAATATAAATATCACCTCTCAATAGTGCCATCTAGTGGTCTGTCAGATATCTATTAAATTTTGTAACTGTGTGACAAAATTTGTTGTTAGAACCACGAGTTAGATTAAATAATATGGCATATCATTTCTATAGTCAGTTTCTATGTTAATTTAAGCGAGAAATCAGTTTTATAGTTTTGAGATAATATTTTGTGGTTGCATCAGCTTTGCCTGGAGTAATATTTTGAAAATTCGTATTAAAATTATTTATTTTCGGCTAAACTATTAAAGTTATGAAATTTTTTATAATAACTAAAGTTGATGTTTATTACAAGATCTAGCGATTTGCAAAATTTCCGAGTGATAGTATTATATAAGTTTTCAAGGTCAAAATTGGCTTATGAAACTTTTAGAAGTGAGAATTGATATCTGATCAGCTCTCCAGAAGTGAACGAGGAAGTAAGTGACTTTCTCACTGTCCATGTGAGTGCAGAGAGCTGCCTAGAACCTTCCCCCACTAGCCAGTCTTATTGAAACAGGCAACGCGATACGAGGTAGGCCTCAGTCTTGCAGGAACCGCAAATGTGACAACATGTAGCTCAGTCGGCCAGCCAGTTTTCATTTAGAGCACTATTGTGCTATCGTTTTGGCAAGCTGTAGGCATCGCGAAGTTTTAAAGTTTCATCTGAATAACAACTATGCAGTTTTGAAGTAGTATTATGCCATGTGGAGCCTCAGGATTACTTAAGTGTCAGCAGTTTACAAACTAATACAACAGTAGAAACGTGTGATGAACTTTTACATACTTTCAAGTGATAATTAATTATACTTTGAACTATGGGGTGTGGCCTAGCTCGAATCGGTTAATCGAACTTGCAAATATAACTTCTGAGAATTTGTCTAATGCCTGTTCAGTTAATGACTTTGCATAATCTTTCAAGAATGTACTGATTTTTACCAACAGACTTGTGAACGTTATTTGAAATACCTTTTCTTAGTTTGAGGTTATACAAGCTAAGTGGCAACCTATTCAGTCTAGTAAAGCCATAGCTGAATGATTATCCAAGTTTAACTACGATCAAAGCTGAGACAGTGTTATGTCCAACCCCAGCATAAGCTCGTTTCTCACAGGTCACATATAAAAACTTGAAAGATGACCCTCGTAGTAAGCGGGTTCTGTGCTCTTCTCTATTTTTGTTTTGGGACTAAAATTTCTTTATTTTTATTTTATTTTTTGTTCTTTCTATTTCTTTGAATTACATCTACTTACTCTCTACTGCATAGTACCATCCTTCTGCAAATTAAATGATCTCCTCAGATCTGAAACTCTTGGCCTTGCTAAAATGAGACCTATATCCTCCCTCTTCTTTTAGTACTCTTACATGCATTATAACTGCCTTAGAAACAGCCATTCCCTTAATCAGCTGAGACCTACATAATTTTAATCAGGCTTTGTTAAGAAAATGTCCAACATATTTTGCCTCATGTGCTTTGTTCTATGTTATGTATACAACCTGCTCCCTTCAGTAAAATATTTACAAATATCTGCTCCCTTGTATTGCTCATCACACGCATCTTTCAGGTGAGACCTGGTTTATTTAGATCCCCATGTGTGATCGACACTTTATTCTCTCACCTAAACTCTGAATATGAAATCCTTTTTCACTCTAAGAGACTCATATTGTTCATTCAACCATCTGCTTCGATATGCACCTATGACTTATAATTTCCCTTCTATCCTACCAAAATTGTACCCATTACAATTCCTGTTTGAATATCAATAAACTGTAGTAGTCATTGGCAGCCAGTATAAATACCCCTTTATCAGTTACTCCTCTATCTCTCTGTTGCCATCTGTAACACAGGTAAAACCTCATCATCTAAAATTCCTTCCATTCACCAAGATGCAAGCTCTATAACTGTTTGTAATGTCTGTATGCCAAATGAGCTACCTAAATCTAAAATTCTATTATAGTCCTACAATCCACTAACGACTGGTTTTGTATGCCCTTTTTCCCCACAAATCTTCTTTGCTATAATGAGTCTCTTTGATAAACTTTATTTTGTAAACCTTGGCTATTTACTTTAACATCCTGTTTGCACTGATATGAGATGAGCCTGAAATGAATGTCTATTATGGATTCTATCAATAAAAGAAAAGAAAAAAGAAGAAAGAAAAACTTTGTGTAGAAGGGGTATCCACCCAAAAATCACTTTTATGTGTGTTTGTGTCATTCATGTGTCTACGCTTTCAATACTCTGCAAGTACACAATGACATATTTCCTTGTCATGATTTTTAGTTTGCTATCCAGTGTCTGTTTGGATTTTCGTCTAAAAACGGTACTGCATGGAGACCAGTAATAACAGGGTTCCAGTTTTGGCTAATCTACTCTGTACCTTCATTCTCAGGTGAAGGCCATTTCTTACAAAAACCTCCATCTCCTGATTACACCAAGTGGAACAGTAAATGTATGAGATCTTGAGACTGTCAACAGCACCATCTTCAGTTACCTGTACCAGTTGTATTTAAGGCAGACATACATTTTTATCCCCAGTCAGTTTCTGCACTATATCACTCATCCTTAGCCAGGATAAATTAAATGCTTCATAGATAAGATGGGGTGGGAAAATAAAGTGAACTCATGAAAACTATGAGCAAGGTTTTGGAAGCGATATTCATGCTGTATGTCAAAATTATTCCTCTATAAAGAAAAGTAAAAAATTTCAAATCTGAATATTTGTATATGCTGAGCCACATTCTGACAACACTGCTCTAATCATGTTTTTTTTAGTCATTCTCACACATCCTCCATTGACGATTTTTCTTGGCATTCATTAGTAGAGGTGACAACCAACATGATGAATTGGAAACCAGGCGTCAGCAGTTCCTATACCCATCATAATTAGATGTAGTTCTTGGGAAACCACCCCTTCCCCTAATCATAGAGTACCACTTTTCCACTCCCATCACATTCCATCCTGAAATGTATCCTCATTCCGGTAAACTAAATACAAGTGAAACCCGAGGCATGAGTGAACTTCCCAAAAACTAGGATATATAACATCTAATAAGGGCTCTGTTATCAGAGTCCTAGATTGCAGATACAGTAGAACTCCAATTATCTGAATCAATTGGGACCGGACCCATTCGGATAATCAAAAATTCGGATAATTTGATTTTCTCCGAAAAAAGTGTCTATTTTAATTAGTTACTGTATACATGTTGAAAATGGGAAAAGAAACTGTATTTAAAGGAAAATAGCTTTTAATTTATTAAATGAAAAGGCAACACTTTTACATGTTAAGCATAGTTACAAGTGCTGTACATTAGTACAATGTACGTACCGAACTGTTAATAAAAGTCATTGCTTGCTGAACATCTCGGTCAAAGTAAGCTGTTTGACTGTATTCATCTGTTTTCTGGCAGCAAAGTTGTGTATCCGCTTGACAGTGAGAAGTTTCATGTGCTGTATAAGCAGAATCATTATTTTTTTGAATCGCAGTACGTTTCCGTTTTAATTAAAAAAAAAGATTCAGATAATCAGCGATTCGGCTAATTGGAGTTCGGATAATTGGAATTCTACTGTACTTCAAAGATGAACTGCGCTACAGCTTCAACACTTAATTGTCCCACACCATGAACCCTGTCAGCTCTATCATACAGGAAATCCACTCATTTTTGGAGCCTCAAATTTCCCTGCATTTCCCACCTAAGAAACCCCTGGACTCCAAATGTATACCCACTGTTGCAGATTGACTGGTTTCAGCAATCCTGAGTGCCCTGTAATAGCTGACTACAGGTTGTTAGTACACCTACCTCTAGCTGTGCATTTAATGGCATCATTATTTTGGATCAAGGAGGTATAATGAACCCAGGTTCAAAACTTAACCCTCGCTTACTAACCATTAAAATCATTTTGTTGATTTGACATAATGATCTAACAAATGCTGAAAGTTTCCAGTCGCTGCACCAAAATTACACAATTCATACAATTAAATTTACACACATCATATAGAAAACAATTTACACACTAATATCTATTAGGTCAAATACATTAATCGGCAAAAACAGAGGTGGAAGCTAATGCTTGGAAACTCTGTCGCCATTTTGCTGGAGACTATAAGAAATTTTGTTTATCCTTACACAAAAAATCTACTTTGGTAGACCAGTATCTTAAATCTTTCATCTTTGCCCACATATCCTGGATCAAAGATATCTCCTGTTGATTGTACAACCCTCTATCTGCAAAATCCGTACCGATTACCATAGATGTTACCTACTTTTACACTAATATCCTCTGGCAGAGCCTTGCTGCCCTTGAACTCCAACCAGATATGTGCTCTTTACACACCTTCCTCATAACACTGGCCCACTTCATTCTATCTAGTATAAAGTCTTCTTGTTGGGTTCCAAGCCCACCTCAAGATCAATGCACTGTCATAGGAACTGACCGGGTAACTTCTTATACTAGCTTTCTTTCATAAAAGCATTTTAAACCAATTGTTTGATTTAAGTGTATATATATTTATTATTATATAAGGTGGAAAGAACTTATTTTACTTCCCAAACATCCATGGTCCTATTCTAACACTGTTATAGCCTTGATGTGGATATCTCCCTGCAGAAATGCCAATTACATACCACTGTTCATATAAGACAAATAATCTTGAACTGATCATCAGAGGCAGAAGCATATGTTCCAATCACAGATTTTTTTTATCCAATACTCTGATAACATTACAGAATTACGTGTATCCCACTAAACTGATCAGTAAACAGATATTTCAGTCATTAATCATTGAACACACCAAAACACCTGCAAATGTGCCATCTAGAAACAACTGGAGTTCTGTGACTCTTGCTCACTTCTCTCCTGGCCTCAAATTGCTGAACCAAATCCTTTTGCATCAATGAAAAAATATGATGCATTATTTCTACTATATTTCCCACTACATCTTGTATCAGCTCATATGACCATGAACTTGAAAAAACCCTTGTACATAAATTTGCGTATCCAAACTCATATAAAAAGCTTCATGGCTCCTGTCTCTCTAGTAGCCTGCAAATTGCCACATCTATTTAGTCATAATGACGTATTCCAACCCCACTTCTGGGGAAACATTTCCTAGCATTGGTCATCCTGTCACAAAACCCACTTCATATACCATTATACTTGCCTGCTTTGTCTAACAATAAGTTTTTAACACCATTAACAAGCTGTTCATTGGTCTGAACGCTTATAGACAGTTAACTCACTTGACCATCTCCTCCTCTCCAGATAGATTCATATGGCAGTACTTAGAATGCACTTGACATCAGTAACAACTCCACAGTAAGAGCCATCTGATTCCTCTCAGAAACCACCCTTCCAACCGAAGTGGTCTCTTCAAACATTCCAGACACCAGACATCCCCCTTGTCCCCATCTTCAATGGCATTCCTATATCCATACATCTCAAGTCTGGTGAAAATGTCACTTGTTTATGTAATGTGTGTATTTTATTTTAAAGTTTTCTTCGGTCCGTTTTTTAATAATTGTTTGCTGGTGTTCTTATGGTTATTGCTATTAGCATTTATTCTTTTATTTGCATTCAATCCCCTTGTTGTGTGGTCAGCTGGTTCCTTATCTTTATAGTAAGGGGCATCCTTCACTTATCATCTGTTTCATGTTCTCTATTTCTTATGTGAATAAGGAATCAACTAAATAATTGTGATTTTTAGTCTCTGTGCCTTCTTGCCCTGAGCTTTGGCATGAAACTTTCAATTACTTCTGTATTGATATTGGTTTATAGCATTTTTTCCTGCCCCATTACCATATTTTTTAATTGATAGCTTTAAATTTTTTCATTATTGATTGTGTTTATTTAATTGATATGGGTCAAATATATTGGAAGATTCGAATTACAACTTATTTGTCTTGTTTTCAACTGCCCTTCCTGCTGCACTTAAGAATATGGAGAATTTACCTATGTTGTATTGAATCCGCTATGTCATGTATTTCACAGAGTTGCATGTGTTATTTCTAATAGTTATATTTTCTTTAAGCACCTTTTCCTCCATCATCACCAAATTTTCTGGCAGTTAATTGACTGTTACTTTACAGATTGTAGCTGCTTGCTTTGACATTTTTATATTATCAGCTGTCTTCATTTGTTTATCATTAATAGAAAATTAATACAATTTCTTTAAAGGATGATACTGAGAACCTGCCATTTCCTAATGATGACAAAGACTTCAGTCTTCCTGAATCAGAATTTGGTGCATTAATAGAACAGAGGATGAAGATTGATAGTAATCAGGAAGCTGCAGAAAATGAAAATGAAAGCAAAACAGAGATAAAACCTATCAAAGAAGGAAATAAAAAGGACTCGATTAAGAAGGAAGCTCGAGATAGCATTGTTAAAAAAGAGGTGAAGGAAGTTAAAGATAGTGTTAAAGAAATTAAAGGTGAAGTTAAAGATCTCCCCAAAGAACCTAAGAAAGTTCACAAAGACAGAGAGTCAAGAAGAGAAAGTAAAGACAGTAAAGAAGGCAAAAAGGATTCAAGAAAGGAAAGCAGGGAAGAAGTAAAATCGGAATCTTCAGAAAGTAGGGAGCCGAAGGTAGTTAAGCAAAAAAGCAGTATTAAAGAAAAAAGAGAAGTTAAGAAAGAGGATAGTGAAAAAGATGATACTGCAGTTACACCTAATGTTAGGAAAGAACGCGCAAGAGAATCATCTGACGATTCTATAAAACGCTCGGGAAACAGCAGTAGCAAACGTTCGACAAGGGGCTCGATTAAGCCAGATGAGATGAATTCGAGCAAATCATCGAGTCCTATAACAACACCAACACCTCCCCCAGTCAAGCGAAGAAGAACTTGATACTAATTGCAGAACAATTTAGGCTATTTGATCCAGGTACTTTATATTTAATCTTTCAACATTATGAAATTGTGTATATGAAGTATTTGACTATATTTTTACAGCTGTGACACAATTATTTTTTCCTCTCCGAGTCATTGTTTGTCTCGTATAACATTATTTGAGAGTTAATAATTAGATTGTGAGTAATGTATTATACAAAATGTATATGATAGGAATAAAGTAGTCTGTTACTTTTCTTACTCTGTGTGAAAGAAATGTATGTACAGTATTACAGTTTAATTGTGACTGCTCTGAAGATCTGTTTTATACATATAAGTAAAAAAGAAAAAAAGGAAATGTAAACACAATTTGAAATATTTGCTGCAGTTTTTGCAGAAAGCTGTGCCTCCTGTGTTTAATTTATAAATAACAGGCGTTATGACTGCGTATCTGTTCTGATTAATGTTTTATAAGTGATCTGTAACACACCCATAATTTCAATGTTATTTTGTAACACCTACAAACATCAATTCATTTCTGATCACACAAATGCCTTATTTTTTCCATGTTGTTTGTTAAACAGGTTGTATATGTCATATAACTGAGAATATTTTGCTTACTGTAATTTTGTTCTAAGTTTCTTGTAAATATATATTGCAAACTCGAGAAATTTTAAGAGTTGTATTCGTAATCAATGAAAATACCTCTGTGCATATCGATTACTTGGCCTTATTACAAAAGTATTGCTTATTACCTACCATTGTTGCTGCGCACTTTAAGGTACCACTACACTGGATCAGGGAGGTACAGCTGGCCTAGGTTCAAATCCCGGCTCTGGTTTACTGGCTCTGTTTTTTCGCAATCATCTAGTTGAATGCCAGGACAGTCCCTACCCCCTGCCTCATAAGTTACACATTTTACGAAAAGATAAACTTGTCACTCAGAACACAAGTTCACTTTTCTTGAACACGTCTGCTCCTCCATCAAAACTACGGCAAGCCTAGCAAGACAATAGACAGGCGAGGCTTGATTTCAGCTAAGCACAACCGAGGTAGCAGGACATGCCGGCTGGCACATGGTGGGGGCGGGGGGCAATATTGGAATGTTCAATGATATATAACAAAAGTATTGCTTTCTAAACACAATTATTTCAAACTTATCTTAAATTTGTTTTATAATGCTCCAGTCATCAGTAAAATAATTCTTAATAATATTATGAAATTAATATAAAAAATACTCTCTTTTAATGTATACAAACAAAAGCTGATGTATTGTTTTGGTATAAAATTACTTTTCTTGATTTAGTACATTTAGTTCTTATATTCTTTGATCTCTGTGTTTATTATTTAGGTGTATGCGGGGTGCCACAAAAATAATTTTACACTTCTTCATATAAAGTAAAATGTTGCAAACCAATTTTAATCTTCCTCCTAACAGATAATAATAATAATACACATGGTGATTTCATTAAACGAATGATTCCTTCTTCCTTAATACACCATTGGAGTCTATCAGGAACACTCTGATTCACATCAAATGCAGACAGACATCAAGTTCAGTTTCCTCAGTCCATGTTGTCCTAGATCACAAAGTACCTGCAATTTGAAATTTGTATACTACATTGTAAACAGTTTACATGATAGTGAAGTAAGTAGAAATCTTCTCTCCATTACTTCAGGATAGCACACCTGTTTTGTAATTAGTCTTCACAGTGAACATTTTTTCCTTTTTTGTTAGCATGTTGCAAAGAAAATGACTAACATTAAGTGCAAGAACACACGATTGTTACTAAAGAGTCATTTCCTGTTCTCTTCTTGCTGATATTATTACCTACCTAGAAACATAAAGTTAATTGATACTATACTATTAATTGTAAAGTTACTTATGTGCAGTCCTGCATTTTTCAAAACTAAATAAAATATTTGCTGTATAAGATAACTGTTATGAGATACTTTCATGATAAATATGAGTTAAACATATTTTTAAAAAAATTGTTTTTAGAATACACTGCTAGTGAAATTAAATTTAAGAATTTTTTGTCATTAATGATTGTCTAGGAGGAATCAAAAGTTAATTTAAGGGATATAATATGAAGTACCAATTAATCTTTGAATTGGTTATAAAAAAATGGTGTTCTGGTAAGTGCAGTGTGTGTCATTGGTCTGTAAATTGTATTGGTGTGAACTGAAAACAGATTGTGGAACAAATGGGCTTAACTTGTTATCAGAGATGAGGGGAGGGGCCTTTTGCAGCTGTAACTGTATGAATGGGCTTTTAGGAATAGTGGAGTGAGTGTAAAATAATATGGAGAAAAATATTCTGCTTCTACGTAATTGTAATGGGAGAGGTATAGTCCTGCTATTGAAGAATCTATTAAGTCACTGAGTCACAAATGTTTTCAAACCTAGTATAATGCTTGGTCAGGTTAAAGAGTATGCATGTTCATTCTGTAGAGGTTTCACGAAGGAAGAAAGGGCAGTCAATGTGGTTCAAGAAATAGTATTGATAGAAATGGGGGTTGTAGTATATAGTGACCTGAACAAGATGAAGAAGTGTAGCATACAATGGTGTATCTGATACAGATTATGAGTTGCTTTGAACAGTCACAGGTGTACTGAACTATCAGGTATGTAAACTTGGAGACAGAAGTGCTGCTTTGGAGATGCTTGTAGTCTGTCAAGGGAATTGTGCATATGGGTAGCATTGATAGGTGAGGTTTGACTAGGCATGGCTTGTGTCTGTATAGAGTGAATTAATTTCTGCATTGTTAGTTAATGCTGTAAGGGAGTCCACTGCTATTTATGAAGGGGATACCCTTACCGTGTGCACATAGGTATTCTGCTGATCTTTTGTGTATTATTTTGTAATTTTACATATGTTGACATCAACCAATCATAGTAAATTCCACTATATGAATTTTTATTTTAATACAGAGCATATTTTGCTTTTGTGTGTTCCAAAGAAACACTAAGAGCAGGAGTCAAACTATGGAAGATGAAGGAAATTGTTAAGAATCTGTCGAAGCCAGTTGTAAGACTGCTATTCGTGAATGGTATAACAACAAAGAACTAGAGTTAAGCACTAAAATAGTTTTAAATTGTTGGGGTGGATCATAAAGTGATTTGCTATATGGAGAAATATTATATTCAAAAAGTAGAGTTTCGATGTAAAAAAAATGCTGTACCAAAAAGAGGAAGTGATAACAGGTTTGATACCAGTGTTGTTCATTATTCTAGTGAATGATTGTGCTGGTGGTTTGCAGTCAAAATGTTGGCTGTTTGCTAATTATAATGTCATAGTGTAGGATTGAAACAGGAGGAAATTGTAAACAACTAGATATGTTAATATGGAATCAAGATAAATGCTGAAAAGATTCAACTTTATTAGGTACACAGGTAGGAAAATAAAAGTTTTGTCGGTTATAAAGTGGAGGAGGGATTGCTTGTTAAAGACCTTAAGTGTAAATATGTTGGCTTATCTCTTGATAGTAAACTCATTTATACAGGTGAAAGGTAGAGGTTTCAAAATTCTACATTACTAGAGAAGGAGACAAGGAGCTGTACCATGGAAGTGAGGCACGAAAACAAAAACTAGCTTGTATCATAGATTGAGGTTGAGACCCAACATTCAGGAGTTACAGAGGGTGCAAAGGAAGGCAGCTATATGTGTTTGTTGATATTGCCATAGAAAACAGTCAGTAAATTAAATGAGGTGGTTTGGACCCGTTTGAAGATAAGCAGGTTAAGAGAGTCTGGGAGTGTTACGGCATATGTTGATGATAGCCTGGATGGATAATGATAAAAGAATTTGTACTTGGTAGGGATGAGATGATCATGGTCATAAATTAACACTTGCTCAATAAGAAATTGGTTTAAAAAATTATTTTAGGTAAGGGTGTGGAATAATTTACTGGGGGATGTCTATAACTATTTATCTCAAGGATTGAAAGAATTTAGATTGAAAATTCTTGAAATGCAAGAATAAATATTGTGTGTTTTGCCACCAGGAAATGTGTTCCATCACAGTTGTAGTAATTAATTAAGAATATAAATTATATCAAAATTTATCAGATTGATTCATATTTAGAGCATAATCCTGTAATAACTTTAATATAGAACAATAACTTACAAAACTTTAGGGCAGTATAATTAAGAGAAACAAATCCAACAAACTTGTGATGCTAATCTTCTTTGGAAGATATCATCATCATGGGTTTTTTTGCTATCCAGCAGATCCATTCACAGCAACGGTCTTTCATGCCTCCCTTTGTTCCGCAAATCTCTTTGTCTCTATATATTTCCCATTTATCCTGTGTCATCAAGCATTTTCTTTCTTTGTTGATATCTTATTTTCCCTCCATTTATTATGCCCTCCAGGATGATTTTAGCAGACCCTCATTCCTCAACACATGGTCAATCCAATTACTTTTTCTGTTTCTTATAGTTTTTATAAGAGATCATTGCTCTCCTACTCATTACAGCACCTCATCATTCCTTACTTTATCTGTCCAACTTACTCTCTCAATCCTCCATATTCAAATTTTAAAAGCTTCCAACCTCTTTACATCTTCTTTGTGTAACGTCCATGTTTCCACCCTATAGAGTCCTACACTCCATACAAAACATTTAACTAGTTTTTTCCTCGGCTTTTTATCAAGCCTTACACATAATAAGTTTTCTATTGAAGGTTTCATTTGCCATTGCAATTATAGCTTCACCTCCTTCCAACTCATATCACCACACACAATACTCCCGGGATATTTGAAGGACTCCACTTGTTCAATTATTTCTCCTTGAAGCTTTATCAACATTTCTTTTTTTTTACTCGTTCCCACCATCATATATTTAGTTTTTTCGTATTGATTTTAATTCTGAATTCCTTACTCATTTTGTCTAAAACGTCTAACATTGTTCTGAATATCTTGACACTTACCACCAGCAAAACCATATCATTAGCAAATCTAATGCAACTACTGCTATATCCACCCAAGCATACACCTCCTTTACCTTTTAAGCACCTGTGTATAATTTCCTTTTTTTTTAACTGCTTTATGTCTCTCAACAGCGAGGTCTTTAGAGACGGGGAAGGATGGGGGGCAAGGAATGGGAAGGAATTCGGCCATGGCCTTTTTAAGGAAGCATCCCGGCATTTGCCTGGAGTGATTTGGGAAACCATGGAAAACCCAAATCTGGATGCCCGGAGGGGGATTCGAACCGCCGTCCTCCCGAATGCGAGGCCAGAACGCTATATATAATTTCCTCCAAATAGATGTGAAATAATATGGGTGACAGACTACATCCCTGTCTTAACACCTCTTCCAACATTTTACTCGATGTATAGTCTACTTATTAGCCTTCTTTCCTTCCAAGCAAATGCCTTTATTTTTTTAGAATATCCATTAACTTCACCCATTGTACTCTATTAAAAGCCTTTTCCAGGCCTATGAAAACCATGTAACAATCTCTTCCCCTTTCAATGTATCTTTCACCTATCAATCCCACAAGCTTCTGAGCACAATTTTCTGTGGCCAAAAAACTTTAAATTTTTTGTACTTTTTTCAGTGTTTCCTCTATAATCTCTTCCTGATGAGTCCTAGAAAGAAATACTTTATTTCCAATTTGAAAGTGGACAAAATTTTCTACAACTTTTGTAGTACAAAGTTTATTCTAAACTCAAAACTAAGCAAGCTACAGTTCTTCGAAAATCACCAAAATTTTGCACATTACCTACTTTGTCGCTCAAAATGACCTGAAACTCCTGTATATACAATTGATATATATATCTCTGTATGACTTAGTATATATGGGACTGGGGACCAGGAATGGGAAGGAATTCGGCCACAGCTTTTTGTAGGAAGCATCCCGGCATTCGCCTGGAATGGTTTGGGGAAATTATGGAAACCCCAAATCTGGATGCCCGGACAGTTATTCGAACCGTCTTCCTCCCGAATGTGAAGCCAGAGCGTTAACCGATCAGCCACCACACTCAGTTTGCTATAGCTACATGATGGAGTACAAGATTTCTTGCAGGATCATGATTCAACCTTCGGAGTAAACTCAGGTGCTGCGTCTTTTATTATTGTAGCTGAAATAAGGCTGGATGAGCCTTTCGTTCATCCCCATGGCAGGGGGTAAGTTTCTGGACTAAGCCATGCTTGCACTTGGTAGTGCATGCGTATTGAGTGAAACGTTGTCAATTCTGATGTTAGTGGCAACTGTGCCAGCTTGAATACATTTTTGTGGAGATTTCGTAAACATTTAGTATCTGAGCCCTCCAATGTTCCACACGCAATTAATCCTTACTGTTCCACGGTGAGCTGTTCCACTGCGTGTTCTCCAGATGCTAGTCTCCGTAGTTCTGAGAAGTTAGCATGTATGTTACTTTCAGATATGGTCGGTACTGAATGAGGCAGCAGAAATTTTCTTTCCCATAGCCAAAAAATGCTGATATTGTATCACCTCCTGTAAATGCAGAGGATATGTGTGGGTTCTAACTTGAACAAGTGGTCGAGTACTGTAAATCTGCCTCCTTGCCTTTCCCTGGTTTATGGAGATACAACTTCTTGTGTCACCAAGGCCCATTAGCAGAGCTAGAAAGCCAATGTACTCACATAGAATTGTCACAGTGTTGGATTTTACTGCTTGTGAAATGGCTGTGTCAATGATCAATCCAGCTGCATCTTCTGTTGCCTGTCGAACTTGATGCGTCCTTTTTCAGTTTTTGCATTAGTATCAAAATTACACAGTTCTTGCTGTTCTCGTTTGCTGTGTCACTGCAGCACTTGTTTCCTCACTGAAAATGATGTCTGCTGAAGTATTTGACATTTTCAAATGACAAAACCTTACAGATGACTTTATTCCTCTCTGCGTAGTATGACTTTGGTATCCGTCAAATTTTACTGTGGGGTTGCATCTGTAGTGTGTTCTCAATCAGGCTTAATATTTTCCACAGATTGAGCCAAGATTTCCACTACGATGCAACATAACCTTAAGCAGGAGGCATCCTCCATCCACAACAAAACATTTATGTTGGATGTTGCATCTTGAAGAGATGTAAATGCTTCATATAGATACAATTTTGTTCTGTTGAAGTACAGAGCAAATTCAAATTGAAAACAGTGTTTAAAAACCATTCAGACAGAAAATAAATGGATTTATGACTAATTTTTTACTTATTATGACTTCATTTTGACTGTGTAAATAAACTTTGTGCCATAACATGATGCTTTCATTTTTGCAAATCCGTTTTTCAAACCAGTCCAAATACCATCCTCAATAGAGCGGTCAGGTAGCTCAGTGGTTAAGGCGTCTAACTGGAAATTGAAATCCCGGTCTCAGCTGGGATTTTTAAAGGGCATTAACCCGACCTTTACCTCTGCCACAGCTTGCTGTGTAATATGAAGTATGCCAGTAAGCTTCTGTGATTCAGATTCCACGTTAAGCTGTAGGTTCCCTATACGCGTAACTATTAACTGGTTAGTAAACACGCATTGCGCGACGAATCAAAAAACACTGTCAACTGGAGACCGAACAATCGTTCGTAATCTCTCGTCCAACAGTGCCATATGATTATTGAATTGACCATCAGTAATCAAATTATAGTACATATATATACTATGTCATACAGAAATACACAGGGTTCCAGGTCATTTTGTTCGACAAAGTAGGTAAAAACCCAACTTTTCGGAAATGTGTGAAATTTTGCTGATTGTCGAAGAACTGTAACTCACTTAGTTTTGAGTTTGTAAAAAATTTGTACTACCAAAGTTGGAGGAAATTTTGTCCTCTTTCAAATTGGAAATAAAGTATTTCTTGCTAGGACTCATAAGGAAGGAGTTATAGCCGGGAAACTGAAAAAAGTACCAAAATGTTGACTTTTTTGGCCACAGAAAATTGTGCCGAGGGTGTCGGAGGTCGAAAACAGTTTCTGCATACTCTCACCAATATATACAAGATAAGAAAAAAATCATCTACGTGATATAATGTTTGTGAGACCCCCTTTTTACGACTCCGTTACTGGATTACTTCTCCACTTCCTCCGCCAGTCTATGGCATCCTTTCTCCTCCTTGCATTCTCTCTTCCTCTTTTAATCTTAAATCTTTCAGTCGGTGTTGTAGATACTTCTGTGTATTCTTTCGATCTCTGCTGTATTTGCTGGCTTACATTCCATCCTTGTTTTGCACTTCCAGCCCCACTGTACTTTTTTTTCCCTTGAAACCATATCTGCATGGTCTCCTTGTACATCAAATCAAAGTTTCCCTCTCTCTTTCTAATTATTCTATCTCATCACACTTCTGCAGTTCTCTCTTGGTTTCTCAATTTCTCTTTTCAATTCATTATTTAATTTTATGTTTTTCCTTCTCCCACGACGTGGCATGGACTCGACTAATGTATGAAGTAGTGCTGGAGGAAATTGACACCATGCATCCTGCAGAGCTTTCCATAAATCCGTAAGAGTTCGAGGGGGTGGAGATCTCTTCTGAACGGCACGTTGCAGGACATCACAGATATGCTCAATAATGTTCATGTCTGGGGAGTTTGGTGGCCAGCGGAGGTGTTTAAACACAGAAGAATGTTTCTGGAGCCACTCTGTAACAATTCTGGACGTGTGGGGTGTCACATTGTCCTGTTACCCAAGTCTGTCGGAATGCACAATGGATGCAGGTGATCAACCAGGACGTGTTCGTACGTGTCACCTGTCAGAGTCGTATCAGGGGTCCCATGTCACTCCAACTGTACACGCCCCACACCATTTCAGCGCCTCCACCAGCTTGGATAGTCCTCTGCTGACATGCAGGGTCCATGAATTCATGAGGTTGTCTCCATACCGGTACACATCCATCCGCTCGATACAATTGGAAACGAGACTCTTCAGACCAGGCAACATGTTTCTAATCGTCAACAGTCCAATGTCGGTGTTGATCCCAGGCGAGGCGTATAGCTTTGTGTCGTGCATTCAGCAAGGGTACACGAGTGTGCCTTCGGCTCCGAAAGCCCATGTCGATGATATTTCGTTGAATGGTTCGCACGCTGACACTGCCCAGCATTGAAATCCGCAGCAATTTGCGGAAGGGTTGCACTTCTGCCACGTTGAACCACTCTTAAGTCGTCGTTGGTCCCGTTCTTACAGGATCTTTTTCCAGCCGAAGCGATGTCGGATTCCCTATATTCACGGAACACTCGTGAAATGGTTGTACGGGAAAATCCCCACCTGATCGTTACCTCGGAGATGCTGTGTCCCATCTCTCATGCGCCGACTATAACGCGACGTTCAAACTCACTTAAATCGTGATAGCCTGCCATTGTAACCGATCTAACGCCTGTGCAGACACCTGTTGTCTTATAAAGGCGTTGGCGACCGCAGCGCCGTACTCTGAGTGTTTACATATCTCTGTGTTTGCATACGCACGCCTATACCAGTTTCTTTGGCTCTTCAGTGTACTATTAAGCATATAAGTACCTAGTTAATAAAGAACTTAAGAAACAGCTGAAATGGTGATACCGCAACAGTCTAGCACCAAGGGTCATGCGTTCTGCTTACTTTTACAAAATTAAGTTGATTACAAGCAATAAACGCATAACTTTTAAAAAATTGGTACACGGACCAGAAAACAAACTTTACACTGTTTCTGTAACGTGTCCTTACGCTTGGTGCATACGTTCGTCCGATTTACGGCTACGTACGTCCACATTGCGATTGATCGTTTTCCAATTTTTGCGCAACTCCAGTCTCAATTCCTTGCTTCGTTCTGAGCGCTGCACACGTCCGACAGAAAATGTAAACACGGCATACATTAAGGACAACTTATTATTATAAAAACACTGAACATTTAGTGTGGCAAATTATGAATTACTCGATATTTGGGATGGGCGATCATAAATATATCGCGACAGAATCAAAGAGCTTGGACCAGCGCAGTCGAAAATGAAATATTTAATTATAGTATTTTGTATTTCTTATAAATTCAGCTTACCACACGATATTTTACAATTGAGATTATATCTATCTATATATAAAACATTATCTATATAAATATTATCTATCTATATATAAAATATTTGATAAGCTCTAAGATTTAATTTCTTTGCCAAGGGAAGCTGCCAACAAAAATTATCTGTTGCGTGTTTCTGGCTTGGATAGATTAGTAGCTCCTCTTTTCCGTCTCGAGGGTCCACGATATCGACGAACCTTCTATACCCATTGCATCTTGAATGTTAAATTCATCTCTAGTACAGTGGCGGAACTATCGGTAACTTCCCCATGCTCAGCTCAGGGGGACCCACCCATAGCTCAGGGAGCCCCTGGCAGCAAACCTCACAAAGACTTGGTGGGAAAAAGATAGCCCATCTCGCCCGAGAGCCCCAATACTTCTTTTTTTTTTTTTGCGCCGTAGCCCTTTTTAACCTGACTACGGTACCGCAGTTAAATTATGAAGAGAACAACAAGTCTTTATCAATTTACATTAATAGCTTTGTGAAAAATATTAAATTTATTAGAGTGTATGCCAAACGCACTTTCGACATTCCTCCGGGCGCATTGTCACATAATAATTGAAAATCCTTTTTCTGTCTGATAAAGCTCTACCACTTTAATTCTCATTATATATGGTAAAAGAAATAACGCTTCATCGCTACTAAAAGACACGGGCGTTTTGGTACCTGCAATAGCCTGGATATATTATTTGCTTCAGTTCATCGTTTTCAAGCTTCTTATAAAAAGAAGTTCTTCGGAATATAATAATTTCCGATTCCTTTCCAAAAGCTGCAACGTCGTTGTGAATGAACTTGTAATTTGAGTCCATAATTGCTAGAAACATAGTTACATGCACTCTTGGTTGTATATAATCTAACATCATTAGCCGTAAATCGATATATGTGTGTACCCAACAACGTCTGCTATGTGCTGTTATGTAATTATTTTTATATATTAAAAAAACATTAAATAAAATAAAATAAAAAAAGACCCTCTTTCTATTACTCACAGCCATTGCTGACAGCGGCCGGATGCATGCTGCCGCGCCCTTCAAACATAAACATGTATATCAGACGCAGGGAGGCAACGACGCCGTAGGTTGAAAGATCGGACGTGTACACCGGATAGCTTATATGGCACCCACTGCGCCGTGCCCAACGATACTCTCGCACACGCCTTTGAATGTAATTTCTCAAACACTCCTTAATCGCTCACATCACACTCCCTGCTCCCTCATGGTCCCTTTTTTATCCTTAACTACATTTTCCCAATCATCAAATAATACTAATCCTCGTTTCTTCTCTCCCCCCATCCCTCTTTTCCTTCTACTTTCTTTGGGTTTACATTTCTTTCTTTGTAAAATACAGCCAGTCTTCAAGTGAAATTTTTCATCCAGAATGAAAGAAAAGTTACTTTTGCAGAAACTTGAATAAATATCCAGAGATTCTGATACCAAAGCGTTAGGTTGAGATATTGAATTCTTTGTTTCCTATCTTTCGCTGTCTTCATTATTCCCCGCTGGTTCTCTGCGTCCGGTGAATCGGCCGTCGTCCTGTCGCCGACCACCTGACGAATCTCGATGTCCCTCCTCCTGTCACGTTGCAACTGCGATGAATCTCCGGCGTTCTCTGGCAGTTGCGCCACCTTTGCTTCTTCCGATTCTGCAATACTCTCTTCGCGTCTTCTTTGCATCAGTCTCTGTGCAGCCTGTTGTGGAAACTGTTATATCGATTTCCGCTACTGATTTGATTCACATGTAAGCTAATCGTTCTTACACTTCCCTGTTACATCTTATGCGGATCCTGAGTGTGCCTAATAGTGTTTGTCTCGGGTTAGAAACCAAACGATGACAATTAAGACCTGGGCAACACTCCTAATTTGGCACCTACGAGAGATAAGATTAGTGTCAGTATGAGCGGACGGAATGATACCTCCGAGTGCCCATTTGACTTTACGGTGGATGTCTCGTAGAGCTGTAAAAGTAACGATGTATTCGTTACTGAGTAACGGGTTCGTCGCCTGACTCGAAGTACCGAATCGTTACTCACAAATACATTTCGTTACTCGCATGTTTCATTACTCGCATTTGTCATATAGATACGAACACGTTCCAGTTCTCGCAGCTAATTTTGACAAGGTAAAGACTAATTTTGTAGTTTTTATTTTGTTTAACATTAAAATTTACAGTGCATAATTTGTAAATAGAAAATTTGAGATAGTTACTGTTTTTTCATTGATCGTTCATTAGTGAGGTTTATTGATTTCAAACATTTATGAAATGTGTTTATTTTAAGATTTGATACCTTCTATTTTATTTCATAGTGTAATTTACAATATAAAAGAGTTGTTTAATAGTTTGTGATATAAATCTCTGTATTTGCTATGTCCTAATAATATTTAATTAAATTGCAATGGAGCGCGCGCTCCGGTGACGATTACCGCACACACTCATCTTCCCCCCTTCCCTGCATCCACCTACTTTTGCCCTTTACAAATTTTTACTTTAAATTCTTTCAACTTGTTGGTAAATTATTCATAATTTCTCTTGGTAACTTATTCCAATCCCTGATACCCTTACCTAAAAAAGAGAATCTTCCTACAGCCTTGTGCCTGAAATCGGATGCCAGCTTGTGGTCATAATCATCTTTTCCTTTCCAAGCATTACTTTTCATCCTTACACCAATATCTTTCGATACATCATCATCAATATACGCCTTGTACACACCCATGGCCGTCTTCTGCCTCATCCTGTCTTGCAATGAAACCCATTGAGCTCTTTTGTCATATCTGTAACTGACTGCGTTCTGCAATAATTTCCAGAAACAAATCTAGCAGCCCTTTTTGCCGTGCCAGAATTCCATAAAGAAAGAACACGGTACAATTACTTTATATCTTTTGCCTGGTGTTAGTTATTGTATTATTACTGCAGGATCCATGTGATCAATGCGGTACTGGCTTTGATGTTGAATGTTTGTTGTAACCATGGCGCGACAATAATTATGAATCTAATCGCATCTTTGTCCTGCACCTTTGTTATTGATTTAAAAGTTTTGAATATTGATATTTTTAAAATGAAACAAAGCGGGAGTCAGTAGCACTCTGCTGCAAGCCGGATTTGATGGTGTGTCCATATTTATTTTAACAGATCTATCACAAAAAGGATAAAGAATTTACAAACAGTAAATGAAGACAGTGGTGTAACCTCCTACTTAAATCGAAATACTTTGACGAGATTATAATATATGTTAAATACATGTCTCATTATTATTTCAGGCTTGTATGCAGGGTTTTGAGTAAGGTTACTTTAAAAAATAACCGCCATTAGTTATTGTCACTAGATATGCCACAGTCAGGTGAAAGGTCATCATATCTTTTTGTGTGTGTGCAAACAGATGTTTGTTTCGAAATTAGATTATTCATTTACAGCAAATCAAGTGTACATTTATATGTACATTTAGAGGTTTACTATAAGATCCATGTGCTAATTACTTTAAGTTTTATCCAAACAAACAATTTACCTAAACATATTTCACTAAATAAACAATTTACTCAAACTCTACCAAGTTTGAAGGAAGTCGTTCCCTTTGCGATGCGATGCTTCATGCTAGTGTTCGATTGTACCGAAAGTATCGAGTAACGAAACAATACGATAGTAACGAAGTTATCGCGTACGCGGCGCAACTCAATACAATGCTTGATGCTAGTGTTCGATTGTACCGAAAGTAACGATTCGAAAGTAACGGGTATTGGATTGGTTTAGTAACGAATACACATGGGTACAGAATTTCTCGTTACTATTACAGCTCTAATGTCTCGTTGTCTTCGAACAGTAAATCTGAAGAAATAACTTACCAGTAACGCACTTACCGAAAAGCATTAAGGAAAGATGATTTTCTGAAGGATCGGCCGTCAACTTCGCAAATATTTGACAAATTATGTGAACCAAGACGGAAGCGAAAACCATCCAGGAAATCGAAAAACCAACCAAAATTGAGCAAAAGGTCACGACTAGCAGAAGAACAGGCAGTAGGTCTTACTGTAAATAACAATGAAAATGGCGTTCCGCCAGTCTCAGCACCTCCTACCAAATCGGAAAGGATTTCACCGGTAGTGGTAAACGAACTGAGGCACTATAGTGACATGAACAGGGTCATCAGTAGTTTACTCATTGATGAGTTGAAGGTAGTATTAAGGGGAAACAGTCTGAAATACATTGTGGAATCAAGGAAGGAGTAACTTCTTCTAAAAACACAACACAGGCCCGACGAGAATCCAACGAAGATTATGCTGAAAGGAATTCCACATTCGAAAGTCATCAGAGATACAAAAGAAGAACTACTGGCAAAGGGATAGAGTTGCTGATATCCACCATTTCAAAAAGCCAAACTAGAGAACTGATCCCACTGGCAACGTTCACTCAAACCTCGTCCAAAAGCAGAAGCCATCTACAACGCGCGTTCACCACTCTACATCAGACCACAGAACCAAGAATAGCCAACCACAGTATTACAGATGTCAGCTATGCGGGCACACTGCTAACTACTGTAATTTGCGAAGCAGATGCGTTAAACGTCTCTACGTCTGAATGTTCTGTGCTACGGAATAACCTCATCAACAAAGACAACGGGTTCCAACTAAGCCAAACTTGGAACCCAGCACTGAAGCGGCTCCACAAACAGCATAGCCAAGGCACCGTGCGTGACGAAGGTGGCATGCAGACTGAAGATCACTACTCAACGCGTTGAAGCATACCACACCTCCACCGCACTTGAAACACACTTGAAACCAAATGATAAATTTCGAGTGACAGGATATGTCAGCGAAAATGAGGCACAACAATAGCCATCAAAAATCTATCACTAAAATAAATGGAGGCTATAGCAATGAAAATTCATTCCAAGGAGGAGCAGATTGTATTGACCGCAGTCTACTTACCGCCAAACACGAATTTATTAGAAAACGACCTGGATGCAAAAGGTGACAAGGCAGTGATCTAAATTGTACGCATCATACATGGAGTTCCCGGAGAACAAATGTCTATTAGAACTGACGGAAAGGAGAAATGTTGAAGTCCTAGGCACATTGAAGCAGTTCATGTACAGTATGATAACCATGCACAGCCAGATGTTCTAGACATTGTCATAACAAAGAACACCACGCGTGAAATCCAACTGAAAACAGAAGTAGACCTCTTTTCATATTACAACCCAGTTCTATGGTTAAGAAATTATATTATTCTACAAACCAAGTGAAGGAAACAAACTGGGATCTCTTTACAAGATTGGTGCATAATAAAATCAGGACAACAATCAATGTAACCTACCACTTCTGACCGAATAGAAATGGAAATCAATCATTTTAACAGCGTCGCAAAGGAGGTAGATAAAGAACAACTGTTATCATCACCATCTATCAAGGGCCGTATCAAGGAATCGCGGACAAGTTCAAAGACCTGCGATACCTACGCTACGGGTATAGGAGGCTGTGCCAACGTTACCGTGACCCCACCGACCGCCGGAGATATCGCCGATACTGAAGACAGCTGACTGCCCGCTTAAGAGAAAGAAAAGCGAAGAGGTGGGAGGACAAAACGTCACACCTTCTCTTCTCTTCGAAGCTAGGGACGTCTGGTAGCTCTAGAAGAGCCGAAAGAGGCAAAGACTGCTATTGTGGGCCCCACAGGACTTTGCTTCCTGCTAATTGCAAAAGTGGAAATTCCTGCAGCATAAAGAAGAAATCGAGCTTTCACCAAAAAAGGAACGAGAGGCTAACAGAGTTATTGAGCGAGCTGCAGCTATACAAAACAATCCAACAACGACCAACCAGAGCTGGCGTAGAGTTAAAAGAATAGTTAAAATTCTGGTAACAAAGAAATCCCCGGGAATGGAAAGCATTGGGAATGTGCATATGAAACATCTCTCAAAGAAGGGGACACGGTCTCTAATCTCCGCCTCATAAACTACACATTTAACAAAAATACAATTACAGAACACGAAAAGTTACACGTTTCGCGGACATATGGCAACACAAACTTTCCTTCTATGGGTTAAGTTTGCCAGATTTAAACAACCCAATTTGAATTCAGACTGTACAAATGTCCTTCTCCCTCTCTCATGATTCACACTGTTTACCTATGTAAAACATGGGGCCAGTGGCGCGTGGTACTTAGCAGTCCAGATCTAGGGAAAAAATTGAAATAAGTTCAACCAGTACTGTCAATTCCAATTTCTATAATGATACTTTTTTTTGATAACAATTTACAACTCTCTCTTTTCTATTGACAGTTCGAGTGTTAATACCTACAGTACAAAGTGGTTTATAACTTCTTGTTGATCAAAATTCTTCCATGTCTTGTTTATAAACAGGCCCGGCATACAACGGTACAACAAATGCAGTTCCTGCATTCCCATGATGAGGCGCAGTTAAACCCAAATGTGTGGCAGGTAAACCTGAAGGCAGATGGTCTATTTGTGGCAGGAACTATCTTGGATTAAATGATGTAAACACAGATGTGCGTTTCACTGTTTTATTACTATCTTACTATTACATTGGCTCATTCTAGTGGCCAGGAACGTAACAGTAGGCTAAAATCTGAGTCAACAGATGGTGCATAAGTGCTCGTAATCCTCAACATCCTCCCCACCCTGGTCTATCTCCAGGGGAGGGGTCAGGTGATTAATCTTCCTTCTGATGGGGACAGAACAACCGTTCGTACAATCCCATCTCTTCCGGTCTTCAGCTTGTGAACTCTTGCCTTCGTCCACATGTGACATGGTCGCACATATTTTTTTTAAGAAGATCATCATCTCCTACTTTGAAGTCTGTTGGACTCTTTCTTTGATGTCCCAGTTTTTGGATGCTGTGAAGGAGTAATAAGTACTCCTTCCAAAAGTCATCTTCCTACTGCTGCTGCAATCTCGCGCTCTGACCAGGACGTTGGACATAGTAAGTATGATATGAAGTCTTCACGGGTTCTCCGCCGTATGGTGTTGAAGAAAAACAACAACGAGCTTTCTGGCTTTGATGTAATGCAGGGAGCAGCTCTGGTGCTTCCTGCATAACATCAGACCTGAAGATGGCGGCAGAGCCAGCCGCCGAAAGCTCGTTGTGGTTTTTCTTCAACACTATACGGCGGAGAACCCGTGAAGACTTCATATCATGGATACGCCGTGAAAGCCTTCGTTCTCACGTAGTAAGTATGTCCGTTTTCCTAGTCTCGCGTCAAGTGTCTGGAGGGCAGCTTCAGTAGCGTCTGCCATTTATTTCAGCATTCCACTGACTGTCACTTGGACTCAAGAGTCACGTGAGACACTAAAGTCTCATCTCTTGTAGTGTCATATCTATGAATTTTCCGGGCCGGAGAAAAAGCTAGAGATTTTTTCCCCTTCAAATACGATTTTGCCGGCCTTTTTATGTTGCCGCCTGGTACAAGTGTCCACCCTCCCCCCTCCCTCTTAGATCAGGCACTGATCCCCTCAACTACGTGGCACTAACATTCACCTTCGTTGAATCAAAAACGATAAAAGACAGCACAGTCACGTTTAGTGATCGTCAAAAAGCATTCTTGGAACCCACCGTCAGCAGAATTTCCGATAATTCAGTTTCCCCGAAACAATATTGCATAAAACTGAGCTTGAAACAAGTGGAAAACAAAATGATAGAGCTAACTGTGAAATCGTCGGTTACGTGGAATTTTGTTGTTTCACATTAAGAACCAAATCTGCAGAAATCAGAAGTCAGCCTGGTTGTGTCTTAGCATGCACATTAATAGGGCCGGCGGATGATGTAGGTATGGTGAGTAGCAGTACCCACCCGGAAAATTACGGAGAGCAGACCGGCTAAGCATATTAGTTTCATGATTCAAAAGACGTGTAAAATAGACCAGGGCCAGATTAACACAGCGCGGGGCCCGTAGCAAATGTGAAGAAGAGGCCCTTGACTTTTGCCGTCCGGGGTAAAATTGTAGAGCGAGGCCCGTAGCATTTGCTACCTCCTGCTACAGGGTTAATCCGGTACTGAAATAGACTGTCTATTAACAACAACGCCATGAGCTAAGCACAAAATTCCTTTGATGTTTCAATAGATTGCCTACTGAGCTCGATCGACGGCAAACAATCGTTGTGCGTAAAAGCAAGAATGCTACGGTAAAATGGGTAAATTCGTAGTCAAGCTAAAAAGGAAAAACCAAATGAGTGTAGCTAATGCTAGGAGATAGCAGAACGTGGATGATAAATTTACATCGTCGTCAGAAGTAGGTCCACTGGAACTTTAAAAGATGGCCTTAGTCAGCAGTTGAATCAAAATATTTTAAGTAAAAGTAAATTCTTATTTTTGTTGTTCAAGATATACACAAGTATATAGATAATGAATAAACACGCGTATGTTCTGCAGATGAAACGTAAGTTACATTACGGAAGCGGAAACAGAAGATATATGAAAAGTCATTTGGTACCAGATCTTCATTTCTTTCTAAATATTTCTATTTGATAAAAATGTAAAAAAAAAATAATGTTTATTTTAATAATCAAATTAGTCCGTCAGTAAAGGAGCGTCCATAAAACACATAGCTCCGTTTTGGCCTCCTGTGAACTCTCCCTCCCCTCCACGTAGCCCGACGTGTTTTCTGCCTCTAACCTCCTCGGTCCCCCCGTTTGGCACGTAGCTTTTTCCCCTATTGATTTCAGACGATGTTTTGTACTTTCTCTTGTTACACTATCGTAAATTACATACGGAGATAGTTTAATGACAGAAATAAATATTCACATTCTGTTGTGTGTTCTGTACCTTATTTTAACTGTGACAAATAATATGATTAAGAAGCTACATAGCTTTGCTTGGAAACACCCCTCCCCCATGTAGCTCAGTGTAGCTTTCCAGCCAACCCCTCCCCTTCCCCCCTCCAGACTCCCAAAGTGATTTTTAATAAAATAATAATAGTTTTCTAATTACTGTAAATAATATTATAAAGTTAAAAATGGCAAGTAAAATATTAAAAACAAAGGCTTAGCAGCCTTTTCCATGTTAAATTGTTACCTTCTTCAACATAAATTAAGGCTGCTTCTTTGAACAATATTTCGCTAGCAACACATAGGCAGAGCTGACAAAAACCTGTGGACTAATGACAACAAAATGGAATATTTGTAAGCGTCCATTTGCCATCACTTAGGAGGCTCTTTTGATTGAAGTCCTATCTGCTTCGGCTATTGGACTAGACTGACAATGATGTTTTAACTTAAGATCTGCATTTAGTTTTTCACACTCCTTAAATTATGTATACATAGATTTCAAATAACTTTTTAAAGCAAAGGTAATATGGTAGAAATTCTTTTTTATATAACATACACTTTGCCAAAGATTCAATTTTTTCTATGAAAAATCTCCAGCTCGGCCTTGGTTTCATTTTGTCACACACTACTGGTTATACAACAAAATACATACTTCGCCGATAAACTCATGGCACTAGTTCTCTTCATACCAGATCAGAGACAAGTACCAGCTGCACTGAAACGTTAAAAAAAAAGTTGATAATATCAACGTGGTACAATCGATATCAACGGCTAATTTGATAGCTGTACAAAGTTGTCGAAAATATTTAGTACCTTGAAGGCCTTCATTGCATGATAACCTTTTTTAGATTGTTTCTAAAGGCTCGGTCGCACGGGGCGATTTTTATCGCTGCGACTTGAATAGCAGCGATTAATCGCTTCGTGTGACAATGTAATCGCTGCGATTGACCCTTCTAGCAGCGATGAGAATTAAAACTTCCTCCATGAATTAAACATGTTCAATTCTCATCGCTAGTAGCGCGAGATTGTGGCGGTCACGTGACCTAGTGGGCGCTACACAGCGTTGCTGTCGCCTCGTCTGACAGCTCAATCGCTACTCATTTCATTCTTGTCAGAAGTAACGTTCACCATTTTTTACATTTAATTCAATTTTTTAATTTTTTTTGTCATTATGGAAAACGGGGAAGGAAATGTGACCAAATGGTTGATTTTTATGTTTATCGGAAGGAGTGTTGCACACCAATAACAATAAATAAATTAACAATAATGCGCAAATAAATTCCTTTGAGTAGGTTTTTTTAATGAATTGAATGAAACTAGACTGATCATTCCATCTGGCGAAAAGCTAAGAAAAAATTAAGAACATTAAGGATGCATACAGAAAATAATTTAGCTATGAATAAATACTCCACAGACTTCAGGCTATCACCACTTGCCATGTAACATTAGTTAATTTCTAGTTTGGTCTTACATAGAATCGCACCTCTTGTCAGTGTATCTTTTTCATAAGTTGAGGAGCAACTACTTCAAGTATTTTATCAAAATTTCCTTCAGTTAATCGTTGAATATTTCTGTAGGCTTGTGGATCCTAGTTCTATCAGGAGAAACGCAGAAGCCTCAACTTTTTCTATTCGTCTAATTCAGTAGCGGACCCATTTTCTTTTCTTTTTAAAATTTAATTTAACAAATGTTTACTCAACTCAGCATTAGTCGAAAGAATCAATCGTCACAGAACTATACGACGCGGTTTGCACGATATCATAACCAACGAATGAAGTTGATACATTACTTCTCTAGCCACAACCTAATCGCTCAAACCAATCGCTCTGTGTGTCTGGCTAATAGCGAATGATCGCCGCGATTAGTAGCAGCGACAAAAATCGCCCCGTGTGACCGAGCCTTAAATGCGAACCCGCTAGAACGATTCGCTTTGGGACAGTTCACAATCTGAGTGATTTCAAATTTTGAAAAGACGTGATGAGCAGGCAAAAAATTTAAGAGGGGTTGCCGAATTTTACAAAAGCAAAGATAGTCTAGAGGACTCGTATCAGAGTTTGTGCCCTTCTTTCGACTACTCGTGCACGATTGCTGGATCGTCCTGTTCGTATGAACGAAGTTTTTTCGGCCTTACGCCGACTTAAGATTTCCCCCGGAAGGCAAAAATCTGGGGCCTCTTCTTCACATTTGCTACGGGCCCCGCGCTGTTTTAATCCGGCCCTGCTCAAGAATCAAATTACCGGTTGTTTCTCACAGTTGGCGGACGACTAAATTTTCTTAGACGTAATAAACTTCTACAGCTGAGCACGCAGATATACGATACGGCTGCAAATCGCGTCTAAAAGCGAGGAACATGCTGGAAGCAGATGCGCATGCGCACTGCGGTGATCGCTGAAGGGAGGAGGGCAGCAGAAATAATAACTGTTGTTACTGCCCTATTTGAAAGGGACAATCTTAGTTTTTTTCTAAATAGTCGCCATTTAAATCGAGGCACTTATCACAAGGTTTTCAATTCCATCCCTGTAAAGATCTGCCGTCTTAGATTTAGAACACCGGCATGAAGTTCTGAGTCACTATCAAAGCGCTGTGTTGCGAGCAAGTCTTCATTGCTGGAAAGAGCTGGTAATCGCTCGGCGTCAGATCTGAACTGTGCAGTGGATGATCAAACACTCCCATCCAAAACAAACCGAAAGCTGTCGGGTACGATTAGCCATTTGTGGACGTGTATTGTCGTGAAACAAACAAAACACCTCGAACTCAGTCTTCCGAACGCTTGTTTTGTTAATGTTTCACAATACCTTTTTGAGTTAATTGTTCCATTAGGTTCAAGGATATCAACCAGAAGTATTCCTTCGGCCTTCCAAAACCCATTTGTCATAATCTTTCTGGCTGCCAGTTTGCAAACATTTTACTGGTTTTTCTGTGAGAAAACGTGTGCCCTCATTCCATGAACCGTCTCGCAGTTGACATACTTTACGCATGTCTCGTCTCCCATTGCAACATGCTCGATAAGTGCGTAGGTTTCATGGAAATTCAGCGACGCAGAAAGACGCTTTTTTTTTTTTTTGGTGGTATTCGTAGATTTTTGGCACCCATCTTGCACAAAACTTGTGATAACTAAGCTTCTCTGTTAAAATTTCATGCAGTAAACTTCGCGAATTTGGGGGAAATGAAGCGCGAGTTTCTTTTTTTTTTCAAGTGCTTTACGTCTCTTTTTAACATCGAGGTCTTTAGAGACGGGAAAGGATGGGGGGCAAGGAATGGGAAGGAATTCGGCCATGGCCTTTTGAATGAAGCATCCCGGCATTTGCCTGGAGTGATTTGGGGAAACCATGGAAAACCCAAAACTGGATGCCCGGACGGGGATTCGAACCGCCGTCCTCCCGAATGCAAGGCGAGAACGCTAACCGTTACACCGCCCCGCTCGGTGCGCGAGTTTCGTAATCGTAATGCGTCGATTTTCACGAATTTTATCGTTGATTTTCATCAGTCAAATGGCTAGGACAGCCAATACGGTCTACATGATGAACACTAGTGCAGCTATTTTTAAACTGGATGCACCATTGCCTCTCTCCACGGCGAGGGCGGATCCAGGGGGTGGGGGTGGGGGTTAGGGGGCTCAAGCCCCCCCCCCAAAAAGCATATAAGTCCACCCCCGACATTGAAATTTGATTTTTTTTTTTTTTTTTTAGCTCTACAGATTCTAGCCCAAGGAGGCCATAAAGACTACCCCATGGCCGACTCAAGGCCCCCCCCCCAAAAAAACCAAAATCCATTGAAGGCAAGCCCTCCCAACCAAGACCCATTCAAGCCAAGCCCCCCCCCAAACCAAAGTCCGCTAAAGCCCCTCCCCCCAAACCGAAACACTCATTCTGTCTCCGTACACCTACAAAGTTGCCGATGAATTTCAATTACTTTGAGGTTTTTTCCAGTAAAAACCTTAACACTGAACGCACTTAACAACTCGCAAGATTTTCTATTGAAGCACACATTTCAATAATTCACAACAAACAATGTATAAAAATCAAAGTAAATTTGCTACTACAGCTTACTGTATATAGTGTGTAGAAACGTTTTGACGCCAAGATGGAGTCTACACCCCTACGCTAGGCACAAACATAAGTTTTTAAGTTACTTTCTGGATAGCCCTCGTATGATATTTCCATTTAAAACCTTGAAAAGGGAGAAAGAAGCCATTTGGCTAAGGTGTGCACACACCAGGACTCACTTCATGACTCCTGCTCGACAACACTTGTGTATTTCACCTGCCAGTAGCATTTTACCGATAAACAGCATGTGTTTCTTAGTTATTGTTGTTTTCACAACAATATTGTATATTTTAATAGTTTAAGCATCTCAAAGATGGCTGGGAATAAATGTAGGGTAAAAAACAGTATGGTCATTTGTCATCATGCGTACCTCCTGACACAATCAAGAAAGTGAATGAAGAAAATTTTACAATGCCCTTATTCCCAAAATCGAATGCCAGTTTGGTCATGGAAGGGAACAGATAACCATGACCAGAAGCTTACTCTATTTCAGGCGTGAGGGTGTGGAAAAAAATTCTTTCATAGATATGGGAGTCACGGGTTGGAATAAATTGCCAAGAAAGATTAGGAATAATTTTCCAAATGTACTGAAAGAATTTAACATATTGCCACCAGAGTGTGTTCATCACAATTAAATTAAATTAAAACTAAGTAATCCATAAGCACCAACATTCCATGACATTTGTAAATGGGTTGGACTATCATATAGTACATGTCCCTGCATTCTAACATGGCACAAATTGAAGTTTTTTCCTTGTCATTTGTATAATGTGACCATTGGATTGAGCTGCCAGCTGAACTAAAAGCAACCATTCGAGATTATCAAAAATTTCCTCACTGGAGTTATAACTGATAAAGAACGGTTATGACACTGAAACAAAGCAACACTCTTCAAAGTAGAAGACACCATTCTATCCATGGCCAAAAACGTGCTCCCAGCTTAAAACGAGGTCTAATCAATGGTGACCAATGGTGACTGCTTTTTTTTTTATAGTAATGAAACAAGGATTCATTCTACATGGTAAAAAAGTTGTTGTGATGTTTTGAGAAGACTAAGAGGAAATGTTAGGTAAAAATGACCTGAGATATGTAAGAAAGGAGACTGGTTGCCTCACCATGGTATGCGTGCACACCTCACTCACTGTGAGGGACTTCCTGACAAAATACAGTATGGCCACTGAAATTCACATGCCCTCTTCTCCCGATCCAGTCCATTTCTACTTATTCCCTCACTGAAACAGCAGTGTTTTATCTCCATTAAAGAGATACAAGTGGCATTACTAGAGATCTTCAAACCACTACAGTCAGCGGATTTCCAGCAGTGCTTGTGACCGTAGAAAAATCACTGGAATTATTGATGGCAGCACAAGATGAGTTCATTAAACATGACATTGGAAATTAGGATTTAAGGTAAGTTTTAAGATTTTTATGAGGAAATTCTCAGAAATTTTGGATAGAACCTTGTAAGCAGATTTAGTAAATCAGTGCTCAGGAAAGAAGTGGCTGCAAGAGTAATTATAATCAGGCAAGAGCCACAGAATTGAGGAGAATTTTAGGGATATGTATAATATGTAGGAAGGACAGGATTTTTTTTTAATAATTCACACATATGATAAGAGTTGGGGAAGAAATGTTTATTCCAAAGTAAAAGATGAAGAAAAGTATAAAACATACTTGCTACAATTGGAAGATAAGAGTACTGAATAGATTCATAAGAATTAAAATAAGCAGCAGATGCATTGTGAATTCATGAAACAACTAAACAAGGAATAATGGTAGGGAAGAGGAGTTTAGGGAGCGTCCATAAACTACGTGGCTCAGTCTAGGGGAGGAGGGTTCCGAGCCAGACCATGTACCTTTCCATTCATATTATTTTTCACAGTTAAAATGAGATACAAAACACACAACAGCATGTGAATATTTATTTCCTTCATTTAATTATCTCTATATGTAATTTACAATAGTCTGACAAGAGAACAAAATGTCTTCTGGAATTAAAAGGGAAAAACAGTTAGGTGCTACGTGGGGGGAGGGAGGGTTCACATGAGGCCAAAATGGAGCTACGTGGTTTATGGATGCTCCCTTATGATTGGTTCATGAAGAATATTATGGCTGGATGGAGAACACTGAATCATCTTATTAATAACTTCTATGTCTCTTAGCAAACTGAGGAGGAGAAATGGCATTCTGGAAATTATGGATAAGGATTGGGGAAAAAGTTGCTGAGGATACTTTCATTCATTGCATACTTTATCAATGAATGCATTAGTACTATCAGAGCATTAGCTTTTCTATATTAACTAAAATGTGCAGAGCAGGAAATTAGAAATAGGTTCAGAATATATTAGGAATGGGCTGATGAATGAAGAAATGGTTAAGGAGCTGATACTGATAATGTTCTAAAGGTTGAAGGAGGTGACATTTTACAGTCTTGTGACCTAATGACTACCAGAGGAATGAAAGATGTCATAGTGAAAAATAAAGCATTTTATGAAGAAACATGGTTAAGAACTGTAGATGTATTACTTTCTCCCTTGTGGTAGTCAAATTGATGGAAAGCAGTGAACCAAGCCTGGTGAGTGGGCAATAACATTCGGGAGGACATGGGTTTAAATTGATGCCTGGCCATCCAGCATTTTCCACGATTTCCCAAAATCGTTCCAGGCAAATGGTGGTTTTCCTGTTCCTAACCCTTCCCCTCTCACGGATCTAATGACCTCGATGAGCCATAAAGCCTGAAACAAAAAAAATTCAGAACACGATCAAAGCAGATGCACAGTAAAAAATGATTTTTTTTTTCGTGGTGGAGTTTTGATTGTCATGAAATTTCAGGATGCTTAGTACTGAAATAGCATTGCACTTACAGTAAAGGTAGGAGACTTTTGGACCATCCACACATGAATTACATCTTCAAATTTCAGGTCCCTGGATCTATCGAAGAGTTTTTTCACCAGCCTGGTTTGCAGCCACAGTCAGTGGACCATCAGTTTTTATTCTGTTATGATGTCCACACTGTAGCAAGCATGCAAGAAGTGTAATTAAACAATACGACCCATGCCGATTTGATGAGAAAATAGATGTGATAGCCTAAATGAAGGGTAACTACTAATAATAAATAGTTTGTCTTTAATAATACATTCCAGATTTAAATGTAAATCATCTTCATTTCCACAAATATACATAAAAAATAGTTTGCATCAGAACAGATACAATGAAAAAGTTTTGTATTTTAATGAAAATAGTAGCTACTGTGAGGAGTAGCTTAGTGCTACGTTTTTAAAATTACCTGTCTCAAGTTCGATTCCTAACTTAAAGTATTTTTTTTTTAAGGGATGCTAACTTGATATTTACCATTGTCAATGCCTGTGAAGTATACTGGAATGTTCCTCATTGTTAAATTGTACATCCTGGAGAAAAGAAACTGGCTGTCAATTTGGACTAATATGCCCCCTTTGAGGAATTAGACCAATCTTTAGTTTTAGGATAAAAGTTTTTTAACTGGGTAAGAAAAGCAGAGCTGGAAAAATTATTACTACAGTTCTACAATTGCAAATGTTCTGCAGCTTTACTTTCAGTTCATGGCAGCTTGGAACATTGGTGTAAACATATATGATATGTAAATGGAGACTTTCCCTGAGCAGGTTGTCGAAACGTCGTCGTTTTATGACACCATCCGGCTGGACTCCCGAGAAACTTTTATTGAAGATATATGATGTCAATGTTGACAAGGATGATGTTGTAAGTGGCTCGATTATTTATTTATTTTTTCTTTAAATATGGGAAAGACTTAAGAAAGATAGGTGGAGTTTCTATTGTTTTGATGTAGGCCGACTATAACATTTCATAAGAGTGTTTTTTTTTTTTTTTTAGTAAAAGTAAATATATATGACATTATTGGTTGGGAGACCCAGGACAGTTGTTTGGCAACCCAGTAACAGACTTCAATATCATGGCTACGCAAATTCAATTTGGTAGTAGTCCCATCACGTAAAGGGGAGCCACAGTAGAATCCAAACAAAGAAGCATCCTGTTGTACTCCAAATAAATGAAGCAAAGTGAAGGTCAGTTTAAGGGCTCACAAAGATTATGGACAAGACCAGGATTTAAAACGGGGACCTTCTGATCTCCAACCAGGTGTGTGAATTATCTGGTAGCTCTGAAATTAAAGTGCTTGCCTACAAAAGTTCAAGATTCCAGTTTCCAATCCCGGTCGAGCCAGGAACTTTGCTTTGAACATGCGAGTATGCCAGGACGGTCAGTGGTTCAGATTCCACGTTAAACTTTAAGTCCAGCCACGACAGAGACATAATGTGTGGCAAATCGAAACTGTTACTTTTACCTCAACGAGACACTACAACATTCTGTGTTTTAACCTATCTGGATAGATGGACTGGAAATGTTGGCCAAGTCCAGTGATATAATGTTTTAGAGTATACTGCAATTTGTGCCAGATCACAAGTTTCAGTCCTATTAAAATTAAGTTCAAACCACAGAACCTCCTTTAAAGTATGAAAATAAGTTGTCACAATAGCAAGTTATCTTAACAAATTAATCAGTCTTTCTCTAATGGTCACCTTGAGATGTTTTTAGATAACATTTGCACCAAATAGCTCAAAAGTTTAAGCACTGTTTGGTTTGATGGTTTAATGTTGTGTATCTATGCTCTTTTTGGTACATTCCGAACTGTTGGGCTCCAAACTGCCAGTCAATCTCACGTATTTAATAATTTATCATACCGTGTCTCTAAAAATTACATATGATAGTAGCACCATTAATTTTGTGTCATCAATCTCTCAATCAATTTGATATAAACCTTCATCTCTTACTATCTATCTTCATCTAAAAAAAAAAATTGATTACAGCTATGTCACCAAATACGGTGGGTGAACAGAATCAGTCTGGCCTCTCATTCAAGACCAGGAACCAGCGTACCAGCAGTCACGACTGCAGCTTTTAGGCATTTTTTCAGCAGTCACCTAGGTGAATGCTTGGACAGTCACCACATTCCACCTCATAAACTACACATTTCCCAAACAAAAAAATTCAAAAATCAACGTGAACATGTTAAAAAGCCGAAACAGATTGAAAACACTTATGTTCCCCAATTAGAATAGGTTCCTGCTGGCAAATGGGTCATCAATCTGCCACTAAAGCAGGCATGGTGACTACACCTCATATCTTCTAAAATTCATGATGATCTGTGCTCATGGCTGCAAGATGCCTCATCAGTTTATGATATAAAATGGCTGATTAATAATAATGATACATATTGCCTGCTGCATGGATTAAGTAACTCATTGGTTGCAATTGCTGGTCAGAAGCCCGGGTAAAGGAAGTGTGTTGGTTGACCAGAATACAATTAACCATAAGAGAGACTTAAGACACAGAACATAAGATGACACCTCTTGATCTCAACAACAGAGTTGTAATCATACGAGCACTCCAACCATTTACTTTCAACTTGCAAACATGGCATGGTCAATTGTATTTTATCAAACCAACTATCCCAGGCCCTGAACGCATACTGTCCGGGTTCTCTCAATCGGATTATGGGGGGATCAGGACGTCATCCTAAGACGGATCAGAGATTCTCAAAACCTCTTCATCCATAGAAAAACAACTTTATAGCTACGGTAAACATAAGCACCCAACTAAAAACAGGCAAACTCAAACAACTAATTGACACCACAAATAAATTTGATAGTCAAATTGCAGCAATACAGAAAAATGTTTCAAAGATGAGAACAATTTTGAATCAGAAAACTAATGTATTCACAAGGGAAAACTAGTCATAAAAATTGGAGAGAATATACCATAATCTGGAACGGCATTTTTGACAAGAATAGTAGTATCAAATTCAGTACTTTATGGCCTCATGTGAAAATCTCAGTGAAATCAAGTAATAAAGTATACTCTTTGATTAATGCTCACACAAACATAATAGTGACAATATGAGAAATCCCAGAAAATTGAAAACTTCTGGGAACTTCTTGAGGAAACCATCAGCAACTCTCTAAACATCATGGGAAAATATTACTAGGTGATTTATATGCACAAATCAGTAGAGAAAGAACCACCCAGCACATCAAAGAACAACTAAAAATGGTTAACACTTAATAGATTGATGTAAATCTTTTGACCTAACTAGAACAAAACATGGAAGCCACAAAGTCCATTACTAGGGGAATTTAAAATCGAACCGACGGTAAAAGTGATATTCCAATGTAATAGATGAAGCCTAAATATAACACGCGTCCCTATATTTCACTTTGGAGCCACAACTACCCAGCACAGACCAATGGTGTTTGTGAATTGTAGTAGCCCAACTCTCCCATCAGGCACTGTGGTGGTTGCATGTAGTAGTTACTGGGGTGTGGGAGATAGTATGGTTGGAAGTAGTCAACTTAAGGCATTTTCATATTTTGACCAAAGTATTCTAAAAAAATGTTTGGAATCTTCTAGAAGGTACTAAATGTTCTTGAATGTACTAAAATATTTTAGAATACGTCACATTTTTCAGTTATTAACATGCTACAACACTTTGCAGTCACAATTACCCATCACAGACTACTAGTATTTATTTGCAGTAGTAGTCTCAAGTCTTCTAATGTGCACTATTGTAGTTGCATGTTGGTAGCTATGGGGGTGTGGGATAAGGTGGTTGAAAGTAGTAGACCTAGGGCATTTTCAATTTCCACCAAAGTGGTGTTTTTTATAATTGTAATCATCTAAATGTATTAGTATGGCCTTGAATGTATTAGTATGTTCTTGAATGAACTAGAATGTTCTAGAATACAACATATTTTTCAGCCTTTTCAGCTATTATAAATCATTTATATGCAACATACTTAGTGTGTCAACCAGTTTTGATGGGACTTTTCACTGGTGGGTTGCTGATTTGGCAGAAGTAAAATAGCCTCCTGGAAATATTTAAGGTCCCATGCAAAAACATAAAAACCTTCAAAATTCTTGGCAATCATGAACAAAGTCATGGGCACCAACTAGTAGATTACTACGAGTGGACTCAGAACACCTCGAACAGAAGTTGAATGCTTTTTTACGAGGAATATGAGAACATGATCCCAAAATTGAGCCTGGCCTGCAAAACACAATAACACCAGCACAGAAGTTAGGAAGGCCCCTGAGGAAACAAAAAATCGTTGGAACACAACCCGTGAAAAACCAATTGAAGACAGAATCAAAGTCTGTAAAAAAAAAATGGAAATGTCAGCAGACTACCAAACAATGAGAGACTTTCCTTAAGACACAGAAATTGGCATCAAAGGTAACCTGCAAGAAAAAGAGCACATACAACAGAAATAAACTCATAATAGAACAGCAATTTCCTAACATTAGCCTCTCCAGCTATCAACCTCCAAACACACGTTTCCATAGCTCAGATAGCACACTAGAGACAAATATCAAAGAGAACTGTGAGATATTAGGAGATTACTTCCAAGCCCTATTCAATTGTGACCCACCAAAGAAGAAAATGCACTTTGAAAAGTCCATGCATGATCCAGATTCACACTGTAAAACAACAGGAAAAGACTGCATTACCACTGAGATGTTGAAACATGGAGAGGAATCACCAGAGGAATCCACTCATTCTTAAGAGAAATCTGGAAAATACAAAGGATCAAGCAGGACTGGAAGCGTACATTAATACACCCTCTCCATAAGAAAGGTGACAAAAAAGATCCGAATAATTACAGGGGTCTAACCCTGTTACCTGTCACTTATGAAGCTTGTCTATAGCCCTCCTAAACCAACTAGAGCAACAAACAAGACAACCTGATTAGTGAATATCAAGCAGAGTTTAAGAAAGGACATTCAAGTACTTGGCAGATACGGAATCTGAGGATCCGCAGATGTAATAACATAATAGTAACCTCGTGGATCTTAAGACAGAAAGCAGACCTTGCCCGATATTCTCAGAAACATGATAGTCACCTTGTGTATCTGAAGATAGACAGACCTGTTTGATACCCTCACAAACACATCTAAATAAGATTTCTTACTCTTTTGAAGTACATGCAGTGTTCAGATTCTCTCCTCTTCTATTTAACTTGGTTTTCATAGGAGAATGGGAAAAGATATCAAAGGCATAAACATAAAGACTTCTGAGAAAATAATCAAGATGGAATGCTTAGCTTTTGCAGAAAATCAAGCAATCATCACTAGAAATTACGAGAAAACTAGGTATGCTGTACAGAGACTATATAGAATAGCATCACAGACAGGCCATCAAACATCATTAGAGAAAACCAAGTACAGGGTGTGGCAGCATAACTTCCTTTTTTCAAAACTTAATAAAACCCGTTGTATGAATCAGAAAATTTTTATTTGTTTTTTATAATGTAGGCACATACATAAAGTTTTGTTTTACTTAGTTTTGAAGGTCAAATCAGGTAGGTGACATCCCACATTCTGCACACACTGAGTAAACCGATTTCTGGTGTTTGTCATGACTCCTGCCAGCATAGCAGGCAAATCGGGAGAGTGGGCCGGCCACTCCAAATCGCCCCTAATTGAGATGAGGCGCTCTGGGAAGTGTTCCTTCAAAACAATCATCGATACTCTTGAAGTGTGTGCAGTTGCACCATCTTGTTGGAACCAAGTGTCCTCTAAGTCCAACTCATCTAACATGTTTGCATACCGGTTGGAATTCACTGCCACTGTGACTTCATTTTCCTCAAAGAACCAGGGACCAATAATGCCACCTGAGGAAATTGCACTCCACACTGTGACCTTAGGTGAATGCAAAGGCCTTTGATGCAATTGTCGAGGATTGGTTTCAGCCCAGTATCGCACGTTTTGTTTGTTGATGTATCCGCACAAATGAAAATGGGCTTCATCACTAAAAAAACAATAGCGTCCTCAGAAACCTCTTCCAGAAGAACCTCACACGCGTTCCTCCGAGAATTGAAGTCACGTTCAGAAAGTTCCTGTCCAATCGCCATCTTGTATGCATGAAAATGAAGATCATCATGAAGAATTCTCCTCAGAACGATCGGAAATTCCAAGGGCAGACACATGTCTGCGCGCAGAACGCCGTGGTGATCGCAACATTGAAGTTCTCACTACCTCAATGTTCTCAGGTGTTCTGATGGGCCGAGAGCCTCTAGATCTTCGTCTTGTCGCACTCGCAGTTTGTCTGAACGTAGTGACCCACGTAACAATTGATTTCCGGTCCAGGACAGGGACCAACGGGGCTAAATTAAAGCGATACCGAAAAGCGCGCTGGGTTGCGATCACAGAACATCCGCTCGAAAAGTAGGCCTCAACGGCAAACGCACCCTCCTCACTGTTCCAACGCATAATGGTGACTGAACTGTGTCGGGACAAAACTTTATAGTCACGCCTCTCGAACGAAACCACTAGTGCCACACTACGATATCAACCGACTGAATGGCGAGCATTATAAAAAAGGAAGTTATGCTGCCGCACCCTGTATATAGAGAACTTTCAGTGAAAGTGCGAGAACGATAAAACTGAAATGGCACGTGGACTATCACAGGTATCCTTTTTTTAAATACCTTGGAGAAATAATTCTACTTTGAGGATTGGACAGTTTGGCCAACAGAGAAAGAACCTCAAAAACTCATAGGTCATTCAGAATAACATGGAATTACTATAATAAAAGTGTGATGTTGCGTGAAGTAAAATTGGAACATTACAAAACTTTTTTTTTTTAAACTGCTTAACGTCTCTTAACAGCGAGGTTTTTAGAGAAGGGAAAGGATGGGGGGCAAGGAATGGGAAGGAATTCGGCCATGGCCTTTTGAAGGAAGTATCCCGTAATTTGCCTGGAGTGATTTGGGAAACCATGGAAAACCCAAATCTTGATGCCCGGACGGGGAATCGAACTGGCGTCCTCCCGAATGCGAGGCCAGAACGCTAACCATTACATCACCACACTCGGTATTACAAAACAGTTGTACCATCACAAGATTTGTATAGTTCAGAGACTAACTCAAGATCATACTATAATTTCAGAAATTTATAAGCAAGAGCACAAAATGCTTAGGAAAATATTTGGCCCGACACAGGAAAATGGAATTTGGATGAAGAGGTGAATTTACCTCTATAGTTTCATAGACAGTTTCATCAACACTGTATGCAGGAAACGTTTGAAAAATTTTTGACACATTTTTAGGACAGATAACAATAGATTATCAAAAAGAGTTCAACATAAAAATTGCAAAGTATTCAGAACGTTATAAATAAGCACACTTTTGTGATGTAATCCAGATAAAGAACTGGTACAAAATGATCATAAGAGTGGAGGAAGCAACAAAGCGAGTTCCCGAAGAGATTCTGGAAGAACAGGGAGGAGAAAAGTCTTCATGCCATCCAACAAGTTCCAGCATGTTTTATGAAGGGGCGTAATTAAGAAAGAATAATAATGCATATATAACAGTTACTGCAATGGTGCACATGCTCCTGTAGCAAATTACCTGCTTAGTTCAACTTTTTTTTAAAAAAATTCATTTCTAATTCTTTTATTATTTATGTAAATATTTCTGCACTACTTTCTAATTTATTCCAGTCCTCAACTCTACAATCTAAAAAATTAAGTTTTTCCAGTTTCATATACCTGAAAACAAATACTATTTTAAGGCTATTCCTTCCCTTTCACATACTAAATCATATTCTTCTACCAATATCCATCCAGACCCCATCTTCAATATATCTTCCAGAATTCCAATGTGTCACAACTCAGCTGTAGCATCATATCAGTTAATGATTTGCACAAGCAATTTAAGCTGCCCCTACACAACCCTTTTGCACTGCCTCAAACTACTATATTTGGTACCCATGATGGTTCCACCATAATCAAGTAATGGTCTTATATTTCAGTTCCCTCTTAGCACATCTCTTTTCAAGTAAATGCAAGATGCTGAAACTTCTTAACACCTATCCAATGTGTCTTGATCAACTGATTTTATTATTAACTGAAACACCATGATATTTACATGTTATACGTGTGACCACCAATTCCTCATTCAGTCCCTACAGTTTCCATCTGTGAATCAATAAACTGACCTTTTGCCACTGATCTTAGTCCCATGATTACCTTACCCAGCCAGATAGTGTTCAAATTTCCTACAGCTATTTACAATCCCCTCCCAGATAAATTATATATTCACGATCTCATCTACAAACAGAACTAATGAACACAATCATTTGTTTAAATTAGGGTTACCAGAATTTTTTCTCCAAATCCGGGGACGCTTCAGCACTTTTTCACCAAAATCCGGGGACGCTTTCGACATTTTTTGTCCTAATGATGCGATGCACGTTTATAAGTTATATGATGATTAAAGGTTGGGTTAACTTAAAAGAAACATATTTGTCATTGTTATATATTTAATATTTTAAAAGATATGGTACCTGATTTTACCTCCAACTTGTTGTCAATTGTCATTGGTATTTCTCAGAAGAATGAATCTTCTTGAGAAGATCTTGTCTGCCCGAAAATTGTCGGCAAGTCATGGAAAAGTTTGTTGATATAGTTAGTGTAGCTTGAACTGTGTCTGTACTCATTCTGACGCTCTGTGATGTCCCCATCATGTTCATTGAGGAGAAGACTCTCTCGACAGATGTGTTACCCGCAGGAAGACACAAATATAGTTCTACTAAGTTGCGAAGCTGAACATATGGGACCATTTTGTTAGAAAAATGAAATAAAGTTAATTCCATCTTACACCAACACTGGATTCATTCCATCCATCTACTTTATCTTTTGACACAAATTCCTTTAGAGAAGAAATTTCATTGATTTCTTTCTTTAAACGAATGCATTAGCAAATCAGGGCTTTTAAAAAAGTATATCTAGATTTTTAAAAAAATTCTGGGGTCAACAGTAAAAATCCGGGGACATTGCGGGGACGAAATCTGTCCGGGGACAAAGAGCTAAATACGGGGACTGTCCCCGGGAAACGGGGACGTCTGGTAACCCTAGTTTAAATAGAAAATCTTCCAATTAGCCCATTAATAATTCGGCCATCAGTTGTATAGGTATCAGATTGGTCTGACAGACTAGCCGCCCTTATCACATCTGTTGGCATTTTTACATACAGCTCGAAGTGGGCAGAGCTGCGGATTATCGGGAAGTCGCTCCGCAATAGCACAGTTGGCGGGTGGGGGAGGGGAGGAGTACTTGTATGGTCAGCCTAGGCATTGAGCTCAGTTATTTGGAAACAAACATCATACATTCTTCAGCCATTGCAGGATCTTAACTGTACAAAAAGTCATTCATTAGAATACTCAACAACAATGGTTCTAATAACCCCTGGAATCTTTTTCACATCCACTTTTTTTTCTGTTTTAGATCTTGTTAAGGTTGTTAGAGGTCTGAAGGAATTTGGCCATAGACTTTTGCACAAACCTCATCAATATCAATTTCATCCCTTCACTAGCCTGCTCTAACCTGAAAAGGCACAGTTGCTAAATAAACTCATCGTAACTGCCAGTGGACTCTGGTAGAATTCAAGTTAATAACACAGAAATTACCGCATTCAATTTAGCTGTAAATTGTGCTCAGTGAATGATGTTTACAGGCACAGTATCAATAACAGACCTTCAAATTTCCAAGAATGGTCTCCATCTCCACATTATCCATCTTATTCTTTTTGCTATTCCTAGCAATTTCCAAAGCATGCAGTAAAGTTCTGAAACCAGAATCTGTGTTTGGAGGACGATTTTTTTTTTTTTTGGCGATATTCTGCTTTTGAAATCATCCTTCCTTTGACCAACATTTGCAGTTTCATTTCTTAAATAACAGAATTCTCTCTCTTCTACTACATTTGTTCATATTTTTACAATTTGTCTTCTCCTACCATCATTCAACTTACACTTCACAACTTCTCTTGCAACGATTTATATTTCGCCCAGATTCTTCTGTTACTTTTTGATACAGCATTTACACAAAACAAAAGATTTTCTCCTCCTCTTTATTGGAAATATTACAAATTTTGTGTGTGTATTATTTCCTTGATTTTGAACATACAAAGTAATTACCAACAGCAGTTAGCAGATGTTCATAAACTGAACAAGATTCACAAGGATGACACCAAATGAGTATTTTATTGATTTTAATTATTTCAAGAGGTGCACTCTCAAACAAAGAAAAAACTACGTAAATAGATACTCTGCATTTTCTGAGAAAAATGAGTTTTCTCAAATTGTAATTTCTGCTCAAGTCTCTAGTACCTGGATGTAGCATCTGAAGTAGACTGATTTTGACAGCAAAATCAGTACGATGCTCAATTACAAAGCAGACCACCAGAAACAATTTTTGGTACCATAAATAATACTTTTGTGACTTCATTATTTTCAGGTATTCCAAAATTTGAGGATGTGATGAACAGTGGAGTCATAATAAGTGATTACAATTGCAGAGAGACAGGATGCATGAAGGCCCAGTAGAGCTCCGTTTTGCATCACCAGACAGATTAGTGTTATGCTGTGCTCAGTAGATACAGAGTCATCGAACAAAGCGGAAATGCGCAAGAAGTGCCAGTATGTCTTGTTGATGACATATAGTCTCAATATTAGCATGTGAGTGGCAGATTAATTGGTCTCCATGGAACAGGTTTGTCATTGCTGTTCATACAGGATATGCTGCTAATAGCGTGATGAGTATGCATAACCAGTGGATAGAAGAGGTCATACACAGTACCAAGTGGGTACTGGATCACATAGTGTGACAACAAAGCAGGCTGACTGATAGCTGTATCCGACAGAACAGCTTCATAAAAAGTGTTGCCTCAACATTAGAGCATTGCAACAGGCAGGGACATATCAAGGTTGACAGTTTGATGTCCTCTGCTGAGGCTTGTGTGCCATTGCATTGGCTTCCAGACTCACACTGCAATGGGCACATGAACACAGTCACTAGCATTCAGAGTGGCAAAATGTAGTGTTTTTGGACGAGTCTCAATTCAATTTAACCTACCATTATGGCTTGAGTGCAATCTGAAACAGCAACCATACATCAGCGAGGTTGTAGAGCACTGCACCTCTTGCAGGGAGTTCCACATGCCTTATTTCAGAAAAACAAAGCCTGGCCACAAGCGGTAAGGAATATGCAAGCCTACTTCCAAGAATAATGGGCGGTACTGCTTCCCTGGCCTGCACGTTCACCTGATACGTCTCCTTTCAAACGTGTGGGATATGGTTGGCAACTCATTAGTTCTGGTTCCCCTGCAACCACTGTTGATTATTTGTGGATGCACCTACAAACTGTGAGGCAGTGTGTTACCTACCTGCATATCCAAGCTCTCCGATTCCATGTCGTGATGTGCAGAGGCTCCAATTAAAGCACACGGAATATTCAGACCGTACTGAATCCTCTCAGTCAAAGTGCATATACTATTACTATTACAATTACTCCACGATTCACTAAAAGTGTTTGGCGGAGGGTGCATTGCACCTATCAGGAAAGGTAATGATCTGGAAGGGATATACGGGATATGGCAGGTTGTGTGTGTATATATACATATGTCATGTCCCTAACCAGTGAAATAAATTTCATTCCTATCACATGCTGGTGTTACATTTTTGACAACAGTAATGTATTATTACAGGAGTGAACCCATGACCACCTTTTTCATAACCAAGCACCTTGCCAGTATTTGTCACCAACACCGCTGGCTGCATTTCAGATATTAGTAAAATTACAATTTGGGAAAACTTTTTTACCAAAAATATAATGCATCCAGCTGTAGAGCTTTTTTTAAAAAAAACTTGTGCCCCATGATATATTTGGTAATATTTGATTTCAGCTTCAACGTGAATTTATAACCTTGCTCAAGATGGGAAAGATTGTATTCTGTTCCTTTAATGTTTCTTCTTAGATGAAACTTTACACATTCTTTCCACATGCAGATTTTGGTAAATACAATAAAACTTATGATCACGTCACCAATTCATACTGTACTAAAACAGTCCTCATATTATGTCCATAAGCAAAAACAATTTTTGATGAACACACAGCTCAAGTCAAGAAAATTCTCTAAAAAGTTGCTAAGGTTTCTATAATATGCACGAAAGAAAAGGAATTATTTAAAAAACATATTTCAATGGGAATGTAAATAATTTATAATCGTTCAAGCAACTCTAAAAACAGAAGTGATAACGTACAAAACAATATTTACTATGAATTCATCACAGAACAGACAGATTTTAATATCCATACACCAGGCACTTCTATAACAAATTCAGCACAAAAACAAATTACAAAATGTCTAGTTTCAAAAACAATATGTATACTTCAATTAATTTGGAAAATTCGTTATATAAATTGAGAGTAAATATAATTAACCATTAGCTTAAAAGCTGTAAAACATACACTTTCCACTTAATGGAAAATGAGGTAGTATTTTTCATATTGCTTTGAGTAATCTCACTTTCAGTTTTGAAAGTGCTATTAATTCGGTATTTCCACGAAACAATGAACAGTTTACAACAGCTAAAGATAGGACACTGAAAATACATTGTTTCCAAAGATTTGAAAAACATTTGAAACCGACATATGAACCAACTATATAAGAACTAAATTTTAAAAATCTGGCATAAAAATGTTTACTAGATCTTCTGTTTTATTAATTCCATATTTACTTCATCATGTACTGCATAATCCACAAAAACACACTCCACTAACCAAGACTACCTTTTCTCACAAATTTTGTATAAAAAACAATACCTAACAGAAAAAAATAGTAAAAAGGAACTTTTGTATGAAGCATTATGAATGAATTTTATACACACAAACATGATCCAGATCCATCACAGTATAAGTTTAAAATAAATCCCACACACTGAATAATAAATCAAAATAATAACAAAAGATTTTCCATTAGTCTCAACAGCACTGAGACCTGAACACCCTATTTTCAAGGGTGGAATATTAACCCACATCCACATATGGTGATATGCTTACTATGCAACCACTGTAGCACCATATTTTACACAAATATAATGTCTGATGTCATATGTACAAAAATGTACAGTTTATTATGTTGAAATAGAATATCTACACTTGCACACAGGAATAATATCAAAGGCAAATAGATTCTTAGTTTTGGTATTTATATCTACACACACAATACAGTAACTGTATACGTTACTGCAGAATTCATAGAATTGCCACTTTTAAAACCCAAGGCTGACCTAAATAACTGTAAGATATATAATAGCCATTTACACTAGCAATAAATATTAAGACGTTGTGAAAAAATTATACCTTTGGCATGTTTGAATCATTTCAAGATAAACATTAACTGGTTTATGGTCCCAAACTTCCGTTCTTAATGTTTACACAAATGAAGCAGTAAAAAACAGGATTTGTTCACAATAATCAAGAATAAAGTAGATAAAAAAGAAGTTATTACAGAGTTACTAGGTCCTAGGGAAGGGTTTGTATCACAATCTTAATATTACCTTCACGAGTCCTTGGGAATTATTGTGTTGCAACAAAACTACCCTTCTATCAACACTAATTTAATTAAATTATCTATATACTTAAATTTGGCCTAGCTTACTGCCATAAGTTAGGTGCTAATGTATGTCCCACATTTGTAGGTTGAATAAATGCACCAAGGCCCATAGGAGGTGCACTGCTTATAGGTAGTCCCATGGGAGGCATACCCATAGCTGGTGGTTGCTGAGCAGGCAATCCTATCATACCTGTTGCCTGGGCTGCAACCACAGGAGCTCCTAAGTTTAGACGAGCCATCTGCTGAGGCAACTAAGCAAAAAGGAAGACATCCATCATTAAAAGGCAATAATTTTATAATAAAATTAATTAATAATCTTATATATATATATATATATAAAAATAGACGTGTGTTTTCCTATATTTCACTTTTCAGCCACCACTACCTAGCAGAGATGACTGATGTTTGTGGGTGGAAGTAGCGTGGAGTTTCCTGTCGTGCACAACGTTGGCCAAATGCCGATAGCTGTGGGGATGTGGGAGATATAATGATTAAAGTTGGTTAGTGCAGGGCGTTTTCATATTTCGACCAAAAATTCGTATCTCCGTATACTTCTCTTTCCTGCCACAACTACATAACATAGACCTTTGGTGTTTGTGTGTGGTAGTAGAATCGTCTTTCCTGTCATGCACTATGGTTGTTAGATGTCGGTAGCTATGGGGGTGTGGGAGATATGGGGGTTGAAAGTGGTCGACCTGTGGCAATTTCATACTTCTGCCAAAGACAAAAGTGTCATGGTGTATCACTTTTCAGCGAAAACTATAGATCACAGATAACTGGCGTTTGTGTGTAGTAGTAGCACAGAGTCACCTTTCGATCACAACAGCGGCCGAATTTCAGAAACTGTGGTACTGTGGTAGATATGGTGGTTGTAAGTGGCCGACCAAGGATATTTTCGTATTTCGACTGTCTCCGGATATGTCACTTTCCTGCCACAACTACATAGCATAGAGCATTGGTGTTTGTGTTTGGTTGTAGAATCGTATCTCATGTAGTGCATTATGGTTGTTAGATGTCGGTAGCTATGGGGGTGTGGGAGAAATGGGGGTTGAAAGTGGTCGACCTGTGGCAATTTCATAGTTCTGCCAAAGACAAAAGTGTCATGGTGTATCACGTTTCAGCGAAAACTATAGATCACAGATAACTAGATAACTGGCGTTTGTGTGTAGTAGTAGCACAGAGTCACCTTTCGATCACAACAGCGGCCGAATTTCAGAAACTGTGGTACTGTGGTAGATATGGTGGTTGTAAGTGGCCGACCAAGGATATTTTCGTATTTCAACTGTCTCCGCACATGTCACTTTTCTGCCACAACTACATAGCATAGAGCATTGGTGTTTGTGTGAGGTAGTAGAATCGTGTCTGTTGTCGTGCACTATGGTTGTTAGATGTCTGTAGCTATGGGGGTGTGGAAGATATGGGGGATGAAAATGGTCGACCTGCGGCAATTTCATATTTCTGCCAAAGACGGTGTGTCACGGTGTATCACTTTTAAGTGAAAACTATCAATCGCAGATCACTGGCGTTTGTGTGTGGTAGTAACACAGAGTCTCCCATTGATCACAACGTTGGCCGAAATTCGGTAACTGTGGGAGTGTGTGAGATATGGTGTTTGAAATTGGTCGATCGTGAATATTTTTGTATTTCATCCAAAGACTTGTGTGTATCCGTAAATTTTACTTTGTTGCCGGAACTACATAGCGCAGAAGACTGGTATTCGTGTGTGGTAATAGTATCGAGTCTCCCATCGTGCACTATGGTGGTTAGATGTCTATAGCTGTCAATATGAATTCTTTACAATCACGAAGTCGTGGGTACCAGCTAGTTTATTAATATATGGCAAATACCAGGATATATTTACACTTTAAGGTTTGGGAAGACGTAGATATGGAGTTAAATAAATTGAATGGTTGTGATCATGTTGGCAGTGTGCCAAACTCTCATCTAAATGTATAGCTGAAAATGGTTTATGTGGAGTCAAAGGTAGGACATCAAAAAAAGAGGAAAAGAAAACAACAACAAAAGTTGATATATTTCGGAACTGTATTACAAGGAGATGGAAAAGATTTGTGTGTGAGAGGGGAGGGGGGGGGGGGGTTACTTTAAGCAAAACACCATTCATAGTAAATGGGCGAGACGATGTTGAAGTTCCTGTCACCAAAGATAAATACAACAGCTGCCCTCCTGTCATATAACTGATATGACAGTAACCCTTTACCACTTCAAAATTTCTCTCTCTTACTCTCGGTTGTGAAACTATTAAGCCATCTACCAGCGTGGTAACAGGGAAAGGATGGGGACTAGGGAGGGAAGAGACCAAGATAGAATTTTTATATTTGAAATTGTAATTGAATAACACTAAACTGATGCAATAATGTGAATATGATATTTATTAATTGATGGTTTAAAGGCATTATATAGGAAGTACTGTAAATTTCTTGTTTCTCTGAGATAATTTGGAAAGAATTAAAAGAAAATTAGTATCAAGTTTTTTAAGATAAAAACAATATAATTTGAGTAACTGTTGAATAATTTAGTTAATTTTAATTGTGAAGGAGCATATGCCCTTGTAGCAATTTCACCATCTATTTTTAAATTCCACAAATTTGCTATTTTAAATTTTGTTATGATTGAGGAAAATTGTTAACTGCCCCTGGAAAACTGATTGATGCTGAGAACAATTTAGGTGTGGGATATTATATCTAAATGAAGTTTTTAAGAGGCGTTTAGAACAACTGGGTAAGATGGTCTAGGTGATGACTACGTTGAGATGCAAAATGCAGATCCAGCTGTGAGGTCTCTTGCAAGGACACAGTCATTTTAAGAGCTATAGAGTATATGCCCTAGTGGAAATTTTCCTTCTGGCACATAATAGCACACCATGCTGTCTACAAGATACAGTGATATTGCTAAATCTTGATTCAGTAACAAGGAAATCTCCATTTTCTGTACAATTCAGTTAATTCCTAAAAGCAGAAATCAAGGAGTGAAGAAAGAATAAAATACCAAAGTTGAAGTTAAAATGTCTTCAAAGAGGAGGTGAAGGAATTCTGTATGTAGTGCAACAGCAAAAACAGAATTGTTGGATACTTTGTTCAGTCTCCGTTTTCCGAGTATGCTTTCTGCAAACGCCTGCAAAGTTGCACTACCAAAACAAAGTGTACTACATGGATAGCAAGCTTATGTTGAGTCTTATGATTAATTTTTGGTATTTGGTTTTACACACTTCAGTAATCTAAGAAAAATTAATATGGTTGCTTTCTACACCTCAATGTACATATTCAATTAGCTTGACAACTGAAAATGACAGCAAAATTGTTTTCACTGGCAAAAACTATGCCTAAATCAAAACAGAAACAGAGAGCTATCTACTTAGAATCAAATTGATGGAAGTGCCTGTGCTGTTCATTTCACAAAGTGCTATGTACACACTATCATTATTCTTGGCCGCTGCTGAAAAATTCTGTCACTCTTATCTTGCAAAATCCTACATCAATGTCATCCTAAGAAACAGTAACACAATACCGGCTCGTCAGTATTGCATTACTGTTTCCTGGGACGACATTGATGTAGGATTGTGCAAGATAAGAGTGATAGAATTTTTCAGCAGCGGCCAAGAATAATGATAAAGTGTGTACCTATTTGTCTTTATTTCATGATCTCTTTGTAGCTTTAAAATTCAGATATTTATTTAGATTTAAAAATGTTTATTTAGAATTACTGTTCATAAAGGAATCCAATGACTTAGGAAGTTGAACATTTTTCACGTTTTACCAACACTTAGTTTTTAATGTTCAGCATTAAGTTTAATAGTATATATTAAGTATGACTCATTACCAAGAATTTTTTCTGCAATAGAAAACAAAACTGCTAAAGTTAATTAGTGGGAATCACTGTATAAATCCAAATAGTTTGATATTTTCCAGAGCTTTTGAAATAATTCAAAATGTTCAGCAGTAATGAAATTACAGGAAGCAACAATTGTATATATTTTTAAGTGGACCTTCATGATGGTTATATGTGAAACAGGTTCACATTTCTTACATACAGTGACATTCAGGTTTTAATTTAAGGAAATTGGTTATTCAGTAATTGGATGATCACAAGACAATAAGAAATAATTTGGTAATTTATTACAGAAAATTAATATAAATTGTCATGACACCACTTCTACATAAGGCTAGAAACAGCACTGACAGACTACATAATTCCGTAAAAATACTTATTATGAAGAGATTCTTCAATTCCTAACCACCTTCCACATAATGTGCTAACCCACTTATATCCAAATACAGATGCATATCAGTTCAGTTATTTGGCATGCAATACTGTCAAATGTGCAATACAATGTACTATCTAAAATAACTACTTATACTGCTAATTAATTACCTGATTGGTACCTGGAACAGCTGTGTTAGAACTTGAAAAATCAAGCATCAAATCAACATCAGAAGTAGAAGTTGGTGCATTCTCCTACAAAACATAATCCAAAAAACTACATGAAAAAATAAACCAAATGACTAATTACACAAAATAAAATCAAAACATTATAGGCATGCTAACTAACTAAGCAATATTAATCATTCCTGCAAACAAAGTGCAGTTTAAAATTACCCATGCTCAGTTCCAAAAAAATATAGAGTTCAAACACCCTGAATCAATTTTAAAAGTGAGGAGTGATTAATGAAGCTTATCAGTTAATAAGAAGAAAATTTTATCTTTTCCCCAAATTTGATACCAGGTGGCACTTTCAATTCTTTTTTCACTATATAGATCTTAAGTATCTGGTCAAATGCTTCTCCAGAGCAGAATTACTTTTCTGACACTACACCTCAAACGATAAAGTCAATTTCTTATCATACGCAAATGAGTTGTTACTGTTAAGGCAGGGTATCTCACAAGACTGTGGCAAACATATTTATGCTGAAGTCATGTTTAGCATCAAAACTTTTATCGTATTGACTCAATCTATCTCTGACCTAAATATTTTATCTGTTCAGGATTTGAAAATGTTAAATTACAAATAAGATTGCAAGTACAATTCAACATTACTGCAATAGCCAATGACAAACTTCTGATTACTGAAGCCTAAGACCAGCAGCCTCTACCCATCTTGAAACTTACACAGTGAAACACATATCAATATGTTCTAACAATCCAAACAATGGTCCAAAGTTTACCAAACCATTATAAGAAACAGACCTTTACATCATCAGCTCTAGCCAGGTTGTGACATATGACACTTTTCTATTTCTATCGACCATTATTGTTCCATAACCCTATTTCAATTCAGGTTCTTTCTTTATGTATTCTTTCTTCTTCATTGAATCCAACCATCTTTCTACAGATCTGCCCCTTGCCCATTTTCCTTGAATTATCTTTCTAGGCATTCTCTCCTCCTTCCTCTTGTGTGTGTCCAAAACAATAATTTATTTTTCTTGATTGTTTCACAATCTCAAACAACTTCCTTTCTGGAATCCTCATTTCTCCCTATTTCACCTATTTTGATTAGACTGTTGAGGGTTTCACTATCAATTTTTTAACTATGGCTTTACACATCATCGACATCGAGGTCATTAGAGGGTGGGATGGGACTGGGGACAAGGAACAGGAAGGAATTCGGCCATGGCCTTTTGAAGGAAGCATCCCGGCATTCGCCTGGAAGTGATTTGGGAAAACCACGGAAAAACCAAATCTGGATGCCCGGACAAGGATTCGAACTGCCGTCCTCCCAATGTGAGGCCAAAATGTTAACCATTCACCCACCATGCTCAGTCTTTCATTATCACTTTAATCTTTTGGCACAATCATAACCATGGTGTTGGAGCTCTCTAAAATATCCATTTTATTTAAAACTGATGTGGAGGTACAAAATAACAATACTGTTGGACTACGTAATTAGCAATAGAACTGGTAGAATAAATTGTTCAGGAGAAGGAAAAAATCTGTTTAAATGAAACCATTAATATTTACTCTTATAAAATTATTTTTCGAATTTCAATTATTATATAGGGATAAATACAACATTCTCACAATATTTTTGAATTCTATTAATCTTTTATAGGATTCAGAAAATATTTTACTGTTAATGATTACTGTTACGAACACTTTAGGATGGAATTTTCTAGATTGCCAAAACCTTCTGGTTAAATTTTTTGGCCACCTCTTCAACCCAGGTTATAAATTAATATTATGGTGAGGAACTAATAAAAAGGAATTTCTGCCATTATTCTATTAATGAGGCAAATGGCATTTTCTCTGGAGTCATTGTATTTGAATTATGATCCCAGCCCCCAACTGGCAATGCTGAGCTATCATTCACTGATATTCGTAAGATAATGTCCTGTTTATTACCATTCTCGCCGAGGAGGCTTACTTCGTTTACTTTCTGATCAAAATTCCAGAGCAGTTACAATAAGGTTTGTGCTTATGTTGGTGTATTGTAGAACTATCACCAAGTGATGTTCACAGTAACATTGTAAAAGTATATCATAAATCATTAATAATCATGTAGATGTGTTGATATAAATTTGATCTGTTTACTGTTACGGTCTTAATTATAATTCCTTTGTTCCCGTTTCCTTGCACCTGCATTCTTTGACTAACAATTAGGCAGCAAAAGAGTGCTCGAGGGCAAAACTAATTTATTTATGGGTGTGCACTCTCCTTATATCCCCTCTCATATTGAATACTGTTGATTGTATCATATGTGCACTACCACATGTTTTACATTTGGCAAGAGGACAAGTTATCTTATACCATTTGTGATTAAATCTAAGTTTTCACAATAATTACAGAGTTAATACAACGGGAAAGGTAATTGATTTTATTTTCATTTAATTACCTATTCCATGTGTGGGAAAATAAATCAGTTGAGTAGACACATTTTAACTACATGCTACAAAAAGTTTGAGAATGATGCCACTGACGATTCTTTCCTTGTGACAAACACCGATTGTACTTTCTGAAGCTTTATTAGAAAAAGAATGATAGCGCAACTTACTAGATTTTGTCAATATTATATTGTGTAATATGCCTCATGAATATTTAAAAGGTTTCAAACTGTTGTGGCAGTGAAAGGAACTGTCTAAGAATATTTTTTAAATGGCATCTAAGATTTTGTGATTGTAGATAGAGCAGCAAAGCTGATCCACACTCAGGACAATCACTGGCAGTTTAAATTTAAGAAAGTGGTTGAAATTCTTAAAAAGGTGAATCGACCAGGCTTACTGAAATTCATAAATCTGCTGGGCATATCATGTTAATACAAAAATTTTGCTAAGTGGAAGGACTTTTCACCATCATAATCATCATCATCTTCCGTCTCCAGTTTCCCGGTGCGGTGTAAGAGCACTCTCCACTTTTGCCAGTCCAAGTATGTTTGCTCTTCTTGAATTTTGGACCATTGCACACCTTTATCCTGTAGGTCCGATTTCACAAGATCAGTCCATCTCCTTCTGGGCCGGCCTCTTGGTCTTTTACCCTCCAATTCTTTTTCCAGCCATATCCTTAGTGATCTTGTAGGGTCCATCCGGCTGATGTGTCCAAGCCATTGCAATCTTGCATTGGCAATTTTTTTTTTGGAGGGTTTCACTGACTGGGATCTGTTTGCAGATCACTTCATTCCTGATCTTGTCTTCTGGTTTTCTGGACCACTGATCTCAGGAACTTCATCTCGGCCGCCTGGAGTCTGCTTTCATCTCTGTTGGTAGTGGTACATACTTCCAGGCTGTACTTTTCACCTTATTATCGTATAAACTTGCCAATGATCATTCTAAAAATCCACTAATTTGGATCTGCATTTTCAGATATGAAAGTTTGATATACTGTAGCTATAAAGCTATAAAGAACTTTAATTGTAGACACTATTTGGGGCTTGTCAGATAACTGCAAGGCCTGACAATCAGCTTTGATGTTCTTCTAAAAGAGTCTCTGCAGTTTTTGTATCATTGTTTTGAAATTAATACTGTATCTATTCTCGAACATGTTCTCATGTCTAAATATTTTGTCATATGGGCCCACAGTAGCAGAGCATTAACTGAATTCCTGAAACACCTTAATGGAATTCACTCAAACATTTTCTTCATCACGGGTTTAGAGGTAAATGGTTTCCTTCCTTATCGGGCGAAAGCCGGATGAAACTTTTTCACACAGTGCATACTACAAGCCAACAGACATTTGCATGCTAGCAGCTACCACCATCCTGCACTGAAGAGTAACGTGTTGTCTCATTTGGTCTAAAGGCAAGAGAAACCTTCATTGCAGAAAGCTTACATCTTAGCCCCATGAAGGACAAGCTGGGTTTAAGAAAATCTGGAGTTTATAAAATATCCTGTGAATGTGGAAAATCCTACATCAAATACTACTGAGACCTACTGCACATAACATAAGTGGAATGTTCACATATTACAGCTAGAGAAGTATGTGGTCGCAGAAGATGTAATTGAGAGTAGCCATAAAAGGTTTCAAAACAAGACTTAATGACAACACCAGTAACAAAGAAACAAATCTGAGTGATGCATGGAAACTGACACTTTCAACCCCCAGACACGAGTGCAGCAGTAGTGGAAATGAAGCAAGCATGAATCAAACTGAGCGAAATGATTGAGTAGACCTTGTACAGAACCATGACGCCCATTGGACTGTTGGTGTATGTCGTCTGTGACAGCAAGTATATTATACAAATCCGTCCATCCACTGACAGTGTACTTCTGGAACAGCAGATACCTGAATTAGACGACAGAGAATGTCATCAGAATGTTATCTTTTTTTGTCACCAACTGACTGCAAACCTGCTAAGACAGACTACATTCCAATGACACGCAGAAAAATGAAAAACTCATGTTATCGAGTTGATTTGTAGTCATACTTGTTTGGGAAGCAGATTTACCTGCTTCCCAACCAAGTATAACATGGCATGGCAGGTTTCATAGGCAACATGCCTATTGATTGAGAAGCTTTTACTGTTGATGGAGTCAGTGAAGGTGGAGGAAGCATGAACATATTACACCTCTCCAGCATGACCATGGACTGAAGTGAAATGAGAGATGGCTGAAGGTAGGAATCTCTTAAGCATTTTTTGGGAGGGTAAGTAGGGGTATTAGGAAGGAAATATTTCGTGTAGCAGTCTCAACAGTAAACCATAGCCCTGATGTAGGAAGAAATTGATGGATTTGAGCCATGAGAAGCCGTATGTGATCAAGAATGTTTATTTTTGGTTGGTGTAAGAGAATTTAGGGTGGTTGTTGGGCTATCCTTTGCTCTTTTTTTGAACCTACCACACCCCCACTGACACATTTAACCATTAGAAATCACACCAGTCCACCCTTGAATCCTACCTCTTTATATATATTATGTGCACCAGTATCTGTTTCATGGAAGAATTCCTACATACACACTGTCCTAGCAATACTTTTTGAGTGAGATTTTTACGTATATTTCCTGCAAAAATTCTCAGCAGTACTGACCCTGATACTATCCACTACCATTTTTAGTGCATGTTGAAGCCATCATTGTGATCTGTTCTGTAAACAGTTCTTCCCAATAAGAACAGATAAATTATTTGTGGAGATCAAAGTTTCTATTTAGTCATGCACAATTGTCACCCAGCCAACTATTATTTAATGAATGGGACACTACTTCCTACCTGTGCAACAGGATAACCCACAGCAGCAGTAGGAGCTGCCATACCGAAGAATGGGTTTGATGCAGCAAGACTAGCAGCAGCTGGTTGGGCTCCCAAGTTTGGAACAGCTCCAAAGACACCATTCTATAAAAGAAACAAAGCAGTCACATGAAGATAAAATACAACAACTTTTTAATTTCGTATTCATATAAAATTGTGAATTCAACAGATCTTGGTTGCAGCCACATCATACCATGATGACATTTGTGAGAACATGATTAACATGAAGAATGATCAATAAACTTATATTATGCTAAGAAATAGAAAGAAGCCACTTCCCATAGCAGACATGTAATGGTGACATATGCATCAATTCACAGACATTAATGTCGATGGCATAGAAGGGCCTTACCCTAAAATGTTATACCTGTGAGTAGGCTAACACACATTTCACGGACTTCATTTTTGTAATTGTTCCTTTCGTTATCTTCTCTTAACAGGATTGTCATACCAAACATGCTTTCTTTAATAAGGAAGCATCGTGTATGAAATTTGATTTAAAGGTTTGCCTTTAAACATATTCATCCAATTATATTTAAGATTTTCTGCTACAATATTTAAAAACTTTTTCTGTAACTTACATCGTAAGCTTTTGAGCTATATGCCTTCTCATTGCTGAGATAATTAATGCTGGAGAGGATGACAATTGTGGAATGGGAATGAATTTGCCCACCACCTTTTTGAAGAAACCATCCTGGCATTCGTCTAAACGGATTTCAGGAAATCGTTGAAAACAGACATTTGTATATCCAAACGGGGTTTTGAACCTATGCCCTCCAAGTACAGTTCTAATGTGATAGTAACATACTTCACACAGATTAACTGATAATGCCGAAAGAAATGATCATGTGAGCCTATTGTTAAAATGTGAACATCGTCATAATGATCCAGTTGACAAAGGCTTTATTCCGGTTATTAATTTGATTGGTTGTTAGATTTATAAAATAATTAGATCTGCTCATTTAGTACAAAATTTTCTCTAAAAACAACAAATATAGTTAAGAACGAAGTTTCTCTCAGTATTGAGAATTTATAAAATTATCTCGGGTAACAAGCAGATTTAACGAAGTGTTATCACACAATATTTCTTCTGGTGAAGTGACATCACCAGAAGATAGTGACAGTGAATGCGATTGCCAAAATATCGTGTGATGACACTTCATTACCTGAGAGCATTTTATAAACAAACGTTAATGCCAGTTTTCACAATCTTTACCATTTAGTGATTTTGCGTAACACATTGAAAATGCTTGAACTGGCTCTGGCAATTGTTTCTTTGCAAAGTAACACTGAACATCATCCTTCTTAGCAGTGAAAGGAGGCACAATTTGGACAATAGTTACATTATAGCAAACATTTGAAATATTTTCATTTTTCCTCCTCCAAATATATGGCAAATTTTTTAGAAAAATATGAGTGGCCAATACAATCCAGGCTTTTTATACAAAGTATTGCCTCTAGAAACTGAAGTCTCTTGCAGTTACAACCCATAAAAAGACAGAAAAGTCAAACAATGAATCCTATTACTGAAATCAACAATCTATACAAGTTATGAAATAATGTGTCAGGTAATATCAAGCAACTGAAATTTTTCAAGATTCTTCAGAATGAAAGCAAGGAACTAAAATGTCAACTTCAAAATTCTGCAACTGATTTATCAGGGATATGAATATGATTCATATTTATGTGGTCCCACTACTATAATCCAATGATTGATAGAAGAATATTCTAATGAATAATTGTGTTGATTGTTTACTATCTGAAATTAGATTGTTTGCATATGACATAATGCTGTATAAAAGGATCAAAACGATAGAGGACTGTAAACAGTTGCAGGGTGAACTGGACAGGATATCTAGTTGGGTTGGTAAACATGGGATGAAGATAAATGCAAAGAAGAGTCAGCTTATTAGATACACAAATAAAAAACAAAAGGTTAATTATGAATATAAGGTGGGGAAAGAATTGCTTGCTGAAGACTTGAAATATAAATATCTTGGCATTACATTTGATAACAAGCTTAACTGGGCAGGACACATTGGACAGGTGGTAGGAAAAGGTTTCAAAATTCTGCACTTGTTGGAGAGAGTGATGAGGGGATGCATGAGAGAAGTAGAGGAATTGGGTTGCAAAACTTGGTCAGACCATTGCACGAATGTGGTAGTGTAGTATGGGACCCACATTTTGCGTATCAAATACAGGAATTAGAAAGGATGCAAAAGAGGGCTGCTAGATTTGTTTCTGGAAATTATCGCAGAATGCAATCAGTGACAGATATGATAAAGGAGCTGGAATGGGATTCATTGCAAGACAGGTGGAGGATGAGGAGGGTCATGGGAGTGTACAGGGCGTATACTGGCGATGAGGCATGGAAAGATATTTTAGTAGGTATGAAAAGTAGTTCATGGAAGCGAAAAGATGACCATGATCACAAGCTGGCACTCGATTTCAAGCACAAGGGTGTGGGAAGATTTTCTTTTTTTAGGTAAGGGTGTCAGGGATTAGAATGAGTTACCAAGAGAAATGATAAATAACTTACCGAAAACGTTAAAAGAATTTAAAGTTAAAATTTGTAGAGGGCAAATGTAGGTGGGTGCAGGATAGGGGGAAGTTGGGTGTGTAGCGAAATTACCACCGGAGCTTGTGCTCCATTGAAATTAAATTAAATTAAAAAAAAACTTTTTGAAGAAACAAAAACCATCACTGAACTGTTTGATAGCATACTTTACACATGACATTTATAAGATTTATAGCAATCAAGGAAAGTAGGACTGAATGTTTCACACACTTGTTGGAAAAACAGGCACATGATCTGAGAGACCAAGCAACTTTATTTATTCATGTCCAAGGCACTACTTTTAAGAGACATATCTGAAGTGTTGACCTGGCTTATAATGAACCTCTGCATTATGTTTGCCCTGGCTATCCAAGCTGTAATACATTTTATGAAACCAATGTGAAATATGTGAGGAGTCTGTAAGTACCATTTTTATTACTAAGCAAACAGCATGTTTAAAAACTATTAGATGAAAGCCTTTATCTCAAACTACTTTTAAACATGTCTGCAATTAGAAAATCATTTACCATGATGAATGACCAACTTTTGGAATTTATTCTGCCAACCAACTTACCAACCACTGCTAAAAAGTCATTTTGGCATTTAACTTTAAGAAATTTAATAATTCGACCCGAACACCTTTTGAAACTATAATAAATTCATTATATAAGAATGAAATTATAAAGTGCCTGTTTTCTTGAACATTTACATTAACTTTCAGCACCATATTTATAGTGATGACTAGGGTTCGGATCTTTAGGACCCAAAAAATCGCGAAGTATGCAGGCAAATATGACTTTAAAAATGGGTAAATATGACCTAAAAGAGACAAAATATGACCAAACATTAAATTTTTTATTCATTAAAAATGCTCAAATGTACATAATTTATTTTATGTAGCTGTGTCGCTTTCAAGTAGACAGCATAATTTGCTTCTATGCACTCACTGTACGATTGGCAAATTAATTTTATTGAAAGTTATTTTCTTGTTCCTGTAAAAGAATGGATTACTAGAATTTTACTTTTAAAAATGGAAATTTACTATACATTTGTTGCGAATTAGTGTACATACCATTTTTTATTCTTGTTTGATGCCAGCATTGCAGTATATCACCACATGCATCTTCAAGTTCTCGAATAGGAATTTTCTCCGGTTGTCACTTAAAACTGTCTTGTAGTGTGAGAAGCTTCGTTAGACATCGCAAGATGTGACGGGAGCGTACTTAAACAGAGTCAGGTCACTGCAATTTAATTGTGGGTCGTCTTCAGTCAAAACAGATTCGCCACCATGTAAAATGTCACTAATTTTACAAATTGTTTTATATCCTTTATTCCCACACAACACTTTATCGAATTTGTTTTTCAGCAAACTAGCCACACTGCCCCCTGCTTGGCCTTATTTCGGTTTCCACGCTTTTAACGACCGCCAAACTTTCATACAGTTCTAGACCAATTTTTTCAAGACGCGAAATCGCAGTTGTGATACCTGAAAAACTTGACTTTATGTACGCCAAATTTCTGAACAAATTACTGGAAAAGAGTTCTTGGACAATTTTTATGGAAGATGCTTCACTGTTATCAAAATTAGAAACTATTTTCCGTATGTTTTCATAATATTCACAGTAATAGCTAACTGCATCGAGCCATGTGCCCCAACGAGTAAGTACTGGTTGTGGTGGAAGAGGGATGGAAGGTGCGTCTTCTTTAAATTTTGCCACTCTCATTGGAGCTTTAACAAAAATCTTTTTTACATTTGATATTAACCTATCAACATCAGGGAAATTTAGTCTTACTTCCTCGGCAACTCTATGTAATCCATGAGCGAGACAGGTTAAATGCACCATCGAAGGATACAACATCTTCAGACATTTCCCAGCCTTTACCATGTACGGCGCAGCGTCGGTCACAAATAGTAAGACATGTTCTCGCTTAACTTCACCGCTCCATGACAGTTTCATAGCGTTGTCGAAACGGACGGCAATTGTTGAATGGTTTACTGATTCAAGAGCTTCACAGTCCAGTAAAAATATATCACCCGGTCTGTCAGAAAGTAGGGTTCCAACGATAACATTTACAACGTATCTCCCACAAGCATCAGTACTTTCATCCATTGATACCCAGATCTTATTGGTGCCTATCTTAGTTCTGATTGCCTGCAATACATTTTCATAACAAGACGGTAAATAGTTCTTCCTCAATGTTGATTCGGTTGGAATCGTCTGTGTTGTGTATTTCTCCAAGAACGATTTGAAATGCTCATTGTTCACTTTATTAAGTGGGATGTTGGTTGATACCACCATTTCACAGAGTTCTTTAGAAAAAATTGATAATTTGGAAGACGACGAAGCTGTAGATGTATCCAAGAAAAGTCGCTGTTTGCTTTGCCGAGTTGAATGTCGTATTACGTTATTCTTGTGTCTTGATGTATTGCAGTGCTGCTGCACATGAAATCGCTTTGTTGCATTCACTTTAGTTTCACATAATTTACAGAAAAGAACTCTTTCATCTGTGCTAAAATACTCCTCTCCAAATTCCTTTACGTAACTCCGTAACTTTACACTTTCAGAAAGTTTTGTTTTCGGCATGGCGGTACTCACTGATCCACTGCAGATTTAACACTGCACACAGGGGTATTTGACACAAAAAGTCGATCAAAATTATTTCTACGTAATTTTGATTTTTGTTTCTCTTCTTTTGTGTATAAGAACTTATAACTGTGAAGTAGGAGTAATTATAAAGAACACGTACTGTGTTCATACACTTTATAACATATTAAGCGAATATTTACAAAATACCTACACAATAATCATACATGTGCACTAAATTATCATTCTGACGAACCGTCCCATCCTTCGTCGTCGGAACCTTCTCCTTATGGCTCGTTCTCTTCTTGAGTACTCGGTTCCCATTAAATCAATATTTTAATAGTTTCTGGATTGAATGATTTAGATGTTTTGGGAGTTTTGTGCCTGATGAAGCTCAAATACGGATCCTAAGTTAATGAAAGCCTATTAATGACATCTGTGTTGCACTAAACCCTACTAAGTTTTCTGGAGTGTGTCTCCCTAAATCGTCGAAAATATTTGTTTCTAGCTTCTGCTGCTGCTTCTGACAGAGTGCCTATAGGCAAAAGTGCATACTCTATTATAAGTGGGCCCTCAATAAATACTTCTTGTATAGGTGACATTGGATGCCACGAGTACAGTTCAATGTACAGTACATCTTAAATTTTTCGTGGCGGTGGGGAATAATTTTTTATGTCTATCTTGTGCCCACTATATATCATTCACATTATAGTATAAAATCTATCAATTAATGTTTTGTTAATACCTATTATCTGTGTGGACATCATTGGTCAAAATCGGTCAAATCATCGAAAGATTTTCTAGGCTGACCCACATTGGTCGGATTAGATTTTATGGGGATTTCGATACATTTTTTGAACCAATCATGGCATTTTTTAAAAAATACACTCTCAGTTCTCTTAGCAGCCTGCCATTTTCTTTTAATTTCCAATTTAAGCCATGAAAACTTTTGTTCGAACTGTTGCGTTTGTTCGACCGTGAATGTCGGTTGATTTCAAATATTTTCCTCGACTAATTCCAACTTTTGCACGAAATCATTTCCTTCCTCGTGTTAACTCATATCATAAATAACTTTTCGGGTCATGAGCATGATACCAGAAGAGTCCATAACAAAGAAAATCTTAGATGAATTAATGTGACGGAAAAAAAGTAAGTTTGTTTCATTGTAAATAATCTAGAATTTTTTCGAATAAATAGACGTTTGGCACTTTTTGGCACCTAATTTTCAATGAAACACCAAGATAGTACACTAAACTAATACCATACAAGAAATCAGACTCGGGAAAGGTCCGGAAACTTAACAAAATCACTCTTTAATACTTTTCGTAATAAAAAAATCAGTGCAAAATGAGTCAGTTAACAAAAGTTTAGAAATAAAGTTGTGCGATACCTTTAGATGTATGTTACTATTATTTCAATTCTAGGTACCTAGCTGAACAATATCCATGATTAAAATCACCCCTACTCACTTAACATCACTCACAAATTAAATTGGTACAACTTATAATTTCCTTGTATTTGGTTGTCAACAGTACGTGGGTCTTGGAATGTGCTCAGAAGATGACTGTTCACGGGGTGGGGAATGAAGCTTATTTAAAAAACATAGCTGATTGTTATTCTATAGACATTTGTCTCGAGTCAGGTAGATACAAGTTCTTGGAATTTGCTTAAAATTTTTTTTTTTTACTTTTGATCGGCTTTTTGTGTCAAATACCCCTGTGTGCACTGGTTCAGGATTATTTTCAAAAGCATTGGTGACAGTGCGTGAGTGGCTGAAGGCTTTGTGTTTGTTTCGACGCGGAGAGTCTGGTATGTGGGGAATACCTGACCCAGGTAGGGACGGGTTTCCCGCAAAGCAGCAGTTTCGCCGTACTGAATCATAGGAAGACAATTGATTCCTCTCAACTCATCGGTGGGTCACTGCAGTGGACTCAATTCCCGCGATACCGTCGGAAGTGAGACATTGATTGACGCGGCTCGACACAGGCATAATGCTGCTGCATAGTCGAATTTAAAAAGCGGGCGGAACATTAAAGTTTAGAGAGTGAGAATAATTTATAACTTTAATTCTTGGCTGGTGAATTCTGAACAATTTAGTTACAATTAGTTTCGTTTCTTTCTCCAATGTATAACAGGAATATATTTCTCTGAATAATTATCTTAATTTCTTTTCATCTACAACTTCTATCAAAAATTACCAGTTTTATCCTCAAAATATGACCATATGACCATAAAAATTGCTGAAATATGACCATAATTAGGAAAATGGCCCAAATATGCATTTATAGGCTATATAAAATACATTTAAATACAATCAGAAACGTCGAATCAGTGTTTATTTCTGCATTTCAGGTCAAAAAGAAGGCGGGAAAAAAATATGACTTTTCCTAAAGATCCGAACCCTAGTGATGACTGATGGTCAGCCACTTCATCACGAACACTAATATGGCTCTTTTTAAACACTTTAACCCAATGTTTCTAAAGCTATTTCAACCCAAGGACTGATAAATTGTCAAAAATAATGCTGCGAACCACCAACTTATTTTGATTTTTTTTTTTTTTTTTACCTATGCATGTATTATCAACATCAGGAACATACTATATTGCACCATGTTTTGAATTCCACTGAAACTCTTTAAAGTTAATTGCATTTTAATATTTAATAACTAAATGAATAATAATGTGACTGGAGGATGGATGCTACACTATACCATCGACCTACATGCACAAAAAAAAAAAAAAAAAATGAGGCCTGAATGTTCTCAAGCCTCCCACAAGGGAAGGCCCGACAATATTTTATACAACTTTTCTTGTAGTGTACTTCATCACTCTAATTTAACCAATCCTACCACATGTATTGATTCTTCGCTCCTATTGCAGCACCCTGAGAAAACAGTAATTAACATAATCCTTGAACGAAAAGAGCTCTCTGATGCAGACTTAAAAAGAACAGAATGGTGAATATCAGTGAAGAAAAGAAACAATGCTGTCCTATCCTCATATCCTAGTAATGGCCATACTCATGTGTTAGCCATCCAACCCAACATTCGTATTTCATTAATTAGCATAAATCTTGAACATTGCGAAACTTAATGATCTTCATTAAAGCATGAAAATGGAAACTATGAATTTCATGAATCTATTGCCATCTTCACAGGTAAAAGCTGTTAATACAAATGTGTAACCAGAGGAAAGAAGCAAAACTCTGAAGGACATAATCAATAGATATGTTATTTGGCCTTTTGAAGAAATATGTTAATGCTCAACATGATGTGTGGATGACCAACTACAGCAATATACTCTGAAGAGCCAAAGAAACTGGTACAGGCATGTGTATGCAAACACAGATATATGTATACACTCGAAGTACGGCACTGCAGTCGGCAACGCGTATATAAGACAACAGGTGTCTGGCGCAGGCGTTAGATTGGTTACTGCTGCTACAATGGCAGTATCACAATTTAGGTGAGTTTGAACGTCATGTTATAGTCGGCACACGAGAGATGGGACACAGCATCTCCGAGGTAGCAATGAGGTGGGGATTTTCCCGTACAACCATTTCACGAGTGCACCGTGAACATCAGGAATCAGACATTGCTGCGGCCGGAAAAATATCCTGCAAGAACGGGACCAACGACGACTGAAGAGAATCCTGACTGATAAACTGCATCCATTCATGGTCATTGTGCATTCCGACGGACTTGGGCAATTCCAGCAGGACAATGCGACACCCCACATTTCCTGAATTGCTGCAGAGTGGATCCAGGAACACTCTTCTGAGTTTAAACACCTCCACTGGCCACCAAACTCCCCAGACATGGACATTATTGAGCATATCTGGGATGCCTTGCAACGTGCCATTCAGAAGAGATCTCCACCCCCTCGTACTCTTACGGATTTATGGACAGCCCTGCAGGATGCATGGTGTCAATTCCCTCCAGCACTACTTCAAACATTAGTCGAGTCCATGCCAAGTTGTGTTGTGGCACTTCTGCATGCTCACAGAGGTCCTACACGATATTAGGCAGGTGTACCAGTTTCTTTGGCTCTCTAGTGTATAATAGGAAACTGAGGGTGTCAAAGGCACTCAAACTTGCGAGTCCATCAAATATCACTACTGTGTTCCTAACCAAGAATCAGTCGGCTTAAGGCTTACATTTTTCCTGCAAATGCCTTTACTGTACTCATCTGCCAAATCTTTCCCCAAATGAAAATGTAGCAGAATCTCACGAAGCCTGTTAACTTCAGCTGATGCAATCACTAATGTATTCAATGACACTGAAAATGTATCCCAAGATTCTCCCCTAACCCTACTTATCACCTTGTTTGATGAGACCACTGCCAAAGGTGCCTACAAGAAGACAGCTTACCAGAGGCCAGGAAAGGAGGAAATCAGAGGTATTGACAGACACTCCTGTTAGACAATCATTTGGTGAAGAAAGGAAGAGCCAAAAAACCAAAATGGAAAAGAAAACTAAGAAGTATATCACACCAAAAGTGGAGAAAATGAAGAAACTAAGTGCAAAATCTATTTTACAAGTTCAAGTAACTGAATTATGTTGACAGCAATGACAGATTTGATGAACATCTACTTTTCCATGGAAGGGACACAAGTGAAACAGACCATATTTAAGCTCAGACACCCCATGGACAGGAGTTCGGACTATCTAGCCTAGTTAACATCTCTCCAAAAGATGAGAATGGTGAGGTCGAAAGCTGAAGAGCCAATATAAACACAGCTCAGAAACACTGGTAGTGAGGAAATTTGTAATAGTCACCTGCGACGTTGCTCAGTATCCAGGAATCATCATTGGATGAAACTGATGTTCTAGTTAAAACAATGGCAAAATGTAAGTTTTGGATGTGGCATAAAAAGTATATGAAATTTGGTACAAATATGAAAATACTGTGAGAAAAGCAGATGAGCTACAACTAATGAGTGAAGTTCGCCAAACCTACGTCATCAAAATGATCCTAATAACTCCAATATTACTATGTCTGGTTTCTTTTAGTTTCTCTCAGACTTGCTTCCTGCCTTCTATTACTAAGGGTTTTTTTTTTTTTTTTTTTTTTTTTTTTTTTTTGTATACGCAAATGAGTTACAATAACATTTTTATGTATTGGAAGTATTTCTGCGAATTACAGGTTTTCTTTCTTTCTTTCTTTTTGTTTTTGCTCAGTTTATTTTCATCAAATTTTTAATAAGGTCTACACCAACTAACTCCATTCTGCGTAAACCAACCACAACTTACAGTGTTTGGTGATTTTCTGCAGCCACACACTTTTTAATGTTGTGGTTGTAAAAATAAAAATAAATGCAGAAACTTAACTCAATAGATGCAGTTTACAGCGGTTTGTTCAAAGTTGGGACGGTGTTCAGAGAATCGGCTGTAAAAATCAAAATGTGATAACCTGTGCCAATCTTCCGTGGTATTTCCTACTGAAAACCTAGTAATTAATGTATTTATTAACAATCCACAAAATATTACTCAGCAGAAATTATAATACTATATTACCTGCAAAGCTGTTGTTGGCATAACTGGCCCAGCCATCAATCCATTAGGAAGTGCAGCAGCTGTAGGAACAGCATAAGGGACTGCAGCTGCAACTGGAGGGAAAGCAGCTGGAGGCTGGGGAAATGCTCCACCTGTCAATTTTAGCTTAGTTTTACATTCTGCTTTAATGACATGGATTTATAAAATAGCTGCAATCATAAAAACACAAACTAAAATTTACCAAACAGATGCCAAATATCAAACAAAAATGTACACAGAGCTGATCGCTGAAAGACTGGACAATATCTGGCTGGGTAGATCAGTATGGACCATAGATAAAAACACCAAAGAGTTAGCTTATTAGGTATACAATTTATTGGAAAATATAGGTTTTATCTGATTATTAGGTAGAGAAGGAACTGCTAGATGAAAACACGAGGTATAATTATTTTGGCATATCTTTTGACAATAATCTTAACTGGTCAGGACGTATTGAGCAGTTGGCAAGAAATGGTTTCCAAACCCTGCATTTACTGGAATGGGTGGGAAGGAAAAGAAACAGCAAAACAAGGGAACCGAGACAGCTGATCAGACAATTGTTCTAGTATGATGGCGTAGTGTGAGATCCAGGTTGTGTGTGTCAAATACTGGAATTGGAGGGATGCAAAGGTAGCCAGTAAGATTCGTTTGTGGAAATTACAGCAGAACACAGTTGGCAACTGATACAATAATGGAACAATGCTGGGATTTATAGGATGACAGGAGATGAATGGGAATGAATAAGGCAGGCAGGCATAGATGGATAGTGATAGAAAAATTAGAGATAGTACATAGAAGAGATTACCATAATTACAATTAGCACTTAATTGCAGCCAGAAGGGTAGGGGAAAATGTTCTTACTATTACTATTACTCTGTGATTCACCAAAAGTGTTCGGCGGAGGGTGTATTGCACCTATCCGGAAAGGTAATGGTTTGGAAGGAATATATGGGATATGGCAGGAGGCACCCATGGGCTATTGTGAGGAACCATCCCAGCATTCGCCTGGAGCAATCTAGGGAAACCATGGAAAACCCAGATCAGGATGCCCGAGTGCTTTTGCGGGTAAGGGGGACAGGTATCGGAATTGCTGACGAAAATGCTAAATATTTGCCTGAAATGATTAAAAAATTTAAAACAAAAAATGGATGGGTAGGGAAATTGGAATGGGGCTTGTATGTTTCATCAAAATTAAACAATAAACATAAGTTTTTGGAGCAATACATAAAGACAGCATATGGATGAAAATACCAACAAAAGAACTATACAGATAGACCCACAGATATGATCAGAAGATGCAGATTACAATTCTATGTACACTTACAAAGAATTAACAACTCTATACTCACAGAGGATTTCTGATGTGATAAATGGCTTGATCAGGAAAACCAATTGGTTCCATGAAATATAAGAGGACTTAAATTATGCAGGGATCAGCAAGGAAATGACAAAGAAAAGGGGACAATTCAGGAACAAATTATGAACACAAAATTCAGAATACAGAAGTAAACAGGAACAAAATGGACAAAACAAAGGAAACAAGAACACAGTGAACACAGAAGGGGTTTTGGGAAGAGAAAAGGAAGACGACGAATACAGAAAGAAAGAAAAAAAAAATGAATAATCACGAATAATTTGAGTTTAACACATTTGCGCCTGGGGCTTCTGCACTCCTGGGTGCTCAAATTACTGGCCTTTTTTGCGATTTTTATGACTTCTTATTAATTAACGCTACATCCAAGAAATTTTCATATTATTGTAGTTCGACTTGTACACTTTATGTAAATGGGGTATGACATCAGAAGAAAGGTAAAAAAGTGTTTATAATCAAATTTATGAGTATGTATTTTCAGTTTTTGAAAAAAGTCTTACAATCACTATAAGGTTACCTAAAAGTCTTGCAATCACTTTACGGTTATCTGAAACACTTTCCCACTATTCAATGTCTAGTTCAGAACCTGAATCGTCTATCATTTCATCTAAAAGAGCTAATATTTTTTCGTCCTTCATTCTTTCACCCAGAAATTTGAAGAGCAAACAACAACGAAAACTTTCTGCAAAAAGACGGACACACGAAAAACACGGGAGTTTCTGTAGCCGAAATAATATAATGTACAGCTGAAGATAGTCTCAGAAATACTCGCTAGATGGCAGCACGTAATATAGAAACATTGACAGACACAATACCATGTGGAAAAACCGGGATCTGAGTTATGAGACGGCGGAAATTGGCAGTTATCAGCGGCCCGAGTCAGGCTCGGGCCCGGCAGGATGACAATACCATGCGGCCCAATTCTGACTCGGGCTCCGGCGCGAAAGTGTTAAACACTGTCCTCAAAGGCAATAATGAAACAAAACATGCTATACTAAAATGTGATTTATTATAAGAGACAAGCACTATCTGGTGGATTTTTCCTATGTATAAGGTAACCACGTGCAGTACCGAGATTTAGGGGATAAGGGGGGGCAGCAACTTCAGGGGGGCAGCAAAATTGTGTTTGAAGGACGGAGCTTTAAGTCGCGGAAACCTTTTTTTTTCTCCGCAGCTCTACTATTAACCTGGGAGACGACACTGTCAGTGTAACAACAATGGGAGCAGTAATCTCAGTTTTTGCTCCGGCTCAGAAAATTCCTAGATCCGCCGCTGACCACGAGTCATGGAAAAGGGAACAACATAATGGGAAGGGGGGAGTTATCTGCACAAACTCCAAGTATGTGTTTTCAATTGAGAAGGTCTGTGCCAAAGCACATCAAAATCTGAACTCCCCTTGTCAGTAATGAACTCTTTCTACTTGACAAAGGGTTAGCCCCGAAATAGTGTGTTTGTATATTATTTTGCGTTGCTGCTGCCCTCCTCCCTTCAACTTTGTTGAGTGTTGGGTATAATTTATATTTCCTTTCCACAGAAATATTGTCTCGCGGTAGTTCTTTCACTCCATTGTTACCATTACAGAAATATCAGCATACAAACCCAAAATACAAGCTTTTACAAGAAAACATTTGACAAAGAGCAGAAATACCTATATACCAGGTTACAGAATTGAAATAACTTTGGTACATTCTGACTCTGAATAATAGTAAGAATAAAGATTTTGAAACTAAATAAATTTTGTACATTTGTGGTACTATTAAAAGAGCTTCACAAGGGAAAATGCAGAATCTATTATAAAATTTTTGCAAAATTACAGTGATCACCATATTGCTTTACAAATTCTAGTCCCTGACTAAACAAATATAAAGAATTCAGACATCAGAAATGAAGTTCCTAAGGTCAATTTTAGGATTTCAAAAGGACAGACAGAATACACTATGATATCAGAAGGGCCTTACTGGATGAATTAAATGAATATCAAGCTAGATGGTTTAAACATATAAAAACAAAAATTGTAAATCAGCATAAAACCATTTGAAAAAAATGGGTGTTCACAGAACAGACAGAATGACGAGTTCTCCTTTTATTTTTACTTCCCTATTCACTAAAAAGTGGGTAGTACAAGGTGCGTTGCACCTATCCCATAAGTAAAGGTTTATGCATGGGAAGAGATGCCCATGAGCTATCTTATGAACAATTCCAACATTTGCCTGGAGTGACCTAGAAAAACCATGGATCAAACCTTGAAGATGGAACAGTATTATAAAAACTAATATTTGAAGCTGAATATGGAAACTTAAAGAGAAAAATGTTGAGAAAAATGCATGAAACAGATCAATAGTGATATTCATAGGAGGAGAGTGGAAGAGAACGGTGAAAAGATAGACGTGATATTTGGAATGTGAGGTATGGCCCTAAGGCCTTAAGCAAACTAAAATAAATTTAAAAATGATATTTTAATATTAGTAATAATAACTCTACCACAGCTGTTTTCAATGCCAAGATGTTGTGCACACATTTTAAATTAGATTTTTAGACCTAACTGCCCAATAACAAGCCAATTTAGAAACTGCGGACAAGTGACTTACAAAAACAATTCAATATTTCTGTGCAAGAAACAAGGAACACACTTACTAATAAGACACTCAAGCTGACCACTTTTTTACACAATATGAAATGGTTGGCCAAAAGTATTCTTAATTAATTTCTTTTAATCAGTCATTTCAGTGACCAAATGTGAATGAACCAAATTGCAAAACTAGACACCAGAAACTACAGAAATAACGTGACATGCAAGCTAAACAGAACCAACCTGGTATGGCAAACTGCTGGGAGGGCACAGTGCCATACAGAGCAAGTATCGAGTCCTTTGTGAGCTGTCGCTTCTCCTGAGTAGACGCAGCCGGCTGGTTGAAAAAACTTTCTTCCTCAGCAGAGCGGCCACCTTCTGTACGTGCTGGGGATGTCCTGGAGGTGTCGGGAGCACCATTACCAGCTGAAGTTGAAGATGTGGTGGAAGGTGCAGGAGCACTCAAAAAACCAGTGAAGACATCATCTGTACTGCCTCCCACACTTGATGGTGCAGCACCAACAGGTGTATCTGACAAAGAAATAACTTGTAACACTAATGGAATTACATAAATCATAAATTTAACATCTAACTAATCAATACTGAACTTGTTTGTGCTGTTTCATCCCATTTCATCAATGAATTCCCCAAGTAACACTTTTATTAATTTAGTTTTTGGTCCTTTGACAAAGTTTTTACAAAATTGGGAAGTTTTGGGTACTCACTTTCACGCAAATGCCTTTATTTTTTCAATCAATTGATGACTGCTGTTAAAATAAAACTTTTGTAACTGATAATTTACCTTGTCACAATACTACATATTTTCACCTTTTCCATATAAGCATTTAGGGACGATTAATAGTTTACTAACAAGACAAAGGATAGCTGTCACCTTCCAAAATTGGCATCAACTTCACTGGTGTTATTTTTATACTTGTTTCTATAAATATATTTTTACTGTTATTGCATGAAATTTTAAGTCATGTCTAGAATGCATAAAGCTAGGTTACCTAGCCCAAGTAAGTCCTGAGTGCCCTGTTTCTGCTGCTTTGCCGTTTCAGAAGTTGTTGGTCGGCCAGGCTTGGGGCTAGTTGAACCTTTAGGTTTTGGCAGTAACTGGGGAACAGCGACTTCTGCGAGAGAGCCAGTAGACTTGCGGGTCTGCTGCTGCTTTGCCTCCTTCTTGCGCTTCCTCTGGCGTTCAGCTTCTTCCTCAAGTTCTTTGTCCCAATTTACCTTTAAAAAAAAAATCATACAAAATAGCAAATAACGGGAAAAAATTAGAAGTCAATTACATTCAATTTCATATCATAGATTTGTAGTGTTGCATCTTAAGTGAACTTGTTTAAACTGTCACTTTTTCCCCTCTTTCTTGAATGAAAACATAATGAAGCCTACCTCTGACCAAGCCAAATGCAATACACATGCAATGACAAACAACAAGAACATAATACACAATATTTTGGTAATCAGGTGTAAATAAGATGTTGAGTAAGCTATAAACATCCATTCGAATAGTGTGTATATAGACTTCTCATTTGTCATCACATACCTATGGTAATTAATAGGATTTCTTTCTCCATACTTGCTAGGAATTCCTACTTGAAACAGACTACCATTTCTACTATTATAATAATCTTATCACTTGAAAATTATGAGAGCTTTGGAACAAAGAATTTCAAATAAAGGCAATGTACAGGTATTAAAACTCTGTAAGCCATGAGAGAATGTTCTGAAATGTAATAGTGTCATTGAAAAAAGTAATTAATAAATCAATAATATAAGTGGAACATTTTGTCACTATAATATTTCTTATTCTTAAGCAGATGGCTTGCATGTGTAAATAGAGGTGAATGTGGGCCGACCTCTAAGATTACACGTTGGTAGTAGCTCGTATATCATACTTCAGGATAATGGATGGTGACATACCATCCAAAACGACTAGATCTTCTAATGCAGTAGTGGCGCATTTGGGATCTACAGGATTAGCGAAACAAGGTTGGCAAGTAGAAATCCTATTATTCTTTGGGGATTGCAGTTCTACAGTCAACAATATAAGAAGAAATAATGTTTAGTTTGGACAAATAATTGATCAGTTAAATGGTAGAACAGAACCTAGAATGATAAATAGAGTAAAAATATTGTTTGGAGCAGCAATAAGGTCTGTTTTAATCGTGAAAGACTATAAATTTGGTAACAGAAACTGAATTTGTAATCCGAAAGTAATGGCTTGCAATAAATTTCTCCACCTATATAAACCTTATATCAAAATGAGTTTTTATTTTTTGTACTCGTGAGAAATTTGTATCACTCGGCATTTGACTATACCAATCTGATTTTAGCATGTGAAGGCACTGCTTCACTACATCAACAGGGCTGGATTAAGACAGCGCGAGGCCCGTAGCAAATGTGAAAAAGAGGCCCTTGATTTTTGCCGCCGGGGGGAAAAATGTAGAGCTTAAAAAAAGCTCGCCGGCTAGCCTAGGCGCGGGGCCCCCCTAGGAGGCGCGAGGCCCGTAGCATTTGCTACCTCCTGCTACGTGGTTAATCCGGTAATCTACATCAATACACTTTATTAAGTTCTTTCAAAATCCCCATTTTTCAAATCACTGCAATCATTTCAGTGAAAACACTCAGCACATTTCATATGAATAACTAACCTGAAAACTTGGTAGGAACTACAACTTTACTCGAGATTTGTAACAATCCATAAAAATTAAAATACAACAATCTAACAATTGTCTTAATCTATGCTAAATTTGAAAACACTAAAAATATAAATACCTTATTTAATATTGTTACTAGAAGATACCAAATAAGTTCTCCACACTTAAAAGCTAGAGTTTAATTTTTTTAAAGAATTTGTGACATTTATATGCAATTAAGGTTGTTTCTAGGCTGTATACAGTCGCGTAATAGGAGCTTTAGGGATAATGTAATATTTGTCTTTTGTAATCTGTCCAAACTGTGCAACTTTCTAGAAAATGTTTTTATTCTATGCATCAGCTAACGCATCAGGAGAGCCTGTAATATGTGAAAAGAGGCAGAGGGTCCTCAAGTAATAAGAAGCAATATTAAGCAGAAAGAAGACTGGTCAACCAGTTCTTGCAGCAAAATGGATGAAATCATTAATGAACTACAGTTAAACATAAATCAAAACAACTGAGCATTCAATGCTTAGTTCACATACACAAAGCCAGAATTAAAGGTCACATTCATCATCAGCAGTTTCCTCCCACTATCCGGGTCTGCTTCGCTCACAAGCCTCTCCATTTCCTTCTTTCTTCCCACTGTGTCTCTGTCACCACCTTGTTCAAGTCCTATCCTCTCTTCCATACCCACTCCTCCATTCCTTTCAACCATCCATCTCTTGGTCTTCCTCTGTGTCATTTACCATGCATCTTAATTTCGTGGATTTTTCTTGGGATGCTCTGAACCTCCATTCTCTTTAAAGTCCCTACCATCTCAGTCTGGTCCTCTCTACCCTTTCCTATAGGAGTTCCTCATTTATGGTGCATCTAATCACTTCATTCCTTCTTCTGTTCATTTTAGTAACTCCCATTCCACCTCTTAAAAACTTTATTTCGCTTGCTTGTACCTTGCTGATGTCCCGCTTCTTCGATGTCCATGTTTCAGCAGCATATATCAAGGTATGCACATAGTATGTGTGATAGATTACTCTCTTGCTTCTCTGTGGCACATCTTTATTCCATATCAGGCTTCTAATGCTCCGTAGAAATGCCTCTGCTTGTCTTCCTCTTTCACTTATCCCGTCATCATTTCCTCCACATTCCTCTAATACTTTCCCCAAGTACTTGAACCTACTTACCTTCTTTAGTTGTTGACCTGCCATAATTCCCTGGGATATCCTATTCTTCCTTCTTGTTGTTATCATGTAATCACATTTCTTTACATTAAATTTCAGGCCATACTCTGCCACACTATCTGTCCATACATCCAACTGCCACTGAACTTCCTCTTCATCATCTCCCTAGATCATCAGATTTTCCGCAAAAGCCATCACCATGATTTACTCTCCCGTCCTCACTGCCACCTTCTGCATTATATCATCCATGATTACAATAAAGTTGTGAGAGGGCACTTCCTTGTTTTAGTCCATTCCTTTGTTTCAGCCAATCTGTTCTTCCTTCCCCTATTTTCACATAGCTCACACTTCCTTGGTACAGTCCTGTCACTCTCCTGCTGATTTCTTTGTGAACTCCTCTGTTCCCCAAGGCCTTACACACCTTACTCCTGTGTACACAATCATATGCTTTCTCAATATCAAGAAATAACAACAGTAGATCCTTTACATACTCAATGTTTTTGCTGCAGCTGTCTCATAGCAAATATCAGGTCTACCGTGGATCTCCCCAATCTGAAGCTGTAATGCTCTTCCCTTAGCCCTTTTTCCACTCTGTCAAGTATCCTGTTTTCAATGATCTTCTCATACACTTTGGCACAATATCACATCAGTATAATCCCTCTATAGTTTTTAAACTCCTTCTTGCTCCCTTTTTTGAATATAGGTATAATTATTCATTTTTTCCAGTCTTCAGGAGTTGCGCCCTGATTCCATAACTTTCTCATCACACGGTATAGCCACTGCTTTCCTGTTACTGCTGCTGCCCTTATTTCCGCATATATCAATCATATTTGTAAGTATAATACTTTGGAATAAATCAGGGTTTGAAAGTGAATGATTCTTTTGTAGTAACCCTGTATTACACAAGGAAATATAGGTATTGGAATGTATAGGTAGCACATACGAATACTGTACTTCTTGAACAATACCTGGAAAAAAATCAATATAAATTATGATTTCCGACTTTAAAGTCAAAGGATTTTTTTTTATTTTTTTTTTTTAAATATCAAACTAAATGGAGGCAGTTATTAGCTGAGGTGCTAATGATCTTACTCAAAAGCCCAAATAACAACAAAACCAACATCCAAATCACACATTAGGAACCGATTTCACTTAACTATTGGGAAGGAACAAAGTGAATTTGTCAGACTGTTCAAGAACTATCCTGGTAGACATCTGATCTTTTAAAACGGGGTGAATTGAACTCAGGATTGTTGGAAGATGATTTAAATCTGTATACTCTCAAACTACACTCAAACATGTTTGACATCAATTAAATGGAGAAAATTTCACTGCTTCTTTATGATCTGTCTTAAAAATGAAAAGATATCTTAACATTAAAAACAACTATCAATAATGAATACAATAAAACTGAATATTCATTAGTGACAAATGTTAAGTTTAATACTAAATTTGACAAAGTTGAATAAGTTTAACTTAGCATAAGACTATTAACAAATAGAATTTCAAGTTAAGACAAAAATACCTTTGGTATTGGAGGAGGAACCCATTCTCGAGCAATATATTTCTTCTGTTCATACTTTGCACGCACAAATGCTTCCAAAGATGAATCTGTTTGTGGTCGGCGGAAATTATCGGGTAGATTTGCTTCATAAACTGCTCTGGCACGGCTATTTCCCATCTGCTGCAAGCTCTATAAAAGTCAGCGAAAGAAGTAATCAATTAATAAAATTTGTATCATGATTGAATTATTTTAAAACTTCTCTTTCAGGTAATTTGTTAAAAGTTTAATTTTTTTGGGTGCTAATCACCACAATGTCAACATGCCCTAAAGCCCAAACAATGTATCCAAAATACATGTAAGTAAATCACACAAAATTAAATAGGAACCTGAAAACAGATCCACAATGATATCAAAACTGACATCCAAAATTAATAATGTTGGAAGCAGCACAATCAAATAAAATTGAGCAAAAATGTTATATGATATTACTTAGGTTTAATGTTCACAGTTCCTACAGAAATATAATTTTCTTAGATCTTCAAATAACCATGTCCCATGTCACTATATTATTATAAAAATACATCATTCGGAGAGTTATTTTTTTAAGTATGATCTATTTTCAAATAAACCTTAATTCCACGCAATTCTAGTAAAGTGCCTGTGTGCGGTTTACAGACATCCTTAGCAAAATAGCAAACGCCATATGTAGCCCCATTGTTAGTGTGTAAACCTTCCTACCAAATGGTAAAAATGTTTTAAGATGATTTAACAACTGAAATATGGCCAATAATCCAATTTATAATAGCAAGAAACAGTCATCACTAAATCTGTAAAGAGGGTGTCCTTAATGCAACGAGTGATAGCTGCAGTGACAATGTCAGAATCAGCAAGGCCGAGTGGATAAATTTGGCTGGTGCGACTAAGAGGAGCCAGGAGTAAGGATTGGGCATAGAAGCCAACCTGGATTTGGGATGCAGATTTCATAATAAGATTGTTATAGTGACTATCCTCAACATGCTATGTCATCTTCACAAGATATAATTTACAATATTCACAGTAACTTACAATGATTCAGATAAAAGAGTAAGAGACAAAACAGCAGATATGTAAACTAGTTCTTCGACTAAAAGCAACTGACTGATTATAACTATTTTGAGTGACAAGTTAGCCTATGGGTTGTGGTGAACAATGTAGCCTTCCACCATCTAGGGCTCCCATCCATGTTCTCCCGGTAGAGCCGGTCTGATACCCGGCTAATGCTGCATGGCCACTGAGGCATCTCTGATGCTAAGTGGCTGCTTCTGGATCGCTTTCTTGGGCTGGCTCGAAGCATAATGGTGACGGACTCCACAGAGACCCATGCAGAAGGTTTCAACCATGGCCTTTCACTATAATTTCTAAAGTGAAGAGGCAATGGTAGTCCAATAAAGGGCCCTGTCAATGTGGTCACAACTGTGATGGTTTTGACTGCCTGTCAGCACTTTAATTCCCAGGAAAAGTCCCCCTGGTGTTGCCTAATGGCTTAAGCTTACCGTCCTTGTCTAATATTTTGTAATTTGTTATTTCTTGGTGAAATAATCCGGGGGTTATGACATAGTAAAGTTGAGCGAGGTGGTTCATGGATGGGAAGACCACAACAGACAGTGACAATTTAGTGAGTGCAGTTGACAACAAAATCGATGGGAACGAATGATTTACAATTTTGTTGCTTCAACTGGAATTTCTATAAATTTCAAAGTCCCATGTCCTTGCTGAATTGAAGCAGCAATCAAAGTGGCAATACACATACTCTGTTCAAAGTGCAAGGCACATCTCACAATGAAAGATTAAGGCTACAGTGTTTGGGGAAAGATGTGACTTCAGTTAGACTTTTATACACTCCTGGAAATTGAAATAAGAACACATTGACGCTGGTGTGTAAGACCCACCATACTTGCTCCGGACACTACTAGAGGGCTGTACAAGCAATGATCAAACGCACGGCACAGCGGACACACCAGGAACAGCAGTGTTGGCCGTTGAAGGGCGCTAGCTGCGCAGCGATTGGGCACCGCCGCAGTCAGTGTCAGCCAGTTTGCCGTGGCATACGGAGCTCCATCTCAGTCTTTAACACTGGTAGCATGCCGCGACAGCGTGTATGTGAACTGTATGTGCAGTTGACGGACTTTGAGCGAGGGCGTATAGTTGGCATGCGGGAGGCCGGGTGGACGTACCGCCGAATTGTTCAACATGTGGGGCGCGTGGTCTCCACAGTACATCGATGTTGTCGCCAGTGGTTGGCGGAAGGTGCACGTGCCCGTCGACCTGGGTCCGGACAGCAGCGACGCACGCCAAGACCGTCGCATCCTACGCAGTGCCGTAGGGAACCGCACCGTCACTTCCCGGCAAATTAGGGACACTGTTGCTCCTGGGGTATCAGGGAGGACCATTCGCAACCGTCTCCATGAAGCTGGGCTACGGTCCCGCGCACCGTTAGGTCGTCTTCCGCTCACGCCCCAACATCGTGCAGCCCGCCTCCAGTGGTGTCGCGACAGGCGTGTATGGAGGGACGAATGGAGACGTGTCGTCTTCAGTGATGAGAGTCACTTCTGCCTTGGTGCCAATGATGGTCGTATGCGTGTTTGGCGCCGTGCAGGTGAGCGCCACAATCAGGACTGCATACGACCGAGGCACACAGGGCCAACACCCGGCATCATGGTGTGGGGAGCGATCTCCTACACTGGCCGTACACCTCTGGTGATCGTCGAGGGGACACTGAACAGTGCACGGTACATTCAAACCGTCATCGAACCCATCATTCTACCATTCCTAGACCGGCAAGGGAACATGCTGTTCCAACAGGACAATGCACGTCCACATGTATCCCGTGCCACCCAACGTGCTCTAGAAGGTGTAAGTCAACTATCCTGGCCAGCGAGATCTCCGGATCTGTCCCCCATTGAGCATGTTTGGGACTGGATGAAACGTCGTCTCACGCGGTCTGCACGTCCAGCACGAACGCTGGTCCAGCTGAAGCGCCAGGTGGAAATGGCTTGGCATGCGGTTCCACAGGGCTACATCCAGCACCTCTTCGATCGTCTCCATGGGAGAATTGCAGCCTGCATTGCTGCGAAAGGAGGATATACACGGTACTAGTGCCGACATTGTGCATGCTCTGTTGCCTGTGTCTATGTGCCTATGGTTCTGTCTGTGTGATCATGTGTTGTATCTGACCCCAGGAATGTGTATATAAAGTTTCCCATTCCTGGGACAATGAATTCACGGTGTTCTTATTTCAATTTCCAGGAGTGTAGATAGGTAGCTGCAGTGATGCAAAACCGAGTGCAGCCCTTTTCGATTTGGTGTATTATTAGGATTAGAAACAAATCAACATAGGCTTGGTGGAGACATATTGCAGCAATATTGGAAGCAGTGATTGTTTAATGTATGAACTAATATGCTCCATTGTTCCTTTGAAATAAATAGCGTTGATTGAGAAGAAAATTGCAGAAGAAAAATGACATTTAGATAAATATAATTTTTTCTTGGAGGCCACATTTTAATTTGGTCGCAACTGCTAGTAAGTAATTAATACAAAGTTCAAGCTGATAGGATCCTTGGACCAATAATACATGGAAAGTAATTTTACTTATGGCTTTACACCTTGTCCAGGACATAAGGCAAAGAAAAGATATTTGGCCATGGTCTTTTGAAGAAACCATCCCAACATTCGGATGAACTGATTTTGGGAAACCACACAAAAATGAAATCTGGGAGATTTGAACTAGTCATCATCATTATCGTTGGAGACCACCTCCAGTTTCCCAGGTGTGGTTTACGAGCCTTGGTTGTTATAGACGACTGTTTTCCACCTTTTCCTGTCCAGAAAGGTTTCTCTGTCTGTGATGTACTCCCAATTCTAGCTTCTTCTCTCTATGTCCTCCTTCAGTTGGTCTGTCCATCTTCTTCTTGGTCTTCCCACTGGTCTTTTGCCCAGTATCCTTTTTTCCAAATAAGTTTTTGGCAGTCTTTTACTAGTCATTCTCTTCACATGCCCAAACCACCGAAGTCTTGATGATCTAAGTCTCTCTTCCATGGATTCCCTTAGCTCTAGGTTTGATCTAATTTCCTCATTCTTTATGCGGTCAAGTCTAGTTTTCTGGAGGGCCATTCTAAGAAACTTCATTTCACATGATAATTATGTACGTTTTCGCGGCGGCAATGCTTGATAAAAACTTCTCGGGTTTCAAGCCGCGTCAGAATTGAGCCGTCTGGCGACGTTTCGGAAGCTTGCACTGCTTCCATTGTCAAGCCCCCGCTTAACATTACTGAAGTCTGCCGCACGGTAGTCTATTATATAGCGCCAGCAGCCGGGAACGGAGGGGAAAGCGCGTGGAGGGGCGATATAGTTAGGCCCTGCTCGCTTGGTGACGTCACGATCGGGTCACTCGTATGCCCTAATATTCATTTCACATGCTTGGATCTTGCTAAGGTCCCTTGATGTTAGTGTGCATGTTTCCAAAGCATATGTGAGAATAGGAATGAGATATGATTTGTACAAGACAATTTTTGTTCTTCTGGGAACCTTCATGTCCCATAGTAAGCCTCGCACGGTACTGTAGAAGTTGGCTCCTTTGGTTACTCTACTCATTATTTCTAACTCACTTCTACCATTATTGGCAATTATGCTCCCCAGGTAGCTGAATTGGTCAACAACTTCAACTTCGTGGTCTTGTAATTTTATATGACAGTGTATTCTTTCGGCTTATTTTTAGTGCTACAGTTTTTTTTTTTTATTCAATTTCATTCCTGCTCAACCATCACACTCGGTCCAATGCCCTGAGAGTTTCTAATATTTCATAGAAATAACATTTTTGAGCTGATTTTTTTACCTTGGCTAATCATGGAAATATGAAAAAAAAAACAGGAAAATGAAGCAAATGTGAAGAGATTGGTGACATTTTTTGATCAACACTGTAAATCACAAAGGATCCAAATTAGTAACAAAGTAACATTTACTCTTACTGTCAAATAATGAAAACAAGTCACCATTTTAAATTTCTTCATGAAAATAAACCATTAAATTAACTATCATGAAATGTTGGGGAAAAGTTTACCTTCCCCCATTCCTCTTTGAAACTAATAATAGATAGGCAGTGAAACATTCTTTACAGGTAGCATCAGTAATATATTAACCATGATAAGATTAGGTTAATTGAATTGTGATGGAGCACATGTTCCGGTGGCTTTTTTTGCTCATGGCTTTGCTCCTTGTAAACATCATTACAAGCAGGAAAGGACTGGGGACAAGGAATGCGAAGGAATGGGGCCATGGACTTTTGAAGGAAGCATCCCGGCATTTGCCTGGAGTAATTTGCAGGGGCGGTGTTTCATGTTCGGCCCGGGTGGGTAGTCAGGCAGCTAGTGAGGGGAGGGGGGGTTTAAATTCCCTTCAAAATGTTATTCGATTATCTTACCTAAAATAATAATACTGATAATTATACAAACAAATTCATAAGAGAAATTCATTCGGGTAAAAACTAAAAAATTAGTTTAAAGAAATAATTTATTCAATATAAATTAAGTTTTATACAAAAATTATATTTTTAATTTACTATTTTGTATTAATTGCACAATGCAAAAACTGTACTGCACTTTGCTTATTTGGAAATGAACAGATTCAATAATTTTTTCAAATCTTGTTCATCTGTCAGATTACTATATACATGTAATATTGTGATATTATTGAGTTGGTCTTGAAACATTGTCAATGCTGGGTAAGTCTTGAGCATTCCATAACCTAAAAAAGGCATACCATGACCACACAGAAAAATGAGTTCTCTCAGCAGCTTGGAGTAGGGAAACCTTAAAGCAGGGTAAGAAGTCCATCAGGGACTCAATTATAGTTTGCAGTTTGGCAATTCACTGATCTATTGCCACATTCAATGCAGTGCAGTAAACACAAATATCACCGAAGATATCAAATGATGATTCCTCGTAGAAGTACTAAATTGTAGTCTGTTTTATAGCTACTAAGTATCAGACTGCAGATACATCACCTTAAAAGGTAGAGGTTAATCACCAGACTAAAAATCTTATACTTTTCAAATTAGTAACTAGGGCAGGTGAGCATGAAATATTTAAACAATTGTGCTATGACTACAAGTAGCATGCTGATCAGCACGTCACCAATTGTCATGTGCCATTAATTACTGCAAGCTGGTAAAATGACTTCACACAGCAGGTTACCGAGTAGTATTGCCCTCTCCACACAGTGGTAACAGGAAGGGGAACAATCTATTGAAACCCTCTGGGCATCAACAACACAGTCTGTCTCTCTACAAAAGTCTTTCAACGTACCACATTGATGCGGATGCCGGGGACAAGATGATGCCAGAAGCCTGATACAAAATTGGACTCTACTGTGATAGGGAGATGTGGACAATCAGATGGTCAATCATGTGGACATAGTCTTGGGGATATATTATCAATATTACAGTTAATTTGGGCTGTGAGGAAGCCATAAGTTACATACTCATCCTTGTCCTTGGTGCTATCTCTAACGTGCCAGTTAAACACAATCTTTTTGTTATAAAGCCAATTAAACATTCTATATAAATACGTGTGCCATCAGGTCATTTCTCATGTAAATAAATGTGAAAATATGTAATTGCCATTTACCGTAACATTCTCAGCCATTCCACTATTAATATCTGATGTACTGAACCATACATCCTGTCAGATGTTGCAGTATACACACCAGGACCATGGTCAACTTTTAGGATCGACCCTTATTCACAGCTCCTGTCCTAGCTTACCCTGTCCACTCTTGCCGATTGGCTAACATATAACTATGTATTCCACCTACACATTCAGCAACCTCTCATTAACAATTTAGTCTATGAAAATCAGCATAAAAATTTAAATATTTCTTCCTCTATCTCTGTAATGCACCTCCAAAAGAGGACTTCTGTAACCATAATGATCCGGTGATAGGTTTTTTTATCAGCTGTACGATAGCTGCCTTAACCTAAGCAGTAATCCTACCGAGTTAAGTGGGATCATGACCACGGAAGTGTTCCGCTGTACTTCACATTACACACCAGGCTGTGCCAGAAGTGAAGGTCATGTTAAGATCCTTTGAAAATCACAGCCGAGACCGGTATTCGAACTCAGGACCTACTATCACCAGCCTGACGCTTTAACCACTGAGCCATCAGATTACTCCGCACTTCCAGAAATCCATGCAGTCTAATGGTTCTTCTCTTGGACACCACTCAAGTGACGTGACCACATTAAGTTCAATTAACTCACAGTTCTCAAGCACAGCTGTTCAGGGTTAGAAAATTCGGTTTATTACGAACCAATACCACCATTTAAGTAGCATCACGTGAAGCCAGAGATAATACTAAATGCTACTGCATTTTGTGTGGTAAACGTTTTAATTTTAAAGCAGCAATTTTAACAGGGGTCGTGGTTAGGTTGCTGTACACACTGAAAAGGAATGGGAACTGCATAAAATATGGGACACTTTACGTCATATGCAGCATTTTGTGAAATCACTATGTGTAATTAGTTTTAGAAATCATTCAAATTTCAATTCAAAAGTCACAGCTTCATCACATTTCACTAAATTAGCATAAATTAAACTTTAAACGATGATTATGAAAGCTTTATACCATTACCATATAATTTTTTTTGCTTCTGCTTTACACCTTGTTAACACTGAACTGGTGCAAGAAATGGTAAGGAATACGACTGTAATGATTTGGGGAAAACGCGGAAAACCCAAATCTGGATGGCCAGATGGAGATTCAAATCTGCGTCCTCCCGAATGAGAAGCTGGTCAGTGAGTTTTGCTATGTAGTAGGTCATTTCAATAGGGGAGTTATAGTAGGGAAGCAAATAAGGTATTAGATAAGGCTCGTTCATGGCTTTTTCAGTTGTATATGCTAAACAGAAAATGTAAATGGAGAGGTAAATTTGTGTCCTTCAGGTGTAGTAGAGATGTGAAACACGAAATTGTGAAGAGAAGTACTGTATGATAGGATCTGGGAGAAGGTAACAGACTATGAGTGAAAATGGAAAATTCTATTGCAGAGGGAGAACATCTCTACAATAAAGACAAAAAAACAGATGCAGCAGCTTGACACCCTAGTTGGATGAGGCAAAGCCTCATGTAGTAATGGCAAATAAAGACAAGCACCATACAATTTGGGTTAAAAATAATTCGGATCAGAAATCGAATAGGAGAAAGAAAGTCTCGCTGCCTGGTAGCAGTCGCAGGGGAAGTGTGGGTCAGCAGATGGCGGAGAAGCTGGGGACAGGATACCAGGTCACCAGTATATTGAAGCCAGTGCTAGGCTTAGCTAGGTTGTAGAATGTATAGGGCCACTCTGTAGGGGCTTTACAAAAAGAGGCTCATGTAGTTGTTGGTGGAGCAGGTAACAAACAGGATAAAAATGAGCAACTAATATAGAAAGTGACCCAGGGATGATAGGTTTATCAACTGGGCATACAAATGTGGGTTTTGATGTAGTGTTCCAGACTACCAGTAGTAACAAATGTAAATTTAAGTTTTGTCTCCAAACCCTAATTGATTCATTATTCAGCTTAGAATCTGCATACAAGTAATGAAAATTACAAGAAGTCATCACAACACAAATTTCATTCAGGATGGAATATGTGCAAACAGGATGTTAATATTTGCAAAATAGTATAAGTTTAAAAAATAAAGTTGTAGCGGAATGACGAAAATCGGTCATTCTGTACATTTTTATATTAACAATACAAAAAGAATAATCCTAAAAAAGGCTTGGCAGCTTTGGCTGGACCATACAACATCAGGCGACACTCAGACAGTTGCATACAATGGGACAGCCTCCCCTTGTGTAGGGATAATGGGTTCATTCAGGCAGAAGACTGCCCGCTTAGGAATTTCTCCCATCTCAGGTGAATGGACTATCGTTGATCTATACGCCACCCAACGTTGTGAAGACAATGTTCCGGAGTTTGCCAACTGGGTCCGAAATCACGCGTCTCCCGAAGTCGATTTGGACAGTCGTTTAGCTACATCAGGTGAAACCTCTAGCAGGAACCAATCAACAGCAGATAATTCTCCATGCATTTCTAATTCTTGTGAATTACTCCACATGTTAAACTGTCCTGGCATGGAGCGTGACTACTACGGATGCCGCAGAGAGAAGGATGCGACAGAACTGCGGAGGAGTTACTTCATGAACAGCCCTCCGAGTTGAAGGTTGTGCTTGGAATCCGACCCCGAGTTTGGAACTGCGGACTTTGGGTCAAAACCTCCAAGTTTGGAGTGGGTTCTGACATGGCATCGAATCCTCCAAGGATTCAAAAAGACATAATGCAGCAGTGAAGATGCTTTGCAGCCAGTCTGTACATTGCCTAAAGGAGGTACTGCCCTTTCCGCAGTAGCGAATACGCTATAGCATTTTCGCCGTTGAGGGACACCTCTCACCATAATGGTAATTACTCATCAAACCGTACGGTGTGATACTTGCCTACAGTCTCAATGAGTACAATTCTGAAATGACCCTTCAAAGGAAACTTTGAGTGATTGGGAATTCTGGCCTCCGACAGTTATTGAGCTAGTGACTTTTAATCCACGAGATAACTTTAATTGTATCCCGCCAGAATAATCGATTTAGTGAGTTGGTATCTCCACATCTGGTGGGTAATTTAAAATTATCCTGTCGCTCGACAACCTGCAATCAATCACAATTCTTGTTAACATTGCTTTTGATTTCCTGTAGATTGGTTCCCGATTGTTTTTAATGGAACATTTCATTAAAGCCAAATTTGGAGCGTCTGTTATTCTAATGACAGTTAAATGATGTTGCATTTATTTTGCAATCATGTGTTTAGTTAGTGGGGCTTTAGTTATGTTGTTTATTTGCAATCTTTAACAATTGTAAGGTGAGGCTTTGCTCAATTTTTTTTATTATTGAATGTATTAATATTAAAGGTAAATGAGCCTCAGTCTGTACGCCTATACGACTACATAATAAATAATTTACTGATAAAATGAGGAGTTAGAAAGTTTTCACCCTTCCTCCTTCCCAACCAAGCACCTATTACAAAGTTGATCAAAGGATAAAAGAGGTAGTTGGTATAAGAAAGGATTTTGAAGAAAATGAAAGCACTCAGAAATTGGACTTTTATCAGTAAATTGAAGGTGGTTGTTGTTTTTTAAATGACTCATCAAGGGCATTAGAGGTGGGAAAGAACTGAGGTGGTAAGGAATGGGAATTTGGCCTTGGCCTTTTCAAGAACCAAAATCTGGACAGTTGGATTGGCATTCGAACCCACATCCTAAGAATGCAAGATCAGATTGTTACCACTCATTCATTACGCTCGGTAAAAATGTAGGAGCATAATGTTAAAGAGTTTGGTAGCTTATTTGAATTACATCAACTGTAGATAGTTATAGGCATTAAATCATGGTTAAAGGAAGGAATGAGGCATTTCATGAAAGTTAAAGATTATACCATAGAGGAGGAACTGATGGAAATGTAATTATATTGGTTAGTGATTATTATTACGGTTCATATGTAGTCTCAGATGAACAATATTTCAGGAATACAAGGAAAAAGATAAGAGTTAACAGCTGTTTAACAAAGTGGGAAGATTAATGAGACCATGTTGGAGAAGTTTATTTCATATCAGCGTTCAGAGGTGGGAATAAAGTGGTCATTATAGTCAGGGATCTAGAACTATTAGATGTTAACTGGAGGGGGGATTCAGGAAATCAGCAACCAAGGAGCAGGGAGATCACAGAAATAATAGGGTTACAAGGAATGTGAGGAGGCTGAAGAGGTTGGCAAAAATGGTACATAGTACTGGGTGTTTCTAAATGAATATCAGGGTTTTAATGCTTTGTAGTACTGGCTACATAAAACGTTAAATCATAATACATGAAATGAAAGAACAACTCAACAGTTTGTTGAACCTGTGCGTATGTGCACGCAATGTTTCCTCCGTCATCTGTAAGAAAGAGCTAGCAGCAAAAATGGTGATTATTGAACAGAAACCTTTTTATGTTCTGCAGTTTGTAAAGACCGAATCTCTAGTTACTGTGCAACGTGCGTTCTGGATTAAGTTTATATGTAATTCCCCAAGTGATAAAACATCCGTACATGGTATCATCAGTTTGAAAATACCAGCTGCCTTTGCAAAGGGAAGAGTACGGGACGACCAGGGGTTAGTGAAGAGAGTGTTGAGTGAGTGACAGAGTCTTTCATGCGTAGCCCGAAGAAATCAGTTCGGAATGTTAGTCGTGAGTTAGCAACTCTGGTAACGACTGTTTGAAAGTTTTACGGAAAAGCTTACAACTACATCCTTATTGTTTGCAGTTGTCACAGGCTCTAAAGACTACAGACCATGGTTTACGTGCCAACTTTGCACATGAAATTTTGTTGCACGACAATGAAGATTTTCTGGAGCATGTTGTTTTCAGTAATGAATAGACATTTCACCTCAGTGGACATGTGAATACTCATTCTGTGCACATCTGGGGCTCAGAAAATCCTCAAGAGATGGTACAATTACAACGAGACTCCCCTAAACTGAATGCTTTTTGTGCCATATCTCTGCGGAAAGTTTATGAGCCTTTTTTTCTTTGAAGAAACAACTGTAACTGGCACTTCCTACCTTAATGCTCTACAGCTATGGCTATTTTCCCAACTGGTAGAAGACGAACCAAATAACTTCATTTGGAAGCAAGATGGTGCACCGCTGCACTGGCACAATGACATACATGACTGGTTGAACGTCACTATACCCGACCACTGGATTGGCTACAAAGAGCTTGTTTCGCATGACATCCGCGCTCTCCTGATCTAACACCATGTGATTTCGTTGTTAATTGTTAATCTGCTGCTTAAAAAGTTAACTTCAATAAATGTTAAAGTATTATATTTTTGCAAATTTAATGCAAGTTAACTGTTAAAAGTCAACCATCCAAAAGTAGTAATGATGTTTATGTATTACAACAGGTATTTACTGCAGGCAATACCAAGGTGTTATGTACTGCGATGTGAATTAATACTACGTCCTTCTGGAAATTTGAGTTTTTACTGGGGTTCAACGTTTTAACAAGCTTCTCAAACATATAGGATTCTTCAGTTGCTGTTTTTGAGGCTTTAGGGTGCGTCGACAGCGAGGTCATTAGCGCCCTAAGGATTCTTCAGTATGTAGTGGAAACATGTTGGCAACAAAAAGGTTTACAATACATTGATCCACACCAGCTTGGGATACAGCGGTGCTAGAACGAGCGATGCCAAATGTTTTATTGATGTAATAGCAGACTGCAACTAAAACAAATAAATTCTGCTGCTATTTACATCAGAAGAAGCCACTGCACTTGAAGAATTAGTTTTCTTTTACCCACGAGTTGGCCCTGCTTATACTTCTTCAAACTGTTCGTATTTGGATATATGCACCTTACATACATGTTGTTTAAGATTTATTAAAGCTAAACACATGAGCCTTGATTGAAGAAAGTTTAGGCAAACACAATCTGCTCTCATAAATCATTCTCCCAGTCTTGATTTAAATGCAACATAATCGCATAAATGTGTTCAAGGATTTTTAATATTCTCCTTGCTATTGCTAGCATGTAACAAATGTCAGTTTAATTTATTTCACTAACGAACACCAAACCAATTCCAACTAAAAGCTGACATTTTCATGGCAATAAAAAAAATCAAACAGCAATCGAATTTGAAACGAGTAGTGAGTACCGGTTTGCAGAAGTAAAGTACAGACACTCAAAAACTCTAGCTTTCCTGCTCACACTCATGCCAAGCCTAGCAAAGGAGTTGTATAAGCAAGTTGTAAAATCATCACACTTACACTCGCACTTTGTATTACCCAAGTCATTCGACATTTGACTCGCCAAACGCACAGGCTTGGCATGGCGCGCAATTCAAACAAGCCAAATGATGTCAACTACCAATTTAACGGACTACGCTAATGGTAGTTCAGTTTAAAGGAAGTTAAGAAGACCATTAACGACAATTTAGATTAACTGAAAAGTTAAATTTTTGCAATTATGTCAACTTTTTCAATTAACGATTAATGGTTGGGCAATGCAAGTGAAAGCAGGTGTGCCATAGGTTAATGTATGGAGACTATTACTGTTTATTATTCTAATTAATGGATTAGTTGTTGACGTCGGTCACAGGTTGGGCTATTTGCAAATGACAATGTTGTATAATAGAGTTACATCAAGAGAGGATTGTGAGCAAACGCAAAAGGATCTAGACAGGGTATCTAATTGGTTGTATAAGGATGGAAAGGAGATAAATGTTAAAAACTTATTAAGTATACAGATAGAAAAATTAAGGGTTATACCCAAGGAGAAACACCCACAAACAGTTTATTTTTTGTACCATTGGAAAGAAACCCCATGCCAAGAAATTTTTATTTCTTTTATTTTGTGTGATCTGACCAAAACCTGAAGCAACAAAAGTTTTGTTGGGGCTACTTAGAGGAGTGCAGTCCTATTTGAGAGTATTGACCACCTGCAATTGACTGAAAAATTACATATTACTGTTATTATTATTCCGTGATTCACTAAAAGTGTGTGGCTGAGGATTTATTGCACCTATTCAAAAGGGTAATAGTTTGGAACGGATAAATGAATATGGCAGGAGGTGCCCATGAGCTATTGTGAGGAACCATCCCAGCATTTGCATGGAGTGATCTGGGAAAACCATGGAAACGCAGATCAGGATGGCCGGAGAGCTTTATCAAAAGCTACTCCTGTCGGATTTTAAGTTTACACACCCGGTAAATCCTTTCTATTCCATTCCCTAATCGCTCATGGAAAAAATGAATACAGAAAAGAATCGGTTCTGGCTCCGATTTCTCTTATCTTATTTTTGTGGTCATTCTGAGACATGAATGTTGCTGGTAGCAATATTTGTTTGCCATCATTCTGAAATATGTCAGTCATGAATTTTTCAATTAGCTTCTATCGAGAGCAACGCCTTCAATGTTCCAGGTCTTCCCAACCTAACTTCTTCAACATCGCACTTATACTTTCCCTCCAACTATATATACCTGTCACAAATCTGGCAGCTTATTCTTTGGACCTGCTCTAATGCCTCCATTTACCCCTTTTGATGGGGACCCCATACAGAACAAAAATATTCTAAGTGAGGATGCATTAGTGACTTACATGCAATCGATTTAACTTCCAGAGTGCATTATTTAAATTATGACAGAGCGTATGATTTGCTTTCCCAACTACATTTTTGATATGCTCATTCCACGACAAATTATTACCCCAAGGTATTTAGTGGAATCTACTGTTCTAAGGACAGAACCATTAAACGTATATTCAGAGCTAAATGGTGTCACCTTTTTACTTACACTAGGGTTACCAGACGTCCCCGTTTGCCGGGGACAGTCCCCGTATTTAGTTCTCTGTCCCCGGACAGATTTCGTCCCCGCAATGTCCCCGGATTTTTACTGTTGCCCTCAGAATTCTTTTAATCAAGCGAGAGTTTCTTAAAAGCCCTGATTTGCTGATGCATACGTTTAAAGCAAGAGATATGAAGCGTACTTCTTTCCTTGTACGTGCCTAGGAATAAATTACAAGGATACTGCGTCTTGAACACAACAGATTTGGAAAATCAAGTTCCTCGATGTGTGTAACATGACTGTCTGTGATCCTCATTTAAAATAAAAAATATAAGCAATATGTTGCTTTTACGTCAACCCAAACTTTAATCATGTAACTTATAAAAGTACAACGCGTAATGCCGAAAGTGTCCCCGGATTTTGGTGAAAAAGTTGTGAAGCGTCCCTGGATTTGGAGAAAAAATTCTGGTAACCCTAACTTACACACATGACTTGGCACTTTTTAGCATTTAACTCCAACTGCCAATCTTTACACCACACAATTATTTTCATAATATTGTCTTGTAACAAAGCGCAGTCTTCCTGGGTTTTGATTTCACGATAAATAATAGCACCATCAGCAAATAATCTTTTCACCCCCTTATTATGTCACACAAATCATTAATGTATATGAGAAACAACAGAGGCCATATCATGCTTCCCTGGGGAACCCCGGACCCCACATCGGCCAAGTGATGAAAGCTCACCGTCGAGAACTACACACTGTGTTCTGCCCTTGTAACATATACGCTAAGACTAGTTTGTAAGTATTGACTTTTGGTGACAATAATCTTTGGTCCGCAGGTGTGGCCAAAGAAAATAATATATAGTAAGAGAGAGGTGTGTGATCGCTGGAAAAAAAAAAAAAAAAAAGAGTACGGATTGTATTAAGATTGCAAGAGTGTTTAACTATATGGTTTTGATAAAATGTTTCATGTTGTTGGTGTATATGTGTGGTTTTTTGTTTTTGTTTATTAAACATCATAACCAACTAAATGCCTTAGATTAATATGCACAACCTGCCAAAACAAATAAAAGGCATCATCGGCAGGTTATAACCTGGCTTTCCTGGTGAGGTTGAATAAAATATAGCCGGGTGATATTTGGCGACCCTGTACCAGAATTTACGGATGTTAATTACCACTAATAAGCATAGAGCCCTAAATGACTGGACTTCTGATGGTGCAGTGGCAGCAGCGAGTTCCAGATTTTCATTCTACGCAGCGCGGCAAGTAGAGAACATTCCATTTATAAGTTCTGAGGTGGCAATAATCATCAGTCATATAAAGAAAAAATGAAAAGAAAAGTAATTAAAATTTGGACACTGAGTAAATAATGTACAGTAAAGAACTTGAAACTGAAGCAGTGATTGTAGTTGAGACTGTCTTTCTTCAATAGTAAATCATTTATTTTTTGATAAGTTGTGAGTAGTGTATAGTAAAGAAGTGAAATATGAAGCAGTGATTTTTGCTGTGGGGATTGGCTCTCTTGAGTAGTAACACTTTTGTTGTTGCTTGTAATACTGTATATGTATTATATATAATAATTGTATGACACTAGTTAGAATGAGTGCCAAAGGTAATTAGGGAGAATTTGAAGGTAGTGTTTCCGAAAGAGAGATGGGAAGTTCAGAAATAGTAAGTTTTGATGACAGCTATGTAAATTTAATGGGAGTCTTTGGCGACAACAATCTTATTCAAAACGAATCCTTTGATAGTTCTATTGTTAGCGGGAGTATAATTAAGCTTTCCGGTCATGTTGCAAATAGTGAACTTCATAATACTGAAAATAATGAATTAATTAATTAATGAAGAGAATAATGTTAATGGGAGGGGGGGGGGGGGCAAAATTTGATAGAGAGTGCAGTTTCACCAAAGCCAGATCGACCGAACGATATTCGAGAAACGGACCTTGAATTGATATTAAATGCCATAATGCAAACCAGGAAAGAAATGAAACAAGACATCCGAGGATTTGAACAGAGCCAAGAAAAAATCAGACATCGGAATAATTAATGAAAAAATCATGCAAGTTGTACAAAGGAATCACGAATTTGAGAAAAGGGTTACTGAAATTATTGATCAGAGTATTAAAAGGACTGAAGAAATGATAGTAAGTGTGTCTGAAAGAGTTTTGAAGGTGGAGAAGACGAAAGAAAAAGAACTGAAAATAATGAGGGATGATATTCTGGAAAGCAATGGAGCAAGTTATGGAGCAAGATGTCGTTGTTCTCGTAGATCGCCGTATGGAAGAAAAGGAGAAAATTGTTGAAACTGTAGAAATGTCATTAAATCAAAAAATAGAAGAAAGTCAGAAAAATGTGGAAAGTAAAATGGAAGAAATTTTGGAAGGCCAAGTACAAAGTCATGAAGAAGCTGTTGAAGAAAAAATTAGTATAGTGGAAGCACGAAACGAGTCGTTAAAAGCTACATTCGAGGAAGAAGAATTAGCAGATAATGATAGTGAGCTACCTTTAAGTATTAACGAAAGTGAAGAAATCGAAAATGTTCCTAGCAGCGATGGAGAAGAATGCGAATGCACAAGTATCGAGGATGAATATGAAGAAAATAACGAAAGTAGAATAAGAGTGTTTTTCATAAGGAGTTATGATGAAGAAGAAGATGAAAATGTATCGCAGATGGGAACCAAAGAAAAGAATATTGTACCAGGTAGCTATAAAAGAACGAATGTACTTTTCTGGCGCTGTAATACAGACACCTCTACTTATGTTTCTTTTGATGGGAAAGATGAAAGTGGAGCGATGGAAGTATTGTTGCAGGACACAATCGATGACGGCCGACACCAAATTGATTCAAATTAATACATATAAATACAAGAGAAGTAGTTGTATGGTCTCATAAAAAGGAAAACTGGAAAAAAAGAAAGAAATTACACGAAGGACTGGAAGAATGTGAAAAAACGGCAGAAAAAGCTACGGTAGAATGATGTGTATGCAAGAAGCTTAAATGTTACTCCGGAGAAAGTATTTCCATTAACGAGTCGTTTTCGGAGATATGTTTTTGGTGAAAACTAGACAAAAGTCTTGTGAAATAAATTCAGAGATTAAAAAATTCTTTAAAATCTATCACAGACCTTTTAAGATCGTTGATAAGCCAAACACAAGCGCCTATTTGCTTGATTATCCCAAATCTAATAAAATACTAGGATTAAGAAATGTGATCGATTTAAAATTGTATAGAAAGATTAAATGTTAAGTAATTGACAAAGTAATATTGCATTGATCTTAAAACAGAATATCATCATAAAAGAAACATGAAAAGCAATCCATTGGTTCATAGTACTATGTAATTTTATTGTTAACGCCTTGTTGTGACGAAAAAGTAGCATGATAAATTTAATGGTTAAGACTGAAATTTGAGGATGTTTAATCTGAACTGAGTGTACATGTCAGGACGAACGAACAATAATAGAACTGGACACTATACAGTGCCTGTGATGCCAGATTTAGTGACAAGCAAAAATGTAAATAGTGAACTGGTATAGACTGTGAAAATACTTTGGACTTTTAGTCAAAATTATTAGCATTGTGTGGAAAAAGTAAGGACATTGCAAAGTAAATTTGAGAAGAACTGTTGGACATTGTATTCTATGAAAAATGGTGTCATCCATTATGTATTTCAGAAACTTCTCGGCAAATTAAAAATTGTGCTAAATTCATTAATCTGCCTCGAAGTGGGGGCAGGTGTAACATATACGCTAAGACTAGTTTGTAAGTATTGACTTTAGTCGACAATAATCTTTGGTCTGCGGGTGTGGCAAAAAAAAATTATATATAGTAAAAGAGGTGTGTGATCGCTGAAAAAAAAAATAAAAAAAAATAAAAAAAAATAAAAAAAAGAGCATGGATTGTATTAAGATTGCGAGTGTGTTTAACTATCTAGTTTTGATAAAACGTTTCATGTTGCTGGTGTATATGTGTGGTTTTTTGTTTTGTTTATTTAACACCATAACCAACTAAATGCCTTACATTAATATGCACAACCTGCCAAAACAAATAAAAGGCATCATCAGCAGGTTATAACCTGCCTTTCCTGGTGAGGTTGAATTAAATATAGCCGGGTGATACCCTTCAGAAAGTCTGCAACCCAGTTGAATATTTGTCCAGATATGCTGTAACCACAAAGCTTCCTAAATAACCCGCTTTCTCTATGCTACTTTCAGATAATTCCCCATTTTCCTTAATCAGCGATGGCATAACCTTACGAGCGCCTCTTATTAATCTGACATACGACCAGAACCTTTTTGGATTAGTAATCAGACCTTCAAATAAACTCCTGGCTTGGAATTCTTTAAATGTATCACGCATTGCCTTACGCACTTCCGCTCGCAACTGGACTAATTTAGCGCAATTTCTTTACGGTAGCATGTAAATGCCTTTGTCTCCTGAGCAAACATTTCACTTCCCTATTGAACCACAGAAGGTTCTTACTAATGTTAATAAACTTCTTAGGAACAAACTGATTTAGCTGGTCCTTATTATTTCTTTTTGATTAAACCAAAGTTCCTCAACACTTGTATTTTGTGTGTACGTTTCAAAATTTTTAGCCAAGTGATCAACCATTCCCACATAGTTTGCCTTATCGAAGCAATATACGAGTTTGTCTTTGTCATGCTTCAAATTCAGACTAGATTTTGAAGTTACCTCTACCGCCTAGTGATCACTTATACTGTCTTCTATACAAACTGTATCTACAATATCAGGATTGCTTATAAGAAAAAGATCCAAAAGAGACAAGGAATCTTTGTGGCACCTGAAAATTCTTCTAGGAACCTTTCAGTTATAAACCTCTCTCTACCGCCCAACCTGAAATTGCATGTGTAGGTTAAAATCACCACCCACGATCAATATATGTCCTTGAAATTTTTTTTATAAATTTTATTAAGCGACTCTCCGAAGTATTCTGCGGTAGACAAATCAGAATCCGGAGGTTGATAAAATGACCTGATTATGCTTCGAAATTTTTACCAATATTTAGCTTGACCCATAACTCGCAAAAATTTTCAGTTTCAGCTGCGACCAAGCTATTAACGGTTTTATTAATGGTCACAAACACATTCCAGTCCACTGAGACAGCTCCGTCTTTCCGAAACACACTGAAATGAGGGCCAAATACTTCGCTAGATTCTACCTCTGGCGTCAACCAGCTCTCGATTCCTAGTATTATATCGACATCATTAGTCACAGCTGCGGCACTAAAATCGGCTACTTTCTCTCAAACACTCCGACAATTTAGGAACATTACCCTTAGCTGCTTCGTATTGTTATTTGTGGAGTCTGAATTCACATTTTTCATATTTGCATTCTGATGGGAAATTGAAGTACTTGGGGCTGTAACATTCCATTTCTACGCACTGGCTGCATTTTTATTTTTTTTCTTACAGCTTTACACCTCATCAACACAGAGATCATTAGACGCAGGAAAGGATGGGGGCGCAAGGAATGGGAAGGAATTCAGCCACAGCCTTCTGAAGGATGCAACCCAGCATTTAGGGAAACCATGAAAAACCCAAATCTGGATGCCCAGACAGGGATTCAAATCCATGTCCTCTCAAATGTGAGGCCAGAGTGTTATCCGCTCACCCACCATGCTCGGTCCTGTTCTACTAATCTGTGTGTTGTTATTAATTGTTTACTGAATACTAAAATTGGCTGGAAAAAGCACTCAATGACAGAGCCACAGTTTATTTATGTTTGATGCAGTCTGCCATTTTCCTGTATTTCCTTGTGTTGCAAGAATCGCTACTAACACATACATAAGAAATTCATTGTGTAAAATACAATTTCATATTGAATGGTTCTGTGTTTAGGTTGGAATGCAGACCTTGCAGTTAATTTTTTCAAAAATTGGGCCCGAGCAAACAATAATCAACAAATGAGGATGTAGTTATTTTCTTATAACAAGCCCAGGGCTAACACTACTCCATATTTGTAGATACAGATATTGATTAATATTCAATTTATGGCCAGCAGAAAAATTCCTCCTTGGATTTTACTCTTCAAGGAAAAATGTACCTCGAAGCATAAAATAGCTAAAGGTGTAATGCACATTATTTGCTTGGTGGCAATACATGTCTCGAGCTGATTCTGATGTAGTCTTAAGAATTTGGCATGGCAGCAGCCTTCACTTAAAATCCATTATGTACCATGGAATTTTAATTTTGGTCCAATCTGCATTTCAACCTGATCACTTCACGTAAGAATGAAGACTTTCCCGGCGTGTGAGTGCAATGTAGTCTTCACGGGTGTACCGCCGGATTGTGTTGTGGAAACACGATATTTCGACGGCTAGCTCCGCTATCCACCTGAACCATCTCAGTATCTGTGGGTCAGCCGACCAGTGCAGATGTGTCTACACCTGAAGAAGACGGCAGAGCTAGCCATCGAAATATCATGTTTCCAAAACACAATCTGGCGGTACACCCGCGAAGACTACATTGTAATCACTTCACGGTTATGCACATTACTGACTTAGTGGCAACAGACATATCAAGCTGCCTCAGAAGTCATTATAGTCAAAATTTGCATGGACACCACATTCGTCCCTCAAATTCACTATGTGCTATTGAATATTAGCAGTCATTCTGGTTAACATAGCAACAACCTTCACAAATACTGCCCCTTAAAAATCAGTACATGTACCGCATGCACATTCATCATAATGAAGGCAGCTATACATTGGCTAATACTGCATGTAAGCCAGCAACTGGAATTTTATTATTTTCGTCTTACCTGTTTTATAAACTTCAACGTAAATTTTTCTTAAATAGTAATGTCTAAATAATGTTTTAACATTTTCATCTCAAAAGAACATTTATTTTCTTCTGGTCATGCTTTGCACAGCAGCACAAATATTTTTTGGCACAGTTGGTTTAGACTCCTCACAAATCTGAACATAATTTGCTTGCACATATGTTGTAATACAGCCTGAATCACAGTAATAGTTATCAACTAATGCATAGCCAATAAGCTGCAAGTTGTGAGATGACAAGCCCAATCACTAATGGCTATTACCTGCATCACTAAATAGTCCCAACAAAAATTACTGGGTTTCCCCCCCCTTATGGACAATTCATACAAAATAAATAAAATATATTTAAAAAAATGTCTCTCTGCATTACATCTGCTTTCTATTGATATCAAAATAGAAAATTCATGTATACTTCTTGGATCTACCCATTAAAGATTTTGTATAATTATTCAGTGGTAGGGGAAGTACTTGGAAAGTCAGGGAAAGGCTACTAAGTATTGCTTGTCTTGGAGAGGATAGTGAGATGATGTACCAGAGATATGGGAAAACTTTGGTCTGGGCCTTACTAGTATACCATGGGTTTCAAACACTGGAGTGGATGAAAAGGAGGACAGCTAGATTTGTCCGTAGAAATTATCAAATAATGCACTGAGCAACAAGATAATAAATTAACAATTGATTTCAGGTGTAACGGAGTAGGAAAGTATTGTAGCTAAAGTAGCAAATTATTGAAGGTGGTAATTAACAATATAGGGACCTCAGACTGAAGAAATTTAAGGTAAAAATCCATGTGAAATTTTTGTAAGCGGGTAGGGAAATTCCAACTAGGGAACCAGCTCCATCGCAATCAATAATAATAATAGTTACCAAAAGTAGGAAAATTCCAGGAAATCAAAGAAAAATGGGTAAATCCTAGCCTGCGATACCGCCACTGACTGGCGTTGACGTGACGTCATAGTGACGTTGTTGTGACGTATTCGCTGTCGAGTTACCAACATAATCATGTTACTAACGGGACTGCAGGGAAAGTAGGGGTTTTCGGGCGGGGAGAAATCATAGCAACAAAATTTTTTCGTATGGTATTAAAATTCTATATAGTGGAATCGCCTTCTAGGATTAAACCCACCCACTAAATCCTATATCGCGATACCGGTTGCGGGGAGAAATCACAGCAACAAAATTTTTTCTGATCGTATTAAAATTCTATACAGTGGAATCGCCATCTAGGATTAAACCCACCCACTAAATTCTATATCGCGATACCTTTTATATCGCGATGGGAGAAATCAAAGCAACGAAAAGATAATTTTTTTCCTATGGTTCGGAATCGCCGTCTAGGATTAAACCCACCCACTAAATTCTATATCGCGAAACCTTTTATATCGCGATATGAGAAATTAAAGCAACTAAAAGATAATTTTTTTCGTATAGTTTGAAAACTCTTTATAGCGGAATCGCCGTCTAGGATTAAATCCACCCACTAAATTCTAAATCGCGATACCAGTTGCAGTGAATTCTATATCACCGGGAAAAAATGAGCCGTTTCGTATAACATACGAAACTGATGTTATTCGCGGGACTGTTTGAACAGTAGATCTTCAACACATAATACATTATGGAAAATGGATAGAAGCAATTAAATAAAACTTACCGCAACCGGTATCGCGATAGAGAATTTAGTGGGTGGGTTTAATCCTAGAAGGCGATTCCACTATATAGAATTTTAATACCATACGAAAAAATTTTGTTGCTATGATTTCTCCCCGCCCGAAAACCCCTACTTTCCCTGCAGTCCCGTTAGTAACATGATTATGTTGGCAACTCGACAGCGAATACGTCACAACAACGTCACTATGACGTCACGTCAACGCTAGTCAGTGGCGGTATGGCAGGCGGTATCGCAGGCTAGGATTAAACCAGAAAAATAGGGTCTACTGGAGATCGCGATTCCGCTACAACAACATATAGTAATATCGTTGGAATACTGATGTAGTCAGTCGCAAGACGTATTATTATTAAGCAGTAATTCCGTTGTAATACAGCCTGGACCATTATTTTCAAGCACAAATTATGTTGTAATACAGTCTGGACCAGTATGAAACCGTTAAATGTACTTAGGGAAGAATTTATAGTGGGGACTTGCGTTTGACCACTGCAGTATTATGATGACAACTCCTGTCGGAATCGCGATCTCCAGTAATCCCGAAAAATAAACTAGTTACATAAATTATAAGAAGAACCACACAAAGTTTATATCAATTCAGAAATAAAAATAAGGGGTGTACAGCACACCACAAGCATCATTTAGCACAAAAAGAACCTACTTACAACAACTTGCTCTGGTGTCCACGTATCTAAATTCACAGATTTCACCTTAGAAATATGTACACCAAGATTTCGATGTATACCAGCACATCGTATACAGAGAAAAATTCCTAAATTCCAAGATGCCCATCGCGGACCTAAACAGAAGCAAAATGTTCAGTGTAAACACCACCACACATACACATACGGCAAAAATTAGAGATACGGTTACGTTAACACATTGAATTTATATAAATGTTAGGTAACGTAAAACTAACATATATCGTACCTTTGGCATCACAGTCAACACAATATTTATTATCTTCATCTCGCAACATTTGAGTCAAAAGGGCTTGACATCTGTCTTGAATCTGCTTTTGCCTGTCTTTATCTGATTTTGATGTCATCTTACCTTCAATTTATTACTTTAAATACAAAAAACACCAAATTATATTTCAAATATACTGCTTTGACGGGTCGCCCCCTATCAGGAATATGGCGACAGCACACGTTTCCTGTCAGATGGTTGATGTGTTTTGAGAATACTACAAAAGCAGAGATGTTAGATGAAACATAGATAATAATTTAACTACTATATTTAATTAGCTATGTAATATAATAACTTTCGGAATGACATGATTTTGTATTTTTTTTGCTTCTTATTTTAAAATAAAACTTTACCTGAATAATTTAAAATTCAACACATTATAAAAGTAAATACTAATTCTATTAATAATTTATCTGTCTTGGTCATTACCCATGATCTTTAGTTCTAGCTACGCAAAAAACTTAAATTTTCCCATTGCACTTCTTTTATTAATAGAAATTTCAGAAATAATTTGTGCTAGAAGTTTCAGTGCAAACATATCAAAACAAGATATGCCACTTTTTTATATTAGTTCTCTCTTGTGCCGAAAGGTAGCACCATAGAAAAAAAAAGTGATTTATTGTATTGGGTTTGTTTTTGCTGATTGTAGGTTGGTGTAACCATAGTTTGTTCTAATCATTAGCGCTGTTGAGGTATTATATCATACATTTGGAAAATAGGAATGTTAGGGTTGTTTTTCTTAATATCAGTCATTAACAGAAAAGCATATGTTGCGTGAAGTAAAGAATCTGTTTATGTTTACATTTAGGAATGTACTGTGACATTACATAAAACTTTCGACAGCGTTTCAAAATTTCTTTAGATCTATAGCCCTGTGTTTATAAAAAGAAAGTTCCTGTTTTGGTGTATCTAAGTGTAACTTTTTTTTTGTTGCAGTGTGTACTTATAAACGATAATGTCGTCTGATCAACAGCAATTTTTCTTAAAATGGAACGACTTTCAGTCGAATATGGTTTCTTCCTTTAAACACCTAAGGGATGAAAAAAGTTTTACAGATGTAACACTCGCATGTGAAGGGCAGACTTGTAAAGCTCATAAAATGGTGTTGTCAGCTTGCAGTCCATATTTCAAATCATTGTTGGAAGTGAGTGTTGTCTGTAATACATTGATTAGTACATTTTTGGTTTTTCTGGTTTAAGTATGATGCTTCCTTAAGTAGAAGTAACTAGTGTTATGAAAGTATTATAACAGCTGCTATTCAACTGGAAGTGGCTTGATGCCAAAAGAAATTTTTCCCCTTCATATTGTTACCAGTATATATGTAAGTAGTACTTTAATAATGACACAGAGAATCATATGCATGTTGTAAAAGAGGGAGGGAGGAGTGATGCGCAGCTATTAGGTGCCTCTGGCACTGCAAAAGCGATGAAAATCTCTTGAAATGTTGGTAAAATCCTTTGTTGTAATATTTTCTTGCCGTTTTAGCTTCACTCAGTTGAAAAACGTCACACGAAATTAACAGTTTATATTTATCAGAGATACAGTATAATAAGGCTCGCCATCTTAGAATCGATACAAACAATCGGAGACAATCAATTGCTTTCTTTGTAAACAAATGCCTCATTTCTGAGATGGATGTTGCATAATAAACTTCCCCATAAACTTTTTACTCTTGGTTCAGTCTGAATTTTAGGTTTAATCCTAGACTGCGATTCCGCCACTGACTGGCGTTGATGTGACGTCATATTGACGTTGTTTTGAGGTATTCGCTGTCGATGTACCAACATAAAGATAATTTATTATTGTGACCGGCCACAGAAATCCGATAACACATCAAACACTGAACATCTGGTTGTGTTATCGGACATCTGTGGCCGCTTACCAGCGGCCGCCTGCATCTGATTCACCTTCTGGATATCAGTTTAGGTTGATATTGTACAGTTTTAAATTATTGTGACCCAGCGTAGCGAGGTCACAATAGCACTAAAAGGAATAAACCTAATTATGTTGGTAGTCGACAGCGAATACGTCAAAACAACGCCGGTTAGTGGCGGAATCGCAGTCTAGGATTAAACCGAATTTTAACCTAACCATGACCACTATGCCTCGTGGCATTTTTTTCCTTTCATTGTTTTACATATATATTACTTAGTTTTGAGATATCGAACCTTGAAAATCAGATGTTCCTTGTGCTTTTGTTAACGTGTTTCTTCTGGCCCAGGCCATATTTCAACATAATGTTACCGTGGGAAGAAAAAATACCTATTATGCATGTACACCGTGTACTAGTTCCTTGTGTGGTTTTCTGGTCCAGTTCACATTTTTAAGATACAGTATCTAGAGAGCTAAGAGAGTTGTCAAAAAAGTGTATTCTACACTTTCGATTAGTCTCGTCAAGTTACATAAGCATCCACAGTCAAATTTGTTTTTGGACGCATTTCAATCTAACCACCTCAGTTTTGAAGTACGATATCTTGAGAACTAACTGATTTATTAAAAAATGTTATTCTTTACTTATGATTTTGTAAAATCAAGTTATGGGATTTTACATAATAATAGGATAAAAATGTATATAAAAACTGAAACACAGATTTGTCACTGATGATGCCTCGATGAGAGGTGAAACGCGTATGGCGCAACAGTAAATAAATTAAACAGTTGCATTGGCGTTATCATTCAAATTAAGCAACTGTGGAAACATGGCCTGCAACAACATTGCATTAATTTTAAAATATTGAACAGTTGGTGTATAGCTTCATGTCTAGAGTAGAATTTGGAACAAAATATAGCTATTGTAATAGTTTTCATGAGATAAATGGTTTCTTTTATCCATTAGCTAAGTAAAAAATAAAATCAATAAAGGGGATATAACCTAGGGCCAGAACCAACAAATTCTGAGGTTTTTTTTCCGTGTTAATGGAAAGCAGACATCACACTTAGCACATTATTATTTTTAAATTTTTGTGAGCCATCCATAAACAGAAGCAAGAGTAATTTTTTTTGTCATTAGTTAATGGAGTGCAGTACTGTTCTTGTGTAATGGCTGTTTGTGGCAGTGATGTTTCAAAACCGGCAGCTCTTTGGGTATGCTTTAATTGTTGATGCACTTATAAAATTTGGAGGGAAAAGTGTACATTAATTAAAGTGGCCCAGGCTGTATGATGACCATGACACAAAATAAGGTTAGCTGAGAATAGGTCTGCACTCTGCTAAACGGTTTAATTCTAGATGGGGATACCGCTGCCTCGCGACTGTTAACATGACGTCGCGTTCATGTACAGCCATCCGCGTAAAAACATATATTTTGACCTCGCTACGCTTGGTCACAATAATTTAAAGCTGTACAATATCAACATAAACTGATATCCCGAAGGTGGATCAGATGCAGGCGGCCGCTGGTAAGCGGCCGCAGATGTCCGATAACACAACCAAATGTTCACTGTTTGAGGTGAAGCTCGCATTTCATCAGAGAAATATTAGAAAATATTGCTATGATGATGAAATGCGAGCTTCACCTAAAACATTGAACATTTGGTTGTGTTATTGGACATCTGTGGCCGCTTACCAGCAGCCGCCTGCATCTGATCCACCTTCAGGATATCAGTTTATGTTGATATTGTACAGCTTTAAATTATTGTTTTTACGCGTATGACTGTACGTGAACGCGACGTCACGTTAACAGTCGCGAGGCAGCGGTATCCCCATCTAGAATTAAACCTGCTAAACAGTGCCAAAAAATCTAATTCACTGCTTTCGTTTATGGAAGATTCACCCAAAATAATTAGTAAAAACTATATTTCTTGGCATGATTCTGCTTTTTATTTGCGACCAAAATAAACTCGCAATTTGGTGGTACTTCTCCTTAGTTCTGCACAATTTTAGCACCAAACTAGATCATCAGGAAAAGCAATTTCATTGTCCAAAGAATTCAAGCTCTTTATTGTCAGAATTGAGTTGATATGTCTAATCCACTTCTGTTTCTTTAAAATGTTTACTTTAACTAGGCCTACTATTTGTAGTGGAGGTAACTATTGTTTCTGAATGTAACAATTTCTGCTAGACTGACTCATAAGATAACAATATTTCTTCTATCTTCAAGCATGTAACTGTAACAATCAAACATTCTCTAAGAATAAGTGAATGCCTGTTTTGCATTATGCCATAAAACACAAAAAACGTTGATAAAATTATGTATGAACTAGCAGAGTTCCTGGGGTTGCCTGGTAAAGTTGGTGTAGATTTACTCGTACATTATTTTTATTCAAGCATTGAGAAACCTGTGTACAAAATTTGGTTCCAGACATTTTCTGTACTAAACTAAATGTTGATTTAGGCACACAGTTCCAGGAATGGGGTTGGTTGGATACTTTGATACAGAATGTCAGTTTTCAGGCTACATTTCAACGTAATAACAACTACTGCTAATGTTGCTGCTCGAAAATTCGAAACATGTACCATGTATCTGGTATCATGCGGAAAATACAGATTTTGGCAATACTACAGTGTCCGAGTCGCTGAAATTTGAAATTATTTCTTATATATCCTTATCCAACAAATCGAAAGTAAAGAATAAATATTTTTGATATCTCGCTTAGTTCTCAAGATATCAAATGTTAAAAATTGTTTATAGGTATAGTTCCTTATGCTTTTGGTGACATTTTTCTTCTGGTCCAGGCCGTATTTCAACCTAACTGCCACAACTAAGGAGAAAATATGACACATATTGTGCGTGTCAACTGTGTAATTCCTAGTGCGATTTTTTTTTCTGGTCCAGGCAGCATGTCAACCTAACCTCAATTTTGAGATGGGTCATTCCATTTCAAATCAACACAGAGTTTAAAACTGACATTTTCAGATTGTAATGAAATTTAGTGTACTGAATGATGATGTAAGTATTGTGAAAATTCTCTAATATTAATTTGATATGTGTTCTGGTTTTGGAGTTACAGGGCTCTAAAGTTGCCAGATTTTACTAAAAAGTGGGTGATCGACATGTTTAAAAATTACATTTACCGTTTACCTAATTAAGGTAAGCTGTTGAACAAGATGTCATTTTAAAGCTCTTTTTATGGTCTTTCATATGATATGCAACAATACAAGATTTTCTTTTAAAAAATTTTTTTAATTAAAATTAAAATTTTTAAATTTAATTTTCTTAAAAAGCCAATTTTTTAAAATTTTGAAAAAAATCTCATAGTTTATTCATATTATTGTTAATAAATTCTGAAAGTTTCATTTTGGGATCATGATGGGTTAACATGATATAAGAACTTTCAATTTTGAGTGTTTGCAGAAAACATTCTTTATTAATGCAGTGCTGCTTTAATAAAGTTAGAAAAACTAGCACACATGATATAAAATTAAATATAATTCTTTCATACAGCTTTCCTTGGTCCAATCTATGCAAATATGAGAATTTTAGCTGTATAATTTCCCTAACTTTTTCAAGTTCTGGCTTGTAGATTCATGTTCTGACACGTTGATTGTTGTTCTGACATGTTGAAACGGGCACAATACTTCTACTTCACCTTTCTCAGATCAGTATTGTAGATTATAGTAACAACAGTGGTTGGTTGTGTTCACAATTGTATACTGGTGTTTAGTCTTCAGTCTTTATGTTCTTATTAATAATCTTGTTTATTTTGCAAAAAAAAATCTTTAAAAGTTGAAAACAATAAGTAAAGATGGAAAAAGGGGGTAGATACCCTATGCTGCACTGTTTTAACCCATTTAAAAAGGTGAATCATGTTTATAATAAGAAAGGATTAAGAAGAGTTTCTGAATGGATGTGTAAATTATTTTCTGAAATACCAAACATTGCTAAAGTATGCGATAGCTGCAGAAAACAGCTAGGAGTGCTTAAAAAAGAGCAAGAGGGCCAATGTTCATCCTCTTAAGATGTCACTAATGATACAGAGTCAAAATGCGAAATTGACCCTCCTTTTGTTTCAGAGTCAGAGGTTGTTCAGTCTCTCAACATCTCTCTTGAGGAGTTAGGGGAATCTGCTGTGGATATTAAAAAAAGTCAAAGTTAAAAAGTATTGAAAAAAAAAGATTCAAAAAATTAATTCTGCCATAAAACTTAAAATTTTTGATGACACAGAGTCTTCTGAAAGTGATAGTGAAGATCCTAATGAAACAGTTGCAATCTATTGCTTCCAGAAAAAGCTTATAAACTTTTTACAGACAACATTTGCAGAAAAAATAAAGAAAATAATTTACTTCTCTGATGGTTCAGCTGCCCAGTATAAAAATAAGAAAAACTTTGCTAATTTATGTTTCCATAAAGATGATTTTGATATAGAGGCAGAATGGCATTTTTGGGCAACTGCTCACGGTAAAGGACCTTGCGATGGAGTAAGTGGTACAGTAAAAAGGTTAGTAGCTCGAGCCAGTTTGCAACGTCCCTATGATAAACAGATACTTACACCAGAAGATCTTTATGTATGGGCAAAAGAAACCATCACAGGAATGAATTTTACATTCTCAACACACGAAGAACATATTGAAACGGCAATATTTTTAGATGAGCGCTTTAAAAATGCAGTGACAATTCCAGGGACTCAAAAATTTCATGCTTTTATACCTGCAGTATCCTCAACTAAAATGGTTGTAAAGACATTTTCCTTATCACAAAGTTCATTACAACAAACAGTTATATCATCACAAGAAAAGCTCTCATTTGCTGATATCAATGGATACATCACTGCTGTATGTAGCAGCAATTGGTGGCTTGCATACGTTTTAGAGAAAAATTAAAGCACCAATGAAATAAAAGTGACATTCCTCAAACCAGCTGGTCCTTCACCATCGTTTTCCTATCCAAGAAATCCAGATGTATTGTGGCTTCCTTTATTAGATATTCTGCATAAAGTGAATCCAACAGGCCGAATGTACACTCTTTCTGAAGTGGAAACATTAAAAACTAAAAGTTTCAGTCAATTACATCCAAAGCAGCAACACTAAATGGCAAGGTTTTTTAAAGTTTCTGATAGTGTGCAAGTTTTCACAATCTTTAAATATTGTAAAATTAATGTGCTGTAAATATTAATACTTTAATATATGTTAAATTATTAGATTGAGATAAAATTATTAAAATTGCCTGAATTTTTTTATTTCATTTCTGTAATTTTTAACAAGCATTCCAAACCAAAAGCTCTTGTACCATGAGAACCCATCATGATCCCAAAATGAAACTTTCAGAATTTGTTAACAGTAATATGAATAAGTTCTGAGAATTTTTTCAAAATTTTAAAAAATTGGCTTTTTGAGAAAATAAAATTTAAAAATTTAAATTTTAATTAATTTTTTTTTAAAAAAATAAAATCTTGCATTGTTGCATATCATATGAAAGCCCCGAGAAAGAGCTTTAAAATGACATCTTGTTCAACAACCTATCTTAATTAGGTGAACGGCAAATGCAATTTTTAAACATGCCGATCATTCACTTTTTGGACAAATCTGGCAACTTTAGAGCCCTGTAACTCCAAAACCAAAAGACATATCAATTTAATATTTTGGAATATTCTTTGTTTTTATGTCAATTTATAATATACTAAATTTCATCAAGATTGGAGATGGTAAGATAAAAAATGTTCGAATATTGTGTTGATTTGACATGGAATGACCCAGATATGATGTCTCAAGAACTAAGAGAGGTATCAAAAAATTCGTTACTTTCGATTTGTCTCATTGAGTTACGGAAGAATTCATCAAATATGGCATTTGTGAAATTTTTCCTGGCCGCTTTTAAACCTAACCACCTCAGTTTTGAAATACGATACCTCAAGAATTATGTGAGATATCAAAACATTTTATTGTTTACTTTCGATTTGTCTCATCGAGATGTATACAAATTGACTATAAAATTTCTCAAATTTCAGTGGCTCAGATATCATAGAATCTCCCCGATTTTGAATGAATTTTCAGAATTTGAAAGCTTGGGGTTTAAGTTAGAATTTAAGGTATGTGTTAAGATGTTATGATACATTTATTTTACGAATAATCTAGCATTACCTGAAAATTTCTGAGTCGTTTTTGACAGAGTTTTCACAGTATCAACATGAGGTTTGTCTCAGTGTGCTTCCTCATCTCGAGCTGGAGCTAAAAAATTTCTGGTTATAGTACTTCATCTGGCAATGCAACTCAAAATTAAAATCTGTTCCATATCTGTACAGTTGAATATCGAGTATTCAGAATTATATCTCAAGTATTTAGAACTAAGCGGGATTTTTTTTTTTAAATCTATATCTTTTATTTGTCTCGTGGAGTTATGAATTGTGGCATGATTAAGAAACTGCATTACTACATTGCTAAACAACACTAGATTATGTTAGAAAATCGCATTTGATTCAATTGCGAAGTGAATGAATAAACTTTTTGATCCAAACGCCAGATATTTAAACTCCGTTAATTCAGCATTTTATATAAATATCAAAAGTGAATCCAGAATAATATTATCGTAAATAAATGCTTTTATTGTGAACAGAACACTTATGCTGATTGCCAGAGACATTGTAGTTGTACTGCCAGAGATCGTGGTTAAAGAAAATTTTAGTTGTTTATTCATTATTGGTTTTTCACATTCAATACAGCCATCTAAGATGTTTTTAAAACTAAATCTCCCCATTTAAAGGAAAGAATATTTCAAATTTTGTTTAGCATAGAGTATGCAACATAGGTATTACTATTAACTGCTTTTGATGCTTTCATTGTAGGCTATGATCAGAGACATTGTAGTTGCATGCTAAATGCGGAGTATGCCACATCTTTGGTATTTGTCACCACACGTTGAGAATTTCATTTAATTTTACATAGAATCATAAGACATACCAAACAACTGAATTAAGATTCTAAGCTTTAAAATGGTGAAAACCCCATTGAAATCTGCTCATTAGGTTTCTGAGTTTTTATATCACAAATTTACACGGTTTTTGTTTTATAGATTAATTATTAATATGGTTCTGCAATTTTCATTTATGGAACTGTTTCCATTATGCTACAAGTGGTATCGGCCCTAGAAAACTGGGACAAAAAATTAATGACAAGGTCTGCATTATAACCTATCCACAGAGCCATTCAGTATTAATTCATATATTACACATTTAATTTTTTTATGTGTGAAGTTAGTAGCAATTTTTGCAATGCAAGGAAATGAAGGAAAATGGCAGATAGCATAAAATATTAACAAATCGGGGATTCTATTATAACTAATGAATGGAAATTTAATGATAGATTTTTATGTAAATCGACGAGACAAATGAAAAGCCGAAGAATAAAAAAAAATGGCATCTAAAACTTCGCTGAAGGTTCAAAGAACTGTTCCTACAACTAATTTTTGACATTCAGTATCTCAAGAACTAGTTTATATATATATATATATACACACTTTTGATTTTTCTCGCCAAGTTCCATAAGAATCCATCATCAAATTGCAGTGCCATGGTTATCATATTGCTACAAGTGTATGGATTACTGGAGATCACGATACCACTATAACAGTCTGATCATATTTTAAATAGTGTAAAGAATTTGTAATTAAAAATTGTTATGATTCTAATAAATTCAGATAATCAGCTGTAACTTTTAGCTAAGGTGTGCTCTAAGTGAGACATCAAAAAGTTTTATTCTTCACTTTCGATTTGTCTTGTCAAGTTAAGAAGTTAACTCTTGTGGTCCAGGCCACATTCCAACCTAATCACAACTGCCACAAAAAACAATTCATTTAAATATTCAGCAAGGCAGAAAGTTGTTGCAGATCCAGGAAACCCCAAGAATAATTTGTCTCTTTTCTCACTAATGCAAGTGCCTTTTTCAGCCAGTTTCAATAGTCAGTAGATGATTAAAAACTGCAATGCATGTATTGATAAATAAATAGAACTGGCAGCCAATAAGTGACTAGCACCAATGTGTCAAGGCCAATTTCAAGTGCCAATAAGATTATTTTTTTGTTACTGTCTATGGAGGGTTCACAAAAAGAATTTAAAAATAAAATGTTTCTCAACTTGATTTCCTCTGTCAGTTGCTACCAAAATAAATTTTCAATTCATCACTACTTCTATTTTTGGTCTACCCAAAGAAACAGCTCCAGTACAATGGCATTGTACCTAAAAGAAATTGTCACTTTGCTCTAAAATTCAGTACACCAGTTCCTTAGATGGTATTATTTAAGGAAATGTGTATATCAAAGCCATCAAGTATATATTAATGAAGTAAAGACACTCAAAATATGAGTAAATGCCTGCAATTTATTACACTATGTAACATAACCTGTTTTCCCAAGTGGAGTGGAGTTACGAATAGATACTGCAGGTATTATAAAGCAATTAGAGCTGTAGCTGGGTCCGGATGGAATTTCAGTAAGAATATCTCCAGCGTACGCAGTGGAAATCGGACCATATACAGTAAATCCTTGGAAGAGCGAAACGTACCTTCTGACTGGTAAATTTTGCAGGAAACTCCAATTTTCAAGAAAGGAGGTTGAAGTGATCCCAGAAACTACCATGAAAATGTGGAACAGCATAATGTGGAACACAGCTGGCCACATTTACATATGAAGTAATGAACGTTATTGATGCAGGTTTCCCCCCCCCCCCTTTTCTTCTTCTTCTTCCAGAAAGCCTTTGACTCTGTACCACACAACTGCCTTTTAGCAACACTTCAAGCATACGGTGTATCAAATCAGCTTTGTGAATGGATAAAGGATTTTCTAACTGGTCGGTCACAGTATGTCATCGTTGAAGGAGAAACCTCTTCTAATCTAGATGTTACATCGGGTGTACCTTAAGGAAGTGTCATAGGGCCACTGCTTTTCTTTATTTTTATAAACTACAGTAGAAGTCCGATTATCCGAGGTAAACGGGACCAGGACCACCTTGGATAATCGGAGGTCAAGGAAAGAGGTTACAATGAATCAAAAAACATATTGAAACTGTAATAATACAATTTATTTATAGTGTAAAACTAATTTGTGAAACATAAAGTTGCAAGCGTTACAGTACCACGCTTAATATCGTACACGCTCTAGTTGGAAAAATATTCCATATCTCTATAAAAGCTCCCCATCATATTTCAAAAATTTTTCCTCGGTTAACCCGGCGACTCGGATAGTCGGAACTCAGATAACCAGACTTTTACTGTATCTCAGAGACAAAGTGAATTGCAGTTTTATATTATTTGCTGATGATGTGGTCATTTATAGGGAAGTAAGGAATTTGGCCAATTGCTTAGAAATTCAGCATGATTTGGAGTTATTTCGGCATGGTGTGATGAATGGCAAGTTACACTAAATTGTAAAAAGGGCAGACAGTGTGCATAACTAACAAAAATAATCTGATTGTTCATAAATACAAATTAAACAATCCAGTTATTGACATTGTCGATTCTGTGAAATATTCGAGCATAACAGTACAAAGGAAGATGAATGGGACTTGCATATTAATTCGGTCGTAGGTAGAGCTAATTCTAGGCTGCAATTAATAGGTCAAATCTTGAAAAACTGTAGGGAACAAACAAAGGAGATAGCGTAAAAATCTCTTGTGCATCCACATGTGGACTGCTATTGTGCCATTTTTGATCCATTTCGTAAGGGGTTGATTTACAGTATAGAGAAAGCACAGAGAAGAGCCAGTCGATTCGTGACTGCTTGCTGCAATCCTTACAGAAGTGTCACAGAACTGATTAGTAGATTGGGCTGGGATTCTGTGGTAGATAGATGACACATGTTTCATTTGAATTTTTTGATAAACATTCGTACACCCACATTCACTGAATGCAGTGAAATACTTCGTCCACCAACCTAATTGAGTCGCAGTGACAGGAAAAATAAGGTTAGAGAGATAAGGTGCCTATATGAATTCTTTTTCCCTCATACCATTCTGGTTTGAATGCACAGCTAAAGAGATTAGTTCTGGTGCTGATCACCCTCTGTCACCCACAATTTTGTGAATTGCAGAGTACATATAGAGATGTAGATAATTATTTATAATTTACGTACTGTTATATGTATAAGCCATATAACAAACTTTCTTGTTTGGCTGGTTCTTAAGTATTCGTTTCTACACATTAATAGGTTTATTGGGTGCAGTCAACAGTCTGAAAACTACTCCGAAGCGTATAAAAAGTAGGTAGGATTAACACAGATGATGACAGTCTTATCTGATTAACAACTCCGTCCATGAGTAATTTATTGTATTCGCATTAGAGGTAGCCATCAGACAAATTAATTACACTTTTTCTTTGAAGATTCAAGTTCTGATAGAAAAATTGGTAGTAGATAGAGCACAATGGTTTTGGTCAACACACCACGAACTAGTTCTGTTCATGAAAATCCAGGGTGATACACGGCTTTCACATATAATCTGGCTATGGTCTTTTAGCATCAGTCATTTTTATGATCAGGGTTGATACAAATCAAACAAAAGTAAATACATTGATAATGGATGTACTTGTTTTAATAAAGTACTACAAGTATCACTTTTGTGACGTGACCGATATGATACTTTTTCCTGCTATGTCTGTTCTTTCTCTCTCCGGGAGACCCCACTCCTTCAAGTCCAGTGATACTACCACTGCTTTCTATGCAATGTTGCTTATACTGAAACATTTGCGTGTCTGCCCATACGCTACAATTGGAAGTATGTATTACATTCTATTGGTGTTAATTGAAAGTGTTCCTTTTAAGCTGCTTTGAATTTTGAGCTGCAGTTTAATTAATGAAAACTTGCCTGTCATGTTGTATTTGCTGCCGTATGGCTGCTGCTGACCAGCCAACATTGCCCTTATCATAACTTTCATGTGACGGTATTTCTAAGTTTTTTTGTACATCCATCTACAAATTTCCACTGGGCGTGGTGGGTGAGTGGTTAATGCTGTGGCTTTGCATTCGGGAGGATGCAGGTTCGAATCCCCATCCGGGCATCCAGATTTGGGTTTTAATAGTTTCTCCCAAATCACTCCAGGCGAATGCTGGGATGCTTCCTTTAATTGGCCATGAGCGAACTCCTCCCCATTGGTTGTTCCCCTTACTTTCCTGCCTCTAATGACCTTGATGTCGACAATGTGTAAAGCCATAAGTCCCCAAAAGAAATGAAATAAAAAAATTTCTGTAATAGAATGACAAAGGAACATGTACAAGAACACTTCCTTAGAAGTAGGTTGGAATTGTACCAAAATAAAAACAAATGTTGCTTGACCTTTCCAAGTCTCTACACCATCTTTGTTATTGTGACAGTTTACATCGTTGCTACATCACCTGAACCTTGTTGCATGTTGCTTTAGTCACTAATCTTTCACCATAGTGATCAATGTCTTACGGATTGGACAATGCATGTGAAGAAGGTGTTCCTTAGTCTCAACACTTGCATGGTAGTCATTTACCATTTCTAATCACTTTTTTATTCTGTATCTAAAATTCAGCATTTTAAATGCATTTTTTTTTTTCAAAAATTCTCCCCTTTTCACACTCTTTATATTATTTTGACCTGTGTATATGTATGAATGTAACGGAATCTTTCAGTTCAATTTTCACCCACTTCCAGATTTTTTAGTTGTTTGAAATTTTGCACACATGTTAAGATCCAGTGATGATACAATAATTTAATAGCAACATCCTGCTAGTCTCATTACTTTGACAGTAACAAGAGAAATTTTTTTGAATGTACTGGAATTTTGCAGTTGAATTTTAATCCAATTCCCGAAGTCTGAATTATTTGAAATTTTGTACATGTATTGAGAATCGATGATGACACAATAATTTCATAGTCATGCCCTGCTGTTATCAGTACTTTGATAGTAAAAAATTGTTGAATGTAATGGTATCTTCTATTTCAGTGTTCACCTACTTACTACCCGACATCCGAATTGTTTGAAATTTTGCACACTTATTAGGAACTGGTGACAATACAACAGTTTCTCATTACTTTGACAGTAGCAATAGAAAAACGGTTGAATGGAATAGATCATTTCATTTCAATGTTCACCCACTTCCTGCGCACATTTTAACATGGGCACCCCCTTCCTATGAAAGAAAACACACTGAAAAAGATTAAAAAACAAAAAATGTATTTTTAAATTTGCTGTTTCAATAATAACTTAAGGCTTCTAGGTTGTTGTCCAAATTTGTTCAACGACTTGTCAATAAATTCAGTATCCTTAGTTAATAAATGTTATATGTAATGTATAGAAAAGATACAAATGCATCTACCTTAAAGTAATCCTGCTGGCGCACATGCATATTAAGAACCAATGACAATTTCATAACAACGTCCTGCTATTATCATTACTTTGACAGTAACAATATAAAAATTGTTTAATAAGATGGAGTTTTGCAATTGAATTTTAACCCAATTCTAGATATCTGAATTGTTTGAAATTTTGAACATGTTTTGAGAGTGATGACAACACCATAATTTATTAGCTATATCCTGATATTCTCACTACTTTGACAGTAACAATAGAAAAGTGCTCAAGTACAATGGAATATTTTGTTTCAATGTGCACCCGTTCCTGATATCCAATTTTTTTAAATTTTGAACACACATTATGAACTGATGACAATACAATAATTTCATAGCAATGTCCCGCTATTCTCATTAAGGATGTAACAGATATTGGCATCCGAAAGTGTGGAACTTTCACATGAAATCCTACCTCCACTTCCGCATCCACAATTTTTAATGCGGATGTATAGCGGATGTTTTGTTTATATTACAATATATGTATTATTCTTTTATCTTTATACGAGATTCAGCCCATCATCGATTACCTAACAACAACCTGTTTGTTTTGTTCTTATGATCTTCCAAAAAAGTGACAATGAACTGAACAGTGTTATTACCTAAGCGACGAATTTACAAGTTTGAACTTGCATGTAAAGTAAATTGGCCTATTCACAGGTCAACTTATATATATCACATCTGCGTAGAACTACCATAGGATGCGGTCACCCATTCACGCTACTTGAAGGGGTCCAAAAATGTTCTAAGCAGTCCTTTTCACTCATACTTTCTCGCCACATACTCACAGGATGTTTCCTCCAATCATGATCCAACACCATAGTTTGTGTTGGTTGTCTGAGATTCCAACACGTGCTGCGTGTAGTCCTGTAACGCCTTTCATGACACATCAAGAGTCATTTATCGGAAAATCAGATCATCTAAGGTTCTACAAGTTGGATTGGAAGGTCACTATAGATGTGGAAAGGCGGAGATGTGCTCTGGCGTAGCCTTGTGCTCGACAGTTGAATTAGTCGAGCCACGAGCTCCGCAAAGTTCATATGACAGAGATTGATTTTTAGGCGTGTGTGTAGGTATGTAAATAATGTAATTCACTTGTGAAATCATCCCTTTTTTGTTGAAAGAAGAGGCAAAAAATAAATCAATAAGGCAGTATTAAATGGAAATAGACTTGTGAAAAAATGTAGAATTTGACAAGATATCTCCTTTTTTATTTTAAATTTATTTTTTTCACCTCTGCATCTGCTTTCTGCAATGCATCCGCAGATATCAAGCACTGATCATCCGTATTTGCATCCATATCTGCAAAGATTACTTCCGTTACAACCCTAATTCTCATTACTTTGGCAGTAACAATAAAAAATTGTTTATTGTGATGGAATTTTGTAATTGAATTTAATCCCAAATGTCAGAATTGTTTAAAATTGTGCACATGTATTTTATAGCCATGTTCTTATATTCTCATTACTTTGGCAGTAACAATAGAAAAGTGGCTGAATGTAATGGAATCTTGCAATTGAATTTTAACCCAATTCCAGATGTCCAGATTGATTGAAACTTTGCACATGTATTGAGAACCAATGACAATACAATAATTTGATAGCTATGTTGTGATATTCTCATTAATTTAACAGTGGCAATAGAAAAGTGGTTGGATGCAATGGAATATTTCATTTCAATGTGGACTGACTTCCTTACATCTGTATTGTTTGAAATTTTGCACACGTATCGAGAACTGGGAACAAAACAATAATTTCATATCTATGTCCTGAAATTCCCAATGTGAACTAAAAAGTTAAAATTATAGTTTAAAAAAAAAACTAAATTGCAAGCTTTTGTAGCAATGTGAACTAAAAGGTTAAAAATAATCTTCAAGTACAAAACTTTTGTGCAATAGTACTAGGATATCCAACAATTTGGTATAACGTTTTTGAATTAGCTTAAAATAAGTAAAAAGTAACTGATCAAAAGGTACCTTTAATGTAAAAAATAAAAGCGTGAGGTGTTCTGTACTTATACGTAATGACTCTACCTTTACGAACAGCTAACGATAAAAACATTTAAGTTTCTCATATCTAGCATACCTTTTTTACATTAAAGTTAATTATTTAATCAGTGACTTTATTCTTATTTTATGCTTATTTAAAAACTTTATACTGAATTGTGAGACATCGTAGCGCTATTGGACAAAATTGTTATATCTAAAGATTATTTTTTACCTTTTAGTTCACATTGCTACAAAAGCAAGTAATTTTTTAAAAATAATAATAATTTTTTTTGTAAGCGCAAACTTCTTGGCAGGTTTGTTACCTGCATAAAATGTGTACTGTTACTGTGACAATTGTATATTGAATGAATATACCGTGATACCATGGGGACATGAATTGAAAAATAATAGCCCTTTCCCACAGTTATGTTTAAATGAGAAGAATTAAAGGTTTTCTCTCTCTCTCACTCTCTTTTTTTTTTTTTTTAGTGACATGTTTACAAATTGACGGAATGATTTTGATTTTAGTTTCTGATATCAACTTTCATGTTTGATTCCCTTGTTTTTGTTGCTTATAACTGTAGTACAAATTTTATGGAACTGAAGTATTACATACCAGTACTTTATGTATAAATTTGTTTATATGAGAAGGTTTAAACGTTTTTTATTTTAACATTATCGTTATGTTTATTGTAATTACCTATTTCAGTTTTATTGCAAAACTTGTTTATTAAAGCTTTAAAAGTTTGTAAGGCAAAATTGAACACAATTCCTCTTGATGTTACAGATTGTATGATATTGATGATAAAAAATAATAATAATTAACTCAGCATGTGAGTCTGATTGTAAATTACACTGTCAACACAGCAAGATAAATTACGCATCATAACAATTTTTCATTAATGAGTGATTTCAACAATGCATTTCGTAATTTTCTCAGCTGTATGATTTTGTCCCTCAGTGTAAATTTTAATTTCAATTGTACATTGTTAGGAATTTCAGGGTGTCCCAGAATTATCTTTACAACTTTAACATTGAATAAATTATGTTTGGAGCGAGATATCACAATGCAGTTTTTTGCATGTTACAGATTATCTCTCAAACTTTTTTTCTGTTTCATTTCAGGTGCAGTTTGGTGACAAGTAGGTAGTTACATCACATTTATTGAAAATGTACACCCTACCGGAAAAAGCTCAGTGTTTCCTGGTTTATATGTGTTCTCTGTGTTTATGTCGTGTTCTCTTCTCAGATAAGGCGACCTTTCACGTGTCTGGGTTACTTAACAGGCACAACGTTCGAACTTGGGGTTCTGAACCTTCGCATGAATTTAGAAAGATAGAGCACGCATCCCTAAGGTTAATGTGTGGTACGGTGTTATGCACAACCAAATCATTGGCCCCTTCTTGTTTGCTCAGAAGACAATCACAGGCCCAGTTTACTTGGATATGCTTACAGAATTTGTCACTTGACAATGGCGGCAGAGATTGTGACCGCCGAAACGTCGTGGTCAAACGATGTACTAACTCGGCTAGCTACCCGAGAAAATTTTATTCAGAATTTGTTGTTCCCCAACTGGGAGTCCTTCAACCGACAGTCATGTTCCAGCAGGATCGTGCACATCCGCATTGGGCTCATGATGTCCATGATTTTCTAGATAAACAATTTCCTGGTCGGTGGATAGGAAGAGGGGGTCCAATTGACTGGCTGCCTCGTTCACCTGACATAACCCCCTTGGATTTTTTCTATGGCGATATGTAAAAGACATCGTCTGTCAAACCCGGTTAGAAATTTGGCAAATCTCAGGCAGAGGATTTCTGCAGCAATTACGATAATTGATCAAGGGATGCTCCAAAGAACTTGGCAAGAAATTGAATATCGCTTTGATATTGTACGGGCAAATAATGGTGCACACGTTGAAGTGTTATTGAGACAGAAACAAAACTTTGAGAGATACTCTTCAAAATGCAAAAAACTGCATTGTGATATCTCGTTCTAAACATAATTTATTCAATGCCAAAGTTGTAAAGATAATTCTGGGATACCCTGTATTTGTAGATTATTTTTCAATAACTCAGAAGCAGCTTTATGAAAATATTCATTGGCACTGTTTTTTGCTGAAGTATCTTGTGTTACTGATATATATTCTGAATCACAAATTAGAGTAGATAAATGAACCACCAATTTACCTTAGATAATGGTTGTGGGGTGTGAATGCAAAATAGACAAAAACACACATGATACAGGAATTTTCAGATTTTTTCTATTTGTCAACTAGAAAGCATTGTGGAGGGTGGGTGTTGAGGGAGCAATTGTTCTCTAGTCGACAAAGGGCTAAAACGTGAAAATTCATATTATCATTTGTTTTTTTGTTTGTTTTATGCATTCAGGCATCAAAACCATCATTTAAAGTAAGAGGCGGTTAATGTCCTTATACTAATTTGTAATTCATTTTTGTTACTTAGTGTTTATTTTTCTGATCTTCACATTTCATTTTCAGGAAAATCCTTCAAAGCACCCAATAATAATTCTGAAAGATGTTCCATACAGCCACCTACAGGCAATATTGGAGTTCATGTATGCAGGTGAAGTCAATGTATCTCAAGATCAACTACCTGCTTTTCTGAAAACTGCAGACAGACTGAAAGTCAAAGGTCTGGCTGAAGCACCTCCATCAATAAAACGTGAGGGATAGGGAAGTAGCATGCTAGCTGCATTAGACATGTTTCCACAGGTTTAAGGTAAAGTTTAATTCTATTTTTTTTTATAAATCTGTTTGAAAATATGTAAACACAGATGATGGTAGGATAATACAGTCCACAAATACTAGATGTTAAATAAACAGTAATGGAGTAGGAAGCAATGTCATGAGGCAATAATTAGGAAAGCATGGAGAATCATTTACCAAAGTTGAATGTTGGTACATTAAACCCGAGTGGTTAACGCTCTGGCCTCGCATTCGGGAGGATGCCGGTTTGAATCCCCGTCTGGGCATCCAGATTTGGGTTTTCCATGGTTTTCCCAAATCACTCCAGGCGAATGCTGGGATGCTTCCTTCAGAAGGCCATGACTGACTTCCTTCTAGTTCCTTGTCCCCAGTCCCATCCCGCCTCTAATGACCTCGATGTCGACGAGGCATAAAGCCATAAGTAAAAAAAAAATACATTAAACCCAATTTCATGACTGGTTTTTTGGTAAACAAGAATACTGTTGTTGGAAACATGGAATTTTATTATGATGTAATAATTAAAAAAGTATGGGAAAATTGTCTTAAAAAAACATGTATATTCTAATCAAAGAAATAAGCTTTTAAACTTAGAATTGAAGGGTTTCCAGGATGGGATGAGAGAAAAAGGATGTCTCTGAGGCTAATACTGGGGGCATGTCTGGTAGACCATTTTCTGCCTACAGATTCAAATTAAGGTCACCCATAAATTTTTTTGGGTCTTGAATTTCAAAATTTCGAATTTAAGTCACAGTCGGAGGACCCACAGCCGACGGGGGAGCCCGCACCACATGTATAGCCTAGAGGCCCACAAAGCCTAAATGCAACCCTGAAGCTGACTGTGAAACAGTTATTGAGATCTCTGGAATTCTGGGTGGCTGTTGGGTAGTCTAAATTTTCAGATTAAACTGTTTGTTTTTGTATGTTCATTCTAATGTACTACTGGTTAGCAGTGATGACACTGTAAGAACTTGGGCAATGGAGACAGTTGAACTAGTATATGAGCTGCATTTTGGTGCATGTGGGAAGATGACCTTTGAAGTGGCAAATTTCACTAGTGGTGGGGTTACAATAGCTTGTTGTCGCTGGACATATGTTTTTCAATAAGATTTGTTGCAGAGAAAGAATCATGCTGTGGTTTGGAAGGTTTGAAGGGTAAGCAGTTGTGCAACGTTATATTTTTCAGCTGATTGAGCAGCTGATGTGGTTATTTTTGGAAAGATAGTGATGGGAATACAGCATATTTCCAGGAAAAAAATCTTTTAAAGTTATACATACGACGATCCAGGCGAATGCCAGGATGGTTCCTCCGAAAGACCATAGCCAAATTCCTTTCAATTTCTAACCCTCACCCCACCCCATCCTTTCCCACTTCTAATGACATCAACAAAGCATAAAACTGGATAACGATATATATAAATAGTTAGGGGAAAATGGCACTATAAAGCAGACCCATAAATGACTTGTATAGGAGAATAATCACCGTTTACCAATGTTGAAGATTGTTGTGGCGTCGAAACTCGGAAAAACACATGCCACGTGTGTATCCTCCCACCTAATGTATCAACTCCCCAGCCTCATACATAGGTATTACCAAAAATTCACTGACCATCAGAATGAACAGACACAGACAAATGGTATTTACCCAGAACCATGACCACCCAGTATCTTATCATGCCAACACACTTAATACCAACAATTTCAATTCATGCTTCACAGTCTGTGCCATCAAAGTCTTCTTGGACAAAAAGCAGCATTTCTGAACTCAGGTGGTGGGAACTGGCTTACCTGTTGCTAGGTCTTAATTTAAGATAGCATCTACTAATAATCCTTCTTTTCCATTCATTCCCCATGCCCTTTATATCTCTTCTCACAGAACCACCACTCACCAGAGCTGACCTTTGAGTAGTGTGTAAAATCTTAGGTTTTTTATTTTTTATATATTATATTAATATAGAAGAAGATTTTACTAATTAATATTTTCTGCTAACATCTTCTGCATGTCCATGACTTGTTCCCACGATATGTTTTGCAATTTTTGGGTGTATCCCTTTCAACTCCCTCTCATACTTCCCACCATGTTGTTTTTCCCCCAACCACTAGCTGCTGGCCAATTGTCTGCGCTTCCTGTTAGTCCATCATATATTCTGTTACTGATGGAGGGATATGATCCCAAAAATTTCAATGCTCTATGTGTGTATGTGTTTTCCGTGTCTTGACACCACAGCAATCTTAAGCTTTATTCTTCTATTGAAATGTTTAGTGTATCCACTGTTAGCCTTTGTTTCCTAACAATCTATATAATCTTTTTGATCCAGTCTTCCACAACACCCACCTTTCACAATGTTCTCTAGTCTACAAAAGGCTAAAACCCAAAAATTCCTCAGACTTTCGTGTTTTTCTCTGTTTTGTGTGCTTGTGAGCCACAATAAGCAGCAAAAAAAGAAAAAATTCGATATGGAAATGGATCATCATTTACCTTAGATAATGGTTGTGGGGTGCAAATACACAAAGCAGACAAAAAGACATATGTTATAGGAATTTTTGGCTCTAGCCCCTTATCAACAAGAGAACATTATGGAAGGTGAGTGCTGTAGGAGACTGTCTCACATTTTGTATATAATACAGTAATTAACTCACAGTTAGGTTGACATCAAATTAACTTGTAACATAGTTACATTTTTTACTACTTGCAAACAATAAACAGGAATATGCCAGAATATAATCTGAACACAAATAGAAATAGAGAAAATAAATCCCCATTGTTTTACAAATTTCTGAGATAGTAGGCCTGTGGTGAGCCATAAAATAATAGACATTCACAAATACTTAAAATTTCAGGTAAAATCTTATTGATGCAAAAGAGCATTGCTTGCTTTTGGCATCAGGTGCCAGCTAAATAACAGTATTCTTCAGCTTTAGAACTGAATTACTAGGGATCAGAGTAGAATGTGTTCTATCCTTTTTATAGTTGTTTGCATCTAGAGAAATGTTTTCCAAAATAACAAGCTCAACATTCTGATGGTAAGCAGTGCCATACTTCTATTATTGGTGGTAAAGTTATGTGGTAAATAAGAGGAGTAGAATGGCACAAAATTAGCTTTCTGTACCTTGACCATAAAAAAGACAGAAAATTTGTAAATAAAAATTTGTGGCTGCTGGTAAAAGAAGCATCCAAATCATTTAACTTTATATTAACCATAGAGATGTCACATTGCAGTGGTGATTCGAGAGAGAGCAGTAGACAAGACATCAAGTTATGTGCTATACCTGCTAGCAGACATAGGTAAAGTTGGGGAAAACTAGCAGTTTTTATTTTTTCCTCTCAAAAGAAAATCCTAAGAATAAACAGTGGTGATAACATATATATTCTCAAAAGCAATACATTCATGTTCTTAACTCTCCTCTAATTCATACCAAAAATAGAGATATGAACCATCATTCATTAAAACAGAGTAACAGAACTATAACACATTTTAGAAAGTTTTGGACTATGCCGTTCTATCAGATCTATGCACGTCCTTGGTATACTTAACGGGCGCTAATGACCCCGTCGTCGACGCGCCCTAAAACTTAAACAACAACAACGGTATACTTAACTATGGCCTTTATTTTTAGCCTAAAATTTCAGTATTTCTTGTAACGGTAGGAAATGCAGTATCAAAAGAAGTGGAAGTAAAAATGGGAATGCCACAGGGTAGTGTATTGGGACCGTTGCTATTCATTATTGTAATGAATAATTGTGTTGGTTGTTTACTGTTAGAAGAGTGATTGTTTGCAGATGACATAATGATATAAAAATAATCAAAACGGTAGAGGACTATAAACAGTTACGGGGTGATCTGGACAGGATATCTAGTTGGGTTGGTAAACAAGGAATGAAGAGTCAGCTTATTAGATACACAAATAAAAAACTAAAGGTTGATTACGAGTATAAGTTGGGGAAAGAATTGCTTGTTGAAGCCTTGAAATATATATATCTTGGCATTACATTTGATAACAACCTTAACTGGGTAGGGCAAACTGGTCAGGTAGTAGGAAAAGGTTTCAAAATTCTGCACTTGTTGGAGAGAGTGATGAGGGGATGTACGAGAGAAGTAAAGTAATTGGGTTACAAAACTTTGGTCAGACCATTGCTTGAATATGGTAGTGTAGTATGGGACTCACATTTTGAGTATCAAATACAGGAGTTGGAGAGGATGCTAAGAAGGGCTGCTAGTTTTGTTTATGGAAATTATCGCAGAATCAGTATTAGATATGATAAAAGAGCTGGAATGGGATTCATTGCAAGACAGGAGGAGGGTGAAGAGGGTCATGGGAGTGTAAAAGGCATATATTGGTGATGAGGCATGGAAAGATATTGGTGCAAGAATGAAAAGTAATGCATTGAAAGGAAAAGATGACCATGACCACAAGTTGACACTCAATTTCAGGCACAAGGATGTAGGAAGATTCTCTTTTTTAGGTAAGTGTGTCAGGGATTGGAATAACTTACCAAGCGAAATTATGAATAATTTTCCAAAAATGTTGAAAGAATTTAAAGTTAAAATTTGTAGATGGCAAATGTTGGTGGAAGATGGGTGTGTAGGGAAATTGCCACCGGAGTGTGCACTCCATTGTAATTTAAATAAATATTATTATTAAGTATTATTTCATGTCCCACTGTTGATTACTTGCTTCTACCATCAACATTTCACTGTAAAGTATTTTTCCTTCCCTAATTCTTAATTAAATCAATTTTATTATTTTCAGAGTACAGCTGCAATGGGCCCAACCTCTTGGAGGTAGTTTTTAATAAGAACTAATTAAAACTGAAAAGTGACTTAAGACGTGTGCAAGTGGCTTCTCATGGTGAACATGTGGTTTAATCTCATGACGACTGACAAAAAATAATTATTATTATAATACAGAAGCCTTTTTCCCCCACAGTGAATTGTTGTAACATAATGTGTGGTTTAGTATTATTCTTCTTTATCAGTGGAAGTTCATGGCACAGTTCCAAAAATTCAGAAATCGTAGTTTCTTGAAATAAAATAAAATATTTTTGTCCTCATAATTTGTACATTTTGTGTGACTATATAGCTAGAATAAAGCTAAGCCTGACTGATTGTAAATAAATGCTAAGTTACCTTCAATAGTTACAGAAAGAATTTGCTGATATTTTATTTTGTATACTTTCCATCATCTCAGTAAATATTGATTTATTTACTTCCATTCACTCTAATATTTTAACTTTCTAAACGGAATAATGAACAGGGTAATTTGAAAGTAATTTTTTAGTCAGACTTTTTAAGCTATCAGGCAATGTAAGATACTGCATTAAAGGGTTTTTAGATATTTCAAAACAGAGGTGTGAAATATAATCTTATTTATTCTTTATTTCTGTGTTGTTTTTCTTGTTGAATCTTTAGACAAGTAAAGAATTTCAGTTGGTACTGCACACACATTTGTCTTAACATTGAACACACTAAATATAAATATTATTTGTTATTTTTATTAGATTTTACTTTCCATGTTTATCAACAAATTATAAAGTTGTCATTGATATTCACTTTTTCTTAAATGTGTGTTTTATACTTGAAAAACTTACATTCTAGATCTAAGATTTTGGGAACACAGTCTTCAGAAGAATTAGGGGGTTGTAAATTTTTTTCCAGTCTTCTTGTTTTAGTAATATTCTTATTCAGACTTGATGTTGGTTCCTTTTTTTGTGTTTTAAGTTAATAGTATTACTGTGCTGCTCTGTCATGCACTGCATGCCAACTAAAAGCAGTCTCAGATCTGTGGCAAATAAGTAACCTATGTAATTACATAAAAAGTCAAAATAAAATTATACTTTGTTGTTCTTGTTAAGTCTGTGATTTCCTGTGTAGTTAGTCTTAAGACCTTTTCCAGCCTTTACCATTTACGGAACAGCATCAGTCGTAAACAGTAAGACATGTTCTCACTTAACTTCACCATTCCACTACAGTTTATTAGCATCGTCGAAATGGACTGTAATTGTAGAGTGGTTTACTGATTGCAGATATGGTTCCAACAATAACATTTACATTACATTTCCCGCAGGCATCAGTACTTTCATCTATTGATACCCAAATCATATTGTTGCCTATCTTAGTTCTGATTGTCTGCAATACATTTTCATAGCAAGACGGTAAGTAGTTCTTCCTCAATGTTCATTTTCATTCGGGTGTAATTGTCTGTGTCGTTTATTTATCTAAGAAAGTTTTGAAATATTAATTGCTGACTTTATTAAGTGGGATGTTGGCGGATACCATTATTTCTCAGAGTTCTTTAGAAAAAATGGACAATTTGGACACAGGCGGTGCAAGAACTAACATTCATGGGGGCAAGTTAAGTTTTGCGAAGCGCTCTGGTGGCGCAATAGGGCGGATTTTTTTGAACCTGTCAAATTTTTACTTACAAAAATGCAGTCTTCTTCACTGTAGCTAACATTATTAATTAATAGCTAACAGTAAAGAATTAAAGAAACGGAAATTTCCCGCTCTTAGCCTTACTGAACTCCGAATCCTGCTTATCTGTTCAACTGATTGTGGATGAACGGTTTACGTTCTGGCCTCGCATTCAGGAGGACGTGGGTTCGAATCCCCATCCGGGCATCCAGATTTGGGGTTTCAATGGTTTCCCCTAATCACTCCAGGTGAATGCCGGGATATTGGCTTCAAAAAGGCCATGACTGAAATCCTTCCCGTTCCTTTTACCCAGTCCCATCCCGCGTGTAATGATAGCCGTCGACAAGGCGTAAAGCAATAAGTAAAAAAAAAATCAACAGATAAAAATGTCAAAGCTGAAAGTCTTTGTTGAACAATTATACTTGGTAAATAATTTTAATTTTTAAAAGCTCCCTTCAGGGGAGGATGTACTATCTGGAATGGTTGCGAAATCTGAATTGCGGTTTAAATATTTGGGTAAATTTCTTTCAAGTTACTTTGTGTTACGTACTGAAGCATCTGTTTCACATCTTTAATGAAATCGGGTAAATCTGGGATCAATGTTTGTAACATTTTCATGTAATAAGTAAGGTTGGAAGCCATTGCTATCGTCCACTAGCAGTATTGTGTGTAAATCTTAGTAGTTTTTTAACATATGCTCTTTTTGGAATATTTTTTAACTCGCTTAGATCACAGAGAAAACAGAAAATTTTAAATTGTTGATTTAAAGCCATAAATCTTTAATATATATTGCTCACTATGGAATCAATAATGGTGTTAAAAAAATCTATTTTGTACTAGCTGTAGGAAGACCATATTGGTTCATCGCCGCTTTTATATTCGAACGTCCTTTTGTTTTTGGCTATCCTTTTATTTTTAAATTTTGACTTTTATCAGTAAACTGACCAGCATCATAAAAGCTTTCCGAGCCCAGTTTGTTGATATTCTTTGATACAGTCACAAAATTCGCACCAGTATTCAAGAGCAACGCTTAAATTAACTTATACAGATTGCCATAATTTGCTTAAAGGCCGCCACACACGGACGAGCCAACAGGCCAAATGTCCTCGCGCCGATCCAAAACTCATCGTGTGTGGGGCAGCGCGGACGGACTGGCGTGGCTCGGCAGGCCCTACCGGATTTTTGGCGAGTCCAAAATCCACCGCGCCGAGCCAGGTAGCCGAGGGTCTGGTAGACTACCCCCACCACGACTGGAGTGGGATAACCCGGGCAAAGAAAAGTGGACACTAATTTGTAGACACTTTTGTCTTAAATATCTCAGCTTTCCAAATTCACATCAAAATGAAACTTGCCTTATTTTACTCGCGGGACCACGGACTGCACATTAAGCGAAACTCGGTCAAAATCTGACAAATATTTATTTTCCTTAATCCTGTTCATAATTTTCAGACAGACACAAATTAAACAAATACAGCTCATTTCTTTCCTGTAGCGCGTTAATACTATCCGAACTCATTTTTTAAAGAATACCACATATGTGCAGACTTTACCGTTTATAGTTTTATTATATCTGTAGATTAAACCCAATAGTAAGTTTAGAACGGCTAATAAATTCATAGAATTTCATCTGTTCGTCGATTTCACCTAGTCCTTTCATTCTCGTACACAGAGATTTTTTTTAAAAATCGGTATTAATAGCGAATTAGTGCAACACCAAAAACAATTCTGAAAGATCGAAAATATGAGCTTTGGCCGCGGCTTCAGATAAATATTACGAAGTTTTTATCTCACGGAGATAGGTTCGATTTGGAAGGGTTTAAGTCACAATGGTTTAGGTCAGTCACATTTTCAATAAAAAAAAGACACCGAAACCATATGTAGATAAATCAATCTGTTAGTAAAAAATATGAAGCAATTCAGATTTTCATTCAGCTTCCAACAGGAGGAACTGGAAATTCAACTGATGAACGAAATACGTGCTTTGTTTATCAGCAAAGTGGTATAAATCAGACTTAAATCATTGTGTTTGTAAACGCATCCTTTGTGCTCACTGTGTATCCTACATGCTAACTTATAGCGCACTTCCCAGTAGAATTTCTAAAGACATAATTCATTCTAAAGAAACAATTCAAGATCTTCTTTCTTACAATTCAAGATACATTACGCAATCTCACTATATATCAGTTTTGGTTATAAATACACCGGTGTAAGTCATACACTGTAGTATGTTCGTTCGGTTTTTTAATAAACACTAGTTTGTCATTTTTGTCAGCAGTAAAATGTAACCATTTTAAAGATTTTATTCAATTATAACCTTGTTGTTAAATTTGATTCCAGGTGACATCACTAAAATGAATATATTATAACATCAATGTTCCAAAATTTATTACAGAATGTTTTGCATTATGTTAATTTCTAAAAAAGCAAGGAAAATTGACTTACACCACCGCATTTTGTATTTTATACGTTCTTACTAATTTTCATCGTTTATGACAATTGTTTTTAAGAATTCATTTAATAAGCATTTAATTTTTTCCCTGTAAAATAAAATTAAAAGCGAAAAAAATAGTTTTTAATGACTGCTGATTTTGAAAAAAACTTTCCATAACCTAGCGAAAAAAAAAGGCCTTCGGTCTGTACGATCATTTAGCCAGCTCCAGTTTATATTGTACTAAATATTGTATTTGGCTTCTTTCATGTAATTTTGGGACACATTTTCAAAGACAAAAAAAAAAAAAAAAAAAACACTAAAATAAAACCAAACAAGCCCCAGGGCGGAGTCGAATAGGTGACCCTTAAAATGCCGAGCAATCACGCTAGCCCCTACACTGCCAGAGCCGGACTGGCGAAATTTGTAGGCACGCACTGGCTTGGCGCGGCTCTGTCGTGTGTGACCCCTTGGTTTGGACCGAGTCTAAATGTAATGGTGCGAAATGGCCTGGCGCCAGATGGACTGCTCGTGTGTGGCGGCCTTAAGAGTAACTTGTGATAATATCTCATAGCTACACCACAAGTGTAATGACATGATAAATTTTGAGCTGGGCATTTCGTTCAAAACCGAAACATCATCATTAATAGTGTCTGAGTATTCCGTGAGATTTTTTAAACATTCAATGTAATCAACATCATCAAATTGGAATAATATGGCCACCACTGCCCCGATTCTATGAGAAGCGAACTAAATTTGGTTCCCAGTGGCAGTCACTGTAACGCCATCAAAAGTTGCTAGGCTGTTACTATTGTCAGCCAGTGGGACTTATCGTTTCATGATAAATTAAATATTAGCCACTAATTTATTTTACGAGTTAATAAAGATGCATAAACCTTGGAGGTGCAAGGCCCCTTGGACCACGAGGCCGTAGGTGTTCGCCTACGCCTTATGCTGCTTTTGAATTTGGAAGATGACGAAGCTGAAGATGCATCAAGAAAAATAAAAAATGTTGCTGGCTGCTTTGTTGAGCTGAGTGCCTTGACCATTTTTCTTGTGTCTTGCTATATTGCAATGCTGCTGCACATGAAATCACATTGCTGTAGTCACTTTAATTTCACATGAGGGCTCTTTATGTCTTGTATTAAAACACTCCTGTCTAAATGCCTTTATGTAACTCCATAAATTTGCACTTTCGGAAAATTTTATTTTGGGCATGTCGATATTCACTGATCCACTGCAGATTTAACACTGACAGGAATAATTTCACAAATATTGGCGACAGTGAGACATTGACTGATGCCACTCAACACAGGCATGCTGCTGCATTGTTGAGATTAAAAGGCGGATGGAACATTAATGTTTAAGCCTCGGTCATATGACTTTTTTTCACTGCTACTTGAAGACCATCGAGTAATCACTTCATGTGACAAAGTAATCACTATTACCGACTCAACTACCAGCTATTAAGAATTCTGAAGCATAGGTGAACTTTGTGGTATAAGTTATTTAACAGTTCTTATATACCGTAGCTTATTAAAACCTGTAGTTTGAACCTCGATTGTTGAGATTACTGTATTATCATATATTGTGGGTTCTGCTCAGCTTAAAATATAACCATTTGTTATTTAATTAGTTCTGACACAGTAATATAACAACTTGCTAGTAAAAAAAAATTATTAATCATTTGGTGTTATTCATACTGCGTTAAAACACTGTTGATATTTGAAATTCCACTATCGATATTTTACAGTCAGTTAAGTTTAGAAATTCTTAAGAATAAGTCGTTGGCCTGTTCTGTATGAAATATAATTTTAATTACTTTCTAATTTCTTTTAAAAAATCTAGCATCTTTTCCACATTACCAGTAAATAGTGTCGACATGTTTAAATTCCATCCTAAGTTTAATTTTTAAATTCATTAGTGGAAGCTTATTTTTGGCTTTTAAATACTTTTTCCTCAGTTATTACGAATAAAGCTTTAATTTCATTTCATTTAAAAAATTAAGCATTTTGTATAAGTTTTATTAGACTACTTTATCAATTAAATTTAAGATAACATTGTATTGTTTTTACTACTGAAGTTTTGTTTAGAGGGTATTAGAAGAACGTGTGGTGCCTGTCACATGTACATGGCAAATGGTGTTGGTTGTAGTTGGTGGAACAAGATGTTTCATTGGGCATGTAGTGTAGAGGAAACATGGGAAATAAATGAGGCCCTCTCATGGTTTTGCCAGCTTTGCATTAGGTCTGAAATGATCAGGGAGATGGGCAAAATGGCCAAAGAGAAAGACGAAACAATCGGGGAGTTGTGTGAAAGGGTCAGTTGCCTTGAGGCTCAACCTGGGAGACTCGGCATGTGGGGGCTCAGCCTTTGAAGGATCGGCCTATAGAGGTGCCGCAAGTGGAGGCTTGGCCTATCAAGGCTGTAAGTAGAGATGGTGGGTTTAGTGAGGAGGGTGGTACGAAACTGTTAACAGGGGAAATACGGTTAACAGGATGAAGAAGCCAGACACTTCAGAAATTTTGGGGAAAAATTGGTTTGACCTAATATCAGAGTCGGAAGGACTAGAGCCTCACGTAGCTGCAGAAATAGGCAAGGTGCAGTATACCTTTTGGCATAAGGGCATTAAAGGGAAGAACATGATTCTGCTAGGTTGTAGCCATGGGCATATCCAGCAGAGAGAGGGACTGCTGCCCCTCCCGCCAGAAGAAAAATCAAGTTGCCTTCAGTACACTTAGGTGAGTGAAGAACTGGCTCAGGAGCACTATGGGGGAGGAAACATTGACTGGATTATGCCTAATGAGTGAGCATCGAAATTTTGTGAAAGAACACCGCACGATATTGACAAACAAAGTTATTGAAAAATTTTCTGAGAATCCTAGACGTTTAATGTTTACATAAAAACCTATAACTGAGTTACGATATTAATTAACTACATAGTAGATTAAATGGTTGGACTTATATGTTAATCATTAATAAAAATAATTTTCTCAATAGGTTTGAGTTTCATTTTGTAAGAAATCGTCATGTTTCAGTTCCCCAACCCACTTCCTGGAAACCAATATGAGTTGCTCCCCCCTATAGTTGAAATATTGCCCCCCCCCCATTTCTGATCCTGGATACACCCTTGGCCATGGGAGAGGTGTAGGCCCTCTTCTGCAAGAGTCAGTAAGGAACGGGTCACACGTTTCTTCAAACCTAGTGCAACATTAGGTCAGGTAATAGAGGATATAGGTTCACTAAGTAGGAGTTTCACTAGGGACGACAGAGTAGTGATAGTGGGAGTTGTGGGGAATAGTGTTGATAGAAACACTAGTTATAGTACAGAGTGTGACCTGAGGAAGGTGGTGAAGCAGGCACAGCATACTAGAGTTGAACTTGTGCAGGTCCTAAGTCGCCATGACAGACCATAATTGAACTACGCTGTGAGGGGGGTAAACGTGTAAACTGTGGCACTACTTGAGAAAGGCATTAGTTCTGTCTTGGGAGTGCGTGTGGACACCATTGGCAGGTGGTTTTTCACTAGACATCTAAATACAAGAGGCAGCTATCAGAATTTGTGAGCAAAAGCTGTAAGGATGCCCACTTCCGGTAATGATGTGGTTGGAACTGTGCCTTTTTCTTTAGTTTAGGGGCTTCTGGTAGCCACTACGGGAAAAAATCACAAATGCTAAAGAAATAGATGAAGCTGCTGAAAAAATAACTGACGTGGACAAAACTAGGAATGCTGACGTTAATACTGAAAAGAAAAAAAAAATCCAGTAATAAGAGTGTTACTGGTGAACTGTGGAAGTGTAATGAACAAAGTAATAGAATTTGCAAACTTAATAGAGATACTTGAAATACATACAAGTAAATATAGGGGTAGAGTCTTGGTTAAAAGAGGAAGTACTAGACAATGAGGTTTTTTCCCAATGGTTACAAAGAGCAATACTCGTATAGTGTGTGTGTGTGTGGGGGGGGGGGGGGGGGAGAGGGATCGAAGAATTAATATTGGATAGCAAAGATTACTACAGTTCTCTAATGTTCATAGATTATGACCATGAGTTACGAGGGGTGGAGTTTTAGGGTGATTAAAAAAAAAAAAAAAAAAACCTCAGCGTGTTGGTTGCGTACCGAAGATGAATAATGGGAGAGATGAGCGTAGAATAGTCATTATTGGAGCGGATTTAAATTACCAGGTGTCAACTGAGGAGGAAATAAGATTAATAACACAAGGGAACAGAGATACCTTAGTAATAAAAGGAGGCTTTATACAAGTGCTGGAGCTGAACAAGGGCAGCGGCAGATTTTCGCGGTGGCCTTGACCTTTGTGTAAAGTATGTGAACCGAAAGTTGGTATTTATTATGATTGACGAGAAATGTAAAAGTTATAAATAAATAAATTTTGAATTTTAAAATACTGTGTTAGAAGATTTATAAAAGTGAACAAAACATAAAGGCGACAAATTGTTAATGATGATAAACTAAAGTATATAAATGCCTTGAAAGATATACGCAGGGATTTAAAAATAATATTTGCGTCTTTTCCTAAGATTTCATTAAAGCACCAGCTTTCTTTTGATAGTTCGTTTCCTTTTTTAACCACCCGGCTCGAATTTTCTACCGGCATCACGATCATGAACTCACTTCATAAATCTTTGTTTGCACATAAAATTAAATAAAAAATAATTTAAAAGTATTTTTACACATTTTTTAATAATTCACTCTTTACTATACGTACTATTAATAACATGAGATTCACTAAAATTTAATGTTCATTTACCTACTGAAAAATATATGCCCTACAAACGATTTTGTAAAGCATAATGGTCGGACCACACTAGACTAATACTGGTCCGCACAGTCACCGCAACGACACTTCTCTTAATATTGGCTCTCACTCGATTAAAGTTAGTTCAGGTGACACGGCGTGTCGTCCGACATTTGGTCGGCACCTCTGTCTTTAGTTTGGTTTATTTTTTGACGGTGTGGTCCGGTGTCGGGCTGGTGGATATGGAGAAGCATATGGAGACAATTCGGAAATTTTCGGTCCTATATAGCTAAATGTTTTTACGTTATCGATTTCTTTTTTAAAAAATGCCTTTTATTTAACCTTACTTCCATGTTCATCAGATGATTGTAAAATGTAGATTGCGTCATTCTAAAGCAGTGTTTTCCAAACTCGTAACTACATGTACCCGTTAAAAATGTCTCAAAGAATGCCAAACCACTTTAAAAAAAAAAAAAAAAAAAAACTGGCTTTTTATTTTTTTAAAAAAAAATAAGGATTTTTGTCTAAAAAAAGTAATACAGAGACAAAGAGCAATATGTTAATAATTAATTTGATTGACGATCTCCCCCTAGGTTCAATTAACATTCGTAAAATTTCATTTCATCATCCATCAGATACTTTGACAAAGGCAGCACCCTATTTTTTATTTTGGGATTGCAGAAACAAAGTAAATTGTGTAGAAAAACATTTATATAAACATGTTTAAAAACATATTTTTTCATTACTACATACTACAGCGTGCGATTGGGGTATGGAAGATCCCCGGTTAAAATCCTGGTCTCGGTTGCAATCTTTAGATGCCTTAAAATTGAAGTTTATCTCTGTCAAAACATTGATTTGTTAATGCGAAATGCTTGGACACTGTGCGGCTGGAATTCCAAGTTAATCTGTAGGTAGAGATTCGCATTTCTATTTCCTGACCGTAGGCACTAGAGTGGACGTGCCGTGGTCAGCGACAGGTGCCGGCCCTTTTTCTTTTATCTTCTAGCGGTGTTTCCCCCCTGGTACTCATTAGATATCAGGCTGAGTGGGCCTGAGGGACCGTTCCGGACGTTCAGCCTCGATGAAAAATCCTTGGCTTCGTTGGGGATCGAACCTCGGTCGTCCAGTGCGTAGTCAGACGCTCTACCGCCTGCTTTTTTTTTCCCCCGCCTGAGCAATGCGGCCGCCCAATCAGAAGCTCGCCTTATTCTGGTTGTCCTTTTCGCCACTGTCAGTTCCCAACCATCTCTGTTTGGCCGGGCGCACATTGACGCGCAGTCGACGCAGCGAAGCGCAGCACAGTTTCTGTGTCTCTATGTTTTGGGGCGGAACAGCGCGTATTGAGACGAAGAGCAGGGCAGCACAGTACTGCGCCGCACGTGGCCTGCGCGACGTTGTGATCACGACACAGAAACTGTGCCACGCAGCTCACTCGTGCCGGTTTTTGCCGTAACACTTCTTGCGTTATTTATAATCTTGCTTTACTTATAATCATTTTCAACTATGGAATAAGAAAAATTGATTAATTTGGTGCGTAACCAACCTGCGATTCACAATATCAGTCATAAAAAATATAAATATTAAATTTGGACAGTGAGCCCAACAAGTGGCGAGTAAATTCAGCATTTATTTATCATACAACTGTCCACTTACAATTTTCACTTTTCTTTTCTTTTTTTGAATTCATTTTTAATAAAACTTCTTAAAAGATTGATATATATAGGCTATTATCACATTATTTGTTTTCTTATTATTTGTACTACATCATTCAATAGTGTCCCCGAGAAACACTTAATTTGTTGACACTGCTTTTTTAGTTTCAAGTGTTTATGTTCTGTTATATAGTTTTCTTAAAAACATAATATGAAATAAAAGAGAGAAACATTCTTATAAATGCCATGTACCGTCAAACGCTAAATAATTAAATAAATAACCACGAAAATACAGCGAGATTTTCTTCAGTTCTAATGGATATTTGAGCTTTGTCGATAAAATAACAGGTTACATTATGCCGTGAATCTCCGCTCGAGTCATCCGGAAATTATCTTTTGGGGATTCTCTTGTCACTGCAAAAGCCAGATGAGAGTTTCTTCTTTTCATATACTCACTTTTGCATAGTTTTATCGAACTCAGCTTCTGTTAAAGTAATAACAATTTTCCAAGCTCGGCATCCCAATCTGATTCAGAAATCAAAAATCGAGTTTTTGCATCGACATGTTTTTGGTTACGCTTTATTGTTGGTTTTTCACACAACACAATACTTTGTAAACTGCCGCACGAAACTGCGCTCTAATATGCGCGAGTAACTGCCAGTCTGTGCTGCCCTGCCCTGCTCTGCGTTGCCCCTCCTGCTCCACGCAGCTCAATGTGCGCCCCGGGTTTCCCTCCCATCGCAACCTGTCAAACTCCTTTCTAGCATCTTATCAGTTCTGCCACAAGGACACTAATCCTTACTTCCTGTTCTAATTTTTTTCTATTTTTAACATAATCTTTACACAACCATGTGAGAGTCTCCTCAGCTTCCCCATTTTCGACGCCAGTACAATCTCCCGAATGAAACCATTTCTCACAGATTTCGCAAAAATATTCGCGCCCTCACTAATCTCCGGCAATTACCACACCTTCCGTTCATGATTGCAAACAGCTAACAAAAAAAAAGTACAGGATGCGATAGAAAAATTTGTTTAATTTAACCTTACAAAAAAAAGGTCTATTAAATTAACTCACAAGCTAACTTTACCTAACGGCTCTACAAATCGGTAACCACTCACCGAAAATAGCACTAATAATATTAACACCAAAAACTAATAAAAGAATAAAAAATCGCTATACACGTTGTGACCAATATTGTGCTCATGAAAGCAGACTATTATTTACTAATAATAACTAAATTCCTCGTGCTTAATGTTGTAACAAAAATATGCTAGTCCAGACTCCATTTTAACCTGGCCACAATCTCCGCTAATGTTGCCACTAATAAATCAAACGATGCAAATACACCTAAACACAGGAATTGCACTGCAAACAACGTTTCGTGAGCTAACGACATTGTCTACATCAGGATTCCTTGTTGCCGCAGCATCAGAGCCGGATCTGGGGTGGAGGGGGAGGGGCGCAAACCGCAGCGCTTGCCCCGGGCGACAACTTTACGGGAGTGGCCAATTCGTAGCAGCAGCCACGCCAATTTACTGCCTATTAGTTTCCGGCAGAGGGTTTTGAAGGTTTTGTCGTTAGACATTTCCTCCAAGTTTGTTAGATGAGTCATATCCTGGCTGTAGGTGTGTCTTCAGTTTTGGCGTTCTTTCTTGTCTATCCTAGATTCGGCGTGTAATGAGAGCCGTAGGTCCGACATAGGGTCCTAGCCCAGTTGGATAATTCCCCAGCTCTTTTATTAAGGGGTTTGCTGAGTTTTGCGCTAGTTTGTAAAAATTAACAGCAAGTTCTTGGAATCTTTGTCTTAGGGTTTGGAGGCCTGTAGCATCATGTATGGCATTAGTGGGGAACCTGCTATCTTCGTGCAGGGCTCTCTTTAGTGTTCTATTTTGCACAGTCTGTAGACGACGCAGATGTGTGTTGGCAGTGTAACCCCATACAGGGCAGGCATATTCGAATATTGGCCTGATCAGGGAGCAGTAGATTCCGTACGCCCGTGGACGCAGGTAGCATGCTGTCCTTATTAATAAGAGGGTAGAGTGCTTGCAGCCTGGCGCTGGCGCGTTTATGCAGGTCTTCTATATGGCCTCTCCACGTTAGTCTTGAGTCCAGCGTAACTCCCAGGTATCGTGCCGTTTTGGACCATGGTATCAGATTGTTGTTTAATTTCAGCTGAGGGTCCGGCTGCGGACGCAGGCGTGGTCCTCTCCTTCTTGTTAATAAGATGGCCTGAGTTTTGGCGGGGTTGATCTCAATTCTCCAACGCCTCGCCCAGGCCTCGGTTTTCTGTAGCACGTTTTGCAGGCGCTGAGTGACGATGGCCTTGCTGCGGCTGCTGGTGAAAAAGGCGGTGTCATCTGCGTAAATTGCTGTGTTGATGTTTTCTTGGGTGGGCACGTTGGCTGTATACAGGCAGTACAGCAAGGGGCCGAGGGCCGATCCTTGGGGTACGCCAGCCATTATTCTGCGTCGGGTTGAAGTGACTTTGTCGACTCTTACGCTGAATGTTCGTTTCTCTAGATACGACTCGATCAGCTTGATTAATTTGCAAGGAAACCCCTGCTCATACAGTCTCAGCAGAAGGCCAGCGTACCAAACAGAGTCGAAGGCTCGGGAAATATCCAGTAGTACCAGTCCACAGTAGTGTTTAAAATTGAACGCTCGAATGGCAGTCTCAACCACCCTCATCAGCTGTTGAGTGGTCGAATGCCCGCGGCGAAACCTTAGCTGGTGATTGGGTAATATTCCTTGCTGTTCGATGTGACGATTTAATCGTTTCAGGAGCAAGCGCTCAAACACTTTACTTACTGAGGAGAGCAGTATTTTGGGTCTATAGCTTTGTGGCAGCGATGGGTTTTTCCCAGCCTTATGGATCGCTACGATTTCTGCGTGCTTCCATCGCGCCGGGTTTGTCTGCGTTTGGATAATATTGTTGAAGAGGGCAGCAAGGTAGTCCTCAGCTGCCGACGGCAGACTGCGCAAACAGATGTTTCCGATCGTGTTAGAAGGGCAGCAATTTATGTCGCGGCGACTTTTTTTTTGCATCATTGCTGCCCCGGGCGGCGGACAATGGAACGTGGCGACACTCCGGTTGGCGACAATGGAATCGGCAAAATAATGTTCGAACTGGCGGCAAACTCGCCTAGGAAAAATCCTAAATCTGCCTCTGCATAGCATAAATAAACATATATACAAGGGTGGCCCAGAAACTAATGCACCACATTTTTTCTTCAACACAGACTAAGGCTCGATGCAATACTCTATAATCTGGCGAAATGTGCTTAAAATTTGTAATAATTTTAATTTGTTTACGAGAATAACTTGGGCTAAGTTCCTATTTACTATACAAACGCAATATAATATCATCGTTTATCCATTCAAGCGCTAAAGAAACATAAAAAAAATAGAAAAATACATAGAAGTTTCACATCTTGCGCATGTATACACGCGCCAGTTTTTATTATTATTATTATTGTTTTCGCACCTCAGTTGCTTCCTTTGTGGAATTACATGGGCTTTACATTGTAAATTTACTATAAATTTAAATTTGTATGGATTTTAATATTTATTTTAATTTGCAAAAATTTGTGTTGCTTACTAATTAAAATGAATGTGGAGGGGGGTTGGATTTTTGTAAACCAAAATACGGCAGCATTTTGCCGTTAATTATGGTGACAGTGGACTGCTGTTGAACGGCACGGCCGCGGCGTTTTGCCGTCGCTGCGTTTGGAAGTGGCTTTTTCACGCCTATAAAGGAACGTGGACGTACAACATATTCCGTTCGTCCATGTGGAAAGGGCCTAACAGTGCAGTAGTATAAACTCAACAGCGAACTGAATAGTACCAGCAGGAAAAAAATAAAAGAAATTGTAATTACTTGAAACATTTAACTCCTTCTCAATTTTATCACAAGCGGCTTGGTTGTATAAATTGTTCACCATAATCCAGTGAACTATAAAGGTATAAACAGTCATTCAATTTTACAATAACCAACTCGTAGTCCATTGTTAAAACTAAGTAAGAAAACAACGGCAGAAAACGAAATCGCGACTCCAAAATAGGTGCACGAGCAGAAAATAAAAATGTGAAATCAACCACGAAATCTGTGGTGTGACATGATACACGTGACAAGCTGCTTGGTTGCACAAATTGTTCCCGAAGATCCAGTGAAGTATAAATGTATAAGCATTCATGTTCAATCAATTTTGCAATCACAAACTCGTCGTCCGTTATTAAAACTAAGTAAGAAAACAATGGTAGTGAACTAAATAGCGACTCCACAAGATGTACGCGCCTAGAATATAAAAACGTAACATCACCCGTGAAGTCTGTGATGTGACGTGATTAGGGATTGCAATCCAGCAAAGAAGGATCCCGCATCATTAGACAGTCTGGCAGATCCCGCACAAAATTAGGCGGATCCGCAAAATGTTGCGAAAACGTGTGTTAGTCTGCATGAATCGCTGCCACTCATCGGTCCCACATCTCTATCGGATGTATTGCACTGCTTGCCTGTACCCTTGCATTTGACTCGTGTGAACAAACGTTTGTTTTTGTCAAACTTTGTCATTCGTAAGTAAATAAATCCACTTTTACTCATTCATTAAAACTTAAGTTTGTTTTGAGAGCATATTTCTATAATTTGAGTTATGTAGCGTATTTAGTACGATTTTCTAACCATGTAACAAATATATTTTTACGTGTTTGCACACGTCATCTGAACTACGTATTTAAAGCTTTTTATTCACGGTTTCATTATTCCCATTTTCTGTCTTTGCAGATAAAGTAATTGTGACAACTTCCTGTATTTGCGGTTGAAAATTAGATTATTCGTTCATACGAAACTAATGTTATTGTAATTTTAACGTTGGCATACATGTTTATTTAGCAGCTACCAAAAGGCAATTGTATATTCTTTGACTTACTGTTTTGGCCGCCGACTCAATGCGTATGAAACATATGTTCTTTGACGAAAGCCGCCTGCTTACATGTGCCACTCTGGCTTTCGTTAATCCCCTCTTGATGATTTGGTCAATCGCCACAATAGATTATTTTTGAGAGAATAGCATGTGCCCTTTCATTCCTTGATATTATATCGAGAAAGGAAAAAAAAATTGAAGTCTTCACGGGTGTATCGCCGAATTCTATTGTAAAAACACCATGCCTCCGCCCTCTTCGTCACTTGTGAAATTTCGTGTTTTTACACGCAATCCGGCGATATACATGAGAGGACTTCATTGCAATCATACGCCGAGAAAGTCTCCTTTCTTACATAATTTTTTTTTTTAATTTCCCCTCTAAAAACGTCGTTATGCCACTTAAAGTAAAAATGAATTCTTAACAGTTTACGTCTTGATGAGTAGTTTCTTTTGACAAGGAATCCGCTATAAGAGCAGACAAGAAATCAGGAGAACAGTGAATCACACAAAACAATTCTTTTAAAAATAGGCCAAGTTTCGTGCATGTATAGTGACAAAAAGTTATGAGATCTTATTCTGAGCCAAGTCTTCACTTTACAGAGTATATTCACTTCATATTGTGAAATAGAATGCTTTCTCTCGGTGTTATAGATCATTTATTTAGAACAATAAAAGAACTCTGGTGACTTGGCCAATGGCCACTATGCATAACATGTTTCAAATTGATGTTATTTATTGTAAAGCACTTAATATAATTTATAACTGAATATTTTCGATTTTTGATTATTTATTTAAAAATTGATTTAGATTTAAATAAATATAAAACCCGTAAATATGCTTAAAACAGCTAAAAATTTTAATGTTATTTTGCTACTTAAAATACTGTTAACTGTTAATTTTTGTCATTTAACTCAAAATCCAGGAGAATACCAGGATGCTTCTTTCAAAAGGCCATAGCTGAATTCCTTTACCCGTTCCTTGTCCCCGGGCCTTTTCCGCCTCTAATGACCTCGAAGGCGATGGGGACCTAAAGACATACGTATTCAAAAATCATTAATTTATTAATTTAATTAACAGACATTTATTATTTAATTTGTTAACAACTTCAAATAACTATGTTTTAAAAATATGCGTTAAAAAACTGTTTGCACCAATCCCGGGTTTGAAAACGTGACTTGAATTCAGTGTGCACATAGCTCCTTTTTTTATTTTTCCATGAGTCTTTCGACTGTTTGATGCAATCCTTCATCCCTTCCAGAACAGGATTATCCACGTAGCAGGAGTTAGCAAATGCTAACGGGCCTCGCGCCTTCTGCGGTGCCTCGCGCCTCCTAGGGTCTCTGAGAGCCTCCCGTCGGATAGATGGGCGACCTACCAGGGCCTCTTCTACACATTTGCTACGGGCCCGCGCTGTCTTAACCCGGCCCTGATCCTTCCTATCTTCTGCTACCGTTTTATGTCTACATAGTCCCTTACAACCCACGACCTCAGTTATCTGTTTCATATATTCTAATCTCTGTCTTCTCTACAGTTCTTACCTTCGACTGTTACCTCCACTAACAATTAACCAATCCAGCATGTCTTAAAATATGACATACCACCGCTGTCTCTACTTTCTGTAAGCCTTCTTCCACAACTTCTATTCCTCGCCCATCATTTCCAAAACTCGTTCAATTCCGTACTTTGTCTGGTCCACTTACAATTTTCAGTATTCTTCGTTACACCATATTTCAATGCTTCAATTTTCTTTCTTTCTGGTATTCCTAGAGGTCCATGTTTCGCTAACCATGAAGCGCTGCGCTCCACATATAGAGTTTTAAAGAAGTTCTTTCTGATTCTTAGATCAATATTTGAAACTGAAAGATTTCTCTTTTCATGAAGGCTCTTTTTGCTAGTGCTATTCTGCTTTTAACATCATTCCTGCTTCGGCCATCGGTTGTAATTTTGATTCCCAAGTACAGTAGCAGAATTAACTTACTTCTCCTATTGCATCCTATCCTATTTTTATATTTAATCTGCTACTATTGGTATCATTTCTGTTATATTTCATCACTTTTGTCTTACTTCGATTTATATTCAGTCCAAAATCTTCTTCAGTATTTTGTTCATGCCATTCAGCAACTTCTCAATATCCTCAGACCTGTTCTGCTAACAAGACAATGTCATCAGCAAATCGTAGCATACTGATTTTTTCTCCATGAACACTTATGCCACATGAAACTTTTTCTTTTACTTTCCTTATTGCTTCTTCTACATACAAGTTGAATATTAAAGGGGATAGACTAAAACCTTGTCTCACACCCTTTTTAACTGATGTGTGTCTCTCATGGTTCTCTACTTTTTATACCCACTTGATTCTTATGTAGTTAATGAAGTATTCTTCTATCTCGATGTTTTAGACCTGACTTCTATAAAATTTTGAACATCTTGTCCCACCTAATATTGTCAAAAGCAACAACGCCATAAAAGTATTTTGTGTTTCTTGATCTAATCTTAAAGCCAGAATTGCTCCCCCTTGTTGCGTCCTATAGTTTGTCTTCTCCTGCGAGCGATCAGGAGCTGGGAGCTAGACTTCTTCTTGCTGAAAGAAATCTAAAAATTTTGTGGAGTTCGAATTTTCAGATCAGGGAAACTCGGAATGGAGTAGGTTCTGGAGAAATAAATTAAGAACACTAGGAGTATAAGAATATAACTCAACTCACAGTGGCCAACGCAATGCTCTAAACAACGACTAAGGGAGGCACATAAGGTTCGTCTGGCAATGGACCCTGCTAAGCAAGGACGGGATCTAGCCCTGCTTCTAAAAACACTCGCTGGACGTAGCTCTCCCAGCGCTGAATAATAAGGTAGGATCTGTAACCGAACCTCCTTCCCTCAGGATTCCTCAACCAGAGAGGCCTATGTATAAATGTAGTCATGAATGCAACGACGGTCAGGCTCGCCTATCTCTTCGTGTCACGCTGCGCTGACAGTGTAACCTGGGTGGCGATTAACTCCCCGGCCCCCTTGCGCTGTTTTTATAGTCTCCCGTGACGTCGCAGGCGGTGAGTCACACGTCTCGGGAAGGTTCTCCGTTCCCGAAGGCTCCACTCTGCGCGTCAATGATGCAACCTGCCGTAAAGTTAAGCCCATACGACGCCTCCCTAACACTTAATTCCACAATCTTTCAGTTTTAATGTTTCTTTCGTTTATTCAGCACTCTATCTCATATTTCATGACACCTCCCCCCCTTATAAAGAAAATTTTGCAATCTCTTCAGAGACTGCAAAATTTTCATTTTCCTACGTCGGCCGTGTGAGTTCCTTTTATTAATCTTTTCTATACATTACAATGATTTGACAATCACTTCTTTTAAAATTGATTATTTTAAAATTTTTTTCATTTTTCTTACTCTTAGAAAATTCTCTTTTTTACTTTCTTAATCACATGATTTCTTGTGTCATAAAACTTTCTTTACCATACATCATTCTAGTATTCTTAAAGACTTTTTCTACATTACCTTTTACTATAGTTATATATATTATGCACATTACTTTTCTTTTACAATACTCTTACATTATTTTTCTTAGTTATAAATTACTTTTGTAATTCATTACTTTTACAATGGCATTTGTTTTACAATATTTTTACTTTCTTATTCTATAACTACCCTTTTTAATATTACATGATTTCCTTAATCTGTTTACAATATCAAACTTCTTTTTACCTCCATAAACGTATTTCAGTCCTTTAAAACTTTTAATCTTACAGTACTATTACTTTGCTTTTTATCTACTTTTAACGTTTGTCCGTTTTATGATATACATCAGTGGCTTTTTCTGTTCATAGTCCACTGTCTTTACTGGGTGGCGCACACGCTCACTTATCATTGATTCAGTAGTCTCAGGGATATACCTACTTGCTACAGGCCAAAAGTAATCTGTTCTCTTTCATCACTACTTAGCCCTGCAGGGTGATACCTAACCACTGTAGGATCTGGATACTGATTCACAATCTTATTTTTAACACAAATTTTCGCGCAGCAGTCATCGCCTATCATCCTATAAAAGAATCTGAAACAATCTCGACAACACTGACAATGTTTACATATACAGAATATTACTAATATCATTACTATTCCTGACCCGATATAGCTCCAAATTGGAATTGAGTCCAATGAAAATACATCGAATATCGATCTCTGCTGATACGATATTTCTTCCTCTAACTCATCTAATTTATGTCCTGCTGCTGTCAGGTCGTCCAACTGACGAACCATTGGCTCCAATGGTAAATAAAGAGGTATTTGTGAAATATTTTTCTTCTCTATTTACTATGCAGCAGTCTATTTCCATATTCAAATTTGGAACTATATCTTTCATTGGAATCATCGATCTAATAACATGTTCGGACTGTATCAATATCTGAGCACCATAACCCTTACATTTACTCAGAAATTTTAACTTTCCTGTCCCTTTAATAATAACATCAGTAGGCTTATTGTCATTACATATCACTGTGAGTCCCTCTTCTTTTGGTGCTACAAACAGCCATTCATTTCCCCTTATTTGAGTCCAGACACTCTCATTTAAAGTAACAAATTTCTGTATACAATCTTTAGGTATCTTTACTATGGTTGAAGCATTCTTGCTTCACAAACCTCATGATCATAGGTAGACAGTAGTACAAACATTTGCTTACAAATACTATGAGTGGACTCTATCTTTTTACATACCAACTGATCATTACTTACTTAACATACTGTCTCTTTGCATTATCGATTAGTAAAAACTCTTTCTCAGGTGCTATGTATGTAAATAAACTATGATTTACCTCGACTGGTAGTGGCCAGAGCTTGTAAATATTAAATATCTCACTGTCTACTAGTGGAATATTTAACACATAACTCAAAATATTTCCTGAAATGAAAACATCTAAATCAATTACTCTCATTAACTGGTACCCCTTGGCCTCTGACAGTTCTATCGGGAACCTTTTGTCTTTAATTTCGTCTTTAATTAATCCCAAGTACTTAACAACTTGTACGGATTAATTAAGTGAGGTTCAAGGATACCTTTCTGAGCATTCACTATGGCCGTTATGATCATATCGTATTCTTTCTCAATCTCACTGAATATGGACATTAATTGGATAAGTTGCTCATTTAACGTGACTGTTATAGCTAGTTTTTCCACTCTTTTGTCCACACTATTTTCGTATTGCTGAATATAATTATTTAATTTTATCATGTTTGCTGCGATTACTCTTTCATTTCGTTCTACTGAATTGACAGTGTGATTAAAGCTGGCCAACGTTGCTCTCACGATTGTTACCTGTTCTTTGAGAGTTTTAATAACTGTTTCTGCTCTTGCTCTAACAGATTAATTTTTGACTTAAAATATGATGCATCATCTTCATCGAGAGTTCCGAACAATACTTTACTTAACTCTCCTACAAAATTAAGTACCCCCCGTTTTCTTCTGGTCTGTTCATGCCTAGCCAGTTGCCCAATTAGGCTTTGTGAGGCGGCTATTTTATCTATGTGATATTCTAAGGCATGCTTGGCGCTGGCACATTCTATCGTACTTGCGTTTACTTTTGCGAGTCGCTGATGACAGAATTCAACGGCTCGTGAAGCTGTATTTCGGGTGTCTTCAAATTTCTGTTTTATGTCTCCTAAATTAAAATAACTCACTATTCTCCAAGTAAGGGTATACAAACTTACAGTCCCTTTGTGGTCGTTATACAGTCCTGGCGATGACTGAAACTTCATTAACTGCAAAACTTGCTGTTGTGACACCACCATGGCACCTACCATCATCATGTCTCCTACTGTCATCCAGAAGGTTGCCATCCTGTCCTGCAATTTTAAAAAGAATTCCTTTAATTTATTAGCATGTACTTATATGCACTTATTTCTTTTAGTTTGTATCATAACATTTGGCCCTTGTACTTCAACTACAGTGTACGGACCAATCCATTGACTGTCCAGTTTTCTTGAACGTCCTCGTCTCACACTTTCATCATATAGCAACACCCTATCGCCTGGTTTGAAAACTACCGGGTTCTGTGTTTTATCATAGTTTTCTTTACTTTTTACTTTCGCTTGCGCCGTTGCTTCGCGCGCTTCCTGATGCATTGCCCTTAGTCTTTCTCGCAGCTCAATTACGTAATCATCGTAATTGTATATCACTTCTTCTGGTTTCTTTTGCAATACTCCCGGTATGTTACATACTCTACCAAAGAATAGTTCGTGCGGCGTGTAACCCATAGTACTATGCGGCGTCGTATTAAAGACAAATACCGCGTACGGGACCCACCTATCCCAATCTGTCTGTTCTTTGTTTATATAATGTCGTAACATTTCCGTTATTGTACGATGCGTCCTCTCCAACGCTCAGTTATTCTGTGGATGGTAACTTGTCGTGTTTATCTTTTCTATTCTCAATAATCTGCATACCCTCTTCATAGTATCGCTCATAAAGTTGCTGCCTAGGTCACTTAAAAGAACGGAAGGAATTCCAAACCATAAAATTATTCGTTCGACCAATACTCTCGCCACCGTGTTGGCGTCCTGTTGCTCTATAGGCTCCGCTACTAAAAACTTCGTTAAAGCGTCCTGGAATGTGAGTAAATATTTATTTCCATTTTCTGTCTGCGGCATTGGGCCTACAATATCGATATCACAGCGCTCAAACACATGTTCCGGAGTTTTCGTTATCTCCATTGGAATTTTCGTTTTATTCTGAGTGATCTTATTCCTTTGACAACTCTCACAGTGCCTAATATATTGCTCAATATCGGCCTTCATGCCTTCCCAACTACAATACTTTTTAATACGTTCATAGGTCCTACCTATCCCCTGGTGCATACCGAGTGGTGATTCGTGGTACTGCCTTAGTATTTTCATTTTCTCTTCCTGAGTAAGTTCTTTATTTGCATCACTACCTAATTGCTCTGTTCCTTCTTTTCTCTCATCATTTTTACTTAAATTCTCATCACTTTCGTTTACAGGTGCCGCTGTGTCCTTACTTCCTTCGGCTACTTCATTACTGATTTCTCTAACGTTCCGAATTCTCGAAAGCGCGTCCGCAATCTGGTTCCTTTTTCCGCTCTTGTACACAATTTCATAGTTGTATTCCTCGAGCTTTAATCGGAATTTCATCAGCCTTTACGATGGATCTGATATATTGTTAATCCATGTCAATGGTTTATGGTATGTACAGATGGTAAATTTCCTTCCGAATAGATACGGTTCTAAATTGCTTCACTGCCCAACAAATAGCTAACATCTCTCTCTCTATTGTACTATAATTCCTTTCTGCTTTATTTAGTGTCCTAGATGCATATGCTTCCGGTAAATCTTGACCAATTTTACACTGACTCAAAACTGAACCAATTGCGTCTAGGCTAGCGTCTGTGGTAACAATGAATTTTTTGTTGAAATCGGGCTATTGTAATACGGGTGGACTCAACAATTTTTTCTTTTAATTGTTGAAAAAGCCTCCTCCTGCTTTGTTCCCCACGTATACGCAACTCCCTTCTTCAACAATCGTACAACGGCTTGGCTATTTTGCTATAATTGCTAATAAATCGCCGATAATAACCACTCAATCCCAAAAATGCTTTTAACTGTGTGTTATTGCATGGTTGCGGGTACTGTCTAATCGCTTCTACCTTCTTAGGGTCAGGTTTTAACCCTTCTTCGGTTAACACATGCCCAAGGAACGTAACCACTTTACGCAAAAATTCACACTTATCTACTTGTAGTCTAAGATTGTACTTCCGCAGTCTTTCAAATACATCTTCTAACCTGGTATTGTGCTCCTCTAATGATGATCCAAACACGATTACATCATCCAAATAAATGAACACTTTCTCACCCTGTAGTCCTACCAGCACAGAGTTCATTAATTTCTGGAACGTATTTGGAGCTGTCTTTAATCCCATGGGCATTCTTTTAAATTCATAATGACCATAGGGTGTGCTAAAAGCGGTTTTTTCCTGATCTTTCTCATCTAGCAATACCTGATAGTTCCCTTTCGATAAATCCAGCGTCGAAAAGTACTTTGCCTTGCCTAGGCCGTCCAATATCACATCGATTCTTGGTAGCGGAAATACGTTATTCACAGTTAAATCATTCAATCGCCTATAATCTATCACGACACGCCACTTTTGTTTGCCACTAGCATCCATTTTTTTTGAATTATCAGAACCGGCGAATTCCATGCGCTATCGCTTGGTACTACAATATCATCTTGAAGTAACTTATCTATTTCTCCCTGTAGGATTTCCTTTTGCGCTTCCGGTATCCTATATGGCCGCAACCTGACTATTTTTCCTTCTGCCTCGGGGAGGAGCTTAATCTCATGTTTAATAGCCTCTGTGTAACCCAATTTGTCTCCTGGTAAATGAAATATATCACTATACGCTGCACACAATTCTAACAAAGCTTCCCGTTCTTCCTTGTTTAAATGCTCGAGTCGGAAATTCTCTTTTAACTTACTCATTCGCGACTTATTCTCCGAACGTTCGATTCGGATTTTTCTCACTTGTGCTTCCTTAAATTCGGGCATTTCTTCCGCTGCTAGCGGGGAATTCTTTATTTTCACTACTTTCTCCGTAGTATTCAATATACTCGTTATACACGTTCCGTTCCTCACGGACACCAACGCCTCCGGCGTATATATACCCGGCTGTAACTCCTGCTTCGGAATGATCGCCTCCGATACATTCGTCAGCGTAATTCGCACCTTTACTATTTTCTCCTCGCGGGGACCAACTACTATCTCATAACTTCGACCTCTTCCAGCTCCTACGCCTTCTCTATTACCGCGTCTATCTTCTCTCCTTGCTACTCCAGTAGCCCTTATTTTCGTGGCCTTTATCACCTCCGCATAAGTGCGTCCTTCCGAATCTACTCCAAGCACATTCGGTTTATTTTTCCTCAACTTCGCAGTTTCGACTGCTATCGAATCGGTCTCCCCCGTATTCGAGTTAACACTACGCCTTTCCATGGCGTTCACTATTTCTGAGACAGCACCTACTGTTTTCGGAAACTTTGCGTCACATCGCACAATTCTGTTAGTGTACGGACAACCAACATTTCGCGTCGTATTCCCTACGACGTCTTTCTTACCGTCCCGCCTCACAGTTCCGTTAGTGAGTGGACAACCCTTATCTGATGTCGCAATCCCCACGGCACCTACACTATTTATTCTTCTACTGTCGGTGTTTCTTACCGACCTGAACCCATTTTCGCAGCGTTTCTCACGCTGTTTTTCCCACGCGGTCTCCAACCTAATTCGGCGCCCTCGAATTCTAATGGTCCTCGCTCCATAATCTATTATAGCCTTATTTCTCGTTAGGAAATCCCTTCCTAACAAGCCCTCGAACGGCAGATCTACATCTGTGCCGATCACATGAAACTTTTGTTTAAAAACCAGATCCCCTGCAGCTCGCAATTCCATCACCACGGAAGCTTCCGTTTGCACTATGTTGTTGCTGATCCCCTTGATTCTAATCTTTTCTCTAGTATCACTTTTCACTGCTTTGTTTATACTATTTCTTTTTATTAAGCTGATTTGAGCTCCGCTTCGGCAAGAAATCTCACTGGGTTACACCTCACGTCATCGCAGCGCATGGTTACGTACTCATTTTTATCGGTGCAGTCTACTTTGTACACCTTATGCGACGTGGCGCAACGTGACTGCCCCGTTGCACCACCTAACAGTTTACCGACTTCCGATCCTTCTGTTTTGCTACCCACGGGTTTTCACGGCACTCTCGAGCATAGTGCCCTTTCTTATTGCATCTGAAACAAATAGCTTCACTTGCACCCGATGCTCTCCTCCTGAAGGGTGCAGTTTGCGCCGCCTCTTTAGCGGTACTCCTAGTTTCTCGCCGCGTTTCCGTCATTCTGACAGCATTTTCTCTCTCTAATTTTCTTACTTGAGCAAGCAGGGAGTCTATCAACTTTTTATCTAGTTTGTCCTCTGTTTCCACCATTCTTACGCGCCTTTGCGCCCAACAATCCTTGGCTGTATTCCCGGATCTTCCACAATTAAAACAGGCTGGGAGGGAACTTTTTTCTACTTTTGGCGGCCTGAAGGGCTGTCGCGATATCGGCTTCTCTTTTGCTGAAGCTATCGCACTTTCTTCAGTCGCTGCAATTTCAACCACCTCTGACAAAGTAATTGTCTCTCCCCTAGCTCGTATAATAGTTTTTATTCGGTCGTCATAGAACCCCTGAATAAATACCGCTCTCCCCAATTTTAGGACCAGAGCTATGCTTCCCTCTAACGTCAGCTTCAGTCATCACACCCTTTATTGCTTCTCTAAACTGGTGCTGCAGCGCATCTATCCGTGAACCCCATTGCGCAATACTCTCCCACGACTCTTGTCTACTAGCAAACATCTTACAAGCATAGTAATCCAAGGTTCTCTTGCAGCCATAATTTTCAACTAATATTGCGCGAACTGCCGGCCAAGTGGTAGTCAGATCTCTAACGAGCAATTTGCTCCTAGCTGTACCCACTATTCTAGCCTTAATAAATTTCAACAAAATACTCTGTTGCTCCGGAGCCACCAGCAAATACGCGCTGTCGCAATTGTCGAGAAACTCGCTCAGCTGATTTTTATCACCATCAAAAGAGCTAGGAATTAATTTTATAACTTCACTTAAACTAAGATAAGGCCTAGCAGATGATGACTGCGCGCCCTGACTATCAGGCACTATTTCATTAGGCATATTGCGTTTGCGGCTCACCTGTTATTTATTAATAATAAAGATGTCTTCCGCACTGCTCGTCGCTGTTGACGGTCGGCACGCGATGCCCCGCTGACGGTGGCTGCACCTTGGCTCGCTCCACGGACTCCAGCTGCGTCGCGGTCGATGCCCTGCCCGCTGTTAACTAACAAGCGGCTGCCGTCTGTTGCCTTCCTCCAGCTGCGGCTGACCCAGCTAATGCTCACGCCCGGGCCGTTGTCCGGCGGCGCGCGGCAAGTAGGCGACCTCCGTCGATCTCGATGTCTAGCTTCTTCTCGTAGTGACTGCAACACCTCCCTAAATCGGCCTCTTGTCTCAAAGCCGTCAGTCTTGACCTGACTTCGGGCTGAGTATTTCTCAGAAGCACTCACACCTATTCCTCAGACCTGTGGCCTATGCCGCTATTGCACTGACCTGGGGCCAAACCTGGCTAATCGGCTATAGCTGGCCAACACCCCACACCTGACACCATGAAAAATTATAACGCCTATGTTGCGTCCTATAGTTTGTCTTCTCCTGCGAGCGGATCAGGAGCTGGGAGCTAGACTTCTTCTTGCTGAAAGAAATCTAAAAATTTTGTGGAGTTTGAATTTTCAGATCAGGGAACTCGGAATGGAGTAGGTTCTGGAGAAATAAATTAAGAACACTAGGAGTATAGAAATATAACTCAACTCACAGAGGCCGACGCAATGCTCTAAACAACGACTAAGGGAGTCACATAAGGTTCGTCTGGCAATGGACCCCTACTAAAGCAAGGACGGGATCTAGCCCTGCTTCTAAAAACACTCGCTGGACGTAGCTTCTCCAGCGCTGAATAATAAGGTAGGATCTGTAACTGAACCTCCTTCCCTCAGGATTCCTCAACCAGAGAGGCCTATGTAGAAATGTAGTCATGAATGCAACGACGGTCAGGCTCGCCGTTCTCTTCGTGTTCACGCTGCGCTGACAGTGTAACCCTGGGTGGCGATTATCTCCCCGACCGGCCCCCTTGCGCTGTTTTTATAGTCTCCCGTGACGTCGCAGGCGGTGAGTCACACGTCTCGGGAAGGTTCTCCGTTCCCGAAGGCTCCACTCTGCGCGTCAATGATGCAACCTGCCGTAAAGTTAAGCCCATACGACGCCTCCCTAATACTTAATTGCACAATCTTTCAGTTTTAATGTTTCTTTCGCTGTTATTCAGCACTCTATCTCATATTTCATGACACCTTGTACTGCGATTTTTCCTAAACCGAAACTGATCTTCACCTACTATCTCTTCTACTATCCTGTCCATTCTTCTGTATATTATTCTGGTCAGTAAATTTGAAGCATGTGATGTTAGACAAATTGTGCGATAATTATCACATTTTTCGACTTTTGTTTTCTTCGGAAGTGTGAAGATGATATTTTTATCGAAATCAGTTGGAATATCTCCTGTTTCATAACTTTTTGATATCAGCTTGAATAATATTTCGATTCCTTCTTCTCCTAGGGATATAAGAAGTTCTGCAGGGATCTCATCAATTCCAATTGCCTTATTTGTTTTCAAGTCATTCAGAGCTCTATCAATTTCTGTCCTCAAAACAGGATCTCGTAAATCATCAATGTCGAAATTGCCTTCCTTTTCCATTATGCTATTGTTCAAGTCGTCCCCATCATACAGTTTCTCAGTATATTCCTTCCATCGGTTAGCTCTATCGTCTGATTTTAAAACCGGTTTCCCATCGGCAGCTTTAATGTTTACATTTCTTTTCTTCATTTTTTTCAAATATCTGTTTGATCTCTCTATGTGCAACTTCTACTTTACCGATGACCACCTTTTCTACTTCTTCACACTTTTCCTCTGGCCATTTTTCTGTCGCTTTTTTGCATTTGCTGTTTACTTGATTTCTAAATTGCCTGTATTGCTCTCTTCCTCCTTCATCTTAAGCTTTTTCGTGGCGTCTCCTCCGATCCATCAGCTCCAAAATTTCTTCTGTGATCCAAGGTTTTCGAGCGGATTGTTCCCTAAAACCTGATGTTTCTTTACCAGCTTTCATTACGAGTATTTCTGTCATTAATGCATTCCAATCGTCCTCGGTTGAGTTCCTTTCAGAGTTACTTCTTAGATTTAAGTCTACCATTTCTGCAAATTTTTCTCTCGTGCTAGATTCTTTCAGCTTATTTACTTCCACTTCACTTCACTTCTACTTATATTGCTTCCGTATTCGCTTGAATTTCAGCCCGCTCTTCATTACTGTCAAATTACGGTCTGAGTCTGGCTACGCTTTACAGTCTAGAATTTGATTCCTGACTCTCTGTTTGACCATGATATAATCTAGCTGATATCTGCCTGTATCCCCTGGACGTTTCCAGGTGTATATCCTTCTTGCACGGTTCTTAAACAGTGTGCTTGCCACAACAAGTTTATATCTTTCAGAAAATTCTAACAACCTGCTTCCTCGCTCGTTTCTTTCTCCTCTTTTCCTTCTCCCACTATCACATTTCAATCACCCATGATTATTAGATTTTCCTCTCCCTTTACATATTGGATTAATTCTTAAATTTCGGCGTATGATGTTGATCAACATATAGAGGTCGACCAATCCGTCTGGGAGTCAGTCAGTGTTTATTCAGTTGACGAGTCGGGAGTCTTCTCGACTCAGCCCAGTGGGCTGTGCTCGAGGCCAGGGACTGGCCAGCCTCCGCACCCTCTGTCGTCACCAAATGTAAGCATACCATACAGTTCTAATGGCCCGTAATCTATTGTGAGGATCTATCTAGTAACCTTTCTGTTCTTGTACTATTCCTCTCTGTGAGAGCCTTTGTAAATATACTTCCTTAATCCAGACCCTGTGTCAGTACTACTTCTAGCATAAGGTCCACAGAAGCGCTAAATCCTCTCTGAGTGCAATCCCTCTCGGATAACGATATCACAGTAAGCCAGCCTGATCTGTCAACCCGTCATCCTTTAACCGCTCGGGGATCTTAGGTCTATGTTAGCCTGCTAGCTTCTAGCATCGGGATGTTAGCTAGTTGCGTCTTTCGGGGTTAGATCGCTACGGTTACCATACTGACAGCGGGATGACCGCTAAGGCATACACGTTGGTCATAGTTTGCAAAGATGGCCTGAGTCCTATGTTGGAACAGGACCACAACAGGCGACACATTAACTTTCTGTTTAAAAACTAGCCCCAAAGCCCGTCAAAAATAACGGGTTTAATGGAGTGTTATGGTAATTTATTTCACTGCACTTGCTTAACTAAATAGAATTGTTATAAAATAAATCTCATTGTAATTTATCGTCCCTTGTGCTGTAGCAAAAAGCTTCCTTTGTCAACTTGGTCCAGGTTGCATTTCAGCCTAACCACAATCTCCACTAATATTGCTGCTAGAAAAGCAAAGCTTCAATCACGCGCGCATTAATACATTCCCTGTATGGCATGTCAGTGCCATCATGCATCGCGATATAAACTTGATCCCAAATCTTCACAGATTCTTACACTTTTCTTTCTTAATACCCGTGATGAATATCGATATTTTAACTGCTGACACAGCTTACATCGGCTGAAATAATGACCCCAGTTAAAACGAAGGATGCGAAAAATAAATCTTAACAACTTACGCTATGCCACGTAATTTTTAATTGTGGTTTAGACCACATATGTCGTGATCAATTTGGAACTTCTTTCATTCAAAGCATGTAATAATTTCCGTAAAATTCAGTGTAATTCCTCGTGCCTTGCGCTGTAGCAAAAGGATTTTGTTTCCATCCTGGTCCAGGTTGCATTTCAACCTAACCACGTACTACGATAAACATGCCGCCAGGAGAACAATACTTCAATCTCACGTATATCAATACATGAACTTTATCACGTTTTAGTGGCAATAATGCATAGCGATATAAATCTTATCAAAAATCTCCTAGGGTTTTTACAAATTTCTATTTTGTTATCGGTAATTCAGACCGATATTAAAACGTTTGAATGGCTGACACAGTTGCTGAAATAATAGGCTCAATAGTATTACACAGTGAAAGCAAAGGACATTAAAATAAATCTTATAAACTTACATTTTGCCACGTAATATTCGTTTTAAGTGTAGTGTAAGATGCACAGATCGCAATCAGTGTGCAACTATTTCAATTCAAACGAATTAATAATTTCCATAATAGGACATGGTTTAAATTATTTTGAAAACAAAAAACTAAATTATTCATGCCCTCTGCCGTAACGTCAAATGCCAGTTGTGATTCTGATCCATGCTAAGTAACAAACTACCCAAAACTTTCGCTACATTGATGCTCGAATTATAAAGCTTTTTTATTTTACATGTCTATGGACAAAGAATTTAAAGATTACTTCTATATATGAAAAGAATATTATGTAAATATAAGCATCTAATGATTGATATGTCGATTTAAACGCAATATATACTTTTATTTCAGTGTTTTGTCAGTTAATTTATGCGCGCATTAACAAGAATAATGGCGTAAATCGTTACGTCATTGCGCGACGTCATAAAGTTGCGTCATGCCATAACAGACAACGTCATAGCTGACACAGTTTATTATTATAATACTAACTTCGAGCCCGTCAAAGATGATGGTTTGAACGCAAGTTTTTGCTAATTCTTTTTTTATTTTTTTGCATCTAGTTAATTATACGGAATTGTTATTACATATTGCTCATTATCTTCATTTTATGATGTTCTACATATTTTGTTTGCAGTTCACAAATCAATGCAGTAATAACTTCTACTGAATTAATGACGACGGAAGTATAGAAACAAATTAAAAATAAATTAGGAATCGCAAAAACTTTTGCTATATCATGTAACATCAGTTTTATTCCTGGTCCAGGAACATTCAGCATGAAGTAATACCTTCAGTAAGATAGATAGCGCTTATAAAAGCAGTTTAAATTGTTTAAAAACTGATTTCAGAGTGAATTCTACTGTAACGAAATGTGCCAGTTGCTATTCTGGCCAACTTAACCACAACATTCTCTAATATTACCCTCATATGAATAAACGACGGGTATCGCCTATGATGGTAGAAGGAATTTATTCTGGAAAAGCTTGTAAGGAAAAACGAATAAGAATCATTTTTAATGATATTTTTCGTGATATAAGTACCTTACTCTGGTAAGATTGTCAGAGTATTTGGCTAGGATTTATTTTAAATAAATACATTTTACTTTAAATGATGGAGACTATAATTTCGAAAACGGATAACTGTTATTTATTTGACTGATACAATCGCGATTACGAACTTTTCCCTGAGTTTTTAATAAACTTCATTGTTTTTTAGATACTGCCAAAAAAATTCTTAGGTTATGCTTTAACCTAGTTCTTATAACTGATACATATAATGTAGCGATGACATGGAATAACCTTCTCCTTACATGAATTTCTGCATCTAGTTGTAAATCAACAAAAAGCAATATGAAGGAACGATTGTAATATGGTGGCTGTTGATTTGCGAGTGACGGTTGGCACGTGACCGTTCTCTAGCCAAAAGCTATAGACTACGTGCACAGTCTCCAGATCCCGCATTTTATATAAGAGGATTTGATGTTTGCACCGTCAACCTCTAGTTAGAGGCTACAGAGTTGCAATGACAAAAATAAAAACATGACTAACAAATTATATCACAAGGCGCCTCCTCTGCTGAATAAACTTAAGTGCTCATCCAGAAATGAATTACTACGGAACCGTAATACACAATAATGTTACAATAGATATTGTGACATTTATGTCTGACATTTTTGTACAGTAGTTTATTCTTTTTCATTTTTTCTACTCAGTAAACAATTAATTCGATACTAAAAATGTGTGTTCAATAATGTTTTGATTACAATTAACACAAATAATTGTAATAAAATGTAAATAGAGTTCCACAGATTGTAGAATGTGTAGTGGACGGGGTCATGGAGGAAGGAATATATGGAGACGACGCAATGGACCTTCACCGGGTAGAGAGAAGTGGAGTGGGTCGCCGTATTGGTTGGCCGTAGAAATGCGGGGAATATGCACAAAAACCTCAAGGGAATCATACGACAACCGTGGCACCAGCAATTTGATGATGGATTATTATGAAACTCTACGAGACAGGACCCAAATGAAGAATAATTTTTTTTTTTTCGGTAGTCCTGCTTAGTTCTCGAGATAAAGTGAGGTGTTTTGGGTTGAAATTCAGAAGATTTCAACCTACCCACATTTCCATTAATATTGTCGCTACAAAATCAAACTATGTAGATGCACACGTAATCACATGAAATGCATCGCGAACTAAATTTCGGGTAACTAACATCGTTTGCTTCATCACGTTTCATAGTTCGCACAGCACAAATTATCACAATTCAATTTCATCGTACACTTTCAGTGTAAATTGAACTGGACTAAAGCATGCAGAATACCATATTCATTGTACGTATCGCGATGAAAATTTGACCCACTTAAATAAGACTTCCAACACTTGTTTACAATAAGGCTAGCCTTTTATGTGTAAAGTAGTAACATGTGCTGATTTTCTACACTACACCAACAAATATTTGAGAACGACAGTATCCTGTTGAGATCAATGAATAAATTTATAACGATAGGCCCGTAATGTTGCAGTTACCTATCAGACACTTCAAGAACAATAATTACAATGTGACTTATTTATGAAACGTTATTCCAGGTTGTATCCTGTCTTTCCTGTGTGTGCAACCGTATGCAACCCTAACTTGGCATTATAGAAAACTTTGGAATATTAGAAAATGAAAGTGCAAACAACTTAATGTTTTGGTGTTATTCCTTTGGCCGCCGCGCAAGCGCAGTAATGAGACGAGTTTTTATATGAGGTTACACAGATTTAGTGTTATTTCGTCTCCTATACCTTCCTTCCTCCATGGACGGGGTAGCAATTGAATCTTAGTTAGTAAGTCTTAGAACAATATGGTACATTCTTTGTCGGAACGGACTAGTGGTCGCATACTTGCGCGGGAAGACGCGCACGAGGTTCCGCAAGTTATTTTTGTTGAATTGTTTTGTGTAATGTGGAGGTTGCAAGTTAAAAGTATAAAACTAATCGTCGACATTAATAAAAATGTGTTACGATTTCTTAACGATATATTAAGAAATCCTTATTAGCGTGAGTGTGACTGTGTATGGGAATTACCAAGTGCCATTAATTGAACGTAACAGCTGTACGGTTTGCTGTATTAGTGGAGTTCTAGGGCCAACTCCCATAACACGCCGTAATTAACAGGCTAACAGCTTATAGTATACGACGTAAGAACAAAGTGTTTCCGAGCTTCAGGTATTAATACAATGCTAATGAGACGAGTACACGATATTTACACACAATATTTTCGCTATCTTTACTAAAAGATTGTGACGGAGATTTGAATCGCCACAGTATCATGATCACTACCAGAGAGCACTGTATTGTCAGATATACTAATATTTCACTGTAATTCACATCAAGCTGAAAAATAATGAAAAATTTTGGTAGCGAAGGAACCATCACTCACTAGAGTTAACAGCGACAACACGTGAAACAATATGATTACTGTAAGTTAACCCTTCATTAGCAGAGGCACTTTGTGTGGCATAAAGATTATATTAGAGGCACAATTCTTCAGGGCGGATCTACAGATCTCAAACTTCACCGATACATACTTGGTGAAGTATAGTTTTTGTGCATACACACATGTTGTGATTCCATTTCTGGATGTGCTAAAAGACAACCCGATATCAACAATCTCTTTGAGATGAACGTACAATCACTACTATGAATGCAGTAACATTTGTATTAACACCTTGAAGTTTGCGTGCAATCTCCACGAATTCTCCTGTTTGATAGCAGCTTCCGGTGCCCATTCACTTGACGCCTTTTCCGGGGATTGGTGCGTCATGTGAGTTGAGTCACGCCGCTCTCCTTATCGAAAGTGGCAGACGTCGATAAGCACAACGACTAACTCACTTGCAGCAGCACTGGAGAGCATGGTGGTGAGTACAGACATACTTGCTATATCTGTTTGTGATGCGCATTTCACAGGCCTCTGTAAAAATGCGATAATGTTCAACGAACGTTTTTAACACTTAAAACTACGCAGTGTCGATTATAATGGTGCATGGCTATATGTTATTAAATTTCTGATTTACTGTGCAGTCGTTTAGGTTATTCTCGGAATGATTGATTTGATCTGTGTGCGGTATAGTCTTGCTGATAGTAAAATTCTGTTTCCAGTTGATAACGTGATTGTTTCTGTTTATGCATTCGAAATTTTAACGATTCAGCTAATTACCTTTTGTTTTTTGTGTCCGCCTTCCTAACTGGTATTACGACGCTCAAAGAAATTAAACGCCAAATTAAGTGTAAGTACATGGTTGCTTAAAGACAATAGTAAAGATCTAAGTTTTCTACTGTTACCGTTATGAATTCTAAGTATAAAGATTTTACAATCTGAATTTTTACATGCCGCTAATGTTAGTTTTACCGGTATTAAGGCCTTGCTATGTTTCTGTGGAGTTCAGGGCGCTCGCCCCGTGGTTTGGATAATCGTTAAAACGGTGAATCCCGGAAGAATAGAATTGACGATCCTATTTTTGAAAATCACTCCTTCAGGAACATCCAACCAAAATTTTGTTAATGGACTAAGTTAAATATCTCCGATTTCGTAGCTAAGCTCGTAAGTATTGCACTAACCTATTAAGCAAATAATACAGAATTATAATGGGGAAAAACTGCAATCACTTTCTCCATTGATTATAGTTATTAGTAGGTAGGTAAAACATTGTATTTATAGTTGTCATACATGTTAATAATTTTAATTACTAATTAATTCAGTGTTTCTTCAATTGTTCAACCAGAGTACCACTAATTGTTAAAAATAATTCTGCGAACCACTTACTACTTGTATGGGTCTAATTTTACGTATGTGTATATGATTACATGCAACATGTTATACTGTACCATAATAACATGATAAATCTAAAAGCATGATTTTAATTCCTACGGAAAGTGGAAGTGAACTATCAAAAGTGAATTATAAAGGATGTCCCGGAATGAAAGGATAATCCTGCAACCCCAGATAGTTCACATCATGTCTTACTATATAACAATATTTTATTTTAGTAAAGGTCTCACCCTTTTCCGAGAACAGGTACCCAAGAAGGCGGGTCGAGCGCCTCGGCCCTATCTTAAATAGCCACCAAGATCGCCGGACCTGAATCTCTTGGATTTTTTTTTTTATTTTTTTTTTTTATTATTTTTTATTTTTTTATTTTTTTATTTTTTTTATTGCGGCTAGCTAAAAGTTTTAATTTACGCGACGGAGATAACTTCGATTTCACACCGGCGTGAGAAAATAAGAACAGCTGTGGAACATATTTACCGAAAAGGTTGTGCTCGCCGAATAAAAAGATCATGTATCAAAATATTTAAGGCGTGCATAAGAGCAAATGGTGACCTTTTAGAACAATTTTTATGATTAACGAAATAAAAAACATTACTTGCATTTATTCGGTCTATTATTTGCATGCACACCATAGCAAAACCCTTTTTCTAAAATCATTATCATCATTTTTTACTACATGTTTAAAATGCACAATGGTCTCTTTAGCAGATTGAACTAACATAAAACAATAATTTTAAACGAAGTATAAAATAATGATACCATTTAAGATTTTTATGAGGTTTTTTAAGTTTTAAGCAAAAAAAAAAACTTTGTTTTAGATAACTCAAATATCTTTGAGTAAATGAAAAATAAACAGGGTTCAAAAAGTATTAATTTGTAGAAATGGCATGGAATATACAGAACAAAGACACATGTTTCGAAAAAATATTTAAAACATCAATATCTCAAAAATCGTGAGACTTTTACTAAAATAAATTTTTTGTCATATAGTAGGATATGATATGACCTATCTGCGGTTGCAGGATTATTCTTTTATTCCTGCTCACCCTGTATATTGAACACATTCTTAATACTTATTAACTAAATGAATAATAATGTTACTGTAGGCTGGACGCTTCACTGTCACCGATCTACATACACAAAATAAAAGCAACTACACCCGACACTTTTTATTTATGTTTACTTCATTACACTTATGTTACAAAACCTACCACATACCGTGGTCCCTCCCATACAAGATCCCCAGAAAACGATTCTTAAACGTACGGCGCTCTTTTTGATGCCAACTGGAAATAAATAGATTGGAGGAATAATTCTGTCGTATATCTCCTCCTGCAAATGCCAGATTTTTGTCCAGTCATTCAAATGTTCGGGGCTTTTAAAAAATTGGGCTTATAGCTTATACTAGCTTGTAGCCTTATAGAGTACAGTAATACCGTATCAAAATGTATAATATTCTACCTGCGGATCACCACAGGTTGAGAAATACTGAATGTGATGAATTGTGATGGACAGTATTTCCCGGAGGCAGTTTCCTTACAAACCTTGTTTTTGGCCCCGTCGAGGTGATTAGAAGGAGTAAAATACTGGAGGGAAAGGAACGGGAAGGAATTTGGCCATAGCCTTTTCTGAAGGAACCATCCCGGCATTCGCCTGGAGTGATTAGGTGAAACCATGGAAAACCCAAATCTGGATGTTCGAGTGGGGATTCGAATCCGCATCCTCGCGAATGCAAGGACAAAGCGTTGCCGCTCACCTACCAAGCTCGGTTCAATGTATGATGTAACTTGTATGGGCCAGGTAACGAGTTTAATGATTATTGAATAACGCCATATCGAATGTATTTGGTCTTTTCCCTCAAAACCAGTGACGGATGAGGAGGGTGAAGAGAGTTGTGGGAATGTACAAGGCGTATATTGGTCATGAGGCGTGGGAAGATATTGGTTGAAGAATTAAAAGAGGGGACTCTATTTCAGGCATAAAGATGTGGTAAAATTCTCTTTCGTAGGTAAGAGGTCAGGGATGAATAATTTATCAAAAAACGCTGAAAAAATTTTAAATTGAAATTAGTAGATGGAAAAAGTAGGTGGGTACAGGAAACGGGAAAAAAATGGGTGTGTAGGGAAATTTCCACCTGGCCGCGCAAGGTCATACACATTGCTTATGGCTGACTTTATTCTCTCTATTCCCTTTTAAATTTGAACTCCATAATATTTTAATTAAACTTTTGCGAACCGGTTTGCTCCCAGTCCCGTTAAAATTGTGCAGTTTTACAATTTAGACACAATTTACCAAGAAAAATATCTACAATATCAAAGCAACACATTCTGAAAGTAACATGAATTTTACTAAATTCTTAAGTATAAATTTGGTCTAATGTTTTAATTACTGTTAAGTATGTTTCGAGTCCATCCAAGTATTGACACTTCTGAGTTTTTCTGTCGAAGGGAAATCTTTTTCGAAATATAGTGATGGGACCACATTAACGTAATCACTAAACAGTGACGGCATACTGATAACAATACATCACGCCATGCACTCAGACAACAGCTCTTCCTGCCAGACCTGTTGATAGTGAGCTTCCTTTCATTGGTCAGGTGAGTAATTATGCCCAAGACTGCACGTCGTTAATTCCTAAAAGACTGACGTTGGGTACACAAGCGAATATATATGTTGTATCTGCAAGCAAAGTAAAATCACGTAACTAGATGTCTTATGTGACTTTACGGAGAAAATTTTGGTGGGAGATGTGGCTGCTACCGCTACAGCCGCTGGTGATGGCAGAATCGCTTTTGCTGTAACTGATGTTGACGCTTTAATCGTTGATGGTGGAATATGAAGATCCATTATCGTAATTTTCGTCGGTTTGGGTAAGACCACTACTGTGTTTGGTTTTGTGTCTCCTCGATTTCAAGGTCATTAGAGGCGGGAACTGCTTACGATACGGATAGTCAATAAATGATCTCATGTGATGTGACAGCTTGGTCCCGTGACGGTAATATATTTCTTTATTATTGTTATTATTAATTTTTTATTGCGATGGAGCTAACACTCCGGTGGCAATTCCCCCAGTCACCCATTTACCCCTTTTTTATATACATATTTTTTAAATTTTCTTTTATAATTGGAAAGTTAAATTCCTCCCCCATTCACTATTAGAATTTACAAATTTCAATTCTAAATTCCTTAAGCGTCTTTGGAAAATTATTCATCACTACCATTACCAACAAAAGAACATTTTCCCACTCCCTTGTGCATAAAATCGAGCGCAAGCTTGTGATCATGGTCGCTCGCCTTTTCCCTTCCATGCACTATTCCTAATTCTTTTACCAATATTCCTCCAAGCTCCATCACCAACATTATATGCCCTGTACATTCGCAGCACTCTCTTCACCCTCCTCATTTACTCCAATGAGTCCCAACCCAGTTCCCTTATCATATCAGTTACTGAGTGGGTCCTGCGATAATTTCCACAAACAAATCTATCTGATCTTTTTTGCATACCTTCCAACTCGTGTATTTGATAACCAAAATGTGGGTCCCAAACTACACCACCATATTCAACCAATGTTCTGACCAAAGTCTTGTAACCCAACTCTCTAACTTCTCTGGCACATCCTCTCATCATCCTCTCCAGTAAATGAAGGATTTTGTAACCTTTTCCTACCACCTGTCCAATGTGCTCTGCCCAATTGAGTTTGTTATCAAAGGTCAGGGCCGGTGTTAGCGGGGAGTAAGCGGGTCAAAAGTACCCGGGCCAGCCGGCCGATGGGGGATCACCAACTGTAGGGGCCCTAAGGCCGCGAAGCCTAAAGCCTAGAATCCGCCCATTGTCGCCCGGGTTTGTAGAGCTAAAAAAAGGTTGCCCATTTTACCCCGGGCCCGAAATTCCTAGCGGTCCTGTCAAACGTTATGCAAAGATATTTACACTTCGAGCTTTCAACAAGTAATTCTGACCCCACCTTATAATCGTAATTAACCCTAAGCTTTTTTTATCTGTGTACTTAATAAGTTGATTTTTCTTGGCATTTATCTTCATTCCATACTGAGCAACCCATTTAGATATTCTATCCAGGTCACCCTGCAGCTGCTCACAGTGTTCACCTGTTTTTATCCTATTGTATACCATTATATCATTTGTAAAACACCTAGACTCTGACCGTAATCCATCAACACAGTTATTCATTAGAATTATGAACAGCAATGGTTCTAATACACTTCCCTGTGGCACTCACATATTTACTTCCACCTCTTTTGATAGTGTATTTCCTATTCTAACACTTTGATTTCTAGTTTTGAGAATTCCTCTACCTAACAAGTAAGTATTCATCCAATACAATAGATTTCAGCTTATTTAAAACTATTTTATGACTCACTCTGTCAATCGCCTCATCAACTTTTGCCTCCCTTGTCCAATTCATCTGAAATATCTTGCATATAGCATGACTTCACGTTTAGAATATGCTTTGACCTTAAATTTAAAGTATAGGTTCCCAAAATGGAGGTGGGAGGGTGAGTCTGGTGAAAAGACATGTCAAGGGCAGCGCGCGGTCTGAAGTAGCTTCGCCACCTTTGTGGACGATACCCTAGCTCCACACAGTCGCAAGTACCATGTCTCCTTCACCACCTCTTAGAACTGAAAGCCTTTATTCTAACATCACATCCTTTGAGACGTCATTATTAGTACTGTGATCTTGCAACTTTGAAAACGTCCTGTAGTTACTCAGTATGGTACTTCAAGAGTAAGCTTTGGAAATAAAACGAAATGATGCTGCCACAAAATAATATAATGGATAAATCAACGTTTGGATCAAGTATTAAAAAGAGTGTCCTAGATAGTAATCCATAGGCGCACCCCACTATTGTTGTCAACGCTAATATGGCACGAGTACGAATAGATTTTGTTCGCGTCTCTTAGGGAGCGTGCACAAACTACGTGGCTCGGCCAGGGGGGGGGGGGGGGGTTGGCTGGAAGGCTACGTGGGGGGAGGGGGGTTTCCGAGCGGCCACGTAGCTTTCCCTTCATAAGTCACAGTTAAAATGAGGAACACAACTCACAATAGCATGTGAATATTTATTTCCCTCAGTTAATCATCTCCGTATGTAATTTACAATCGTCTGACAAGAGAAAACAGTACAAAATGTCTTCTGGAATCAAAAGGGAAAAAAGCTACGTGCTACGGGGGGGGGGGGGGGGGTAGAGGCAAAAGCCACGTAGGGCTACGTAGGGGGGAGAGGGGATTCACAGGAGGCCAAAATGGAGCTACGTGGTTTCTGTAGGCTCCCTTACTCGCTAGAGCAGCGGTTCCCAATTGTTTTTGGCCACGGAACCCTAATTGATCATACATTTTTTTGTGGATCCCCATTTTATAAGCGTAAGCTGAAAAACCAGTCTCGCATCGGTAAGTCATCACAAATGGAAGCAGAACCATGATGGCCTTCTCACGGCGCGGTTATGACTCCTTTCAACGAACATTTTATTTAATTCTCGGACGGAACACGGAACCCCAGGGTTGCGCGGACCACCATTTGGGAACCACTGCGCTAGAGAATTACGTTTAGCTGGGAAACAATGCATCCTCTTCCCTTGTGCCTTGTTAATGATAACTACTATGGGAACTTTATTAGTATGTATTGGCGCGTTCAGATTGTAAGGACCGATTGATGGTAAACAAAAAAAAAAAAAAGTATTGTTTGAAATATCTTTTTTGCTAAATATTATTCCATAGATTACGTTACATTTCTATGTAGTCGCCATTTTTAAATACATCGAAATCGATAATCCCGCCGGCTGTAAAGCATGTTTCGTAATAAGATTTTTTCGCACAAAAAAATTAAAATATTTGTGCTTAATTTACAGACAAATTGTTGAAGTTTATGGTGAACCTGTCTTGAATGAGGGAAATGTGAGGAAGTGGTATCCGTTATTTAAGGAAGGTAGGACCAATGTGCATGATGAAGGACGAAGTTGATGTCAAACGATTTGCTGAATGCAAAAAATTCTGGAAAACTGGAGACTAATAATTTCTGAATTGGGCGAACAGATTCCAATTGTGTCTCCATCTGCAATGCTCCAAACAGTAACATAAGTGATTCAAAATCGACGCGAAGTGTGAACTAAAAGTGATTGCTGGAGTTTGACTCTCGCATAATGCGCTCCCACACACCACCTGATCAGGACATTTTTAGACATGCATCGAACATTCCCATCCTGTGATTATCATCTGTTTATTCACCTAAAAAGATATTTACGCGGACAGTCTAGAGAACCACAACAAACAAGAGGTTGTAACGGAATGTTTGAAAGTTTAGCGGCGAGTTTCTTCGACAAGGGGATACAAATACTTTTGTCCTGATACGACAAATACCTCAGTAAGAATGTCAACTACGCAGAAATATTGTAAGATCTAACAATAAATATATACATATATTAGTCCAGTAACGGGGTAGTTTTACCTTGTATTACATCAGAGTATGTAGAAACCAAGTTTTCGACCTCCGACACCCTCAGCACAATTTTCTGAAGCAAAAAAATGTCAAAATTTTGGTACTTTTTTCAGTTTTTCGTCTGTAACTCCTTCCTGATGAGTCATAGTAAAGAAATACTTTATTTAAAATTTGAAAGAGAACAAAATTTCCTACAACTTTTGTAGTACAAAGTTTCTTCTAAAGACAAAACTAAGCAGCAACAGTTCATCGAAAATCAGCAAAATTTCACAGTTTTCCGAAAAGTTGTTTTTTTTCCCTACTTTGTCGCTCAAAATGACCTGGAAGTCCTGTATATAAAATTGATATCTCTGTATGTCATGGTATATATATGTACTATACTTTGATTACTGATGGTCAATTCAATAATCATATGGAACTGTTTGCCGGAGGTTCCGAAGGATTGCTTGGTCACCAAGTGACTGTTTTTCGATTCGCCACGCAATGCGTGTTTTCTAACCAGGTAACAGTACCGGGTATAGGGAGCCTACAGCTTAACGTGGAATCCGAAACACAGAAGCGTTCTGGCTTACTTCATATTACATTGCAAAACTGTGGCAGAGATGAAGGTCACTTAATTGGCCTTTGTAAATCATAGATGACAGCGAGATTTTGATCTCCAGCTAGACACCTTAACCACTGAGCTAACCAGACCGCTCTATTAAGTATGGTACTATATTTTAATTAATTGGTTCTCACTTTCTGGGTGGATGTGTATATAAAAAAAGCAGCTGTGAAGCCAAAGCAGGCAGGCCAATTAGGCCAATGCCAACAAACTAGAAGTTCAAGGAGGATATTAAATTTCAAGTACTTTTTTTGCAATTCATTACAATCATTGATAAGTTTATTGACAACTATACGCCCCAGTTAAGACTGCATAACAAGAAAATTCATCTAAAGGTTCACACAACAGAACAATTAAACACCGATACGAAATAATGATAGGACAGAGGTGACTACCAAGAAGCAAATGAAACTGATAGATCGACCTATTTATCACGCGCGCCGGCAGGATTACTTTAAGAGAGGTGCATCTGCTTATTACTTATTAATTAAGGATACTGAATTTATTGACAAGGTGTTGAACAAATTTGGACAACAACTTAGGCGTCTTAAGTTATAATTCATACAGTGAATTTAATAATAAAAATTTGTTTTTAATCTTTTTCTGTGTATTTTCTTTCGTGGTAGGGTGGTGCAAGTGCACCCCTTGTACCCTGCTCCCGACGCCCATGCTATTTATCCTCTTCGTATGTAAACAACAACTAAGCAATGGAACGCTCTCAAGGCTGGATATCACTACGCTATTAAGTACTACACCGACCTAACAATTGTGACAACTAAGTAGATTTATGGAAGTGATAAATAAATAAATAAAGCAGAATCCTTTGTCTAAATGGACGTACAATCAAGAATGCTTGCAACAACAGCGTCAAAAAATACTGTCGCGTGAAACATTACTGCCGTTATCTGTAACGAAAGTATACCTGCGATATCAATTAATTTAAATTACATAAGTATCACAGTTCAGCTGTTAATAACTAACTATACAAATTCAGGTCGTAAAACGATGATCTGTGTACACACAAAATATAATTACACATGGAAAACCCGGAGTTGATCAGATAAGTAGAATTTTTTTTAATCAAAGTCAGACATCTGATGTTAGCATGACACATTAGCACTAGCTACAATTTACCATCAATAATGAAACAGAGCTCAGTTTATATCTGTAGCGAAATTAATCAGTTTGATTTAAGGCTGTATTTTATTCGTTGCAGTATAATGCCATATGGATTACATATTTATTAGCAGAGTTAATGAGTGGTCTTGTGTCTGTCTAGTGGTTAAGGCGTCTGATTGGAAAAGTGTAAGGTCTTCGGTTCGAATCTTTGTCTCGCCGGGAATTTTCAAAGGCCCTTAACCCATGACGATTGAAGTCATGGATTGGTTTTCTTCATAGGTGGCAGATTTCTTTGACATCAGAATTCAAAAACTTGCTGAACGGAATGACAAATGTTTGAACAAAAATGGAAATTTTGTAGATGAAAGTGTCTAGAATACGGAAATAAATATATTTTAATGATATCTACAAGATTTTTCTTCTTATTAAAAAACAGACCTAATTTAAATAATAACCCTTACAGGACCGATTGTACGGTTAAACAAAAACGCATCAAATTCTTTCCTGAATGTTAATAGATGTCACTCAGCGATCTGACATCGTCGTGCGACGCAATGGTTGCCTGGATCAGGCTGTTAAAGTAATCTTTGTCGGATGCGAGTCATCGAACGTGAGACGTATTGCATAAGAAGATAACTGTGATCCATCACGTGTCAAATAAACTCTATTCCGAGATATAACGGAGATACCATGAAAACTTTTTTCCTTCATGAACTCTTTTCCGTCAATCGTCAGTTGGATTATATAAAATTATATGCTTTTAGCAGGACTCATGTCAGTAAAATTCCACTTACTTTTTGCGGGTATAGCGCTGCTTCAAGGACATTATTACTGCCAACGTTTCGGCACCCAGCCATAGACCTTCTTCGGAGCTATTTCTGCTTGACTTATCCCCTTCAGACGGCTCGTTACACCACCCCGTCGCTAGGTGTGCAATCCGCTAGCGTGTAGTCCAGCCGCGAGATGGTTTAACCAGCCCTTTAGAAGGAGATAAATCAACCAGAAATTGTCCTGAAGAAGGCCCCAAATCGGGTGCCAAAACGTTGTCAGTAACAACATCCTTAAAACAACGATATATCCGCAAAAAGTAAGTGGATTTAATTATTTGGGCTCTTCAGATTTATCTGGCTGTTATTTTATTTATTCAGTCTGCGAAGAAAAGTTCAGTTACATTTGGTTTGTTGAATAATAAATGCGAACTGACTGTGTGTTGGAGAACTCTTTGCAGTTATTGTTATCAATTATCTAATAATAATAATAATTTCGTGTGTTCGTAATGACTTAGTGACATGATTTCTATTGGCTGCGCATTCCGCTCCTGCCGTAGCCGCCTTAACCTAACCCGGTAGCCTTTTTAGATTGTTTGCTGATGATGCGGTTATTTATAGGGAAGTAAGAACTTTGGCCGATTGCTTAGAAATTCAGCGCGATCTGGATGTTATTTTGGCTTGGTGCGCTGAGTGGCAACTTACTCTAAACTGTAAAAAGTGCAAGACAATGAGCATAACTAACAAAAAGAATCCGATTGTTCAGAAATACGAGTTAAACAATACAGTTATTGATATGGTCGATTCTATTAAATATTTGGGAGTAACAGTACAAAGGAACATGAAATGGGACATACACATTAATTCTTTAGTAGGTAGAGTAAATTCTAGACTGCGATTCATAGGTAGAATCTTGAAAAATTGTAATGAACAAACAAAGGAGATAGCGTACAAATCTCTTGTGCGTCCACATTTGGATTATTGTTGTGCCATTTGGGACCCGTTTCGTAAGGGATTGATCGAAAGTATAGAGAAAGTATAGAGAAGAGCCGCTCGATTCGTGACCGCTTGCTACAGTCCTTATGCAAGCGTCACAGAACTGATTAGTAGATTAGGTTGGGAGTCTCTGGTAGATAGACGACACACGTTTCGTTTAAACTTATTGGAAAACATGCGTACTCCAACTTTCACTCATGAGTGTAGTGAAATACTTCTTCCACCAACCTATTTGAGTCGGAAGGACAGGAAAGATAAAATTAGAGAAATAAGGTGCCGGACTGATTCTTATATGAATTCTTTTTTCCCTCGTACCATTAGGGATTGGAATGCACAGCAAAGAGATTAGCTTTGGTGCTGAGCACCCTCTGCCACCCACAATTTTGTGAATTGCGGAGTATATATGTAGATATGTAGATGTAGTCCTACCGTATACGGAGTACATACAGTTTAACGTGGAATTCGAAAGACGGAAGCGTTCTGGCGCTCTTTTCAATTACACAGCAGGTTGTGCCAGAGGTGAACGTCATGTTAAGGCCTATGAAATTCCGACCGAGAAAGGGATTCGAACCGCGAATCTTTCGATCTCCAGTCAGACACAACTACTGAGCCACCAGACCGCTCAATTATCAAACAACGGTCGGCTTAGTCCAGATGGCAATTTCCCTAAATACCTTTTTACGATTCACACATATTTTTACTTTAACATCCTTCACAGTTTCAGGTATACTGCTCATCACCTCTCTAGGTTACTCTCTTTTTTTCGAACGAAAGCTTGCCTGCTTCCTTACTTTTAATTTATGGCCAGGGTCCTCGCCTCGCTTTCACGCGCTGCTTGTAGATCTTCCCCCAGTATTAGCCCAGTTCACTTGCATAGTGTTCTCTTTACCTTCCTTCCAAACTGGATCCTGTTATATGTTACCGACTGCAACGTAGGGTAATCTAACAAATCTAGCTGTCACCCTTTCAGTTTAATTTGATTGCAACGGAACGCATGTCTCGGTGTCTGTTTCTCTACGGAGTTATTTTACCTTTTCAGGGATTAGAGGGCATCTGATGTTATTTCAATGATTAAAAATTTTCAAATAACTGGCACTATGAGCCCACTTAACCGTATGACTTCGCAATCCCTTAGCCTGGATGCATACACTGATTCGGTTAGTAAAGGTGTCATAAAGCCGAAGTATCCTCTCCTTTGGCAAGATGCCCACAACTGGTGTAACTTGATATTCTGGATACTGGCTCTGGGACAGAGTTGACGTTCTAACTGATCCCACACATATTGTATTGGTGACAGATCTGGAAATCTTGCTGACCACGGGAATACCTCAAAATAACGAAGATAGGGCACTTGCCGTGTGTGGACGAGCATTGTCCTGTTGAAAAATGGGACAACGATACTGTCCTGTGATCATACAGGATGTCCGTGATGTACAGTTGTTCCGTCTTAGTTCTTCCACCACGTCTCAGGAATAAGGGAGCGTGCACAAACCATGTAGCTCCATTTTGGCCTCCTGTGAAGCCCCCCTCCCCCCCACGTAGCCCTACGTGGCTTTTGCCTCTACCTCCCCCCCCCCCCCACACGTGGCACGTAGCTTTTTTCCCTTTTGATTCCAGAAGATATTTTGTACTGTTTTCCTCTCCCCACGTAGCCCAGCGTAGCCTTACAGCAACCCCCCCCCCCCGGGACCAAACCACGTAGTTTGTGCACGGTCGCTAAGGATGCTGTGACTCTCGAAAACCTTGGAAGAATGGTACCTCTCTCTAGATCACCACCATACTCGCCGACGATGGTCATCCGAAGTAGTGCAAAACATTCATCGCTGAACATTGTACCTTGTAAAGTTTAAGGAAATTGATCATTCAGTAAAGTAAGTTTAGGTAAAATTTGCACTGTAAAATAAAATATAAATTAGAATATAGGAACATAGCATTATAGGATAAACGCATTTCATAAATGATTGAAATTAATAAAATCTCACAAAGGTATTATCAATAAAAAAGCAATAACCATCTCAAATTATCTATCCAAATTTTCTATTGACAAATTACGCTCTGTAAATTTTAATGTTAAACAAAAGCAAAACTACAAAATAACTCTTCACGTTGTCAAAATTACTGGTACTTACCTCGTTAAAAATATCAACACTTAACAATAAATAACATTAATTAAATTAAAATAATGAACGCGCAACATGTTTGTACTTACACATTTTCCTTTGTAACGAAACGAAACGAATTCAAATCAAAATTCCCAGTAATATGCTACGCACGATGTTCATTCTCTCTTTCAGATTAATTTAGTCGCTGGGCGAACCGTTCCAGTTCCCACATAATGCGTCGCATTTGTTCGTTTATCTCATCAAACTGACATCCATACGACAAATGCGAGTAACGAAACGAATTTGTGAGTAACGTTTCGGTACTTCGAGTCAGGCGATGTATTCGTTACTCAGTTTGCTACAGCTCTACTGACCACAGTTGAACCACGCTGTGAGGCGGGTAAAAGTGGAAACGGAGGTGCTGCTTGGGAAAGGCATTAGTTCTGTTTTGGTGGTTGTGCCTGTGAACACCATTGGTAGGTGGGGTTTCACTAGGCATGGCCTACGCCTAAATAGGAGTTGTTGGCTAAAGCTGTAAGGGATTCCTTTATTTTAGGTTAGGGTCTGCTTGTTAGGGGAAAAAAAAGGGATACTGATTGGGAATAAACACACATGATAAAGAAATGGATGAAGCTAATGAAATAAAACAGGCAAGGACACAACTAGAAAGACAAAGATTAATGTAGAAAATGTTACAAAGGCAATAATAAGACTATTGTTGGTGAACTGCAGAAATATAATGAACAAAGTAATAGAATTTGCAATCTTAAGAGAGATACTGCAATTATTACTCTGCGATTCACTAAACGTGGGTGGTGGAGGGTATATTACACCTATCCTAATGTGTAACCGTTTGTGCGTAGGAAGGGAGGATATACGGGTTATGGCAGGAGGCCCCCATGGGCTATTTTGAGGAATCATCCCGGCATTCGCCTTGATTGATCTGGGAAAACTATGGAAAACCCAGATCAGGATGGCCGGAGCGGTTTATCGAGACCTATTCCTATCGGATTCTAAGTTTTCTCGTTTGATAAATCCTTATTCCTATTCCATTCCCTAATCGCTCGTGGAAAAAATGACTATTGAAATGAGAGCCCTGATTTTTCTTATCTTATTTTCTCGGTCATTCCTAGATATGAATGTTGCTGGTAGTAATATAGTATGTTTGCTGCCTTCCTGAAATAGGTCAATCGTGAATCTCGTAGCTTCTGCTGAGGGCAACGTCTTCGATCTTCCCAACCCTTCTCCTTTAACATCGCACTTACGCTTTATACCTGAACGAATCGGGCGGCGCTTCTTTGGATCTTCTCCAATACCTACCCCTTTTGGTGGGAGCCCCATACAGAACAATATTCTTTCTAACTGAGGACACATCAGAGCTTTGTATACAATCGATTTAACTTCCGGCGTACATTATTTTAAATAACGAGCTAGAAACATTCAGAGCTAAATGGTGTCACCTTTTTACCTATATGCATGACTCGGCATTTTTTAGCGTTTAACTCCAGCTGTCAGTTTTCGCACCATGCGATTATTTTCATAGTATCGGCTTGTAACAAAGCGCAGTAGTTCTGGGTTTTTATTTCACAATAAATAATAGCATCATCGGCAAATAGTCTTTTTTTCCCGTTATTACGTAGCACAAATCATTAATGTATATGAGAAACAACAGAGGCCCTATCACACTGCCCTGGGGAGCCCCGGACCTCACTTCGGTCAGTGCTGAACGCTCACGAGCACTACAAACTGTGTTCTGCCCCTCAGAAACTCTGCAAACCAGTCGCTTATTTGTCTAACCCATGCTTAAATACGTCCCAATAGCAGTACCACTTAATAAAGGAGGGATGAAAAATAGGGTTGAAAATTACAGGCCGATTTGTTTGACATCGGTGATAGGCAAAATGATGCAACTATATCAGAAATGTCTGTGAGGAAAGAAACTGGTTTGAAGATTAACAACATTGCTTTAGGCAAGGATATTCATGTGAGTTTCAGATGGTAAGCTATTTGAAAGATATTTTGAATGAATTGGAGAAGGGAGGCCAAGTTGATAGTGTGGCAATAGATCTTTCTAAGGCATTTAACAGAGTGAGTCATAAAATGATTCTAAATAAACTGAAAACTATTGGATTAGATGAAAAAGTTACTTGCTGGGTAGAGGAATTCTTTAAAGTCAGAAAGAAAAGTGTTACAGTAAGAAATATACTATCAAAAGTGGTGGAAGTAAATATGGTAGTACAACAGGGTAGAGTATTGGGACTGTTACTGTTCATCATTCTAATGAGTGATTGTGTTGATTGTTTACAGCCAGAATTTAGGTTGTTTGCTGGTGACTTAATGGTGTATAATAGAATCAAAATAGGAGAAGATTGTGAACAGCTGCAGGGTGATATGGATAGAATATATAAATGGGTAGTTCAATCTAGAATGAAGATAAATAGCAAGAAGTGTCAGCTTATTAGGCACAGAGATAAAAACTAAATTGTTTGTTGAAGGCTTGAAGTGTAAATAATAAATATCTTATTTGACAGTTAACTCAATTGCGCAGAGCACATTGGGCTGGTGGTAGTAAAAGGTTACAAAATCCTTCATTCACTTGAGCGGGTGATGAGAGGATGTACTAGAGAAGTTAGGAAATTGGGTTACAAAACTTTGGTCAGACAGTTATTTTAATATGGTGGTGTAGTTTTGGACCAAAATTTTGTGTATCAGATACGGGAGTTAGAGGACATGCAACGAAGAGCAGCTAGATTTGTTTGTGTAAATTATCACAGAACCCAGTCTGTAACTGATGATTATTATTATTCTCAAATCATAAGCATCAAATACACAGTTAAATCATTGTGCAAATTAACAACTTTAAACATATTTCGCCCAGTAATTCGCATCCTCAAGTGCATTTGGTGTTGCTTAAAACAGATTATGTTCGTTGCAGGATGATGGGCACATAGGGCACCCGAGCATATGGTTCATGGTTTGTTCCTCGCCACATTCACACTTAATACTGGTAGTGTCAGTATATCCCCCATAAACTGTGTTAGCCTCAGTAATTGTTCAGTACAACTTTTACTAGGGCGAAAGGCAGCTTGCTGTGCAATAAGTTTTGGATCAATGTAATTGATGATAAAAGAGCTGGATTGGGAGTCATTGGATGACAGGAAGAGGGTGAAGAGAGTGCTGGGAGTGTAATGTACAGGGCATATGTTGGTGATGGGATCATTTAACATTTTTTGTCTCCATCACAACATAAAGCATATTATTCGATGTAAGAGGACAGAACTGTCAGCTCATCTAAGTTAGAATTATTTATGTGTGTCAAGACTGTGTGAGTTGGATACGTCAGATCCGAGGAGACTAATAAAAAACAAATTTAGTGAACAGTGCTTGTTCCTCAAAAAATGCAAATGGAGTCGTGGTTTACGTAACACCCTAATAACTACCGATAAGGCTTTTCATTCTGCCCATACTATATCGAAATCAGGAATCATAATTCTCCTTTACACCCGAGTGCGGCAACTGATATGAATTTTACTATCCAATCTGCAAGATACATACCAGATAAGATAACATTCTTTCCCTGCTTCAACTATCTATCATTTGCTATCGCATTTGGACCCATCGTGTGGAAGTTTCTCTCAAATAACAAGTTCATTTAGCCATCTGCGTCAATTATATAGATAAAAAACAAGACTAACTATTACATGGTCTTTGCAGTGACGGATCTAAGAATTTTCCTAGCCTGGCCAAAAACTTCGAGATTACCACCCCTTCAAAAATGATTTTGCCGCCTCCCTGAAGAGCAAAGTACCCCGGTACCCTCCTGCCCCCAGATCCAGCACTGGATCCTCGACCCGAAAACAACTTAAAAATCAGCATTCAGCTGAGGGTCACTAGCAGCTCTGGTCCTAGATTGTTTACATAATGGAGCGAGATTGTAAATTGGCGCCCTTTAGTTAACGATAAATAAAATCGGTTTTTATTTATTAAGTATCATTTATTTATACTTTCAATCATTAATCATTAATATAGATACATTATTAATCATCATTAAATCAATTAAATGCAACCAACATTTCTTAATAACGTATTATTAATGCTAATTAATATAAAAATTAAAAAATAAACGCAATTGAAAACGAACGATATGTTTTGCCATAAAATCGGTGAATTAATATTTTCGACGAAAGTAAGAAAAAATTAAGCGACATTATTTTCGATAATGACATAAACTGAAGTGCCAATAGTTATGGCTACCTCCTAGGGTAAAAACATGCCGAGCAGCTCGCGGTAGATGTTTGATCCATGAGAAACAAAAGCATTGTTAGTAATGAGTCAACACACGCCGAGGCGGTCGTGGCCGCCACCACCTCGTCGCTATGCTCGCCGCACACCGCGATGTCGATGAGACAACAAAGTATGTATTTTGTTTCACCTCGCCGCCTAGCGCGCTGCTGGAGATCTGCTTGGCTATGATTGGTTGAGCTAGGTCACGCGATCTACCTTCTACACTTGATTACGAAGTTCGATTTTCCTATTGTACAGAGTGGTGTTGTTTAATTTTGTCTTGTTCTAAATATTGATTTATTACACAACTGCAGATATAAATTAACAATGTTCTGACATTGACAATGCTAAATTCTGTTTTAAATAAATTATTGTATGAAATAATACGAACAGATTTTTATAAATTGGACAGCTACCGAAAAGTTAAAGTTTCAAGCAATTAGACAGTCAGCGATAGATAAATTACAACAAATTTTATACAGTAATTGAAATAATTATCCATTGTTAGTGACTTGATTGACTATTCAGAAATTATTATACATCATATACCGACGGCAATGGAACTTCAAACAGAAAATTCAGTCCGACAACAATAATTATGAATTTAAAGAAGATAAAAAAAATATTTCTCGTCTTAATTATTATTTAAAATAAAATGTTGAGTGAATTTGAAATTGAAAATTCTGATTTTTTAAATAAAAATTCTGATTTTTGAATGAAATTTTTTTACTAAATCACTCCAGACGAATGCCGGAATGCTTCCTTCAAAAAGGCCATGGCCGAATTCCTGTTCCTTGTCCCCAGTCCCATACCGCCTCTAATGACCTAGGCCGTCGACGAGGCATAAAGCAATAACAAAAAAGAAATAAAAAATTTAATTTTGAGTTGAAAATGTTTTGCTAAATGGTACATTACTTTATTTACAATTATTATCATTAATTTACGGCCACAACGGGTTTTTCCTCAGCGTGTATTGGATTAGCGCGGTAACTGTCATAAACATTTGATTTCTCCAGTTTGTCCAAGATTTTGCTGTTTGTGATGTCTTTCGTAGGTAGATATGAAATTAGTCTGGATGATTTTTCAGTTCCTGATTTAATTGGTGACATTCACCAAGCGTGTGTGTCTGTTCATTTATTGGTGTTAACTGAAGTATCCGTTACTAGCCGTAGAAAGTATCCACCACTTTGTGGCTACTGACAGATCATCGCTATCTTTATCACTTCCACGAATCATTGCAGGTTAAATAAAGTAAAATGATAAACATAAAACATAAACAATTTACGAGTGGCACAAGGGTTTTCATAACACTGATAAACGCTAGGAGCTATACCTCGACATCTACCTTCCCCTTCACAGCGACATCGGCATGTTTTTACCTGAATACGGTGTGGAACTTCCTTTTTCCAGGTGAAGAGCAGCAACCCGACGTGGTATTCACAAATTCCCGCAAGGGCCTTGAAGAAATATTCAGCCATGCTTCCTCTACAGACGTCGATAACTGCGAAAGTGTTGTCGGTGCTCGAACTGACATTTCGATCATGTTCGCTATTAACTTACGTTTCCACTGAGGCAACTTCTGGCATGCGGCACTGATTCATGCGCAAGGACTAATTCATGCGAAGCAACACACTGCGACATGTAGCAAGTAACAATGACGCATGCCACACGTTGGGCCGTGTCGCCAGTCGTATGCGCCACTATGCGACAAGAATATAGCGTGTCGCACGATGTTGCCTGTATCCAATTGGCGGTAGATAAGTGCGACAGAAAGCAGGCGACATGAAGTAGAACATTCAGAAAACAACTGTGTTATTAAATACTACCATACTCCACGGGAATGTGAAAAGTGACAAATACGAAATAAAAAAATAAAATCAAGAATTTGAGGTCTGATTTTCAACGGGAACATAAAAGGGCTACTACACCGATGAGCAGCTCGTCTCCTAAAGAGAAGTGGTTTGCTTATAATCTAATCTCCTGACATTATTGTTAGTTAACAAAAAGGGTGTTTCAAAAATGACCGGTATATTTGAAAAATCAATAAAAACTAAACGGGCAGTGATAGAAAAACACCGTTTGTTGCAATATGCTTGCGACAACAGTAAATTTTCAGGCAGACAAACTTTAGAAATTAGTTACAATTTTCAACAACAGATGGCGTTGCAGTCTGGAAAAATCTAAAGTACGATTATTCTAAGAGATAAACCATTTTTTCACAGCAAACTTGAAATCTGTGAACACCACACGCTTACAGCAGAAAGACGACTTACAGAATGGCGAACTCACAGACTGCGTTTACTTCTATATCTTTCAAATCGCCTGCAGCGCCATCTGTTGTTGAAAATTGTAACTAATTTCGAAAGTTTGTCTGCCTGAAAATTTACTGTTGTTCCAAGCATATTGCAACAAACGGTGTTTTTCTATCGCTGCCCGTTTAGTTTTTACTGATTTTTCAAATATACCAGTAGATATAATTTCAAAAGGACTTGAATATTATTCATATAGGCTATATTTACAGATTGCATACAAAATTGTTTCCCAATTTAGATTCTAAAAAATAAAAATTAAATAAATTTTTCTTCAGTTGACCATTCACTTTTGGTAGTTGTGTGCGATAGGGAGAAATTAAGTCATACGAGAACGGAGTTTTTGTGTTTGTGTTTTGTACTTGTCTTGCCAAGAAACTTTTCATTCTTTTGTCACAAAATATCTTGCGAATTAATCCCGGAGGCCTTTTGCATCTTCACCTGATTTTAACCACACCCATGTCATCTTCTATTACCGTCCTCCATGATCCTGGAATGACAGTTCCATATTGTGTATAAATATCTATGGTTCCATAACATGTATGAACAATACTTGAATTATTGCTTTCCTTTAAAAAAAATTGTGTTGATATATATATATATATATATACGCAGATGTGATAGTTCCCGCGTTTTCAACATTTATCATTAAAGTTTTTCGAAACACGCGAAAAACTGATGCTAATAATCCGTAAGTATTTTCCACTGCTCTTCGTGCGCGTACTTGTTTGTACTTGTATATTCTATTCTTAGAACCAGTTTCTTCACGTCGTGGATAACGCTTCATAATGTGTGCCTGTAGGGGAAATGCGTCATCTAAACGTAGGGAGATAACAATTTACTTCTAGGGAGAGGTTATAGAGTAGGCAATACGAGTATATTTTTCAATAAAAAATAGTAAAATAAAGTTTGGCGAAAAACTCCTCCATGTGAAATACTCATTTGATAACCAATATTGGCATATAAGAAACAATAGTTAACATCCCCAGCAAAACACCACCAAGGCGTGTTCAGTTTTATTTCCTTTATTGCTATTTGCGAGGGTCAAATAAGAAGCAGCCGCCCCTGCTTCAGATAACATGACGCACACTGCTGGCAAACAGGTGCCGAATAACTTGAAATGCTTTTGCCTCATGCTACAAGCAACGGCGACAAGTAGCAAGTGAATAGGGATAGCCGAAAAATAACGTCACAGCTACATTCACAAAGTGACCAGAAAGTCACAGTAACAAAAAATAGCAGAATCTGGACGTGACTGAGTCACGTTCACGTGATAACATATTTTAAGGCACAAATTGCGATCTGCATTTCAAGTTGAAACCGTGATTCTCACACAGATATGATGATAGCTCACTTGTATTATGGTGCATCTTAATCCTAAAAATAAGGCATTTACAAAATAAAGTTCCAAGTACTTTACACTACTAAAAATACTCACACAGCACATAATGAATGTACAGTCGGGGACAGAATTCGAGAGACCCCTCGCCTTTCGATTATGCTTCGTTCTAGACACGAATACCGCATGGGACAGCATAACTGGTAGGTGGTACACTAAATTCATGATAAAATAGACCTCTCATACCCAGCACTTTACCCAATACTAAAAAAATGAGCCCGCGCAGCAAGAAACTCGCAGACGCTCAGAGGGAAAGTTCGGAGTTCTGCAGTAAAAATAATCACGAATATCACCAATTTAGTGATAATAATTATTTAAATAACCAAATTGATTAATTACAGAGAGATGGTAATACTTTAATCGTAATTTTGATAACCGTTGCGTATTTTTTTTCCCTCGAATAAACAGTTAACAATTCGCTAGCAAACGCAATTATATGGCGAATACAGAAAAGAATCGCTAAATTACGCACGGAAAATCAATAAGAGAGTTTGAATGGACTTAGTGACACTTTCTAACGCTGCAGAGTTATAGAACTGTGCCTGTGACAAATACACACAAAGGTCACGAAATATAAATAAACTATTCCCAGAAAATTACATGGTGCGGAATATTAACACCTTAATTTTGTTTTCATCATACCATATTTAGAAGGTAAGCTAAACTTGAACGCAGTAGCAACAGTTTCAGTAGTAATAATAATCATTAAGAACAGTAAATAAATAAAAAAATCCGTCTGCAATGTGAATTTGCGGTTCCACATTTTAAATCTGGAAGATGAAAGTAGTAAAACTATCATCTCTCTCTTCGTTTCTAACTAACACTGATACTTCTATAAAATTTTCTGTCAAGCTTTATTTCCTGCCGTCCAAGCCCGATGGGTTATAGGTAACACTGCTGCCTGGCATTCGGGAGGACGCGAATTCAAACCCCGTCGGGGATCCAGTTTCAGTATTCCACGATTTTCGTAAATCTCTCCAGCTGAACTCCAGAAAAGTTCCTTCAAAAAGCGGTGGCTGAAATTCATACCCGATCCTAGTTTCCAATACTATCAGGATACATATCACATTGCCGCCGAAGATATGACGAAGACAAAAAAAATAAATAAAAAAATAACGTGGTGGGTATGTGGTATCCGGCTTTCGGGAGGTCGTGGGTTCCGAATACCCATCTAGCCATCCAGGTAAAGGTTTTTAGATGGTTTCCCCAAATCACTCCAGACGAATGCCGGGATTGTTCCTTCAAAAGGCCATGGACGAATTCCTCCCCATTACTTGTCCCCAGTCCTTTCCTGCCTCTAATGACCTCGATTAGATGTAAAGCTAGAAGCAAAACATAATTGCTAAAATAAAAATAATTACATCTTTGTGGTGTGTTTTAGACCTTTTCCTTGTTGGATTTATCTTATTCGACGGCCGAACATGGTAGCGAAGGGACTAGAGTGCTATTTCCACATGTGGAGAGTCTCTAGTTCGGTGTTGTATTAGGGCTGGTTGACGTGGAAATCACTATAGAGAGAAAAGGACTTGGGGCATGTTTCGGGAAGGAATTCAGCCTTGGCCATACCAGAGAATCATCCCAGTACTCACGGAGTGATTTCGATTAATCGGTATTGTGGAATGTCTTGTATCGTCTTTCAGTTGTATGAGCAAAAAGCATTTGGAAATACATCAGTACACAGGATAAACACACAAAACGGTTTAGCTGGATGAATGGCTATCGGGAGGAATGCCATTAAAAAATTAAAGACATTTTTATTGAACCAAAAGGCAATTGACCTCCTTCAAAAATATCTCGCTGGTCCACCTCATCTCACAAAAAAATATTCCTTGTTTGGTGCCAACTAGTAACATGGCTGAGTTCTAAACACGTATTAGGATAAAAAAATATTGGAAAGTAGGTGTACTGTAATGAAGCTCTCTAGTGCACACGGGAGGGGTATTTAATTTCAGTTGAGTGTATAGGATTTAATCTCTTTAACATTATGCGTGGTTATTTCGTAAGAAGAAGCTCTTCCTGCTGGCTCAGTTCAGACACAAGGAGGAAGTAACCGTCCGACAAACGTTTCGAGGAAGTGTTTATTTACCAGTGGCTCTGAGGAAGTGAAGAACACTTGTTCAGTAGAATTAGCTCTAATAAAATTTGTGAATATGACCATCCGTACACGAAGTATGCCCATTTTCGAATTACGAGCACCTACAAATACAGTGACAGTCATTTGCCGAAAGTAACAGAAACAACTTCATATAACATATTAAAGTTACATCATCATAATTAGAAGACCGTTGAAAATGTTGAAAAATAACATTGAACTAATATGTATAGGTCATTAAAAATTTCTGAAAATTATTTCTCGAGGATTTTAACTTCAGCATACCCTCATTGCGTCTTGTAATGTTCTACTTGCACTATTTGATTACAAAATTAATTAATCAATATTCCGTGATAATGGAGCTATTTAAAAGAAGAAGAAGAAAAAAAAACTGGAAGTGCACGTGTGCACGTTATTGAAAATTGACATGCCTCCATCTGCTAATGTAAATATTTTATGACCTTCCATGCCTTTGACCATTTAACCTGCTGACTATTGTGTCAGCCTTTGTTGAGGTAATGTGGAACTCTATTGTGAAGTCAACACAAGAAGAACACTACACTCATTCAAAAGCAACCATATGCGCAGAAGAACTCGAATCAGTGACCTTTATTATCTCGGGCTTTCCAACCGTGTTAAGATGTTACTTTTGTGGGACGTTACGAAGGCGTCCAACTCTGCCTTCATTCTCAACCAATTATCAATCATTAAGGCAGAGTTAGACGCCTTCGAAACGTCCCAAATATGTAACATCTTAACACGGCTGGAAGCCCGAGAGAAATTTATTAATATACAACGCCATGAAAGATTACGATCTTACTTTATTATTATTACTCCGCGATTCACTAAAAGTGTGTGGAGGAGGGTGTATTGCTCCTATCCGAAAGGGTAATGGTTTGGAAGGGATATGGCAGGAGGCCTTTACAATGCGATGACAGTGTTCTAGCCCCTACACTGCTAGCGCCTGCTTAAGGTATCTTGGTCGGGACTCTTGCGAAGGAATTTGTGAATGTGTCTGCGGTCGTGGTTTGCCAACACGGAAGACAATTCCGTAGGCCCACAGAACAAGGAAATTATCAGACATTTCAGGCATGAGATTTTCCTCATCCTCGTTCAACTAACTTGCTTATATTGCTACCTGAGGCTCACACAGATAACAGACGAAAGAATTATACAGGTTTAGAACCGTATATCCTCGAGAAACTTTCTGAACTTTTTAAAATTTATTTCCAGCTTGACATCTCGACTTTGAGGTCATGGGAGACGGGAATATGGACTTTTTGGTGAACTATACCGACGTTCGCTTACAGTGATTTGGAAAAACTGTAGAAAATCCAAATCTGGATGGCCAGAAGCGGATTTGAACCCGCATCCTCTCGAATGCCAGGCCAGAACATTATCGCTCGTCCACTACGCTCAGATTTTTTAACTGACCGTAACATATAGATATATAGGAACAATAATTATAGACTGACTCGGCCATGAATCATTTTAATATATCTATTTTTGCAGCCTAGTATTAGACGAAAAAATATTAGATCAACTAAAGATGCCAGATCTTAATCACATCGTTTCTCACGAACCCGGAAACAACCATAATACACCTTTTTATAACCACATATGTAACATTTCAATTAGTTTTTCGAAGATAACATCATTTTACTTTTACATATCCAGCGTATTCCAGTTTGAAAAGCAATCATCCTTTTCCTTCAGAAATCAGGCATAAGAATTTTAAAAGCTCCACTGGATATGGAATTAGCCAACGTCATTAACTGTAAGACTGACAGCAGTCTTTTTCCAAGACCATTCTTGCTTGTAGAAAATGCCATGGTGGCTCCCGAAGTGAGAAGTATTATTGCGCCGGTTCAAATTCCTGTCGGCTATCAAATTTCGTTTTTTCCATGTTTTCTCAAAACCTTTGAAGATTAATGCCAGGATGATTCCTCTGGAAGGCATTGATCAACTTGTTTCATGTTCTTTGTTCACAGTTCTCTCCTATATTTATTTACCTCGACAGTAAGGAGACGTTTAGCGCTAATTATTAAAAATGTTTAATGTATATAAAATAAGAACTGATGTGCAGTTTTCAGACGTGAAATTTCAAATACACAAGTTATATATATATAACTTGTGTATTGACAGGTATTTGACGCATATATTATCACAGCAATATCTGAAAACTTATTTCGGATATTTTTAAAAATATTATCTTTTCGTAGGCGGGATTAGGGGTAGTAAATGATTCTTGTTTAATTTTTCTGCAGCGCGTCACAGCGCCTAGTATTTAAAAGTTATTCACACATCGAAACGAGATAATTCTTTGCAGTTATCATTTTGTAAACGAATCTAATCCAGCAGTATTCTTGTCAAACTTTTACAATTACAAAATTTTATTTTGATACTGCTTTGTCTAGGCTCTAATGAAGGAAAATGTAGTTTTATCTCGATGGCAGATGATTCCGAAGTCACAATACAAGGAAATATGTATCGTTTCCTGCCAGAAGACTTCCTCATCGAATGTGTGAGTTAAATTCAAACATTAGATGTTGCACTATTCTGCCATCTCATTCCTGTAGTTATCTTCTTATCAATTTCCAGTTTTACTTTACCTCCCCTCCCCCTCACAAAGCTTAATGGTCGGACTGTAAATATTATTCCACAAAAGAATATTCAACAATCAGTAGACGGATCACTCAAATTGCTAGATGTGTCGGGTGTAGCGATTGACACTGAAGCATACTAATGTTTGAATTTAACTCACACATTCGATGAGGAAGTCTTCTGGCAGGAAACGATACATATTTCCTTGTATTGTGACTTCGGAATCATCTGCCATCGAGATAAAACTACATTTTCCTTCATTAGAGCCTAGACAAAGCAGTATCAAAATAAAATTTTGTAATTGTAAAAGTTTGACAAGAATACTGCTGGATTAGATTCGTTTACAAAATGATAACTGCAAAGAATTATCTCGTTTCGATGTGTGAATAACTTTTAAATACTAGGCGCTGTGACGCGCTGCAGAAAAATTAAACAAGAATCATTTACTACCCCTAATCCCGCCTACGAAAAGATAATATTTTTAAAAATATCCGAAATAAGTTTTCAGATATTGCTGTGATAATATATGCGTCAAATACCTGTCAATACACAAGTTATATATATATATAACTTGTGTATATTTGAAATTTCTATTTTACAGTATTTCGGAATTAAAATTTCACGTCTGAAAACTGCACATCAGTTCTTATTTTATATACATTAAACATTTTTAATAATTAGCGCTAAACGTCCTCCTTACTGTCGAGGTAAATAAATATAGGAGAGAACTGTGAACAAAGAACATGAAACAAGTTGATCAATGCCTTCCAGAGGAATCATCCTGGCATTAATCTTCAAAGGTTTTGAGAAAACATGGAAAAACGAAATTTGATAGCCGACAGGAATTTGAACCGGCGCAATAATACTTCTCACTTTGGGAGCCACCATGGCATTTTCTACAAGCAAGAATGGTCTTGGAAAAAGACTGCTGTCAGTCTTACAGTTAATGACGTTGGCTAATTCCATATCCAGTGGAGCTTTTAAAATTCTTATGCCTGATTTCTGAAGGAAAAGGATGATTGCTTTTCAAACTGGAATACGCTGGATATGTAAAAGTAAAATGATGTTATCTTCGAAAAACTAATTGAAATGTTACATATGTGGTTATAAAAGGGTGTATTATGGTTGTTTCCGGGTTCGTGAGAAACGATGTGATTAAGATCTGGCATCTTTAGTTGATCTAATATTTTTTCGTCTAATACTAGGCTGCAAAAATAGATATATTAAAATGATTCATGGCCGAGTCAGTCTATAATTATTGTTCCTATATATCTATATGTTACGGTCAGTTAAAAAATCTGAGCGTAGTGGACGAGCGATAATGTTCTGGCCTGGCATTCGAGAGGATGCGGGTTCAAATCCGCTTCTGGCCATCCAGATTTGGATTTTCTACAGTTTTTCCAAATCACTGTAAGCGAACGTCGGTATAGTTCACCAAAAAGTCCATATTCCCGTCTCCCATGACCTCAAAGTCGAGATGTCAAGCTGGAAATAAATTTTAAAAATTCAGAAAGTTTCTCGAGGATATACGGTTCTAAACCTGTATAATTCTTTCGTCTGTTATCTGTGTGAGCCTCAGGTAGCAATATAAGCAAGTTAGTTGAACGAGGATGAGGAAAATCTCATGCCTGAAATGTCTGATAATTTCCTTGTTCTGTGGGCCTACGGAATTGTCTTCCGTGTTGGCAAACCACGACCGCAGACACATTCACAAATTCCTTCGCAAGAGTCCCGACCAAGATACTTAAGCAGGCGCTAGCAGTGTAGGGGCTAGAACACTGTCATCGCATTGTAAAGGCCTCCTGCCATATCCCTTCCAAACCATTACCCTTTCGGATAGGAGCAATACACCCTCCTCCACACACTTTTAGTGAATCGCGGAGTAATAATAATAAAGTAAGATCGTAATCTTTCATGGCGTTGTATATTAATAAATTTCTCTCGGGCTTCCAGCCGTGTTAAGATGTTACATATTTGGGACGTTTCGAAGGCGTCTAACTCTGCCTTAATGATTGATATTGGTTGAGAATGAAGGCAGAGTTGGACGCCTTCGTAACGTCCCACAAAGTAACATCTTAACACGGTTGGAAAGCCCGAGATAATAAGGTCACTGATTCGAGTTCTTCTGCGCATATGGTTGCTTTGAATGAGTGTAGTGGTTCTTCTTGTGTTGACTTCACAATAGAGTTCCACATTACCTCAACAAAGGCTGACACAATAGTCAGCAGGTTAAATGGTCAAAGGCATGGAAGGTCATAAAAATATTTACATTAGCAGATGGAGGCATGTCAATTTTCAATAACGTGCACACGTGCACTTCCAGTTTTTTTCTTCTTCTTCTTCTTTTAAATAGCTCCATTATCACGGAATATTGATTAATTAATTTTGTAATCACATAGTGCAAGTAGAACATTACAAGACGCAATGAGGGTATGCTGAAGTTAAAGATCCTCGAGAAATAATTTTCAGAAATTTTTAATGACCTATACATATTAGTTCAATGTTATTTTTCAACATTTTCAACGGTCTTCTAATTATGATGATTAACTTTAATATGTTATATGAAGTTGTTTCTGTTACTTTCGGCAAATGACTGTCACTGTATTTGTAGGTGCTCGTAATTCGAAAATGGGCATACTTCGTGTACGGATGGTCATATTCACAAATTTTATTAGAGCTAATTCTACTGAACAAGTGTTCTTCACTTCCTCAGAGCCACTGGTAAATAAACACTTCCTCGAAACGTTTGTCGGACGGTTACTTCCTCCTTGTGTCTGAACTGAGCCCAGCAGGAAGAGCTTCTTCTTACGAAATAACCACGCATAATGTTAAAGAGATTAATCCTATACACTCAACTGAAATTAAATACCCCTCCCGTGTGCACTAGAGAGCTTCATTACAGTACACCTACTTTCCAAATTTTTTATCCTAATACGTGTTTAGAACTCAGCCATGTTACTAGTTGGCACCAAACAAGGAATATTTTTTTGTGAGATGAGGTGGACCAGCGAGATATTTTTGAAGGAGGTCAATTGCCTTTGGTTCAATAAAAATGTCTTTAATTTTTTAATGGCATTCCTCCCGATAGCCATTCATCCAGCTAAACCGTTTTGTGTGTTTATCCTGTGTACTGATGTATTTCCAAATGCTATTTGCTCATACAACTGAAAGACGATACAAGACATACCACAATACCGATTAATCGAAATCACTCCGTGAGTACTGGGATGATTCTCTGGTATGGCCAATGGCTGAATTCCTTCCCGAAACATGCCCCAAGTCCTTTTCTCTCTATAGTGATTTCCACGTCAACCAGCCCTAATACAACACCGAACTAGAGACTCTCCACATGTGGAAATAGCAACTCTAGTCCCTTCGCTACCATGTTCGGCCGTCGAATAAGATAAATCCAACAAGGAAAAGGTCTAAAAACACACCACAAAGATGTAATTATTTTTATTTTAGCAATTATGTTTTGCTTCTAGCTTTACATCTAATCGAGGTCATTAGAGGCAGGAAAGGACTGGGGACAAGTAATGGGGAGGAATTCGTCCATGGCCTTTTGAAGGGAACAATCCCGGCATTCGTCTGGAGTGATTTGGGGAAACCATCTAAAACCTTTACCTGGATGGCTAGATGGGTAATTTCGGAACCCACGACCTCCCGAAAGCCGGATACCACATACCCACCACGTTATTTTTTTATTTATTTTTTTTGTCTTCGTCATATCTTCGGCGGCAATGTGATATGAATCCTGAGTAGTATTGGAAACTAGGATCGGTAATGAATTTCAGCCACCGCTTTTTGAAGGAACTTTTCTGGAGTTCAGCTGGAGAGATTTACGAAAATCGTGGAATACTGAAACTGGATCCCGACGGGTTTGAATTCGCGTCCTCCCGAATGCCAGGCAGCAGTGTTACCTATAACCCATCGGGCTTGGACGGCAGGAAATAAAGCTTGACAGAAAAATTTTATAGAAGTATCAGTGTTAGTTAGAAACGAAGAGAGAGATGATAGTTTTACTACTTCCATCTTCCAGATTTAAAATGTGGAACCGCAAATTCACATTGCAGACGGATTTTTTTATTTATTTACTGTTCTTAATGATTATTATTACTACTAAAACTGTTGCTACTGCGTTCAAGTTTAGCTTACCTTCTAAATATGGTATGATGAAAACAAAATTAAGGTGTTAATATTCCGCACCATGTAATTTTCTGGGAATAGTTTATTTATATTTCGTGACTTAGTTTACCATTAGAGTTCTTTCGTGAATGCTCTTTCTACTTACCCTTAACCTTTGTGTGTATTTGTCACAGGCACAGTTCTATAATCTCTGCAGCGTTAGAAAGTGTCACTAAGTCCATTCAAACTCTCTTATTGGTTTTCCGTGCGTAATTTAGCGATTCTTTTCTGTATTCGCCATGTAATTGCGTTTGCTAGCGAATTGTTAACTGTTATTCGAGGGGAAAGAAAAAATACGCAACGGTTATCAAAATTACGATTAAAGTATTACCATCTCTCTGTAATTAATCAATTTGGTTATTTAAATAATTATTATCACTAAATTGGTGATATTCGTGATTATTTTTACTGCAGAACTCCGAACTTTCCCTCTGAGCGTCCTGCGAGTTTCTTGCTGCGCGGGCTCATTTTTTTAGTATTGGGTAAAGTGCTGGGTATGAGAGGTCTATTTTATCATGAATTTAGTGTACCACCTACCAGTTATGCTGTCCCATGCGGTATTCGTGTCTAGAAACGAAGCATAATCGAAAGGCGAGGGGGTCTCTCGAATTCTGTCCCCGACTGTATTATGGTAGTAAGACTGGTGGTGCAATAATTTAATATCATGTTTGCATTTTAATTTAATTTAATTTAATTGCAATGGAGCACACGCTCCGGTGGCAATTTCCCGACACACCCAACTTCCCGCTATCCTTCACTCACCTATATTTGCCCTCTACAAATTTTAACTTTAAATTATTTTAACGTTTTCGGTAGGTTATTCATCATTCCCCTTGGTAACTCACTCCAATCTCTGACACCCTTACCTAAAAAAGAAAATCTTCCCACACCCTTGTGCCTGAAATCGAGTGCCAGCTTGTGGTCATGGTCATCTTTTTCCCTTCCATGAACTACTTTTCATACCTACTGCAATATCTTTCCATGCCTCATCGCCAGTTTACGCCCTGTAACACTCCCATTAGCCTCCTCATTCCTCCTCCTGTCTTGCAATGAATCCCATTCCAGCTCCTTTATCATATCTGTCACTGATTGCCATTCTGCGATAATTTCCAGAAACAAATCTAGCAGCCCTTCTTTGCGCCTTCTCCAACTCCTGTATTTGATACTCAAATGTGGGTCCCATACTACATTACCATATTCGAGCAATGGTCCTGACCAAAGTTTTGTAACCCAATTCCTTTACTTCTCTCGTGCATCCCCTCATCACGCATTACCACCCAGTACAGAAAATTAAGGAAGAAAAAGCACGATTTCTTAAAATAAATATTGACCAAATTTCATTTCAGCCCAATAAACCTGTATTTAATAACAACAAGCTGTGAATTTAATAAGTTTAAATTAAATCTTTTGTTATCTTTTGTAACTTGGTTTTTTCATTAACTTTAAACTGCCCAAGAAGAAGTTAGTCTATATTTCTTCTAAGCTGATTCAGTATTTTCGTTACAAACGAGGGAAACACTGCTAACTGCTGGTACAAAACTGACATTTTGGTTTACTTTATAATACAGCATTCAAGGTCTCCGCGCTAGACGATATCACATATGTCGTCTTCCTTTCTCTTACTGCTACTTTCCGTTGAAACTTTCAACGGATTCCTAATTAACACAAAAATCGTAGGCACAAGATATTTTGTTTTTATTAATGAAATTAAAATAAAAACATGTATCGCTGCATGAGGTATCAACTAGTTTTTGCTTAACACAAATTAGAAAGCTCACACTGTCGTCGGAACGAATTCTAAATGTGATTTTTCGCTGTTCTGTTTCACTGTGACAGTGATTTCCCATGCGTTGCCTCCTGATGGCAGGTACCAACACTATTCAACAGGTGACCGAGTCACAGCTAGCCTTATTTGCATAGTAAACGTGACTGTTCGTCGTTACTTTTCACCATCCCAGTGATTTCGTACAAGTTGCCATTTGGTGGAAGGTATTAGCATTATTATTTCGACGTGATTGAATCACAGTTAAAAATCACTGTGACTTTCACATCCGCCACAGCGACAAGAAAGTAACAGTTTATCCCTTACCTATAAGTGACAATTGGCAACAAATTCTTGGGCGACATTTGAGATGCGATAAAGTACGAAGACGCACGGCAACATCTGGCAACAAAATAACACGTGCAGCAAGCTACATGTTGCTCGTTGTTGCCTCAGTGTAAACGCGCCTTTAGGGATTGCAATCTAGCAAAGCGGTATCCCGCATCATTAGACAGTTTGGCAGATCCCGCACAAAATTAAGCGGATCCGCAAAGTGTGGCGAAAACGCGTGTCAGTCTGCGTGACTCGCTGATCCATCGGCCCCCACTCCCTCCCTGATGTATTGCCCTGTTAGCCTGTACCATTGCAGTTGGCATTTGACTCGTGCGAACAAACTTTTTTTTTTTTTTTAACCTTCGTCATTCGTAAGTAAATAGATCTATTTTTACGTATTCAATAAAACTTACGTTTGTTTTGAGTACTAATGTCTATAATTTGAGTTATGTTGCGTATTTAGTACGATTTTCATACTGTATAATAAGTATTTTTTTATGTGTCGCACACGTCATTTGTATTTTCAGATAAAGTAATTGTGACAGCTTCCTGTATTTGCGGCTGAAAATTTGATTATTCGTTGATACGAAACTAATGTTATTGTAATTTTAACGATTGCTTACCTATTTATTTAACATTTACCAAAGGCACTTGTATATTCTTTGACTTATTGTTGTCTCGACCGCCACCTCAATGCGTTTGAAACACATGTTCTTTGACGAAAGCGGCCTGCTTGCATGTGCCGCTTTGGCTTTCGATTAATCCCTCTTGGGATGATTTGGTCAACGCCACAATACATTATTTTTGAGTGAATAGCATGCACCCTTTCAACTCCTTGGTTATTATTTCCACTAAAAAAAAAAAAAAAAAAAAAAAAAAAAAAAACACGTTATAATGAAGTCTTCACGGGTGTATCGCCGAATTGTGTTGTAAAAACACCATAATTCGACGGCTCCCTCGCTCATCTTCCTCAAGTGTGAGATTTCGTGTTTTTTACAACACAATCCGGCGGTACACCCGTGAGGACTTCATTGCAATTATATGCTGAGAAAGTCTCCTTTCTTTACTTAAAAAATTAATTTCCACGTTACGTAAGACTGAAATAATTGACAATTTACATCTTGGTGAGTAGTTTCTTTGATAACAATGTATCAAGAAATCAGGAGACATAAGAATGAATCCCACAAAAACAATTCTTGTAAAAATAGACCAAGACTCCTGTGTGTGCAGTGACAAAAAGATCTTGTGCGGATCCAACTCTACACTTTATAGAGTACATTCACTTCACTTTGTGAAACAGAACCCGCGGGATTAGCGCAAATCCCGCAAAAATCCCGAGGGATTGAAAACCCTGCGGGATTGCAATCCTTATTCACTATATGCTCGATTGGATTCATGTCTGGCGATCTAGATGGCTAAATCATTCGTTGGAATTGTCCAGAATGTTCCTCAAACCAATCGTGAACGATTGACCCGGTGACAGCATATTGTCGTCCTGGAATAGTCCATTGTTGTTTTGGATCATGGAAACCATGAATGGCTGCAAACAGTCTCCGAATAACTGAATATTAACATTTCCAGTAAATGCTCGTTTCCGGCTGACCGCGGATCCCGGTCGATGACAGGTAAATACAGCCCATACCAGTGGCGGATCCAGGATTTTTTTTTTTGTGGGGTGGGGGGGGGGGCTAGGATTTGTAGAGCAAAATAAAAAGGTCCCCAAAATACATGTCGTTAGGGGTGACCTTGGTGCTTTTGGGGGGGGGGGGCTTCAGCCCCTTAGCCCCTCACCCCTGGATCCGCTACTGGCCCATACCAGAATAGAGCCGCCACCAGCGTACCGAGCGTCATGAACGAGCGGTACAGCTCTAGGGTCGGATTGGGAAGGACGCGGTTGCGAATCCGGATCAGCAAATTCAGATTTGGATTTTCGGTGAGTTCTCCAAATCACTCTATGCAAATTCCGGGAGTTTTTCCTTCAAAAGGCTATTGCCGAATTTCTTCATGTCCTCAGTCCTTTCCCGCCTCTAATGACTTCGATATCGACGAGACTTAAAGTCATAACAAATAAAAAAAGAACCACTAGCTTACACAGCAACATCCTGACAACATGGCCTCATGGCCTTGTGGAGTCTGCTCCACACTCGAACCCCACCATCGTCTCTTATAAACTGGATTTGACACTCATCTCTCCACGAAACCTTTTTCCATTCTTCTACGGTCCGACCGATATGTTCACGAGGACAGGAGAGACTATGTTGCGGATGGAATTTGATTAACAGATGTACTCTCGTCGGTCTTCTGCTGCCGTACCATATTAACGCCAAATACTCTGCACTGTCAGCACAGAAACGTCTGTCGTACACCCGCGTTGAGTGTTGCTGCTCTTTGACGCAATGTTGACAGTGTGTCAAAAATGGTCTCGGTCATCAGATAAATGTGTTCACTGTTCAGCCACTGCTTTTTTATGGTGGGAGATAATGCCGGTAATTACATATTCTCGGTTTTCTCTTTATAATTTGGATCGAACAATGTCGAATTCATGACCAATTTCCGAAATGAAATGTCCTATGCATCCAACGCTAACTACGAGTACCATTCCGCATTCAAAGTCTTAATTCTTACCACAAAGGTCATAATCCCGTCAGAAAATCTTTCACGCGACTCAGGAAAGTACAAATGAAATCCAATGCAGCATGGTAGATTTGTGCGTTCTTCCTGCGGTGCTACCGCAGTGGGGTAGAAACAGGGCCGGATTAAGACAGCGCGGGGCCCGTAGCAAATGTGAAGAAGAGGCCCTAGATTTTCCAGATTTTTGGCCTCTGGGGTAAAATTGCGAGGCTCCCTATAAGGCACGAGGCCCGTAGCATTTGCTACCTCCTGCTACGTGGTTAATCCGGTACTGGGTAGAAACGAGGTTAGCAGACAAAAATGATGTGAAAATTAGGTGTCATATTGTTATCCAAATCAGGCAGGCCTTATTCGTTGTTATAGTTGGAATCCCTGTAGCGCTATTGCTAAATTACTGGATGCTTTTTCACTAACCTAACTAGTCTGAACTTTTGTAAACCAAATTCAAATGTGACCACCGTCCAGTGTTGGTAAGCTAGATGAATGGATTTTTGGCAGGAGTGGACCTGGTGGGCACAATGCTTTATTACAAGTAATTGCTATGTTGACATGGGATACATGCCTCACAACCTCAGTTTGGTCAGCTTATTGTGACCAAATACAAAAGAGGCCGCCTTCTATTGTTAGTAAGCATGATTAATTACTAGTTGGCAGGTTACAATACCTTCTTCCTGTACCACCTCCACCCAAACCCCTCAAGATAACATGCAGTTGCCCGTGAGGTGGCAGCAGTATGACAGATTCTGTTGGTCCTCATACCCCTCACACCTGCTCCCGCGTCACTGAAACTGGTCGCACAGTATTCAGAAGTAATGTTTTTGACTCTGAACTGTTAATAACTAGTTTTAATATAGTATTTGACTAAAATTTGAATTAAAGATCGATTAAATGGTTTTTTATAAAATAATACGTGTGATCAACGCGGTTATATGAGTTTGTTATTGTATTATTGCTTATTCGAATTCTGTGTATGTATTTAATCTAAAAGGATACTCATATAAAACATTTAATTAATCTCAGATCGTAATCAGTCGACCTAATTGAATCGTCGAATAATTAAGCCATATTCAAATCGTAATAAAATAATTCAGTTGAATCATCGGCCTATTAAGCCGTCTAAAAGCTTTATTTATGTACTTGATATATAAAAATTCACGGAATGTAACGATTAAAAATTTTCAGACTTCGCAGTCCGCCAGTTCATGCCCCTATGGTATCTTAAAGCTTTTTTCACGTCAGCTGTATCATGTTACCTACTTTTAGATAGATATTTAACTAGGCATCATATATCAACAAATTTCTGTTTGATTGAATAACGCGTTCACGAAATAACTGAGTTTATGTAAATTGTAAAAACAGAGCCGTTTTGTCAGTGCGTGACTATGGCTGGCAGAAAAATATGTCTACTGACACCCCAAGCCTCGCATGGGAGGGCGCGTCAACACACACAAAAAACTCAGATCGTTGCGTATACAACAGACGGTGGTGCCTTAAGGTCCGCGCTCACTAGGGCGCGCCGCATCGCAACGCATCGCATCGGGTCACATCGCATTGAGCGAAAATGCTGCAACGCACATCTGGACGCAGCGAGTCGCATTTCTTTTGTCACCGCCTTCAGTTCTCGACGATTACTCAGCCGCTTCTGCACTACAAATGGACACATCAGACAAAGGGCTCTTATTTTTATATATTCATTGAAGAAAATTAAGCAGAAAAGGGAATGGGTTTAATGTGAAAAGGAATTTTCCGCATTTCTTAGGCACATTATATGGCAAACATGTTACAAAAGTTCTACAGAATTGCGGTTCTCTTTATTTTTAATGCAGAAAAATGAATGTTTTTCATGGTTTTAATAGCCCTTTCAGTTGAAGTTGTATTTTGGTCGCAGGAGGATTGGAAAAAAAATTAAGATGGCAAAACATTTAGGTACAACAATTTAGGTGAGGCAATGGCTGCAGGAAAACTGAATTTTCACGTTGACAAGTGAGATAAAATGCAGTATGTAATAGTAGTAAATGAAGCTTTTCCCATTTCGAGATGAGGCCTATTTTAGAATATCAGATAAAATGAAATGAAGAGAAACGAACTTTCAATTACAGACTCAATAAACTATGGAGGGTGATCGATAACTGCTTTGGTGTTATAGGTAGAAGGTTTCAAATCTGTGAAAGAAGAATGTCGGTGTTACCTAATAAGATAAATAAAGTAATACTAGCCACGTGCTGCATTCACAACCTTTTGATTAACAACATTTGAATTGGGTTTCAGAAACTAAGAACGAAAATGACAACAAAGAAATTTCAACAGGTTGACTTACACAGGTTTCTAGGTTACATCAGAAATCATTAAGATTTAGAATAATTTCACAAAATATTTTTAAACAATTAGGTTAATTGTTAACACAAAGCTTTAGAAGCGGAATTTAAAGAAAGTGATAGAAAATTATAATACACACGTAAAATAAACAAAAAATAAAATACGAAACATGACATTATATCTGGTTGGTTTAACTAGTTTCCTATTTCCTCCAAAATATATATATTTTTTGTTATTATATTTTGCGTCTTGTTAATCATAAAACTCTTTGAAAGTCATTACTAATTACTCTTAATCCATTACGTTTGAATAGTTTAAGTTAAAACATAGAAGCAAAGAACAAGTGAGCATGAGCTAGAAAGTTTTTGATCTTTATTAAATTTCATAAAGTAGTTGCATTTTCAGATTGTAATTACTTATATTTTTTCAGAAATCATCCACCATCCTGCGTGCAAATTTGCAGCTAATTTTGTTGAAGTAATGTAGTTAATTCACGGAATTAGGAACACACAAGTTGCAAAAGTCAGTCAGTGCTGTTGGAGCTCCTACCGCAAACCCGGTCATGACTGAGCGCATCGAGGCTCACAGGCGGAAAAATACGCCTGGCCAAGCGATCCGGCCGTGCGACGCGATGCGGCCCGCCTCACCCCGACTCGACCCGCCTCTGGTGTGCGTTACCCCATTAGAATCAATGTAAGTGATTGCAGACGCATTTCTGCGATGCGACGCGACGCGATGCGGCCCGCTCTAGTGAGCGCGGACCTTTACAACAAAATACGTTGTTATTATCTTTGCCACCAAGCCACACGAAGTAAAAACAGTAATGTTAAAGGCATTTGTGTGCTGTCTTGCAGTTAGTTATCATGCTGCGAGAATATAACACAAAATGTGTGATATATTTTAGGTGGCTAGAAACTAAACTACAATACCACTAGTTCACTAACTGAAGTCTAGAAAATTGAATGCCAAAGTAATTTTCAGAGAAGAAAGCTGGAGATGTGGACAGCAAGAGTCATGTAGTGCCAAGGAGGAGAAATTCGAAAAAGGAATGTGTATTCAACGAGGAAGAAATCCTTTAAGTTTAGATGCAGATGATTCCTTGATGTTTAGATGCAGATGGCAATTCTTAAAACGCTCCACCAATTTAAAGAAATTTCAAGAAGTGGAGAGATCTGACAAGTCGATATCTGTAATTAGCAAAATGTATATTACATAGATGGAATACGTTCCTTCCACTTTAGAATCATTATTGTTAAAGCTTATGTGACCGCATTTATGTGTTTGACGACAATAGGTAATTGTGCTTCTGGCTTCCTATGTCTTGATCAAGATACTGCCTGATAATGGGGACACTGGAGGATGGAAAAAGAGTTATACTATTTAATTACTAGCGTGACGAATAAGTGATAATTGAATGGGTAGAATGTAGCAGAAAGACCCTACAATTTATCGGTACAACAGTAACATCAATAGAGACCAGTGGGTGAGCTGGAAACTGTCGGCCATGACTGTCTGGAGGCAGCGGCTTTGATACTCCCCGTCCAGCAATCAAGATTTAAATGGCAGTATTTGGATGACAGTGATTATCGTCGTCTGCCAGATAGGTTTTTCCGGCCCAAATGTCACAGATTCTACGTTAAATTGTAGGTCCCTTATGCATGCTAGGATTACCAGGACAGGGTAGGCGGCTATGATAGAGATGGATTCCGTAGTCACCAGGTCATAAAGAGCACATGAAATTATATTACTACCATGTGTCATTCCACTGTCGAAACACAGCTCCCAGGTATCAGCTGCGTTCAAAAGAAAGTATCTTGAAGTAGAATGATGATGAAAGAAGGCCTCCTAGACTGATTCGATGCACGAGGTATGTACATCATAATAGATCGGAAACGAGGAAATCACAGGTCACACTTGTGGACCCTCTCTCATCACCCTAACGTGTGACGTAAGTTATGGATGATCCCTAACCCATTTCGTTGTAAATGCCTTTTATCTGAAAAAATGCTATCCTGAATTATGTTAATACATATGTGATTATGTATGCTGTGTGATGTAATGTCATTTATTTATGGCGGAGCCCCAAAAACCAGCTCCTCCAAGCATTGGGGCCTTCCTGTTATCTACTGCTCGCCTCTGCACATGTATTAAGTGGGGAACTGGATTGATGTATTCCAGGCGTCCGCCCGTTTACATGGGTCCATCGGATAAGATACACAGAAACTTTTGAAAGAAGAGACAGAGGGAAAAAAGTGCCAAGGTTTTACCCTTGGAAAAAAACCTTTGCGATAGTTAGGTGAGGGAAAAAGAGCACCTGGCTAAGATACTACCAGTACCGCGACAGATTCTATGCTACAAATTTTGGATGTATGAGGGATTTATTAGTTTGTTGGGATGTGGTATCATGGAACAACTTACAGCTGGTCCAAGCACCGTTGCTGCCTTTCAGATAGTCAGCTGGTTCAGTGCGCCGTCTCTGCCGTTGAGATGGTCTTGGAATATGCCGATTTGTTATAATTAATAACAGCTGTGAATAACAGGTGTTGTATGTGTTGGCGAGACGTGATTCGCACCACCAGGGCGCGAGGGCGCAACCGCCGCAACGCGCAGAGCCTTTCCTCATCCCGGTAATGCACGGTAAGGGTTTCGCCGACGGTGACAGCCACGATGCTGCTAGATGACCACTTCCGACATGCTCGAGCTTTAGGACGATGACGGACATCATCGCCATGACCAACCCTGCTAGCACGCGTCATCGCCGCCGGGTAAGACAACTCCACCATGCTTATTGCAGGCAATATTGGAGCAGGATGCATCGCGCTAGGCTGCTATGCATGCCAGCTCCCCCGTGGTGCTTACCACACCGGATACTGTACTAGTGTAGTTTGTGGATTGTTTTCTTGTTGTGTGTGGCTGACTTCTGCACTTGCGATCGCACTATAACCACGTTCCTTAGCTCAGTGATTACTTTGCAGGATGATTAGAGAATGGGACCTTAACCCCAGTGGCCCGTGATGCAGTCGACAGATTTTTTACTTCTTTATATATTAGGTTTTTTCTATCTGTTGAACAATATTTTGGGCCGTGGGTCTTTAAATCTGTGGTTGTGATCGTAACTGCTTATAGCGCGTATCAAAGGATTTTGCGACATTTGGGATTTCCCATACATGTTTATGGCAAGCTTCTTAATTACTTGCTGTGTTGGCTTGAGTCGGAAATCTCGGTGTAAGTCTGTTGTTCGTGTTCCCCAAGGAGCATTTTCTATGATCCTGAGTACTTTGTTTTGAATTAATTGCAGTCTCTTAATGTGAGACTTAGCTGCGTACCCCCAAACCGGAGCTTCATACATAAAGAGTGGCTGAATGAGTGCTAAGTACATTGCTCGGGCATTACTTCTGTGTAGTGTGCTTTGTCTATTTAGCATAGGATATAGTTGTCTGAGTCTTATGTTTGATTTATTAATCATGTAGTGTATATCGAACCTCCATGTTAGCTTCGCGTCAGATTTGACCCCAAGATACTTAACTTCGTTCCGGAAGTGTATAGGTTGATTGTGTAATGTGCGGTCGACAGTTTTTGCCTAGGTGTTCGTATGATAGGAGTGCCTTACATTTACCTACGTTGACGTTAATTCGCCATCGTGTGAGCCAAGGTTCGGCTATGTTAAGCGCGCGCTGTAATCTACTGTTTATATGAGATGGTTGTCGTGACTGTGAAAGGTAGGCGGTATCGTCATCATAAATGGCTTGCACGTTTTGTCAGTGGTCGGGGCTTTGTTAAAGTATTCTCTGAAGAGCGGAGGGCCTGTTATACTTCCTTGAGGAACTCCTGCTTGTATCCCATGACGTGTAGAGTTTTTGTTATCAACGCAGACGTGGAACGTTCGGTTAGTGAGTTACGAGTGTATTAGGCGTACCAGTGCGTCCGGGAATCCGTCGTCACTAAGTCTACGAATGAGACTGCTGTGCCAAAGACGATCGAACGCCTTCCCGATTCCCAGGAACACAGCCCCGGTAGATGCAGAAAAGTTATACTCGCTTGTTACGTGCTCAACAACATGCATTAATTATTGTGTTGTGGAGTAGTGCTTCCTGAAACCGAATTGCTCCGGTTTCAGGATGTTTATGTGTTGTGTAAGGCGTCTGAGTAAGACTCTTTCAACAACTTTGCTCAGGGAGTTGAGTAAACTAATTGGACGGTAGTTGTTGGGTGAAGATGGCTCTTTTCCCGGCTTTCTGAACATTAGCTCTTTGGCCTTCTTCCATAGGTCGGGGAAATACTGGTTGTGTAAGATGGCATTCGCGATGTCTGTAAGGTACTCATCACTTTCCCCGTGAGCTGTTTAAGAATATCCGCGTAGGGCAACTTCCAACGAAATCTCATCGGCAATACAGCACGTGGATTCTAAGAAAACACCTGGTCCGGATAGTATTCAGAACCGTGTTCTTAAAAATTTATTTTAATATCGGGAATAAATAATAAAATGTTTAAGAACACGGTTCTGAATACTATCCGGACCAAGTGCTTTCTTAGAATCCGCGTGCTGTATTTCCCATGAGATTTCGTTGGAAGTTGCCCTACGCGGATACTCGCGAACCGGTTGGGCTAACAGCTGTGTACCATCTGGTCCGTTTACATTGTAAACGCAGGCTCGGAAGGACCCACGTTTGGTCGAAAGTGTTTTGGCCATCAGTTCCGGGAAGAATAGAAAAGTCCGTCTGGCCCCTGTTGGGTAGGTGTATGATGTGCTTCACGATTGAAGTGACGAGCTAAAGACCTCACGGAGCGGTCAGTGGTGTCAGCGATCAACTCCGGGAACAGACGTCCCCATTGTTGATTTTTGTACTCCTAGATTCTACTACTATTTATGTCTTTGAGTCTGTTGATATGCACTCTATGAATGGGACGCGTAGTACGTTGTCAGTATCTCCTGAGCCTATTACTATTTTTAATTAACCCCGTGATTGCCTCAGGTAGCGCCATTTGTCTCTGGTGTGGGGTTGATTCGGGGATGCTACTCGTCGTAGCTCCCTGTATTGCAACGGTTAAAGTTAAAAAAGACTCATTAATGCGTTGTTGGCTAATCTCGTGTCTGTCAGGTATGCGACTATCTAATACCTCCTTAAACAGAGTCCAGTTGGCGTGTCGATAGTTTAGCATCCGTCTCTTGACAGTGTACCTTCAGTGTTAAGTATGAATGGCATGTGGTCTGAATCCAATCGTTTACAACCTGTAGGTCGTGAGTGCGGATTATACCCTTGAGGAGGGCTATATCTAATACGTCTGGATTTTTTCTCCAAGCATGGGGGACAAAAGTCGGTTCTTTTGGCCCCAGTACAAGATAACTGTGCTCTAGTGAATGTTCCTATAGTTTCATGCCGTTGGAGTTTTGACTTTGCGCGTTCCAACTATGATGTTTGGAATTAAGATCTCCAGCCTTCACCCAGTGCGCCGTTCTGCCTGTCGGTACGGTGCACACGGCATTGGTTCATGTGGAAGTTATCTTTTGCGCCCAGGTGTGTCTCGTTTATAAGAGCAATACGGAGACCGTGCTGTTCCATAAACGCCGCCAATTCTGCCTTTTGGCGTTTCAGTCCGCAGGCGTTCCAGAAGAGGATATGCGTATTCATGGGGTTGTCAGGCATTGTTCGGTTTTTGGACGGACAAGAGGCTAATCTGGATTACAGTCCATCTCCCCGTATCTGGGGGAATGGTCTTGAACTGTATTAGGGTAGCTTGGAGTACTGGCATTTCGTAGTCCGGACTGTAGTCCATCTCCCCCCATCTGAGGGAGTGTCCAGTTGCTGCAGTGGGGCAAGAATGCAGGATTGGTCTGCAGTCCACCTCCCCCCATCTGGGGGAGTATCTAGGCGCTACAGCAAATTAGTGTGTAGGACCAGGGCAGAGCCGGATTAAGACAGTGCGGGGCCCGCAGCAAATGTGATGAAGAAAAGGCCCTTGGTTTTCGCCGCCCGGAGGAATTGTAAAGCTAAAAGTTCGCCCATCTAACCTGACAGGCAGGCTGAGACCCACAGAAGGTACGAGGCCCGTAGCATTTGCTAACTCCTACTACGTGGTTAATCCGGTACTGGACCAGGGTTAGGATTACAGTTCATCTACCCCCATCTGGGGGAGTGTTCAGGAACTGCACTGGGGTAGGAAGACAGATGTAATTCCAGCCACAAGCTATATAAATAATAACGGTTCGCTCCCTATATTTCACAACTACCTTGCGCTGACCAATGGTGTTTTTGTGTGGTAATAGCTTCAAGTCTTCCATAGTGCACTATGGTGCTTACACGTTGCTAGCTGTAGGGGTGTGGGATATAGGGTGGTTGAAAGTGTTCGACCTACGTCATTTTCATATTTCGAGAAAATTCTAAGAAACCTTTGGAATCTTCTGCACAAACTAGAATGTTCTTGAATGTACAAAAATGTACTAGAATATGACACATTTTCAGCTATTATCAAATATAAATAATTTATATGCAACATATTTAGTGTGTGAACCATTTAGACGGGACTTTTACTGGCGGGTTGCTGATTACTTATTATCCTGGAAATATTAAAGGTTCAGTGCAAACTAAATAAATAATAATAATATTTAAAATTCTTTACAACCTTACAACCACGAAGTCGTGAGCACCAGCTCGCTAGCGTAAATACATATAACCTGTCACGTTCAAACAAAAGGCCTCGGCTAACCACTTTTGTTTGTGCTGCTTCTCTACGGCTAGGTAGGGCCGGCGCTAGGATTCTCGTGCCCTGAGTAAGAGTTCCTATTTATTGGCGTGTGACGTCACTGACATCGGTTACCTGCGCAATGACACGAAATGTTATTTTGGCGGGCTTTTTATTTTACTTTAAATGTAGACATCGAATTTTATTTAAAATACGGCAGTTTTCCGAAAGTAAATAATGTTGGGTATATGAAGTGTGTTAATGCAAGATTTTTAAAAAATCCTAATAGTAGTCAAATAGCTTATTGTTCCAGAAGATTATTGCATATGACATTAAGTGGTGAAAGTAAACAAATTTATCACATCTATGCATGTTACAGCAAAATCATTCTTGGCTATGTTGTGCATTAGGCTATGTCCACTTTTATAGCGACCGTGTAACCCGACTGTTTTTTCCTTAGAAACTTATCATTAAATACAATTTGAAAACACCAGGAATTAAGTGAGATTAATTTTCAGGTGTTAGATTTAACACTAACATATATGTATTTCTATGTTGAATTAATTGCAACCTGTAGTTATTATTTTAGTCTTTGACAACATTTACAAACAGGCAAATTATAATCCGATACTAGAAAGAGGGTCAAATATCACATTTCACTCAGAAACAGCTGACTTTTGTTGTCGTGCTTCGGTATAGGGTGCGGTGTTGTTTTGGTCATTAAAGTGCTTCCACTGTTATTAAGAAGAAAACCTGTTTTTTTAAGATTGGAGCAGGAATTCAACACATGCTTTGAGTTGCGTAATAGCCTGTGTAGATGAATAACTTTACCGTTTGGTTTATATAACACCAGGTTGCATGTAGGATGGGAGGTTATGATTTTGATATCAGGTCAATACTGTGGACAAAACTGTCAAAGAATTTTCAATACTGACCGATTTGAATAGAACAAAAATGAGAATCAGTTCCCTTTTAGTAAGGAGTGCGTGTATTAAGCTCAGCTTTCATTCGTAATTATGTACGATTACAGTAAATCGACCTGTAAATAATGGTGTTACCAGATATGTTTGTTCTTCCATCCGTTTCAGGGGACTGTCATCGACTGACGTGAGTCTAACAGAATGGAATCGTCAACAGAAAAAACTGTAACGGGACATCCTTACGATGTTACACAGTATTACATCGGACTGGGACTTGCCATTAGTTCCAGTGTTTTTATCGGCAAGTACTGTTCAATTTTGGTGAGATGGTACTTCTTATGTGTGTTTAAAGTAGCTTTCACTAAATTAATTGAAACAATTTTACATCAAAACAATGTTTCATTTAAAGCTGTGCATTAAGGTGTTACATATTTACTTACCCCCAAAGAATTTAATAACGATGTGGATAGTCTATATCCCCATCATCGGATAACGTGAATTGGCAGCTGTTGTTTAATTATTTGGAATGGTTTTTCAAACACCGTGGAATTTCAGTTAAATATGTAAATTTTGAGCTGGCTACCAGAAATTTTTTTGAAAGTGTTTAGTGTGCACTTACTTAATTTATGAAACCCTATTGTTGTCATCAGAATTAATACTTCTTATTCTCCTGTGCAGGATCAAGTTTCATTATAAAGAAGAAAGCACTTTTGCGACTTTCCAGGACTGGTTCTTTAAGGGCCAGTGCTGGTGGTTTCGGTTACCTGAAGGAGTGGGTTTGGTGGGCTGGACTACTATCAAGTAAGGAATAGCATTTAACATGTAATACAGAAAATGCTGTTTTTAGGCAGTGTAAACAACAAAGAATCTTGAAGGTGGGAGGGTTGCTATGAACAGAGAAAAAAATGAGACAAACACAATTTGCTTGTCACATCCCTCCTGCCTTCAGCATTGGTGATTGATGGTTTTTTTTTTCACTTTTCTTTGTTATTTCAGGTTTGTTATTTTCATAAAATTTAGACTCATCAAAACTAAGCATGTTTATAAATTGCACTTATCGCTGACTATTGGTAAATTGGCAAAATTAAGTATAAGTGACAAAGTATTTATAATCCATTTGTTCTTTTAGCAGTGTAAATACTTGGGTTTAATTAAATTTTTATCCCATTCTACCTACTCATAAAAATTAAATATATATATTTTTATTAAATTTTAATTTTCTACTCTGCCCCCAGATTAGGTTGTGTGTAATTAATAATAAATTACAATGGAACATAAGGTCCTAGTGGCAATTTACCTTTAATTTATTTCAGAGTTTAAGGTAGCATGTTCAGCAAATTTGTTGAAAATTTGTTCCAGACTCCATTACCTACACATGAAAATTTTCCCTCTCACTTTAGTCTGACATCAAGTGCTATTTCTCTTCTCCTGACACCTGTATCCCGGTGATTCACAACCCTCCCCTGTGTCTTAGGGTAATTTGTACAAACAATTTTAGCTGCTCACACCTCATACTCTATCAAGCTATGACAGCCACATAAAAATTTGTTCAGTACTCTTTAAGTAATGCCAGGTTATAGCTTAAAGAAGTTTAATATATATTATGATGCTCGTCATACTCAGTGACACATGAGTCAGTTCTGTCATGGAGGGATTTACATCCCTAAGACAGTGTATTTGGAAATTTAACTGGGGATTTTTTCTCTTGCCTTGGCCCAGGCCCACATTGGCTTTGTGGGCCTCTAGGCTATATATTTGGTGTGGACCCCTCTCGGCATTGGTGTAACAATTTACCTTTTTTTTTTTCCTTAGCTCTACTACTGGTCTTGTAGGAAGCCCCTCCGACTGGTCATCCAGGGCCCCTTCAGCTGTGGTGTGGACCCCCATTAGTGGTATGGCCTCCTAAGCTACAGTCTAGGGAGCCTATGCTTAAATGCAGACCTGCCTTGCCCAGTTTTGGAAAAGTGTGCTTATGTTACTGTTATCTGGGTGACTGTAATGCGTTCATTTTAGTGTGTTTCTTGCATTGTGAATGAATGAAATATGGCATTACTGGAAATTGCGATTCAGCAAGGAATTGGTGTCATAATACTGCAGTAGTCAAACACAAAACACTGCTAGGAATACTTTTCCAAATATATTTAACACTGTCGTGCTGGTCCAGGATGTATGACAACCTAAGTTTTGCTTGAAAATAATGGTCTAGGCTGTATTACAATGGGATTACGGCTTGAAAATACGTGGGTGGATAAGTTTATATAACTTCATATGCTTGCAGAAAGCCAATTGGTGTCATGGCTCTGTATATGGTTCACTTCCTTACGTCGTACAGCTCTACTCATGCTAGCTTCATTACCACTTTCACCTTAAATTTGCTGTGCTCCTGTTTGAGTATATATAGTGCCAGTTTCCATGCACCACTTGGAAAGAGTCCTGTATTTCTGTTAAATGTATTGTGATTGAGTCTTTTGTAACAGACTCCAAACAATAAGGGATGCAGGCCAGCACCTTCACATTTGCAAAGTCTGTTTCGATGGAGGTGCCCCAGACTCCTTATTTTTAGGAGTCTGTTATAAAAGAAGCTATTGAAATAAGACTCAATGACAGCACCTTTAACAAAGGTAACAGGACATCTTTCTGAGTGATGTATGGAAACCGGGATTTTCAATGTTCAAACAGGAGTGCAGCAAATTTAAGGCCAACCGTGGTAACAAAAGCTAGCATGAGCAGAGCAGCACGACACAAGAGAGTGGACGGCATATAGAGCCTCAACACCCATTGGTCAGCTGTTAATGTATAAGGTTATATAAGCCCATCAGGCTGCAGATGTTTGACTGTGCTAGATTTGTGATAAAAAGAAACCTGATTTATACAACAGAGGACGCTGTTGAAAGTTGACATCTTTTTATGATACTATTCGGCTGCAAACCCGGGAAGACCATGACAAAAATTCTTCTCAGTTGTTCCGCCAGATCAGTTCTTCCATGTGCAATGTTTTAACAACAGCCTCTGTTGTCTTCATCAGGCAAAAATGTCAAAGTTGACATTGCGACAGCAAGACACCGACTGTGCATGCCTAGCGATTTCGACTCGTGTAAATACCCTACGGCTGGCGGACACGTGTGAAACTGCCACTGGACCCGCTTACCTATTGGCCAGCACAGGAACTGCTCCCCATTGGCCGGCACAGAAGCTGCTCTCCCATTGGCCACCGCATCATCTGGCCTCATAAGTTGCCCATAAGGGACTGTAGCATCTCGGCTCTCTTCCAGCACACGTCTATCACGCTGCTGTTGCAGATCTCAGAAGACTGACTTCCATGCTTCACTTAAAATAGACCACCATCTCTGTCGATGTTGTTCCTGCTTAATCTAATCTCAACTCTCACACCCGGAAGACCATGATGCAATTACACACCTGGAAAATCTCTGTTGACATATTATTCAGAAATCTGGCATTTGGCAGGTAGTATAATACTGTATAATAGGATTAAAATTATAGAGGCTTGTGGACAGTTATGTAATGATCTGGGCAAGTAGGTAGATCAGAATGGAATGATAAATGCAAAAAAGTCAACTGATTAGGTACACAGATAAGTGTTTAAGGCTTTGCATGGTAATCTTGTGGAGGTGGATAGCCTAGTTGAATGCATGAAATGTAAATATGTTTTTTGGCATAACTTTTTATATTAAACTAAATTGTGTGGGACACCTGGGCAAATGGTGGCAGATGTTATAATGTTCTGTATTTACTGTACCGCGAAATTGAGAGAAATGGGTTTAAAAAACTTTGGAAGAGGATTATCCAGATTTGTACTCAGTGAAAGCTGTTAAATAAATATAAATATGAGGGTTGGGGTATATGTCATGGCAACTTTTTTTTTTTTTCTGGAAGATGCCAGTCAGGTTAGGAAAATGTGACATATACAGATGAAAGGAGAGGTGTTAACTACATGTGTGGACCATGAATAGCACTGAAATATCGTAACACACTAATTTATTACGGTAGTATACAGGGCAAAATGGCCTTCACGCTGCAAAAGAATGACGACACATTACACATAAAGTTGACATAACAAACCTGGGCCTAAAGACCCTCAAAGTAGTCCCCTGCTACTGTCACCACACGTGCCAAGATGTGGAGGCACTGATTACCATCAGCCTCAGCATGTGCTGTACCATGTGTGAATCAGGCCATCTGTTGGCGCACAGCATTAGCAATGTCCTCTCATGTTGCCAAACCGCCTACAAACATAGTGGGTCCTTAATCTTGCAACATGAGATCAAAGTCACAGCGCGAAATGTCGGGAGAGTACGGTGGGTGCTCCGATTCTTTCCATCCCCAACGTCGCAGTAGCTGCCCTACACACTCTTCTTTATGTGGTCTTGCATTGTTGTGCAGGATTATAGCACTGTCCAAAAGATCTGGACATTTATCCCAAACGCCCTGTCGCACCAGGAAGTCCCTGTAGTACTGTGCGGTCACTGTTCTGCCATGAGGAACAAAGTGGCAAACAATGACACCCCTGACGTCATACGCAATGATCACCATCAGTTTGACTGGGGAAGGATTCTGCCAGAACTTCTGCCTCCTTGGTGATCCATCATGTCGCCACTCCGCAGACTGGACGTTTTCAGTTCTGGTTCATATGCCCTGGCCCAAAATTCATCGACCTGGTGATTATTCATGACAAGAATTTGATCAACTTCCCGTTGCCAGCGTGCATAGCGTACACGCACCTTTGAACTTCCGTCAGTGAATGCGGCACCCACTGCGGTGCGATTTTGCGTAGGTGCAGGTCATTACGCAATATCCTGTGGACGGTGCGTTTCTCGTAGCCACTTTCCCTCTCTAACTGCTGTAGCGTCCATCGTGTGTCTTCAACCATGAGCTGCTCAATGATGGCATGTACCACTTCGGTCCGCACACTGACCGGTCGTCCTGAATGTTGCTCATCACTGGTTGACACACATCCTTGCTGAAACTTTCCTACCCACCTTGCTAGTGTATGGTATGGTAGGTCATTATTCCCAATTCATTGTGACATTCCATCGCATTTCTCCCTCGGAGAACGGCTATTTTGATGTAAGCACGGTGCTCAGCACGGGTTACTTCCATCTCGCACGACACTCACTAACTGACTGATTTCACAGCCCTCCCTGCACTACTACCAGCTATCACAGTGCCATCTGTTGTTCTGCATACACACTATGCCTGCAGAACTTCCACACGACACATATACGTCTGTGATCCATTCACATATTTCCTAAAAAAAATAGTTGCCATGACATGCCCCAACCCTTGTATGTAAAGACACCTTCACACAATCAAGAGTTGTCCTGAAATTCATCTTTAAATCAATTTGCCATATGTTTACACTATGATGGTGCACTCTTCTGTAATAAACTCATCATTACTTTTCCTGGTGAAAGTGTAGTTCATTTGCTGATTAACTCTTCTCTGCTTTTAATAATGTGTATGACAGTCTTTTTACTTTCTTTTCCAGTGGGCATTGGAGAGGTGGCCAACTTTGCAGCTTATGCTTTTGCACCAGCATCATTAGTGACTCCCTTAGGTGCCTTGAGTGTTCTAGTTGCAGCAGTACTTTCATCTCATTTTCTTGGGGAGAAGCTTAATTTACTAGGAAAGGTCAGTGATGTATATTTTTCCAAAACTTCATCTCTTGTGTGCAGATTTTGTACTAATATTACTTCAAAATATCATTTTCCAATTTAATTCTAGATTGTGATACTGCTAAAACAATTTTCCACCACATGGAAAATATTGCAGCTATCATAGAATAATTTTTTTTTTTGTGCTGTCGTCAGTCTTTAGACTGGTTTGATGCAATCCTCCATCCCTTCCTATCCTGTGCTAACCTTTTAGTTTCTACATACCCCTTAAAACCCACGTCCTCATATATCTGCTTCATATATTCTAATCTCTGTCTACCTCTACAGTTCTTACCTTCGACTGTTCCCTCCACTAACAAATTAACCAATCCACCATGTCTCAAAATATGTGTAACGATAAAAGGTGGACTGCTTGCTTTGTAGCTTGGTGTGGGGTAATTGTTGTGCGCCTTGTTGTCAGTGGGTTGCAGATTCTTCTACTAATAAGTCAAAAAGTTGCCATATTGATAATCTTTCAATTTATTCTCCAAGTGTACAATTACTAAGCCACCACCACCAATGATTATAATTTGACTGTGTATGAAAGCTATCCAGCACTTCTTCTCCTCCAAATTGCAAGGTCTGAGCTACGCTATTAGCACTTGGTTATGATACTTTATTTAAATGCCCACAAGTTCACTGCTATTTACAAAACACTGCTGATTATCTGCCTGATGGCGGTGTTCTTATAATGTTTCATAAGGTCCACACAATAGTGCCAGGCGCACCACCAAACAATCACCACCGCACCCAACCACTCATGACCAACCTCCAAAACGGTGTGTCCCAGACTGACTTCAACAATCCCGCATCTCGCGTCACACTCTCGACAATCGGCCCGCCCCGACTCCACTGCCCAACACAGACACACACATGGCCCCAATACTGTCTCGCCACAAATGCATATGGTTTTTATAAAAATTTCTTCTTGTCCAGGCTGCATTTCGACTGAACGACACCCTCCAAGGAAAAAAAAAAAAAAAAAAAAAAACAACCAGTTTAGAGTGATATGATTACTGTACCAGCAATAATGTTCTTGTAGCTGCTTCATGATCTATAATTATACCCATTTTGCAATTCATATTTTTCTTCATTATAATGTATGGGTTTGTAAACAAAAACTGTCACAGAAAGTAAACTTTAGCATTTGCCAAAGTTAAAGGCAAGAGGACCAAAAACTCACACAAAGAAAAAGAAAGAAACAAAAAACATAGCAAACACAATTTTCAGTATTTTGGGAGAATCCTTAATCAAGCATAAGTATGTTGAAATGTGCAGCAGGTCGCTCAAACCAGCTCCCACCATGTGAATGCAGAATAGAGCTGTTGGAGACTTAGCATGGGAGGTAAAGGTGAAATAATAATAATATCTATGGACTCTTAGTATTAATGTATATTAAGGAAAAATGATGGGTTTACCAGTGATTAATAGAGGTTGACGCAAGGTGAATGTTTGGTGGCAAGGATATGTTGGTAATCTAGTTCCCATATATTTTTATTTTAATATTTGTGAGCTGTCACCTATGAACTGAAGGTTGGCATGTCTGTGTTTGATAGCAGTGGTATCAAGAAGAGTGAGGAATTTTTGCCTGGTATTCTGTATATAAGAATGTAGATTTCTTCAGTATATGGATCATATGAAATCTTTGTGGATATGCTATTAATTGTATATCCACAATGATTTCAAAGGATTTATTCACAGGTAAGTCTGCCAAATATATCACTTTCATCTGTGGGATGGAGATGTATCAAAAGGAAGTTACTTAGGAAAGGTTAGGAAAAGGTAAGACTGCTTATGACAGATTTAGTTCTCTAAAACTTGTGTTATGTATTCACTTCCATTTAAATTTTTGGAAGTTATAATTTGGAGTGTTTGAAGACATTTTACCTTGAACTTTGAATGTTCTGAAATGTAATATGTTAAATTTTATTTTTTTTATTTCTATTTTCAGCTTGGCTGTTTTCTCTGCATTTTGGGTTCCACAGTTATAGTTATTCATTCTCCTAAGGAAGAAGAAATTGAAAGCTTAGAAATTCTTAAAGAAAAGCTACTTGACCCAGGTTAGAAATTTTTATCATCAGTAAGGTAACAAATTTTAAACTGTAAGATTAATTAACTGAAAAAATTCTTACAGGGAATGTTAGTCGCATAGCTAACTTCTGTGCGGTATAGTTGTGTTAATGTGAAACAATTTAAGCACTTTAGAGGTTGATCAATATTATATCCTGCTTATTTTGTTAGTGAGATTTGTTGGCAAGCAAAATTACTCTAGCTCAGGTGAAATGTTAATGGTGTATTGCGAGAGTTATCTTTTTTTTAACAAACATTCATTGAGATTTTTATATTTCGGTGGGACAGCTGGAGCCAAATGGATGGGTGGTACATACGTCACATCAAATGGTTAACTTAACTTAGTCCACAACCCGAAGGTTGGTTGGATGCTCCCGAAGGGGCATACTAAGCCATTGTGTCAGAGGTAGGACGGCCAATTACTTTCCTCGTGGACTACAGTTTAACGTGGAATCCGAACCACGGAATCAAAAGGTTATAAATAAGCAAATCATTTTGTGTGTGGTCAGTTGGAGCCTTAAATGTCTTGTGAAATGTTTAATAATATAACAATGAATACCAGATGAATATTAATTCAGTTTGTATGCAGAATGATTGTTAGAGCCTGACACATTGGTCATAACACATTGAAAGTGGTTGTAATATTTTGGATTCCACATTGTACAGTGTTAAAGGTATACTTGGAGTGGCTCATGGCTGGTGCTATTATACGTATGGGTCAATGCAGTGAATGATTGAGAACTACAATGGATGAGCGAAGGTTTCCGTGCTAACTAATAAAAAACATTGTGTGAACTGATTGTCTCATTCAGCGACCCATGCAGAGATATTTAGGATTTTTGGGATCTGGCAACACAAGACTGACTGATTTGCTTTTACCACTAGCACTGTATCAGGTTTAGTGGCTCATCTGGGTTTGTAAACATGTACATTGGATTGTTGTTGATTGGAAGAAGGTAGCTTTGTCCAAAAAAACATGTTGCTAGTAGGTACTGGCAAACAGTTGGATTCTGGTGTTACAAACCTCATTAGGTCATTGATGCAGCTTTACAGCAAGGCACTGTGTGAGCTAACGGTGGTTCCACTAAGGGTCATGTTTTACTGACATACCGAGCGTGGTGGTGTAACGGATAGCGTTCTGGCCTCGCATTCGGGAGGACGGCAGTTCGAATCCTCGTCCGGGTATCCAGATTTGGGTTTTCCATGGTTTCCCAAATCAAAAGAGGCAAATGCCGGGATGCTTCCTTAAAAAGGCCATGGCCGAATTCCTTCCCATTCCTTGCCCCATCCTTTCCCGTCTCTAAAGACCTCGCTGTTGAGAGACGTAAAGCAGTTAAAAAAAAAAAAAATTACAGACATGGATTTGGTCTTTGTGGATTAAATGATCCATGACAGGAAATCAACATTGGGAGATACTTTATGAACGTAACCTCATAATGATGGGAAGTTTCAGAATGTTGTTGCTGGTCACAGATTGTGTACAGTTGGTTTTAGGAGCATTTTTTAAATTTCGAGCATATGATTTGGACAGCTGAATCACCTGAAACAAACACTTCAGAGTATATTTGGAACATGATAGACAGAACGACTTGTGCATGAAGTCCAGTGTCTACCACAGCCATGC